>JANRMT010062789.1:20363148-20393956 GCA_026402145.1 Polypterus bichir lapradei
GATAGATATTAAAGACACTATATAATAGATAGACAGATAGATAGATAGATATTAAAAATGCTATATAATAGATAGATAGATATTAAATACACTATATAATAGATAGATACTGTAGATAGATAGATAGATATTAAATACACTATATAATAGATAGATAGATAGATAGATAGATAGATAGATATTAAAGACACTATATAATAGATAGATATTTATTATACTTTATTAATCCCAAAGGAAAGTACTTGTTTTTTGCATACCCCTTGGGGTCAGAGCGCAGGGTCAGCCATTGTACAGCACCACTGGAGCAATTGAAGGTTAAGGGCCTTGCTCAAGTTGCCCAGCAGAGTAGCATCTCTTTTGGCAGTGACGGGGATTCGAACCGGCAACCTGCGGATACAAGCGCAGATCCTTAGTTTCAGAGCCACCACCCAATAGACAGAGAGATATTAAAGACACTATATAATAGATAGATAGATAGATAGATAGATAGATAGATAGATAGATAGATAGATAGATAGATAGATAGATAGATAGATAATGCTTTATTTCTGCCAAAGGGAAACTTAGATTTTTATAGAAGCTCAAAAAATGTAGAAATATTTTAACAAAAACCAGCAACAACCTCCCTTAAACACATACAATTACAAACAAAAACAAATAAGTAATGACAAGTAATGTTACGTTGTGCTTGAAGTTGGCTGGTGTTATGAGTTTGATCGTTTAATGTATGCATACCAGAGTGTAATGCCACTTCATCCCACATCACCAATCTATCCTTTTTTGTAATGTCCCCTGACCCACCCTACATTCTGATGCTGAATAATTTTTTTGGCTGAAAGTCCTCTGTGATGGTGTGTCACAGAGAGGATGGGCAGCACTGTTCATAATGGCAATCAGTTTTGTCTTCATTCCCTGCTCTGATCTCCGGAGTGCATCCCATAACCACAGCCTGCCTTCTTAATCAGCTTGTTGATTCGGTGCACCTCTCTTGAAGTGATGCTGCCAGCTCAGTAAATCTCATTATAGAGTAGTAATTCCTGTCACTACACACATTAAACAGTCTGCTCTATCCTTTCTTATATAGGTCCTTTGTGTTATGAGAGCAGTCCAACCTGCCAGTGATGTGGACCACCAAGTACTTATAGAAGTGCACTACTTCCACATCCACTCCTTGATTGGTGACCCGGGTGCAGAGGCAGTGAAAGTCAATAAGCAGTTCTTTGGCTTTGCTGAAGTTGAGCTGCAAAGAATTCTCTTTACACCAAGAAACAAACTTCTTCATTTGTCTCCTAAATATGAAAACCTCACCCAGATAACTTTAGAACAGAATACCTTCATTAATCACGCCTAAAGAAAGTAAAAGTATCACTATACTATAACAAACTATAATGTTTAGACTTTTTTATCCCTTTAGCTGCTGAACTAGTTGCTGTGTCTGTGAGCTTCGTTTGTCTAAATTGCGGCATCTTGGGTACAAACTGGTCCAGTGTATTGTTGCCTTTATTTGTATTTAATATGGCTGCTCCCAGAGGCCAGAGTGCTGTTTTCTGTGTTTTATTACTTGAAGTGTCAGAAGAACAGACAATCCATTGTTAGCTTTAAACACATATGGAAACAAAGCTGTGCCTCAGTAAAGTGCTTGCAAATGGATTGGAAGGTTCAGTGAAGAATGGCCAGGTGACCCGTCTACATGTACTACTGCTGACCACACAGATGGACCTCTGATGTGGATCTGGTAAACAGATGTGGTATTCTTTCTGGATTCATTTCAATAAATATATTGCAAAATCTTTTCGGTTTACACTTATAATTCATTATTAACTCAAAATCATCACAAGAAACAAAGATGAAAAAACTAATAAAAATTAGAACAATTCTTTGATTCACACGTACAAGAGTGGAATGGCAAAAAGGTATGATGCCTCCAAAACAGAGCCATAAAGGAGGTCTACCAGCCTGCCCAGATAAAAGCAACTTCCCAGGTGGCCTGGCAATCTGCTCCGACTGCTGGCTTCGGCCTACACTGGGCCTAATGGGCCTTGGGCTTTGAATGTGCTAAAACAATGACAATGTCCCAAAAAAAAGATTTCTGTATTCAAATTGTATTCAAATGCTCCGCAAGCATTTGTCCACAAGGCAGGGAATTACTGTTAACCATGTTGTTATGCATAGAGTTTCTTTTGAATTTCTTCAAGGCTTTCCTGAGGCAGTAAAAATCATCTTGGTGTTGTTTCTGGGGGTTATACACTCAAGGAGTTTAATTCTATGGTTATTTTTGGAGTAGAGCCTTCACTTAGAAATTGATTTTAATTTAAGGTCTTTTCATAGAGGTCATTGGAGATTTCTGAAACTTGCTCTCGTAGTACATAAACCTCCCCTTTTAATTCTTTTAAATAAAAAAAAACACTCAGTCTTTCTCAGGGCCACTTACGGGGATCCGGGATTATATACTGACTGTAAAAAAGGCATTCAGGCCAGAAAATAGGAGTGAGACACAGGAGAATGAACAGAGACAAGACAAAGTGAGGGTCAAAACCAAAAGTCAAAAAGAGAGAATGTCAGAGACAAATCGAAAACTAAAAATAATAGTCAAAAGGAAGAGCTTTGTTTCAATAACCAATAATCAAAACACGTAAAGACAGTCAACAGGTTTGGTCCAGTCTCCCCCATTAACCTTTCACTAATTACCCTGATGTCATGACCCTAAAGATCACACCCCTAGCAACCAGAACATGCATCATGATGGTTGAAACCATAAAATGGCTGCCTCCATAGTCTAAACAAAATGGCCCCAAAAAAGTTAAATAAAAGTCAATCTCTAAATGAAGGATCCAATCAAGAAAATATCCATACAATTAAATTCCTTGGGAGTATAAATTCCAAAAGTGACACCTAGAAGACTTTTATACCCTTGGAAAAGCAAAAGAAAAAATTCAAAAGAAACTCTATTTATAACACCAGGGCTTAAAGTTCAACATGTACAGGTATGGCATACCATCAACTTTCCATTTTTTTGCCAGTGGTGTGTCGGCACTAATTGGTTGCATACTGGCCCTGGTCCTGTCTCCCCTCTGTCCAATGTAATGTTTAAATATTAAATCCAAAGGGACCAAACTTCCCCTGATAAAATGTACAAATATCATCAAAATCAAACTCAGGGCCGGAATAAGACGAAATTGGGCCTGATGCTGCAGCGCATGAAAGGCCTATTTTTTCTCGTCATTGGTGCCTGTGCATTCGACACTCACCGTACATGTGCACTCAGACCGACCAAGGAGCCTTAATTGCTTGCGATGTAACCAGCCAGCCTTTATTGAACGTGAATAATAATAACGACGTAGTATTGTAACAACTCGAGATTAACATCAAACTATGTAACATCAACATTCAATAGCAATTGTCTGAAAAGTGCACTTAATGCAGAAAACCTAACAATGAAATGCACAAAATTTCGCAATTCTCTTACAAAACAGAGTAAGAAAAAATGAATTTGCAGAGACATTGGGTTAAAGTGACTCAGTTCAGGCTCTTGAGGGTAAAAATTTGTGCACGATTTAAATTTCATAATAGACCAGAATCCTGTTGAGGATTTTAAAAATTCTAAACATCCATGCCGGGCCCACGGGCCAGCTTTTAGTTTTACCTTTACAGATAACCATTTAAATAGCCATCGATTTTTACTGTACAAGTAACTTTCAAGGTGAAAAATTTACTACGTGGCACTTACCGAACAATAATAAGTGGCAAGAATCCCCAAGATATTGCAAAAAACGCAGCTAAATTACTAAGTAAACTGTTTAACGTAAAATTGATAGCATTAGCTTGAAATCTTC
This sequence comes from Polypterus bichir lapradei, assembly GCA_026402145.1. Taxonomy (NCBI): domain Eukaryota; kingdom Metazoa; phylum Chordata; class Cladistia; order Polypteriformes; family Polypteridae; genus Polypterus; species Polypterus bichir. Next base: position 20,366,982 of record JANRMT010062789.1, read on the forward strand.
AGTTAACAATAAACACAACGACGTTATAGTTACGTCACAGCGCAAAGAACAATAGTAACTGTATAATAAATAACGCTGTGTCTAGGCATCCGAAAGTCGGACTCCAAATTTCATTCTAAGAATTATTTTGAGGTTAATATTGCAAAGGAAAACTGTTCAGCTTCCGGAAAATTTGCGTCTGTTTTCATCTGGGCCTGTTTCAGGAATGGGCCTAATGTTGCAGCATCAATAGCACCCACCTTAATCCAGCCCTGATTAAACTCCAAGGGGGATAACCTCCCGTGGCTTGGTTAAGAAACTGGGTAAAATTCGCAATTCAGCAAATGCATTAGAACAACCTAGATTAGAACGGGCCATTCAACCCAACAACACTCGCCAGTCCATTAGGGCGGTGGACAGAGTGTACCGACACTTATTCGATTGCATTTTGGATACTGCGGTCAACCTCTGTTTTGTGCAAGAAAGGACAACAAAAATAAACTTTCAAATAAGGAATTAATAACAAAAAGAGAAAAATAAAAAAAACATTAAACAATAAAATAAGACAAAAGGATTTATCTAAAAGGTATTTCAACAGTTACCAAGTCCCAATTCAAAACCCAGTAATCAAAATCTAAAATTTCCAGCAAATTAGAAAAATTAAAATAAGAGCAATGCTTGCTATCCAAAACTCTTGTCTGCCAAACCGCATTCAAATGAACCACCAGGAACTCTCTGTCCCTGTCTGCCTTTATAAGCTTGGCCATTAGAACGGAATTAATGGTGGCCTCACTTCTTGGGGGTCTACCCATAAAACACAATGAATATCAGAGAACAAGATTACCCACACAGAAACTAAATAACAAAGAAACTAAAATTCACTGGGAATATATAATTAGACAAGTAACATAAACAAATCATAATATTAACCTAAATGCTATTTAAAAATTAATCAAAAATGAACAAAAAAGAAATCGAAATAGCCAGGAAGGAACTCTGAATTAAGAATGATAAAGAATTTAAATATAAACGGACTAATGAATTTGCAATAAACTCCCAAAAACTGATGGATAATTAACAAATAACAAGGGGGAAACAAGTGTACACCAATGAAAATGGGAAAGAGACAGCAAATTAGACAACCTAAAGCCAGGAGTGTAAAGAACTGGAGAAACAGGGAAAGCACACCAAGGCCCAAAGACTGAAAGAGCCAACGCAAACTAAAAAGAAACTAAATAAACTCACAGAGCAAATGATTAAGGGCAACCGTACAACTGCTTATCCATCAGTTATCGAATCAACCAATCATGTGTTAGCAGCAAAATACATAAAATCCTGTAGGTACAAGTCAGAAGCTTCAGTGAACGTTTAAATGAAAAATCAGAATATGGAGAAAAAACAGGATTTGGGTGATTCTGACCATAGCATGACTGTTGGTGCCAGATAGGCTGGTTTGAGTATTTCGGTAATTGGCGATCTCCTAAAATTTTCACCCACCACAGTCTGTAGAGTTTACTATGAATGGTGCAAAATTAAAAAAAAATCCAATAAATGTCAGTTCAGTGGACAGAAATGCTTTGTTGATGAGTGAAGTCAGAGGAGAATGAACAGAGTGAATCGAGTTGACAGAAAGGCTATGGTAACTCAGATGACCACGTTGTACAACTGTGGTGAGCAGAAAGCATCTCAGAATGCAAAACACGTCGAACCTTTAGATGGATGGGCAACAACAACAGAACACTATGTTTGGCTCCACTTCTGTCAGCCAACAACAGAAAGCTGACTCTGCAGTGGGAACAGACTCAGCAAAACTGGACAGCTGAAGACTGGAAAATGTAGCTTGGAATGATGAATTTCAATTTTGGCTCAGGCACACAGATAGTAGACTCAGAATTTGGAGCTAACAGAACGACTCGATGAACCCAACCCGCCTATTGTTAACAGTCCAGAATGCTGGTGGTGTTGTAATGGTGTGGGGAATGTTTTCTTGCTACACTTTGGGCCCGTTAATACCAATCAGTCATTGCTTGAATGCCACGGCCTATTTGAGTATTGTTGCTTACCATGTGCATCCCCTTCATGGCCACAATTATCCATCTGCTAATGGTTACTTCCAGCATGATAATGCACCACGTCACAAAGCAAAACTTGTCATGAACCTGACAAAAAATTCAGCGTCCTTCAGGGCTTTCCCAGTCACCAGATCTGAAGCCAATAGAATACCTTTGGGATGTGGAAGAACAAGAGGAGTGCAGCATGAATATGTGATGCAATCATATCAACATGGAGCAGAACCTGAAAAGGAATGTTTCCAACATCTTGTGGGAATCATGCCACATATAATTAAGACTGTTTTGCTCAGTCAATGTAATTCAGAAACCCTACATTTAAAACCATGAACCAAATCAGTTATCCAAAACTCAAAGCCAGATAAGCAAAATCAAAATTTAAGACCAGAAAACACAAAGACAAAAACCTTAGAGGCACTAATTACATGAAAAGTGGCACAAGGTAACACCTCAGCAAAGGATTGGGTGAGTTATGCTGTCTTTTATTTGCCCTCAGGTGTCTGCACTAAATTAGTAGAACGAGCAAGAAATGGAGGCCTCGCCCCCTTTAGCTGTAATCTTAATTGGAAAGAGGAAGACAATTAACAAATGACAGGAACATAATTATACAATTAAAAGGGAGCAGAACCATCACATCAGGGTTCATGCTGACTACTCTCAGGGCCGGATTAAGGTGGGTGCTATTGATGCTGCAGCACAAGGCCCATTCCTGAAATAGGCCCAGATGAAAACAGAAGAGAATTTTCCGGAAGCTGAAGAATTTTCCTTTGCTGCATTAACCTCAAAATAATTCTTAGAATGAAATTTGGAGTCCGACTTTCGGACGCCTAGACACAGCGTTACTTATTATACAGTTACTAGGCTGACCCGCCGTTTAAGGTGACCGACTTTTAAGTTGACCACTTCTTAAGGCAATTCAATATGTAGGTCAATTTGATATTTTATACAAACTCATTAATTTGGTTATATTGCATTTGAGCGGTATTACTTTAATACTCGTAGTTTCTGTTATTTTTGTGATGAAATTTAAACTTTTTTCTATATTGAGGTCGCCCTTTTGAACCCCGCCCTGATATTTACTACGCGGTGAGGCATTTGTACTCCATCAACATTAATTATTTCCAGAGACATAATTTTGTCTATTTTTCCAGCGCATCGCACACAAAAGCAAGGGAACGATGGGGACGGAAGGACAATCCCGACTGCTTTTATATAGTAAGAAAGAAGAAGAAGATATCGCACAGTCTGGAGTAGAAAATCATCTTTTACCTGGAAAAACGAAACTACAAATCCCATCGTACATTGCAAAATGGACGGAGCGTGTGTGAAACTCCGTGCTACTCGCACAGTCTGGAGTAGAAAATTATCTTTTACCTGGAAAAACAAAACTACAAATCCCATTGTGCATTGCAAAATGGACGGGGTGTGTGTGAAACTCCGCACCTGTGTAGCACTCATGGGACGGAAGGACAATCCCGACGGCTTTTATATAGAAGGACTATTGTTCTTTGCGCTGTGACGTAACTATAACGTCGTTGTGTTTATTGTTAACCGAAGATTTCAAGTTAATGCTATCAATTTTACGTTAAACAGTTTACTTAGTAATTTAGCTGCATTTTTTGCAATATCTTGGGGATTCTTACCACTTTATTATTGTTCGGTAAGTGCCACGTAGTAAATTGTTCACCTTGAAAGTTAGTTGTACAGTAAAAATCGATGGCTATTTAAATGGTTATCTGTAAAGGTAAAACTAAAAGGCGGCCTGCGGGCCCGGCATGGATGTTTAGAATTTTTTAAATCCTCAAAAGGATTCTGGTCTATTATGAAATTTAAATCGTGGACAAATTTTTACCCTCAAGAGCATGAACTATCTACGCTGTTATTCTCAATCTATATGCTTCCATTAGGTCAGATTATCTCAGGGCACAACGTGAGCTACCACAGCTATGCTGATGATACACAGCTGTACTTATCAATAGCACCTGATGACCCCAATTCTCTTGATTCACTAGCACAATGTCTGACTTGTATCTCAGAATGGATGAATAGTAACTTTCTCAAGTTAAATAAAGAGAAAACTGAAATCTTAGTGATTGGCAATAATGGATACAATGAGGCTATTAGAAATAAACTGGATACATTAGGATTAAAAGTCAAAACGGAAGTAAAAAGTTTAGGGGTAATTGTTGACTGTAATCTGAATTTTAAATCGCATATTCATCAGATCACTAGGACAGCATTTTTTCACTTAAGAAACATAGCTAAAGTTAGACCTCTTATATCACTAAAAGATGCTGAGAAATTAGTTCACGTGTTTGTTTTCAGTCGACTAGATTACTGTAACGCACTCCTCTCAGGACTACCCAAAAAAGACATAAATCGTTTGCAACGAGTGCAAAATGCAGCTGCTAGAATCCTAACTAGGAAAAAAAAATCCGAGCACATTTCTCCAGTTTTGATGTCACTACACTGTTTACCTGTGTCATTCAGGATTGATTTTAAAATTCTGCTTATGGTTTATAAAGCCTTAAATAATCTCACTCCATCTTATATATTGGAATGTCTGACATCTTATATTCCAAATCGTAACCTCAGATCCTCAAATGAGTGTCTCCTTAGAATTCCAAGAACAAAACTTAAAAGAAGTGGTGAGGCGGCCTTCTGCTGCTTTGCACCTAAAATCTGGAATAGCCTGCCAATAGGAATTCACTAGGCTGATACAGTGCAGCACTTTAAAACACTGCTAAAAACACATTACTTTAATATGGCCTTCTCATGACTTCACTTTAACTTAATCCTGATACTCTGTATGTTCAATTCATCATAATAACTATTCATGGTAGCTCTAAAATCCGTACTGACCCCTACTCTCTCTTCTGTTTCTTTTCCCGGTTTCTTTGTGGTGGTGGCCTGCGCCACCACCATCTACTCAAAGCTTCATGATGCTCCAACATTGATGGACTAAAAGCCAGGAGTCTACATGACCATCATCATCAAGTCCTTCCATGAGAACCCTAAATACAAAGAGGACTGTTTCATTTATGTTAGGTAGAATGTCCAGAGGGCACTGGGTGGTCTCTTGGTCTGGAATCCCTGCAGATTTTATTTTTTTCTCCAGTCGTCTGGAGTTTTTTTTTTGTTTTTTCTGTCCTCCCTGGCCATTGGACCTTACTCTTATTCTATGTTAATTAATGTTGACTTATTTTATTTTCTTACTGTGTCTTTTATTTTTCTATTCTTCATTATGTAAAGCACTTTGAGCTACTTTTTGTATGAAAATGTGCTATATAAATAAATGTTGTTGTTGTTGTTGAACTGAGTCACTTTGACCCAATGTCTATGCAAGTTCATATTTTCTTACTCTGTTTTGTAAGAGAATTGCGAAATTTTGTGCATTTCATTGTTAGGTTTTCTGCATTAAGTGCGCTTTTCAGACAATTGCTATTGAATGTTGATGTTACATAGTTTGATGTTAATCTCGAGTTGTTACGATACTACGTCGTTATTATTATTCATGTTCAATAAAGGCTGGCTGGTTACGTCGCAAGCAATTAAGGCTCCTTGGTCTGTCTGAATGCGCATGTGCGGTGCGTGTCGAATGCACAGGCACCAATGCTGAGAAAAAATAGGCCTTTTTTGTGCTGCAGCATCAGGCCCAATTTCGTCATAATTCGGCCCTGACTGCTCTCTGAGTGGAGTTGTCTCCTTCTCTTCAAGATGGAAACTTACGAGTGCTGGTGGACCAAACAGAAAATAGATTTGAATTTTATAATACATATACTGTAAGAGCAGTGTCAGTAATTGTAATGGAGTAGTCAAAGACAAAGAAAAAATAAGTGAGGGTTAAATCCATAAAGAGAGAAATAAAATTGTAAGTCAAAAGGTTTACCCAGAGGGTCCTAGCAAATTGGTAATTGTTTTTCTATCTACGCTGTTGGTTTCGCTGAAATTATCTAAAACTTGGATGTTTTTAATTGTGGCTAACATCTTATATAATTTAGATGCGGTGATATGGTTATACAACAGATAGTGATGTGAAAAAGGAAGTGCACCCTATGAAATGTTTCCTTATCGGTGTCCGGATAAATTGCTCCCCACATTTTGCCCCAGCATATTTCGCCCCCGGTAATTTTCACCCCCCCCCCACACACATTTCGCCACCACTATATTTTGCCCCGGTATTTATGTACGTATCTTTAATTGCAATTAAAAATTTAATAAACCTTACCAAACATTAAAAATAAGAAACGTTCAGTCAGGTAGCGCTCTTATATGACTCACAGATCAACGTGTTCTACTGAAAATAGTATGTGTGATTGCCTCCATAAAAGGTGAGTATTGTACTTAATATTTACTCCATGTTATGTGATATAGTATTGTACGATTGTACTGCATTTTGCGCGTTTTTTTTTATATGTTTACAGAGTGTTTCATTTAAGTGATGCACTATTGCTAACTTTTTTATCATTTGGCTACAAAAATCTTTAAATTAGGAAAGTCAGTTTTGAATGCTGAGAACGATTATTCACTTTATTTTTTCTAGAAACTTCCAACGCTCAAAACGTCTGGGTGTGGGTATTAGAAGTTACTGGGGTGGGGGAGAAATATGTAGTGAAATGTAGTGGGGCCGAAATGTGCTGGGGGGTGAAATGTGAGGGGCGAAATGTCGGGGGTGAAATGTGAGGGGCAAAATTTCCGTAAAACCTCTTTTCATCATATGTGGACATATCAAGATCTGATCTTTGTTACACATTATATATTGATAAAAGTGATATAGTACAACAAGCATATCACATTTATATTTTGGAGTTCAATATTTAATTTGAATGAACTTAAATGCAAATTTCACATGTGGAAAACGTAGTTCCGTCCCTTGATGTATCACTACCTCAAACAACTCAAATTAGAGCAAAACATCATCAGAGAGGATCTCGTCTGATCCTGTCTTTTTTAAACCTCAACCATTTAGTTTGGTTTGCTCTAAGTTGTTGAAGTGTGGATTATAAACTTGCTGATATAGAAAGAGCTCTATGAGGCCTTTAAAGAGAAGGTTATAGATGTCTTTGAATTAGGGAAGGGATTTAAAAAGATCTGGGCGGCACGGTGGCGCAGTGGTAGCACTGCTGCCTCGCAGTTAGGAGACCCGGGTTTGCTTCCCGGGTCCTCCCTGTGTGGAGTTTACATGTTCTCCCTGTGTCTGCGTGGGTTTCCTCCGGGCACTCCGGTTTCCGTCCAAAGACATGCAGGTTAGGTGGATTGGCGATTCTAAATTGGCCCTAGTGTGTGCTTGGTGTGTGGGTGTGTTTGTGTGTGTCCTGCGGTGGGTTGGCACCCTGCCCAGGATTGGTTCCTGCCTTGTGCCCTGTGTTGGCTGGGATTGGCTCCAGCAGACCCCCGTGACCCTGTGTTCAGATTCAGCGGGTTGGATAATGGATGGATGGATGGATTTAAAAAGATCTCCAAACAATTGGAAACCAACTATTCTACTGTCCACTGTTCCACTGTCTGGAAGATCATCTTGGAGAAGTTTTCAAACAACTCTTCACTTGTCCAGGCCAGGCCACCCCAGCAAGTTCTGTCCAAGTCCAAAATCTAAGATCCTAAAAGAAGTTTGTATGAATGTCAGAATTTCATCATGGGACTACAGGTAACTTTTGATGTCAAAGGGCATTAGTCTACTATTAGAAATTGGATCTGCATGGAAGGTGTGCCAGGACGAAACATATGCTCTCCAGAAAGAATATCAAAGTAAGACTAAAATTTGCCCATGAACACCTAGGCAAAGATTAGGACTTCTGGAGCAACATGCTCAGAACAATGAAGGCAAAGATGGAGTTATTTGTTGACAGTACCACAAAACATTTTTGGGGAAAACCAAAGATAGCATTTGACTAGAAGAACTAACAACTGCAAAGCATGGCTGTGGAAATGTGGCTTGGGGCTACTTTGGTGTTTCATGGCATGGGCAGCTTACCATCATAGAGTCCACCGTGAAGTTTTCATTATAGCTGAGGGTGCTTCATCTGCCAGAAGACTGAAGCTCAGATGAAATTGGATCTTGCAACATGACAATGCCCCTAACCTTACCAGTAAATCTACCAAAGCAATGGCTGAAAAGAAAGAAATGGAAGTTTCTGGATTGCCCAAATTAAAACTCAGACCTGAATTCCATCGAGATTCTGTTTGGGGGATTTGAAATGGGCTGTGCACACAAGGCACCCCTCAAATATCAATCAGCTGAAATAATTCTGGGCAGCACAGTGGCGCAGTGGGTAGCCTCGCAGTTAGGAGACCTGAGTTCGCTTCCCGGGTCCTCCCTGCGTGGAGTTTGCATGTTCTCCCCCGTGTCTGCGTGGGTTTCCTCCCACAGTCCAAAGACATGCAGGTTGGGTGCATTGGTGATCCTAAATTGTCCCTAGTATGTGCTTGGTGTGTGTGTGAGTGTGTGTGCGCTTTGCGGTGGGCTGGTGCCCTGTGTTGGCTGGGATTGGTTCCCATGACCCTGTAGTTAGGCTATAGTGGATTGGATAATGGATGGATGGATGAAATAATTCTTCCTGGAAGAGTGGGAGAGACTTTCTCCCAGTCAATGTCAGAGACTGCTAACTTGAGGGGGCAACACCAGCCATTAGAGCCAAGTGGGGGAATTCCTCCTCAGAAAGAAATGGCATAGTGATTTATTATTAACTGAATAAATTATTGCAGTGTAATTTTTAATTTGTTTTAATCGCCATTATCAAAAGATACCACTTTAATGAAAATCAAATCTTGACATGTCCACATACTGTATGTTAAAAACAAAAAAAAAACAATTCTTTTCTGTTTTTAACATACAGTATGTGGACTACTAAGAAAAGGATAAGAGGGTTAGAAAATGGATGAATGACACTAAGGCCAGGCGTTTGGGAAGAAGGAGGAGAAGCTGCTTTTAAAATAATCATTTCCGTTCGAAAAATAATTTGTTTGCCTTGTCTTGCTGAATCAAATAAATTTTAAAAATGAGTCAAATAGGTTCTAACCCAGAGAAGTAACAAGTGGGGAAATTCCTGGGGCCCATTTTGAACAGAGGTTAGCAGTCATTGCAGTCCATTCAGTCTTGTCTCCTCCTGTCTGTACCTCCCATTACATTTTATTGATGCACAGAATGACAGCAAAGCCAGGGAAACAAGCTGGTGGGTGGGGGGAGTGCAGTGCTTCCAGTAAAAATAATTTCTATCCAAAAATTGATTTTTTCCTTTTTTTTTTAAACAACACTTTATCTTTCCAATTTTTTGCACTTATCTTGGGGAATCCAGAGAAAAAAAAATGACTGGCAGTAACCCCTTAGAAGCAACAGACAAGAAGCCCCTGGTGCCCACTTGAGTGGAGGTCATGGGTCACGCAAGGCGCCAGTCCCGCCGCCGCCCTGCGCTCGGTTCTCTCCCTGTTTCTTTGCCTCAGTTTCTCCATTTCATTCTTTCTGGAATGATTATCAGTTTAAATTCCCATCAGGAGACACCGATCTGGCCGGAGAAAATATTCCCATATCCCACAATGCACTGCTATTTGCTCCCGGTTAAATCCTTACCTACTTCCCCCCCTCCCTTTCATTTTACTGGATGTTTCCTGGACTCAACTCAGCCGGCTGCTTTTCCCACTGAGATAGCACTGTCCAGTTCCCCCGTGTGCCCATCTTCCCGGCTTTTTATATTTTTGTTGTCTACTGTTACTGCTATTGCTGCTTCATAAAAGAAGCACCCACAAAAGAAATTCTGCTGAGATTTTCTTTGAAATTTCCCAATAATCTCCAACCCTCCCTACACACACATACACACACACACACACACCCACACACACACTATTTCCACCTCCACCACAAACTCTTCAGTAGCAGCAGCAGCAGCAACAGGACTAGCCAATCCCTCGACGCCATGGCCCAGCCTGGATCAATACCCCGAATCGATCGGCCCTCGCTATTAGTGGTCAGTCAGGCTAATCGGTGAGCGGACCCTTTGGTGTCGAATCCCTCCCCGGTATCCAACTCCACCCTTGCCTAGAACCCCCTAAATGCAGTTAAGCAAGACAATGTACTGGTGATAGTGGGGTGGGATTACTGGGGTGGATTGAGTGGGGACAGTGGGGGGAGATGTGGAAATAATAACAGGAACAGGGAGCAGGAGAGCACATGGAGTGTCAGAATCCCCTACCCCTCCTCTCCTTCGCGCTCTCGCTCTCCCTCTCTCCCCCTGTGCTTCGCAGACACTGCTCCAGGCAGAATCAATACCACACAGAAAAAGAACGCAGAATACTTTTAGCTTCTAATTGTGAAATGTGCACTGACAGACTTTGAGTGGTGAGGTGGGGGCCGAAGCAAAGAGCACCCCCTCATACACAAACACACACACACCCAGCAATAGACGGCCCCCCTGCAGAATCAAAGGGTGCCAAGCCTGAAAAGTCACACAAAAAGGAGGCTGTGAAGAAGATTGGAGAAATCTTCCTCACAGCAGGTATGAGCCGTGGTGGGAGTGATGAATGCCAGGTGACCTTGCTGCCATAGCCAGGCTTTCAGGTGAACTTGCTGGATTTCATTGTTTAATTTGGCGCTTGTTATTGTGTTGCAAAGGAGCTGTATAAAATAAAGGTTTCAGAGAATTAAACCAGTTTAGTCTCGAGCAGAGGAGACTGTATTCACAAGAGGAGGCTTCACAATTCTCAAAAGCATGGATACAGTAAATCCAGCAGTAATGCTGTACTCAAGGACATTAGTGGAAACTAAGGGAAAGTGCATTTACGACTGAAGCCACTTTTAAGAAAAATCTAGGTGAGATATTGGGACAGCAGGGTCTCCTTTCATTTGTCAAATTTCTTATGTTTATCGTTTAATTAGTGTAATTGATTGCACTGAGGGGCAATTCTTCAAAACATACATCCATTTTCTAATCCACTTCCTCCTGGGTAGGAAGCTGGAATCCATCCCAGTAAGCATAGCATGGTAGGCAGGAACAATACGTGGACAGAGCACCAATCCATTCCATGGTGAACACACACACAAACGCCAGTTTAGCATCACCAATTGACCTAACCTTGGACTATGGGAGGTAAGTTGAGCAACCAGAGGAAAGCAACACAGACATGGGGAAAATGAGCAAAATCCACACGGAGAACCTGAGACATAACCTCTGGTCTCCTTACTGTGAGGCATCAGTGCTACCATTGTGCCACCATTACCTGATAGCACCTACCAGATGGTAGTAGAGCAAACAGGGAATGCCCGAGGTGTGTTTCGTCTCTGCCAGCCTTCTACTTCAGTCGGATAACACAAACACTGTCCAGATGTGAGAGGGCCATCCTGATAGTTCTCTGAGCCATCTTTACCACATGATTCAGATCATAAGAAAAACATAAGAAATTTGACAAACAAGAGAAGATTACTCAGTCCATCAGTCTTGCTTGTTTTACGATTAGCTAAGCTGTCTGAATATCTTATCTGGATCCTTCCACTAAGCGGCCATGTAGCTGGCATACCACACAGTCTCTTGATATTGCTATGGTAGAAGTTCACCAGGGCCTGTTTCAGTTTCCTAAGGAAGTGGAGTCTCTGTTGAACTTTTTTCACCAAGTAGGAGATATTAAAGGACCGTGTCAGCTGTTCTGTTATGTAAGGTTCAAGGAGCTTGACACTCTGAATACTTTCCACAACTTGTTCATAAATGTGGAGTTGGTCTGTCTTCTTAGTTCTTCTGAAGTCTAGGATGTATCCTTTTGTTGTGGTGGTTTGTAGGACCAGGTTGCTATCCTTACACCATACACCACTCAGGCTGGTGTTCCAGCTTATTCCTACAGGCCACTTCTTCTCCGTCTGAAATTAGTCTAACTATTGTAGTGTTATCAGGGCATTCAATTATGGTGTTGAATGGGTGAATGGGGGTGCAGCCATTGGTAAAGAGGGTGAAGATCATTAGACTCAACAGCCCTGTGATATTCCCATGTTCAGGATGAGAGTAGAAGAAGTGTGGTTCTCAATCCTAACTCACGATGGTCAGTTCAAGAGAAAGTCCATGACCTAAGAACACAGGGGAGTGTCCATACCTAGATTGCTCAATTAACTGACAAGTTTGTAGGGGATTATGGTATTAAACACAGAGGTAAAGTCCACAAATTGCATTCTCATGTATGCGTTTTGCTGTTCTAGGTGTGTCAGAAATCTATGGAGTACAATTGCGACTGCAGACTCTGTAGACCATTTTGCAGTGTAGCTAAACTGATGGTAGTCCAGATCCGGGGAGGTGATAGATCTGATGAGTGAGAGCACCAATCCATCAAAGTACTTCATAATTATTGGTGTGAGTGCAACCTGGTAATAATCATTTAAACAGTTCATTACTGACTTCTTGGGCACTGGAATGATGGAGAATTAAAAGCATTTTGGAAATGTACAAGTGTGTCCAGCAGGGAGCATTAATTTCACCGATGAACAAGGTTCAATGCTGGAAAAACCACCATGGAAATCGTTGGGATATTTAAAAAATTGTGAGAACAACAGGCCATTCTGCTCAACTGTCATGAAATTGAGTTTTCACCAAGGCAAAATGGGTGTAAGGCCGCCAAAAATAATCAGAGAAGGGGGTCAATACATTCACTGACCTGCCCAGTAGATTCTCAATTTAACTCAGCCAGGCTCCAAATACTACTTGCTGGTTTCAGCCAGAGCAGGCCCTAAAAAATGGGAAGCCAGCAAAACAACACTAAATGTTTGCAAGTCTGTCAAAAAGCCTCACAAAAGGGAGGATAACTGTCAACCCCTGGCTTGTGAACAACAGGGAAAATGTATTTATTAACAAAATAAAAAAAATTAGGGAAAAATGTTTAATGGTTTAAAAAAGGCAAAAGGTTTTTCCTAAAAAGGCAATTAACAACAAAACAGTCCACAATTTACAATCTGTAAACAAGGAGAGAAATATTAAATTCAAACAGAAAATACCGTATATACTTGTGGATAAGTTCTCCCGCGGATAAGTTGGGGCTTGATTTTACCATATAATTTCTGGTATTTTATAATGTCAGTTGTATAAGTCGCATGCAGAAAACTCACGCTATTGGTCCAAGAGATTATGAGATGCTAACGCCCACCTGAGAGAGTAATCACAGAGCACACATCCTTTTTAGTTCTATGTATTGTGCCTACGAGACCACACAGTAATACCTGAACTATTCCGAAGCAACGTTTGCACTCAATTGTGTTTTTTGTATCTCATACCCTCACACATCTTTATCATAACAGCATTCCTTATCTACGATGGAGCGTTCGATCAGAAGAAAATATGAAGGTGGTTTTAAATTAAATGTCATTGAAATAGCAAAAGAAATTGGTAACTGTGCTGCTGCAACAAAATGTGATGTGTCTAAGAAACTGGTGTAAGACTGGAGGAGGCAAGAAGATGTTAAAAAAAAAAATAAGTGTCGCATTTTTGAACGGGCGTATAAGTCAGGGTCTGATTTTACGATCGATTTTTCGGGTTTCAAGACCCAACTTATACGCGAGTATATATGGTAATACTTATAAATACTCTAAAACAAGGGTTCCCAAAGTGGTCGATATCGACCCCCCGGGGTCGATTTGAACTTTCTAGGGGTTGATAGTTTCAATAAAAAAATTGGGGGGTCAACGACAGCAAAAATAGACCCCCTTACTACTGCTATTTGTTTGTTACTTCAAAATATCTATGATTCCAATAGGTACCTAATTAAGAAGTAAAATAATTCAAAAAAACACTTTTTTGATAAAAACACATTACATACCAAACTTGCGAACAAAAAGGTAAAATGTGTCATTAAAAGAGTCACACGTAAGAATGCATGAAAATACATGTAACACAAACATACAGTATCTGTGCATTGTCTTATCGAACGTATCAAAGCAAGTGCGGACATGAAAAACCGTTGCATGTCCGCTCTTGCTTGCGGTGGGACGAGATGACGGATATTCTATATTAGCAGAATCTATCAGTCTTGTACGGTCATGCTTTCATAAAACACTATAAATAGGTTCGTTTGATGTGACATGTACTTATTTGTGATTTGAACTTTGAATATAATTATTTATTGAGGAGCAGTACTACGAAAAAGAAAATTGGAGGACACAGTTTATTTATTCGAGTAAGAACAAAAATCTTCTGTTTCAAGTAAGTACATACTTTATTTATTTATTTATTTATTTTTAATCACAGGGGCTGTCGAAATTGTTTGTTAATAAAAGTTTGTATTTCTTCAGATAATAATATGACTGAACCAAAAAAAAAATGCAGACAGTACAGCTTGGGCTATTTGTACTTATTTTGAATTTACATATTTATTTCATAAATGTCAAAAATGTAAAAAAAAAAAAAAACTCTGCTCGTATTTTTTTGCTTAAATTTTCATTAGTGCAGGTTTCGATATTAAATGTTGCACAAGATAATGCCATATTCCGTAGCCATTTTATCTTTTTAAATCATAATTACAAGTGATTAAAATCTGATATCTAGTGAAATATTTAATATTGAGTACTGTACAAATGTATTCATTTGAGTAAGTAAAGTAAATGACTAGGGGGTCGACGGTTTTAAAAGTTTTTGGTAAAGGGGTCGGCGGCCGAAAAAAGTTTGGGAACTCTTGCTCTAAAATGATCTCCTGCTCCTGAGACTTCTAAGCCGGTGTGAACATTGCCCCGGACACAGACAGGCAGACACACTCATGTCACCAAGCACACGTTTATTTCTCAGTTCAGTTTACAAAAGTCCATGCTCACCAATCCCCAATACCCCTCAGTCCAGGCCAACACAATGCCTTCTCTTTCTCTTTTCTTCAGGCCGCCTCCTGTCTCCTCCAGATACCTTGTCCTTTCTTCCACCCGACTCTTGTCCCATCTGAAGGGAGGCGGCCCCTTTAAATAAGTACCCGGATGTGCTCCAGGTGTGTTCCCGGCAATCTCCCACCGATACGCCCCAGTGTGGCGGAAGTGCCGGCTGTCTCCCCGGAAGCACTCCGGGTGTCCCTGTTCGTCTTCCCCCTAGCATTTCCTGGTGTGGTGGAAGTGCTGAGGTCTGGGGTCTTCCTGGTATTGGGGTCCCCCTGGCAGTAAGCCCGGGTCCCTACAAGGTCCAGCTTCCCAGCTCTTCACCCGCGGCCTCCAGGGCGGTCGCCCCCTCGAGGTCTGGAGGAGGCACAAGCCCTCCTCCTGTCTTCTCGGGCATCCCGGCTGGGTACCCCCTCAATCCGGGTACCACACTGGGCTTACAAGTGGTGATGGCAGGATGGCCCCACTTCTTGGGGCTCCACCCACAAAGAACAAGGAACATAAGTAAGCTTAATGCTTGATTACTCATTAATAAACAAATCCTATGGAAATTACATAATATAAGGAAAAATAATACTACAAAGACAACAAAAACAACAATAAAACACATAAATACATGACACCAACAAGCTTGTCCATCCTGTTCATTTAGATTATACATAATACAACAAGATGTTTTTAAGATTTTAAGATCACTGAAGTCTTACCCCCTAACACACTAAATGATCATTTTTCTATGTCTCTATTTTTCCTTAAAGAAAAAACCTAACATTTGTATAAAATCTGCCTCTAACATGTTTCCAACTGTGTTGTCATGCACGTTAATAGTGAAAATAGTGGGAAGCCTCAGGAAGATCCATTAAACAGGCCAAGGTCCACCCTAACCTGCTCAGAAAAGGCCTCACCCAAATCAGCCTGACCTGAAAACTGTACTGGTCGGCTTCATCCTATATGGGCTGGAACGGGTTTTGGCTTCAAAAATTTAAAAATTTCTTTAAAGTCCCAAAACATGGCAAACTTCTACAAGAGATGAACTATAAAAACTTTTGGAAAGGAAGGATAAGACCAAACCAAAATCTTTAAAAATGAAAGACATTGAATTAAATAAATGCTGAGGAGAGTCTACTGTCTGGAAACAAATCCCAGATCAGCGGAGTATTGCAGTAATGGTTATCCTTCTTTAAGTTTCTCCCATCTTCTTTTTGGTAAAGGGGTCGGCGGCCGAAAAAAGTTTGGGAACTCTTGCTCTAAAATTATCTCCTGCTCCTGAGACTTCTAAGCCGGTGTGAACATTGCCCCACACACAGACAGGCAGACACGCTCATGTCACCAAGCACACGTTTATTTCTCAGTTCAGTTTACAAAAGTCCATGCTCACCAATCCCCAATACCCCAATACCAAAAATTTAAAAATTTCTTTAAAGTCCCAAAACATGGCAAACTTCTACAAGAGATGAACTATAAAAACTTTTGGAAAGGAAGGATAAGACCAAACCAAAATCTTTAAAAATGTAAGACATTGAATTAAATAAATGCTGAGGAGAGTCTACTGTCTGGAAACAAATCCCAGATCAGTGGAGTATTGCAGTAATGGTTATCCTTCTTTAAGTTTCCCCCATCTTCACAGGGGTTCCCTGGAGCTCAGCCAGAGCGACCATCATGTTTTTGGTCACCTCTCTTACCAAATCACTTGGTAAGATACTTCCATTTAAGAATTATGGAGGTCACTGTTCTCTTGGGAACTTTCAGTACTGCATGATTTTTTGTAGCCTTTCTTTCCCAGATCTGTGCATTGGCACAATCCTGTCTCTAAGCTCTGCAAGCAATTCCTTTGACCTCATGGCTTGGTTTTTACTTAATTTTTTGACCTTCTGTAGATGGGTGTGTCAGTCAGTCATCATCCAACCCGCGATATCCTAGCACAGGGGTCGGCTGGAGCCAATCTCAGCCAGCACAGGGTGCAAGGCAGCAATGAAACCCGGGCAGGGTGCCAGCCCACCGCAGAGATGGGTGTGTGTCTGTCCTAATTAGCCCCAGCATTTTAATTGACTACAGGTGGACCCTCAACAATGTGTAGAAACATCTCAATGATGATTATTAGAATGGAATGCACCTCAACCAAATATGAAGTGTCATAGCAAAGGGTCTAGATATTTGTGCCACTTGAATATTTCAGCTTTTATTATTAATAAACATGCAAACATGGTGGCGCCGTGGGTAGCACTGCTGCCTTGCAGTTAGGAGACCTGGGTTCAGTTCCTGCGACCTCCCTGCGTGGAGTTTGCATGTTTTTTCCCGTGTTTGCGTGGGTTTCCTCCCAAAGACCTGCAGGTTAGGTGCATTGGCGATTCTAAATTGTCCCATGGGTGTGTGTGTGTGTGTGTGTGTGTGTGTGTGTGTGCGTACGCGCCCTGTGGTGGGCTGGCACCCTGCCCAGGATTTGTTCCTGCCTTGCGCCCTGTGTTGGCTGGGATTGGCTTCAGCAGACCCCCGTGACCCTGTAGTTAGGATATAGCGGGTTGGATAATGGATGGATGGATGGATGGATTGAAACATGCAAACGTTTCTAAAATCTTGTTTCCAGTTTATCATTACGGTATTGAGCATTGCTTGATATGGTAAAAAATGGATTGAAATAATTTTAGCAGAAGGGTGCAACATAATGAAATGAGACAAAAGTGAAGTGTCTCAATATTTCTGAATCAACTGTCCCTAAATAGCCCTGTTGGTGCCCATCTACATGCTCATCTGGTCAGTCATCTGATAATCTGGCTCCACTGCTGTCATCCACTATAGATTCGGGTGTGGGGGGCCAATCAGCTCTTTTTTATAAAGTCTGCGTGCTTCATTGAAAAATCATGGTGATGGGTGCCTTTCCCAATATCATCAGGAAGAAACTCTGGGATGCCAGGCCATCAGATGGCACAATTTTGCCTACATCTGCACTCACTCTTTTTTGAAACTGCTAATCAATCTGTCATATATGTCTCTGGCATGTGGGGGTACCCAGAAAAAAACCCATTGGGATAAAGGAAGCCATCTCAAAATGGAGAGTGACAGTGACGGAGTTGTAAGGTAGCACTGATGCGCTACCCTCCTTTTAATTCTGTTTTTTGTATAACAGCTCTTTAAAACAATAAATTTTGGTGGCATGGAGGTTTATACCCAGTGATAACCTTTTCCCTGACTGAAGCTCACTTTGTGAAGGAAGGACACCAAAAAGTTTCAGAATACATTCCAAAACCTCTCAAAACCACCCGCTTCACCTCTTGCTGTTCCAGACAATTTTTGCATATTTAGAGCAGGACCTATGTGCCAAGCTGAAACTGGTAAGGATGTTGCCCAGATTATGTTCAGGCTTTGCGGTCACCCACCACACGTTTTATTTTGTTGAGTTTGGAGAGGATTTCCCTGTTGGGTATAAGGATGTCTCTCATTACAGTTTTTTGGGGGGCTTCGCTGCTACACCCACCACCATTCTGCACACCCCACACTGAGTTCTGCACCTCTAGATAATTGCAGGCCAGTCAATAGCAATTACCCCTGGAGGCCGCTTCACTGAATCAACACAAATTGTTTTAATTTCATGTTGGTATTGATGGCCGGTTATCAGCTCAACCCCCAGTCCCCACCCCTGCGGTGTCTCCTTTTTGAACCTTTGCTTCAGCTGAGTGACTCTCACAGCAATGGGTTTAAAAAAAATAAAATGCATAGCAGAAAATTACTAAATGTATGGCACCTGGCATAACCTGAAGCCTGGCATTTGACCTTATTCACCAGTGAGAAATGCCCTCCTTCCACCACATACTTCTCTTGTCTAGGAATCTCACGGCTTGTAAAGCCACCTCATCGACACTTTACTAGCTGTGGAGTGCAAAGGAGAAGTTTACAGTCAATTAGAAAGGCAAAGGGGCGATCACAAGCACTAAACTTTAAGCTCAGCAGAAGGACGTTGTCTTTTGGGGGCGAATGGAGGAAGTTCAGAGGAAAGCCTGGTGCACTGCTCGGAGCTTTAAACTCAATGCGGCAGATGTTCATTCTTTCATTTCACTATAAAGCTGGCTTGCAAATGCCTTAAAGGTGTGTGTGGTGTGTGATTGGAAAAAGAAGTCAGGGGTTCAAGTGAATGAAATGCAAATATTTATGACTAAATTTGAGACAAGAAAGTGTGCGTTCTTAATAGCTACTTGTCCCATTCTTCTGGGACAGATACTGGCTCTCGATCTGCACACAATCTCAGATAGTTTTGGAGTTCATTGAATGCACTTATGGTGTTGGTGAGTTCTACTGTTTATTGCTTTACTCTTGATTTTTTTACCCCTTTTGGACTATTCTTTTGGATTTATATTAGATAAACTTTATTAATCCCATGGGGAAATTCAAAAGCAGACAGCAGCAGAAACATATAAAACAAGAATACAGACTCACAGGACAACTAATACAGCCTAATAATCAATCAATTAATAATTAATTTTTTTTTTAGATAAATAAAAATAAACTGAACAAGTACATTGAATTGCATGATAGCAGTGGGCAGAAAAGACAGCTCTAAGACAGCGCCTCCTGCAGGGGATGGAGGGTATTTTTCATGATGGCATTCAATTTTGCTACCATCTCCTTTTCCACAACAGCTTCTAGTGTGCCCAGGGTTGTCCCTGTGATGGACCGGGCCTTCCTGGTAAGTTTGTTCAAACATTAATTCTTTTTTTGAGCTCAGGCTGCTTCTCCAGGAGACCACAGCGTAGAACACCACCCTGGCTATTATAAACTGGTTGAAGATTGCTGCACACACCAAACGACCTGAGTCTCCTTTAACAAGTCCAGTCTACTCCTGCCCTTCTTGTCCAGTGGTACTGTGTTGTCGGATAAGCCCAGTTTGTTATTTATGTGAACCCTCGGGTACTTGCAGCTCTGCACCATTTCCATATCCTCCCCCTGAATGGTGAGTGGTCTCAGAGGCTTCTTGACATGTTGGAGGTCCACCATCAGTTCTTCTGTCTTGCTGAAATTGAGCTGCAGGTTGTTGTTCCTGCTCCACAAGACAAAGTCCTCCATGACTTTCCTGTACACCGACTCATCTTCATTATTAATGTGGCTCATGATAGATGGACGAGTCATTTGAAAATCTCTGTGGGTGGCAAGTGCTGGTATTATGCCGGAAGTCTGTTGTGTAGACAGTTAACAGGAAAGACAAAATGACAGTTCCCTGAGGTGCTCCATTATTACACATCACCACTTCTGACACACAGTCAGTCCCTTAGAGTCACAATTTTTTTATTTGTGTATTAAGACTTTGTTTGCTATGGGATTCCTATTTCAGGCAACTCCATCTTTGCCTTTTGTACCCTTCGGAGCCTACTTTGTTTAACTGAGCTTTTCTGGGAAAAATACATAATTTTATGTAAAAAAAATTCTACGCTTGATTCTACATTTGATGGTGTCCCCCCTTCTAGCCCCCCAACTAAGTGGGCATTGTAAGGTATTTCTCGAGCTCTATCTGCTAAGATTCTCCCAAAGTCCACCACAGCATCAAATGAGAAAACTGAAGATTCCTTTAGCCAGTATTGGCCCCCAAGTGTTTAGTTTCATGAAGGATTTCCTTACCTGATTTAAGAGGCCTGTTTTAATTATTTGTATAGGCAGCTATATAACCTGTGGACTGTGCTCATATATTTAGGTAAGAGCCTTTGATTTTTCTTTTTTTTTTCACTTTTCCTTTAATTTTTTTTTTTTTTTTACTGGAAGTATATATTGCACCTCTTTTAAGTGACTGTGTGGAATAAAATCATCTCATAGCACTTACTAATTGAAACAAAGTAAAATGATGTGAGGCCTCTGTAATGCTCCATAAAGGCTTCACTAGCCAGACCAGACCTTCAGTGCCTGCCTGGAATAAGCCACACCCTGTTGGGGGCAATACATACTCAAGTTGCCTGCCTCAGGCTTTGCAGGCCTAATGGATGTTAGTTCTAAAATAACTTTTATTCTCTCTAAATATCTCAAAAGCCCCACAAGAGATGGGTAACGGTAAACCTCGGATTGTGCTAAACAAAAGAATCTGTACAAAAAGAAGCTTAATTTGCAGAACTTCAAGGAAATACAACCAAAAGCTTGACAGAGCAAAAACTGGTATTGAGGTGTTGCCTAAAAGGCAATCCACAGTGAACAAGTCTCAAAACACACTCAGGGAGTCAGAATTCTTTAAACAAGAGCCAGAGATCAAAGGAAAAAACAGAAAATCCAACAATCAACAGTGAAACTTATAAAATAACTCCTATGAACAACAACTGTTTACACTCTCCAGTGTTTGCACTCACTTTAAATGGCCTGAGGGCGGGCCCAGGAGTTGTGATGTCAGGATGGCTCCACCTCTTGGGACTCCACCCACAAAGAATAAGGAATATAAGTAAACTTAAAAAAAAAAAACAGTACACAATTAAGGAATAATAAATAAAATCAACAGAAATAACATTAAAACATTAAGAGAAGGGTGGCACGGTGGCACAGTGGTAGAGCTTCTGCCTCGCAGTAAGGAGACCTGGTTTCGCTTCCCGGGTCCTCCTTCCGTGGAGTTTGCATGTTCTCCCCGTGTCTGCATGGGTTTCCTCCCACAGTCCACAGACATGCAGGTTAGGTGCGTTGGCTATCCTAAATTGTCCTTGGTGTGTGGGTGTGTGTGCCCTGCAGTGTGCTGGCACCCTGCCCAGGATTTGTTCCTGCCTTGCGCCCTGTGCTGGCTGGGATTGGCTCCAACAGACCCCCGTGACCCTGTAGTTAGGTTATAGCGGGTTGGATAATGACTGACTGACTGACATGAAGAGAAGAATGCAAATACAATAAAAACAGTTAAAATTATAAGTATATGTTAATCCTGAACAGTTGAAAATTGCACTATGGAAAGGTCATTACATTTCCACTTCCATCTCAAAGGCAAAATCGAGGAAAAATAGCAAAACAAAAATCAGTACAATTAATTTTATACTCATCTTGTTTTAAATAACCATTCAACATACAATCCATGCGAGGAAATTCAGTATGGCTGAATGCAGAAGATAGCTGTGGTGCTCTTGGTGCTCTGGCTGTTATCTTTTCCAATTGGAGAAGTTTATATAGTAGATACGACAGCACGACCCCTGAGCCCTCCCTTAGGCTCTTTAAGTCAACTGAGAAGACTCAGGAGCTGGAGATCATTCGTTTATTATGGAATATTTAATATTTGCAAGTTTTCTGGTTGGATTGTTTTTTATTATTATGATTATTATATTTTGCCTTGGTGTCATGATTTGATTTTACCGCAGATTTAGTATGCTACTACACTTGAATTGGGGTTTTTTGAGGTTGAGGATTCACTTTCTGTCATTTATTGTTCAGAATTCTTTATGGTTTCGTTAATGTAATTTGTTACTGGTCTGTCTAAGACACCATTTTTGGCCCCTGTCACTGCCATTTTGAGTTCCCGTCATTAGGTCCGCTTCCCTGCATTTCTAAGGACGTGGCCTTAGAGGTTATAATCTGTTGTAACTGACATGACGGAATTAAAGGGCGGCTAGTTGCTCGTTTCCTTTCCTGATCTGCGTTTTCCAAAACTCTTTCAAAAACCTTTGATTCAGAGATATTCTTCTCGCTTCGGTTTTGACCTCTCACCTGTGCTTGCCACTTCCTGTTTCTCATTTGAATTTAGTTGCTAGATTTTGTTTTTATTTTTTTTGGTTTCATTTTTTCACACGGATCTCCAGGTTGTGCTCCAAAAGCACACCTGCCAGTTCACTGTCAAGAGAGGAGCATCATATGAAAATCTGCAGAATAGACCTATAAACTGCCACAAACTCTTCAGGAAGGCACATACAAATTAAGAAATGACATCAATCATAACACAGTTGAAGCCCACCCTTTGCAGTTAGTAATACCCGTTTCATTACCCCACTGCAGAAACAGCTGGGCATATGCACATACCAGGCCCAGCACAGGGATGGACTGAGTTTCTGTCCCTGATGCATCTTTAGAATTACAGTTCCCAAGATTGTCACTGTTATTGGCAACACAGGGGTCTCAATACCAGAACACCACAACACAGGTCACACAACTCTGCAAAATGTTTCTTTTTTTTTTCTTAAATTTCAGGAGTGCTTTTGCTCCCATTATATATATTGTCACACACGTGCGACTAGGAAGACGTTGTATGGACCAAGCAAAGGTAATTCCATGCCAGGCCAGGGGGTTGCAGGATGCATTAAACCTTCTCCTGTTATCTCTACAGACCAGCCTTTGGAAAACCTGTCTGATTTAAAACAGATGACATCACTTCCGGTTCTGGCGCCTAGAAGATTATCACTTCCGGCACCTACTCTGACTAATGAAGAACATTACTTCTGGTTCCCTTACATCACTTCCTGTCCTATCCCTTAAAACCACCATCTTGACAAACCATCATCAGTTCTGTTTTAGACTCGGTATAGAGAACATCTCTGTATTCATCAAGAATCTTTTGCAGTCAGGAATTACATATGGATGGCTGCCCCAAACCTTTCTAAGTGTGTCGAGTCTATTCCTTTTACAATATTTCAAATGTAAATAATAAAACCACAAGAATATAAGGTGGCATCATAATTCTTTTTGCATCAGTAATCTGAGATATCGGTGCGTATGTCAATTCCCAAAACACATTTCTGTGGAGTTGTTTTCCCCATCTACAGAAGCTTCACACATGGTTTAAAGATATATAGCCAATTAAGACCATCAACATCTATGCACAATATAAATTTACGGTTGTCTTTATTTCCTTATATGATGTTGATTATGTTGATTACGTCCTCACGTGGTGTGCACAAACTAAAAAAAAGGTTACGTTGCATGCTATAAAGAAGTGACATACACCTTCAAAGCACAACACACATGTTCTGCTTTCTTTTGTGTTCATTCTCATTTGTTTGCTCTCACTCTTGCTCTTTCGCCCACACACACATATGCATGCATACGCACACGCACACATAGTAAAAACAAATATTGATGTGGGGAATGCCTAGAGCTTATACTGGATTCCGATGATAAGGAACTCCCCATTTATTCATCTGCTTCAGGTTCGGTGGAGTTTTGTGACGTGAACCCTACAACCAACCCGGGAAAACTACCAGCACTTACCTGTTGCCATTTTTAAGCATGAACATGAAATATCACACAAGGGCACAGGAAATGTAAGCTGTGTGGAAAGGGCACTCCATTCATGTGCAAGTCATGCCAAGACTCTTCTGCATTATTCTGGGCAGTAGGCCTGCTTCAGGTAAATTTATACAATGAAGAAAGAAGCCAAAAGAACTGCGTATGTAGATTAGCAATTCTGCACTACCTACAAAAAGACATTCTTGCACTCTGTTCATAAAAATGACTGTATTTTCTAAACTAAATTATCTACATCGTTCGAAAAACTTTGCCATTGTCGTGTCGTGTTTTGTGAGTTTTTTTACATTAAAAACTTTGAGAGATCATTTTTTTGATATGTTTTATTTAGTAAATTATGGAGAAGAATACAAATCCAATTTTGTGTCTTTTTTTAAGTACAATGCAATACAATTTATTTTTGCTTAGCCTAAAATCACACAAGAAGTGCCGCAATGGGTTTTAACAGGCCCTGCCTCTTGACAGCCCCCCAGCTTTGACTCTCTAAGAAGACAAGGAAAAACTCCAAAAAAAAAAAAAAAACTTTGTAGGGAAATTAGGGTTAGGGTTAGGAATAAATCTTGGGAAAGGCAGTTCAGAGAGAGACCCCTCTCCAGGTAGGCTAGGCGTGCAGTGGGTGTCAAAAAGAAGGGGGTCAATACAATGCAATACAATACACAGAACAGAACACAAGTAATCCTCAATACAATAGAATACTACAATAGAAATATTACAAGTACAGATTTATATATTGTACTTGTGAGCAATTTATTTAGTTGTTGCAAATTTCTTATTTACTTAGCATTTACAGCTTGTAGGGATGCAAGGCATTTGAAAACATTCACAAAATGACACCATAGTAAGTAAAAATACTAACGTACACTCAGGTGGACATGTCCTATGCCAGAGTATGCATTAAATGACAGCCACTCATGTTTCCTCACAGGAACTGAACACCTCTCTTCCTATGTGACTGTTGATGGCATTCTTTTTGCGAGGCAAAGCTACGTTTCAGCATGAGTTCAATTCTATATGAGTTGCTGGCTCGTCACTAATCATTACGTAGCATATGTCACACGTGTAAGCATGAAAGACAGTTTAAGGATTATGGTGACAGTAATTCTCCACCAGTCCAGGGGTTGGCGCTGTGTCATAACGGTCTCCTTCTGCAGAAATGACAGCTCTCCTCTTCCGATGTCACTTCTGCGGCCACACACGTCACAACCGCAGGAGCAGCCATCTTACTCAGTCACCTGAGCGGCCTGAGGAAGACTCGAATGGCGTTTAAAACACATTTTTATTTTTTTTACTTATTTTTTTATTCAGCTATCCAGGGTTTGCTGCAAGGTGCCCCAACACATTAATATTGTCTTGTCTTGTTGTTACACATAATCTAATGTACTCAAATCTGCTTCATCCAATTTGGGGTCACGGGGGCCATGGCCTGTTCAACAGCACTGCATGTAGAGCAGAAGACGCGTCTGGACAACAAGCTAGTCCATCAATAATCAACATAATATAATTCTATTATTATTTCCATCACTAAGGAATAAAGATGTGTTAGCCATTTAATGCCTGATGTTTATTAAGAAAACATTTCTGATTTCTTTCTGTACGTTCTCTTCTATTACTTAGTGGTTTGACAGTGTGTGTCTGCCTGAGCTAAACAAATGCCCTTTGCCTTTACTACCTTCATTTGACTGAATGCAATTACCCAATATGAATAGAGAAGGACTACTGGGAAACACTTAGGAACGGTAGGTGGACAGCAGCTCTGAGCTGGGGGCAGGGTAGTGGAGGGAAAGTGAGGTGCATTGATTCTCCAAATGCTTTATGAGAGCGGTGGTCCCTGGAGGGAGATTCTGTTATTTATTTATTTTGTGTGGTCCTTGTGTTTTTCTCGCCCAGTTTAGTTTTGATGTGGACATGTTGCGTTTTGTGAAGGGCATGGGGAGGGGGGCACTTGGTTAGGGGGCAGTGATCATTTGCCAGTGTCCTTCTAGTGTGAGAGGAGGAGTCTCTTGTTCTCTCCTACATTACCTGCTGGACACTGGTCAGTCGCTGGGACTGCATTATCCGTTCACAGATCAGTCTAGATTGATCTATTGGAAGGTATTAGGCAGTCAATTAATCCACATTCCATTTGCCATCATAGATCCGGAGTTGTGTCGGATAAAGCGATGGCTTGTTCCTGCAGGCCGCTGATAAGAGTTTCTGGATTGGCATAATCACACCGACTCCTGTGAGAGTTGCTTATCTGTGCTGCTTAAAGGACATTCTCAGGTGCAGTGTAGTCGGATGATGGCGCTAGTGGACTCCAGTGGGATCCCGCCAAGGCTCCATCCCACTCTAACACATCCGATTGGAGGAGCAGGTTTAGAGATTTGATGAGACTGGCACCAGATGCGCCGTTCTGCTTTCCACTCGATGCGATTGGCATTAAAAATGCAGTAATTGTTTTAAATTTGTTTTTCAAGTGATAGGTGAAATGAGACCTTTGGCTTGGCCCCTGATCTATTATTAATCTTACAAACTAACTAAACTGCCTGCTTTCCCACCCACAGGATTTTTCAAAGCTTTCCTTTCACTCAAGAAATTAACCACATTTTAAAATTTGGCTTAAAAATGTCTACTAGTCTCTGAAACACCCCACCCTAAAGTAATTGTCCCCTGAGGATGGCCGACTCTAAATGAGGTGTAAAAATCAGAGCTGCAGAAAAAGGCATGTGGCCAGAATCAATACCTCCTCCCCGCTTCATCGATTCACCACAACATTCTTCATTTATTAATTACAAAGAAATTTTACCAAAGGGAGGGAGGAGAGAGCAGCTGCATTTACACCCTGGTCAGTGGTGGGACATCGGCTGGCAGACAGGGGCATCTCCAGGTGGCTGACTTATATAATATAATATAATATAATATAATATAATATAATATAATATAATATAATATAATAT
>JANRMT010062789.1:20401641-20419847 GCA_026402145.1 Polypterus bichir lapradei
TATCTATCTATCTATCTATCTATCTATCTATCTATCTATCTATCTATGTATCTATCTATCTATCTCAATAATGTAACCAATGGTGTAACCAATTTAAATTGATGTGCTGTATAATACAACAGTCAGTGAACTTATTTAATAGGGGTATGCACAGGCATAATTTCTTAAGACAGTTGATTCAACTCCATGCACAGAGAGGCAAATAAAGAAAGATGAGAGTGCAATCTTTATTCCAGTGATCGCCCCAGACAAGTGTTTCTAAGTAGGAGAGGAAGTTATAGTGTGCCAGAGATGTAGGGCCGGATTAAGACCTTTGGAGGCCGTAAGCACTTAAAAGATTTTGGTGGCCCCTGTATATGTGAGCTGCACTCAGTCTGAGCAGATGACTGAATGGGACAGCCGACATGACCAAGACAAGAAGAATCAAGAGCCTCGGTGGACTGTATGGAAGTTACCAGATTCTAATTTTTTTGTAGTCCCAAGATTAATATTTGTCAATAACTTCTACTGTATTATTGCTATTTTAATATATACTAGGGGGCTTTGCCTCCTGCTTGCTTCGCTTGCCAAACCCCCGGCCTGCACTATATGCCAGCCACTTCGAAACTCTGCCGCTCACGTATGTGGATTTCACTTTCACTAAATAACAAATCTTTTAATTCTCACAGATACGCCTCTTCATTAGGAAGAAACACTAATTTTACCAGATTGAAAAACAAATTAGACGATCTACAAGTCTCTGACTTAAAGTTTAAATCCGAACAATATATTCGATCTCTTTTCCCTGTTCCGTTGTTTCACCGAGTAATAATTTCTGTTTATTTGTGCTAATGCAATCTTTACTATCATTTTTTTGAGACTTTTGATTTTTAGTACTTTCATTATCTCTAACCCACTCTGCATGTGTATCGCGCCAATGTTTTTTAATTCTTTACAACATTCTACTTTTCATTTACTCTTTTTCTTTTATTTCCAGCCTCGGGCGTGATTAAATCTCTTGGCACAAAGACTCTTCTCGTGGGATGTGAAAGTGTCTCTCTGAGAAAGTCATGTCTCAACCCAGGCTAAATAGTCTCATCTCGTCCCAGGATTTTTTTATTATAATACAGGGTGGTTCAGATCTAATTATGCAGATTCAGATCATCTGGATGACTTTGATTTATGCGGGGACGATTCCAGTTCGGTGCAAAGACGATTCTTCATGTCGTCAGTTCGCACACTTCTCGATGGTCCGGGATTTTTTCTATGTAATAAACCTAATAAGTTATAGTGTAATGAAAATTGCATAATTAGATCTGGACCACCCTATAGAGAGATATATATAGGATATATACCAGCAGTTTGTGAGACTGAGGAACTGTGTGTCAGAAATGGTTGTATGTAATATTGTTGCACCTTGTGGGGAACTGTCCTGTTTCCCTTCCTGATTACCTTCTACACAACAGACTTCTAGCACAATACCGATGCTTGCCATTTTCAGAAATTTTCAGATGACTTGTCCATCATAAGTTGCATTAGTAATGGAGACAAGTCAGAGTACTGGAAGGTTGAGGAGGACTTTGTCTTGTGGTACAGGGACAACGATCTGCAAATCAATATCAACAAGACAAAAGAGCTGGTGGTGGACTTCTGGCATGCCAAGAAGCCTCTGAGACCAATAACCATTCGGGGGGAGGACGTGGAAGTGGTGGAGAGCTACAAGTACCTAGAGGTCCATATAAACAACAAACTGGACTGGTGTGACAACACAGTGGCACTGTATAGGAATGACCAGAGCAGGCTGGACTTGTTAAGGAGACTCAGGTCTTTTGATGTGTGCAGCAAGCTACTGGAAATGTTCTACCAGTCCATACTAGCCATTGCGTTGTTCTACGCTAAAGTCTCCTGGAGTAGCAATTTGAGCTCAAAGGAAGCACAATGCCTGAACAAACATATCAGGAAAGCCTGCTCCATAACAAAGGGAAACCCTGAACACACTGGAGGCTGTTGTAGAAAAGATTATGGTGGAAAATTGGATTCCATTATGAAAATCCCCTCCATCTCCTTCAGGAGGGGCTCCATTGGAGCATGTTTAGCTACAGGCTTATTCCACCATGGTGTGTTAAGAAATACCTCTGGGGGTCTTTTCTGCACACTGCTATCAGACATTTCAGTACTTCCTCCCGGGACACTTGTTAAATTTAATTTGAAATACCATTCTGAAATATCTGAATTATATACATTTATTTATTTGTTTGTTTGGTTTTTCTATTTATTTATATTTACATATCGATTGATTGATTGGCTGTGTTATTTGTCCTGCAAGTGTGTGTCCTTCTTTTTATGTTTCTACTGCTCTATGCATGTGAATTTCTCCTTGGAAAAGTTTATCTAATCTAATGTAATCCGTATGTAATTTTCTTCTATTTAATATGGGAACCTGGTCCAGCTGTACCATTTGCAGTTTTGCATCATGTGGTCCATGGTAAATCCAGCAATGGATTATTTCTGTGGTTGCCCTTCCTTCCCTTGATGCCGTAAGCATGTGCTTATTTTGCTTACTGGTTAATCCAACCCTGCAAAGATGTGAACGTAGGGAGCTCTTTATGTGTTTAAGTCAACTATTACGGGGAATGAGTTGTGTGTGACACTACCACTAGCTTTTATTTCATTTGTTTCCCAAGGAATGGAGGAAGAGAAGACACTAAGGTGACTCCCTGTGGCCGTGAAACCCTGCCCTTACCATTTCTACTGATATGTAAATGGAGTAGTCACCAGAAGTCAGCGTTCATTACTGGAGCATCCTCAGAGCAACACAGAGCTATCTGCATTTACTCGGGGGAAAAAAGATGACTTTCTTTTATTTCATTTTTTGGATAACCAAATTAAGCGGAACATCCTCCAAAACCCCAACACTCCTTACATCATCCTTTCTTTACTTTCACAACTACTATTACCGCTCTGTGCTTCTGCGTACCTCTGTCTTCTTTAGCTGATGCTCTAAATTCTTTTGGGATATACTTAAACATTTAAACGCTTTGCATAGCTAATGTAGCAGCTTGCTGATAAGTGATCTGAGCTTTTAAGAAACCATCAATGACTATGATACAGTTAAAGACAGTTTGCGTCATAATAAAGTACAGCATTTGAGTGTTTAAGTAATGCTGACTCTGGCCTATCGTTTTTTCCTGAGCAAGGAGTACTTGTATGCAGTAGGCAGTGCTAAGGGTGGTGTGTGTTCAAGTGGGTGTACATTGGCAGTGGAAGCTCTGACAGTGTGGCGCAAAAGGGTTTGCATAGGCAGGGGTGTAAACAGGTAGAAGGAGTACAGGAACCTGTAAAAAGTGTTAGGATGCCAGCTGGATTGTCCCTTTTAATTGGTGGCAAGAAATAACAAAACAGGTGCTCGAAGGCATAAAAGTAGATCAGAAATCTGCCTCTCAGGCTCTCAAAGTAACAGCTCTTGTGAGCAAGTAGGGATCTCGGAGCTCTGTCCTATAGGTTTGGTCCAAATGAGATGGCGTTTTTCGAGAATGTTGGTCTTTTATAGCTGTCTGGGTGGAAGGCTGTGGGGTTAGTTACCCTCAAGGGGTGTCTGCTTGCTGCTGAGGAAGAGAAAAAAGGTGATATTGTTATCAGTAGTTCCCCCTTTCACACTGCTGGGGTATTACATATCTTAGATGAGCCCTGTTGGTGTCCCTCAGGTGCTCTTGCAGGAAAGGGATGACTTTTGCTGTGGTTAAATTATCTCCAATGAAATAAGGACAACTTATCGTAATCGCACAATATATCAGTAGTAAAACATAAATTGGAGATTGGATTGTGTGAGACCACAGGAGTCAATTCTCAGACCTTTGCTGTTTTCACTTTGCATGCTTTGATTCTATCGTTAGAAATCATAACATTAATTTTCACACAGACATCACACAACTATACCTCTCCCACTGAGCTAACTGGGAAAAGCATGTAAAAAAACAAATAAAAATAAACCTAGCTATCAAATCCTAATGATAGATAAGAATCAAAGCCAAGAAAACAAGAAGACAAACTGAACAAAACTAACGAGAAACACAAAGCAAAGAATTCTATTACTTTTTTTTTAAGAGGTTGTATCTGTATATTGGATAATGCAGTGGTTCTCAACCTGTGGGGCGGGCCCCCCTAGGGCGCGAAGATGTGAAAAAAAGAAATCAAGAATCAAAAATATGAAAAAAACATCTGTTGAAACCAAAACAAATTAACTTTAACTACATTCTGATACTAGACCAATAAATATAGAGTTAGATAAATGTCAATAAAAGTTAAGTAGGTATAATAAAATATGCTTCTACATTTCAAAAAAAATGTTAAGGGGGGGGGGCCGCGATTAAAACTGTTATGAAAACACGGGTCAAAAATACAGTAATCCCTCCTCGATCGCGGGGGTTGTGTTCCAGACCTAACCCGCGTTAGGTGAAAATCCGCGAAGTAGAAACCATATGTTTGTATGGTTATTTTTATATATTTTAAGCCCTTATAAACTCTCCCACACTGTTTATAAATATTCCCTGCACAGTTATACAGCATAAACCCTTCGTATTCTCTTAGGTATTAGGTAAGATTCATTGAAATTATGTATGTAAACACACTGTTTATATACAGTAAAAACTAAATATTATTTTAAAGATATCGAGTGTCTACGCTATCACATATGTTACAACCATTATGACAGACAGGCCACCAGCAATAAATACGTACATTGCAAGAAAAATAGTATACAGTAAATGTGTGTACAGTGACACTAAACGTACGTACATGTATAAGCACTGTAAGTAGAAAATTAATTATGATTACTCACCAATAATGACACGATGACTTTTCTGATAACGATGAGTTTAGTTTTACTGCACAACAAAGGAGAGCGTTACAGCTCTTCTAAAGGAGCCTCTTCAGGCGATTGTGTAGCACCGCCGTTGTTCTTCTTACAGCAGTCTTCAATCCAAATCCCTAAAGCAGATTCCATCCAGACTACTGCTTTATTACATCCACTTACAACTCGTTTTGTACCCTGGTTAAAAGGACACTGCGGACGTAGATCTTATATTCCTTTCCTACATTTTAAATAAAAAGAATCGTGGACTCATTGATGCCGTAATGGCGTCCTACAGCGGTGTAGCTTTTCCCTTCCTTCAACATATCCAAAACGTTTACCTTTTCGGCAATCGTTAACATCTTCCGTTGGCGCTTGGGCACGGCCCCTGAAGCAGTAGCAGGAGCAGATCGTTTTGGAGCCATAATGAAGGGCTTGACTATGCACAAAGATAAATACAAAAGAGCACAAAAGTTAACTCTTTACACAGCGAAGCACGTTGATGCTGAATGAGCGAGACGAGACTTCCTGGTTAACGCCACAGAATCGAATTCAGTGCTGTGTCGCTGAGCCATTCAGCACACAGGAACTTAACTGCGTGCTCTGATTGGTTAGCTTTTAAGCCATCCGCCAATAGCGTCCCTTGTATAAAATCAACTGGGCAAACCAACTGAGGAAGCATGTACAGGAAGTAAAAAGACCCATTGTCCGCAGAACCCGCGAAGCAGCGAAAAATCCGCGTTATATATTTAGATATGCTTACATATAAAATCCGCGATAGAGTGAAGCCGCGAAAGTCGAAGCGCGATATAGCGAGGGATTACTGTACTTAAAGGTTGAGAAATCCTGGAATAATGAAAGGAGTACCCAGTCTACTTTTTATTTTGCTGCACCAATTACCCTACCCCTCTCATTCACCCCAGTATTTAAAAGAAGTATCCACAAAATGTCAGTGTTAATTACTGGAGCATCCTTAGAGCAACACGGAGCTCCACGTGTCTAATCGACAAAACAATGGTTTTGTTTTACGCATGTTTGTGTGACTTACTTCTTTTTTTAGAAATCCAAATTAAACAGGGCATCCTCCAAGACCCCAATACTCCTTACATTCTCCTGTCATTGTTTTCGCAGTGAAAGTGGTCCACAACTGACTCCGCATCCCAGCTACCTTCCGTCTGCGTCTACCGAGACATGCTGAGCCCAACTCTGTCTTCCTCACTCCTCTCTAGAAGCCCTTGAATCCCTCCTGCTCTCTTCTTTTCCACTGGAGAACACCTCTTACTCCTTTCCTTTGTGGGGTTTCCCTACATTCTTCATTAACTTCCTTTCACACTGCCTTCCTATTCTGAATCTCACCTCTCCTTTATCTTATCAGTTTTCCTTAATTTTTTTCTCTTTCCCAATTTGTCATACCCAGGCTCCATTATACAGTACTCTATGGGTGCATGTGCTTTGCCTAATAACCTGCAGAATGTCAATGAGGAAATTGGCTGAACTGATCACATTTGCACATGAATTCATGATCAGCAAATTTCCCCATTTAACACTTTGAGATGCATGGATTTCCAGCATAGTGCACCCGCACCCACTAGCACGAGCCACACAAATTTTTATATCTTTAAAACCCACGGACCCCTTCCTCACTTCACCACATACAAAAACATAACTCTGGTTCTCAATTCTTTACACTGGCTGTCAGGTAAGCTTAGGGCTTCCTTTTGACATATAAAGACTTAAATAGTCAAGGCCCTATTTATCAGAATGCACACTGAGATCTCAAGATGCCAGCCTACTTAAGATTCCAAGGATTAATAAAATAACATAAGTAGGCCGGCATCTTGAGATCTCAATGTGCTTTCTGGTTTGTACAGTAAGAAATGATAAGTTTAGATAGATAAACAGGGCCTTGGCCATTTAAGGCATTGTATATCAAAAGGAAGCCCTAAGCTTACATGACAGCCAGCGTAAGGAATTGAGAACCAGAGTTATGTTTTTGTATGTGGTGAAATGAGGAAGGGGTCCGTGGGTTTTAAAGATATAAAAATTAGTGTGGCTCGTGCTAGTGGGTGCGGCATGCATGCATCCCGCAGTGTTTAATGGGGAAATTTTCTGATCATGAATTCATGTGCAAACGTGATTAGTTCATAGTTAAAGATGCTAAGATTTGCATTGGGTGTGACAAGGATGGATAAGATTAGAAATAAGGATATTAGATAGATAGATAGATAGATATTTTATTAATCCCAAGGGGAAATTCAAATACTTCAGTAGCAGCATACTGATAAAAAACAATAAATTAAAGAGTGATAAAAATGCAGGTATAACAGACAATAACTTTGTATAATGTTAATGTTTACCCCCCCCGGGTGGAGCTGAAGAGTTGCATAGTGTGGGGTCTCCTCAGTCTGTAAATGGAGCAAGCTGCTCCTCTGTCTGGAGATGATCCTGTTCAGTGGATGTTGTGGATTCTCCATGATTGTCAGGAGCCTGCTCAGCGCCCATCGCTCTACCATGGATGTCAAACTGTCCAGCTCCGTGCCTACAATAGAGCCTGCCTTCCTCACCAGTTTGTTCAGGCGTGAGGCGTCCCTCTTCTTTATGCTGCCTCCCCAGCACACCACCGTGTAGAAGAGGACACTCAGCACAACTGTCTGATAGAACATCTGCAGCATCTTATTGCAGATGTTGAAGGACGCCAGCCTTCTAAGGAAGTATAGTTGGCTTTGTCCTCTCTTGCACAGAGCATCAGTATTGGCAGTCCAGTCCAATTTATCATCCAGCTGCACTCCCAGGTATTTATCGGTCTGCACCCTCTGCGCACAGTCACCTCTGATGATCACGGGGTCCAGGAGGGGCCTGTTCCTCCTAAAATCCACCACCAGCTCTTTGGTTTTGCTGGTGTTCGGGTGTAAGTGGTTTGAGTTGCACCATTTAACAAAGTCCTTGATTAGCTTCCTGTACTCCTCCTCCTGCCCACTCCTGATGCAGCCCACGATAGCAGTGTCGTCAGCGAACTTTTGCAAGTGGCAGGACTCTGAGTTGTATTGGAAATCTGATGTATATAGGCAGACATTAGAGGGTCAGCTCAAGTTGGACATTTGAGAGACAAAGTCAGAGAGGCAAGATTGCGTTGGTTTGGACATGTACAGAGGAGGGATGCTGAGTATATTGGGAGAAGGATGCTAAGGATAGAGCTACCAAATAAGGGGAAGAGAGGAAGGCCTAAGAGAAGGTTTATGGATGTGGTGAGAGAGGACATACAGGTGATGGGTGTGACAGAACAAGATGCAGAGGACAGAAAGATATGGAAGAAGATGATCTGCTGTGGCTACCCCTAATGGGAGCAGCTGAAAGAAGAAGAAGAAGAAGAAAAAAAAGAAAATAACAGTAGGGGACTGAGCTTTTGGCTACAGGGCCCCAAAGTGGTAAAGTGATCTCCCTGCTAATATAAGAGATGCCCCTTCAGTCCTTGAATTTAAATTCCAGCAGAAGACTCACGGCTTTAAGACAAGCTTAACCAATGTAACAATGCTAAGAATGATGAGATGTGCTCAGATATTCTTTAACTGTTTAAAATTCTTGCTGCTGCATTCTGAACTGATTGCATCTGAATTGTGTGTCTTTTTAGGTAGTCCAGTTAGGAGTGCATTACAATGATCTAGACTGCTAAAAACAAAGATGCAAATTCATTTTTGTCATCATGCAATGCTATAATAGGTGTAAGTTTTGCAATGTAAATGAAAGAAAATGCTGTCTTAGTAATCTGGTTAATAGGTGATTTAACGTTTCAGGACAGAGTCCATAATAACAACTAAATTATTTACTTCCAGTTGATTTCTAAGACCCTCACTTTTTCATTTCTGCCAGCAACTAATATTTACAATTTTCTTTTTCTAGCTGGAGGAAATTGCTACTCACATACTCTGCAAGTATGACATTAGATCATCGAGTCCAAAGTGTTAGGGCCATAATGTGCCAAAGGTAAGTAAAGCTGCGTGTCACTAGCATAGCTCCTTATAGTTCCCCTTGTTTTTTCGAGATATTTGGGCCTAACAGGAGCATTTAGATTAAAAATATCAGTAGGCCTAATATAGAATTACCACACAAAAGGTTAAGAACACCCCTATTTTTCAGTTTTTACTGAAATATATACAGTGTAATGTCTCAATGTACTCTTAAAGCATAGAAGAAATAAACTATTGGAGATTAAATGAAATGAACGGAATCTTTATTGGTCAACAAAATTTTATCTAATTTTTTTGACTCATCCACATAGCCACTGTTTGGAAATACAACAGCTAAACACCTTTCTGGTATTCCTTCTACGAAAGAATTAAAATGTCATTCGGAAAGTTCTTCCCAATACTGTAGTAGAAATTTCCACAAATGTTTTGCTCTCGAAGGTTGCTTTGTTTTCACCCTTCTACACAACTCATCCCAAACCAGCTTAATGGCATCTAATCCTGGAGACTGTGCTGCCCATTCCATGATTAGATGCCTACCATCTAGCTGT
Source organism: Polypterus bichir lapradei (assembly GCA_026402145.1). Taxonomy (NCBI): domain Eukaryota; kingdom Metazoa; phylum Chordata; class Cladistia; order Polypteriformes; family Polypteridae; genus Polypterus; species Polypterus bichir. The sequence continues at coordinate 20,410,983 of JANRMT010062789.1, forward strand.
TTTCTTCAAAGGTAGTTCTGTCATGTCCTGGGAGTATGCTTTGGGTCTTTATCTTGCTGTAGGATGAATCCCTGGCCAACTAGGCATGGACCAGTGGGTATCGTGTGGTGCTGAAAAATGTGGTGGTAGGCCTTTCGGTTCAGGGTGCCAGTCACCTTTATCAAGTCATACAGATCCAGCAAAAGAGCCCCACAGACCATTATGCTTCTTCCTCCAAGTTTAACAGCTGACATCACACACTGCATATCCATACTTTTAATTTAATGATGTACAAAACTCTGCCTAATGAAGTGAAGATTTCAAATTTTCATTCTTCTGTCCATAAGACCTTCTTCCAGGCTTCAGAAGTCCACTGGCTGTGGTTCCTGGCCCAAGTAAGCCTCTTATTCTTATTTTGTAGTTTTAGCAATGGCTTCCTTACATCCTCTTGACCTGTCAAACCTGCAGCTTGATGTCTTCCCTTTATAGTTGAAAGTGACACTTGCTTACCTCAACCACTGATTGAAGTTGTTGTTCTGAGTGGCACCTGTCAACCAAGGTTTTGACTCTGAGAAACTTGTCTTCGAATTCTGTTGTGGCTTTAGCTCTGCCTGATCTGTTCCTGTGTGAGTTTCCCTCAATTTTCCAAGTTCTTTTTTTAAAGACCAACACTTTTAAAGGTGGCGTTTTTATCTCCGTTATGATAGCAGTTTTGTCCAAATAATGGTTCAGAAGGCGTAGCAGCACATTGTGCTCCAACCCTGCTTTTATTTAGACAGAGGGCTTGTAAGGAAAAGTTGGAACATCTATAGGAATTGCTTGCATCACCTTTCAAGGCTTAAATCAGCGTTTCTCAACCTTTAATCATTTGCGACCCGAGTTTTCATAACAGTTTTAATTGCGCCCCCTAACATTTTTTTGAAAGGAGCCCACTAATAACAATTTGTTCTTTTTTAATTAATTAATATATCATAGATCCATATTTTATTATACCTATTTAACTGTTGTCGACATTTATCTAACTCTATATTTATTTTTCTAGTATCAGAATGTAGTTTAAGTTAATTTGTTTTGGTTTCAATAGATGTATTTTTCATATTTTCGATTCTTGTTTTCTTTTTTTCACATCTTTGCACCCCCCTTTTTGTTATTTCGCACCCCCCCCCTAGGGGGGCCCGCCCCACAGGTTGAGAACCACTGGCTTAAATAACTTTCATTGCTACAGAAAAGCTGTAAGTTGTTATAGCTGGTGTCACATTACACAAGTTCAAGTCATAGGGTAAAAGCAATTTAATGACTGCAGTTGCTGAGCATGTCACCATATTATGACAATTTAAATGTCTGAAAATCGCTGGGCATCCCTACTTTATCGACCAATGATCTTCCTGGATAGTTGAGCATACTGCATTTTTATGACCGCCAATAGTGTGCTATTGACGCCGTGTGAAGGGTTAATATTTAAGGCAAGTTCCACCACAATCTTGGTCATTTTTTTTTTCTTTTTCCCATTCTGTGATGGTATGTAAAACACGAGGCATCAGAAAGAGAAGCTTCTCTTCTGCCTGTGAAGTCCCAGTTCCCTTTGGTACTTATTCCTCATCTCTGCATTATTATCATTATACTTCCAGATGAGCATTTATTGGTTGTCAGCTCTCACAGATAGACAGGTTATACTTTGTCCCCAAAGGGAAATGAAAACTTTACAGAAGTTCCAAAACGCACACAAGCCCACTCCTGAGACTAAAGACAAAATCAAATGTGTTTGATTCTGTTGGGGTGAGTCGCGGTCTAGTTCTGAGTCACTGGGTGTATCACATCACGTGAATGATTTCACAGGAACACGCCGCAGACTCACTATGATTATGTAAATGAAGGCTACAAATGAAAAAGTCATCAAATGTGACATGGCCTTTAACTATAAGTGATCCAATTGCATACCATATAACGTGAAAGGTCTTATCTTCTTTGTCAAACCTATACAAAACTACAAGAAAGGGAAATGGCAAAAGTGACAGTTAAGGAAGCTGCACAGAGCTGATAAACTGCTAACTTCAGGGTCTTCAGTGAGAAAATGACAGTACATTCTCGGGGATTGATCCATCCATCATGTTCTGTGAAATCCATCTATCACTTCACCCTTGAGTGAAGTTAACACCTGTCTCAGTTACGTATTCATAGTTCACTACAAGGGCAAGGACGTGCTATTTTGAATTTTTTATTAAGTGACTTACTTTTAGGTGTGATTTCCATGTGGTTATATAGAAACGTCTGTATGGGCACCAGTAGTGTCAGATGATGGGAAGCCATCTTTAAGACTTGGGGCATTATAATGCCCCGTGCTACATGGGCTGCAGCACAAATGACCTTGGGAACCTTGCAGTTCTTAATCCGAGGATAATAAAGGGTGGTAAAAAGAAACACAGACTCAAAAATATAGAAAAGGTACAAAAAAAACGCAAATATCACAGACTTGTGTCAAAGCAGACAGTTTTTAAACACACAGTTAAGAGTAATGACTCTTCAAAACTAAGTCAATTATAAAGAAACAATTCCAAACCTTCAGATTTTTTTTGCAATTTCTTCCAGAAATGTAGTCTACGAAGACATCTTCAAAAAAATAAAACTGTGCAAAAATAAATCCATTGGTATAAAAGTTCACCACACTCGACTCCAAAACTCTTCGTCCACTTTGAACGTCTCTTCTTCACCTAGCACCTCTCTCTGTCTCATATAACTTGGAGGAGTACTGACCAGAGAACAGACAAAAAGATGAAAACCACCAGCGAAAGGAAGACCTCTAGCATCTGTTGTACCATTTGGTATGTCCATGGGATTTCTCCCAGCAATCCCAGCAGAGAACCCTCCAATTCTGACCAATGAGAGTGCACATTTCCATGCTCGTAATGCTGTGAACTTCAAGCAGGAAGACACTCCTATTTCAAGAGATACAGACTTACTACATGTGGGCATGCAGACACACTCATCAATCCTTCCGCCCTGCCAACTTTCCTGAGGGACGTATTCATAACTTTTTCCTCCACATTCTCTCTGAACTCTTCATTTTCTCTTATCCTGTCCCTACTTTATCGACAACCAATACTCCCAGCTATGAGACAACAATATGGCATTGTAAAAATGCTCAAAACCCAGCAAGCCTCCCACACGACTGCTTCAGTGTACCTCTTGTAAGAGTGACGCTAACCTGACAATTCTTATGGGCACCTCACTCTGCCAAGTTCTGAGGTAAGTTCAGAGAATTGTTTGAGACAAGAATAGTAAATCTGTAAATAGTTTTAATTTCTCCCTAAAACTCAAGCTGCCTGACATGGTGTACCACAACCAAAAACACTGCTGATCATCTTCATGGTCCTCGGCAATGAAGAGAAAGCTGATGAGCTCTTCATGTGACAATCAGAGACATTAAATTAGATTAGATCTGATAAACTTTATTAATCCCAAGGGGCAATTTAGATGCATACAGCAGCAGGAACATAAAAAAACAAAAGGTACAGACTCGTGGGACAAATAATATAATCAATCAGTAGACAGATAAATAAATAAACAAATGTATATTGTGCAGAAATAGCAAAATTAACTTAAAGGGTATGATCAGTTAGTTTGGGATATCAGGAGGAAACACAGAATTGCCCGATAGCAGCGGCCACAAAATACCCTAAGTGGTTCTTCTTAGCACACAGTGGAGGAATGAGCCTATGGCTAAATGTGCTCCTGGAGTTCATGGAGGGGATTTTTCATGATTGCATCCAATTGACGGTGTTCTCTTTTCTATAACAGCTTCCCTGTTATGGCAAAGACTTTCCTCATAAGTTGTTTTCAGGCATTTTGCATCATTTGAACTCAAGGAGACCACAGCATACAGCACAATTATGTCAGACTGGTAAAACAAGTCCAGCAGCTTGCTACATACATCAAAAGGTCTGAGTTTCCTCAGACGTTACAGTCTGCTCAGGCCCTTCTTGTTCAGTTCTACTGCATTGTCAAAACATTCCAGTTTGCTGTTGTCACACACGTGTGCATGGGAGGCAGCTAAAGGGCTTGAGTAAGGGCAGTTCCGAAGCATGCCGGGATGTGGCAGAGTGCACTGACTCTTTTTCTCCCTTTCCTGTAGACCATTCATGGGAGATCTCACCTGGCTCTTTTGACGTCACTTCCGGAACCGAGCCTATGAAAGAAGACCTTGCCGGCCCCGGCCCCTGTGATGTCACGTCCGGACTTGAACCAATGGCTGAAGACCATGAGCCCGATCCATATGATCTCACTTCCTGTCTTCCCCTTTAAAAACCTGCACCTTTTCCCTAGTCCCTGAGTTCTGTTTTGGACTCGGTTTTGTGCACATCAGTGCTGTATTTGCTAAATATTACTTTTGCAGCCAGGATACCAGATTATACGGGTGGCTGCCCCAAACCTTTATATGACTCTGTCTCATATTTATGACACTGTTCATGTAGCTTTGCACAACTTCCACATCCTACACCTGCATGATGACCAGCCTCAGAGACTCTTTAGCCCAGTGAAGGTCCACCACCACCATTGTCTTGCTAGTTCTCCCTGCACCACACAATGAGGTCCTCTACATGCCTTCTATACTCTCACTCATCCCCTTTAATAATGCAACCTATATTTGAGGAGTCATCTGAGAATTTCTGTAAATGGCAAGCACTGCTATTGTGCTAGAAGTCTCCAATATTACACACCACCATTTCTGACACACAGTCATATATATAAATAGTGATGATAGACGTTAATGACATATATTAATCTCTTGGGAATACAACAAAATTAGAATCTGGTAACTACCACACAGTCCACGGAGGCTCACGTAATTCTTCTTGTCTTGGTCATGCTTTTTTTGCTCTGACACATCCTCTTTATTAATGCAGTCTTTGTTCGAGAAGTCATCTGAGAATTTTTGTAGATGGCAAGCACTGGTATTGGACTGGAACTCCTTTGTGTAGAGGGTGTCACTCATGTGTGTCTGAGGATCACCCTCCCGACTCATCTTGGGTAAGTGTTCCCACCCCAGGACAGGATGGGATACTGTCGATAATAGTATCATCTCTTTCTTTTCCCACAGGCAGGAGAAGATGCCCAGTGAGTGCAACTGACTCCGTCTCTTCTGGTTGGAGGACAATGACGTATTTGAGGTACTTACTGGACCGATGCTCCAAAACAGACCTGGTTGCTACAACAACACTTTTCTTTGTTTTGATGTACCTTATATACGTATATGCACCTTTCTGTTTAAACCTCTTAACTTAATTAAACAGAGAGATCTGGGACCCGGATCCAGTGTTGTACCTCACACAACCACAAGTGTAAAAAGGAAAGGAGACAGAATTGTTCCCTGAGGAGCTCCAGTATTACACATCAGCATTTCTGACATCCAGTCCCTGAACCTCCCAAACTGGCTTCTGTTGGTCAGGTAGTTCATGATCTAGGAGATACTGGGTGGACATCAAGATGCAAAGACTTGAGCTTTTTCCCTAGTCAATGAGGCAGAATGGTGTTAATGTCACTGGAAAAAACTTTTTATGGTGTAAGCTTTGTTCAAGTGGGAGTTGGCTATCCAGGCAGCAGTGTGTCACTGTCTAAGCATGGAGGGACCAAATTCTACCTTAAGGGGATCTGTATACTTCTCAAGTGGTTGTAAAATGTGTCAGATGAAATGGAGATTTTCTGCAGAAGTAGACAAAGCAGTGTTGATTTATTTGACATGTACTGATTCTCCATTCCTATATACTTGTCTGTTTTGATTTGACCTTTGTAAATTAGGTTCTCATAATTGCCACTGTTGCATTGCCATCACTGACAGTAGTGTTGTGTGGCTCCATCCTCCTGCCTCTCACCTCGACCTCTAATGTTATAAAAACAGCAACCAGTGGAGCCAAACCGACCAATTAGAAACTTGTCTACCATCCTTCACTTTGAACCCTTGTGTTAGGATACCACATTTGAATCTCCAGAGCCTCCACCACACACCATGATGTAACAATCATCTTTTTTCTTATGAGCTGGAGTCATTCCTGATGGATCTGCTGGCTGAACTGGGCAGTGCTGGCCTGGAAACGCTTGGATTGAGTCTCCCCGACAAGACAAGGAAGATGGAGTAATTTATTCACGCTAGCTGGACTTGGGGAGGATGCTAATTCTTTCTTTTCAGTTTAAATAAAGATCTGGGTTAGATAAAACCCATTAACAGAGAAATAAACCGCTGGGCTCATATGTAGGACAAGTGAAAACTGCAGCTCGCTGAGTGTCGGATCAATATGCAATCAATGGGCTCTCCGGCAGGCTGGAACACGCGTGCGAGCGGGAGAAGTCTGTGTGCGTGTGTGAGAGCGTTGGGGGTGGCGGCATCGATAAAGTGTGTGTCGGGGTGGTGGTGGGGGGGGGGGCGTTGAATGATTACTGTAAAGCTGAGATGGAGTCCAACAACACATTGGCTGAGCTGAACTTAACTGCATGGAACGTGACTGGGATGAGATGGACTCACCTGAACTGTAATGGCTTCAGGTAGTGTCTGCAGAGAATTCAGAGAAGTTCAGATATTGCCTGGGTTTGCGTAGAGCCTTGTTTTTAGTTTCATTCAGAACCAGCTTTGCATTCTCCACTTGATGCTGATGTCATGCAGAGACACAAAACTTGGCATCTAGAAGACCAGAACTGGCATGGCTGGCTGTAGATGAGATCAATAAGGTGCATTAGTGCAGTAAAGAGATGGACCAATTCACCATGGTTTCCCTGAATGCACATGGCTTCCTGTATGCCCTGACAGACTTGTGCGGTGTAGTAGTTAAAGCTTTGGTCTGGAAACCACAAGGTTACCAGTCCCACCCTGAACAAGCCACCCAACCTGCCTGTGCTGAAATGTTATACTAAACTTCTATACTTGTAAAGTACCAGTGTTCACCTCAGAAAGGTGCCCCAAAAATGTTTGTTTGCTTGAATGGGAAGACAGCACAGTGTCTGGTACTGCTGCCTCTTGGTTCAAAACCTGTGTCTAGTCACTCTTTAGATGGCCTTCACATGTTCTCCCAGGAGCCTGTACTCTTTAAAATGCTGGTACCTTAATGGGTTGTGTGGTTCCTTGTAGAGCCATTGCTTGGTGAAGAACCATTTCATTCTGGTAAAGGTTCTTTGTTTATGAATTTGGGCTTGACAAAGGTTGCAAATATGTGAACAAAGCAGAAATATTAAACATCTAGTAGGCTACATAGCAGGATGCAACAGATCAAGAAAACCTGAACTTAGGCTGTGCTATTGTGTTCAGCAAGACTCCTCTTCAAATTACAGTGAGATGCAAAAATTTGGGCAACCTTGTTAATAGTCATTATTTTCCTGTATAAATCATTGGTTGTTACGATAAAAAATGTCAGTTAAATATATCATATAGGAGACACACACAGTGATATTTGAGAAGTGAAATGAAGTTTATTGGATTTACAGAAAGTGTGCAATAATTGTTCAAACAAAATCAGGCAGGTGCATAAATTTGGGCACTGTTGTCATTTTATTGATTCCAAAACTTTTAGAACTAATTATTGGAACTCAAATTGGCTTGGTAAGCTGAGTGACCCCTGACCTACATACACAGGTGAATCCTATAATGAGAAAGAGTATTTAAGGGGTCAATTGTAAGTTTCTCTCCTCCTTTAATTTTCTCTGAAGAGTAGCAACATGGGGGTCACAAAACAACTCTCAAATGACCTGAAGACAAAGATTGTTCACCATCATGGTTTAGGGGAAGGATACAGAAAGCTGTCCCAGAGATTTAAGCTGTCTGTTTCCACAGTTAGGAACATATTGAGGAAATGGAAGACCACATGCTCAGTTCAAGTTAAGGCTCGAAGTGGCAGACCAAGAGAGATTTCGGATAGACAAAAGTGATGAATGGTGAGAACAGTCAGAGTCAACCCACAGACCAGCACCAAAGACCTACAACATCATCTTGCAGCAGATGGAGTCACTGTGCATCGTTCAACCATTCGGCGCACTTTACACAAGGAGATGCTGTATGCGAGAGTGATGCAGAGGAAGCCTTTTCTCCGCCCACAGCACAAACAGAGCCGCTTGAGGTATGCTCAAGCACATTTGGACAAGCCAGCTTCATTTTGGAATAAGGTGCTGTGGACTGATGAAACTAAAATTGAGTTATTTGGGCATAACAAGGGGCGTTATGCATGAAGGAAAAAGAACACAGCATTCCAAGATAAACACCTGCTACCTACAGTAAAATATGGTGGTGGTTCCATCATGCTGTGGGGCTGTGTGGCCAGTGCAGGGACTGGGAATCTTGTCAAAGTTGAGGGACGCATGGATTCCACTCAGTATCAGCAGATTCTGGAGACCAATGTCCAGGAATCAGTGACAAAGCTGAAGCTGCGCCGGGGCTGGATCTTTCAACAAGACAACAACCCGAAACACTGCTCAAAATCCACTAAGGCATTCATGCAGAGGAACAAGTACAACGTTCTGGAATGGCCGTCTCAGTCCCCAGACCTGAATATAATTTAAAATCTGTGGTGTGAGTTAAAGAGAGCTGTCCATGCTCGGAAGCCATCAAACCTGAATGAACTAGAGATGTTTTGTAAAGAGGAATGGTCCAAAATACCTTCAACCACAATCCAGACTCTCATTGGAACCTACAGGAAGGGTTTAGAGGCTGTAATTTCTGCAAAAGGCGGATCTACTAAATATTGATTTCATTTCTTTTTTGTGGTGCCCAAATTTATGCACCTGCCTGATTTTGTTTGAACAATTATTGCACACTTTCTGTAAATCCAATAAATTTGTGAATTTCCCCTTGGGATTAATAAAGTATCTATCTATCTATCTATCTATCTATCTATCTATCTATCTATCTAT
>JANRMT010062789.1:20419857-20446077 GCA_026402145.1 Polypterus bichir lapradei
TATCTATCTATCTATCTATCTATCTATCTATCTATCTATCTATCTATCTATCTATCTATCTATCTAAACTTCATTTCACTTCTCAAATATCACTGTGTGTGTCTCCTATTTGATATATTTAACCGACATTTTTTATCGTAACAACCAATGATTTATACAGGAAAATAATGACTATTAACAAGGTTGCCCAAACTTTTGCATCACACTGTAGGAGCCCACTGGTGTTTTAAAAATCTGTTATCATCTATTCCTGGTTATTTATGGAAGCCCCGGATCAATGTAAATAAACATTCTTTCTAGAACCTTCATGTGGATTGTTCTTTTGGGAATCAAAAATGGTTTCCTTTTTGCATTGCTCTGAAGAACTAATTTGTAATGTGGTCCTAGAAATAGATTTAACTGAGTCCCAAAGAAAAGTTGGGGCACCAGCTGGGCCACCCCATTTAATGCATAAAACTACAATAGCTTTGAGAACAAAAGAAACAGACACTCAAGGGTGCAACAAAAGAAATAAAGTCAATTGCCTTGAAAATCAGCTGGGAAAGTTTTAGGCTTTGAGAGAGTTCTGAATGAGTTGATGCTCTGGTCCAAACAGAGACACTACCTTTTGGGACATCTGCTTTTATACTGTTTGGGCTGGAAGTGGCAGGCTTCTCCATCCCAATTGCCCCTATTGGGTGTCTTCTCAGCACTGTGAGGGAAAGAAAATGAGACAAGATTGTTAGCGACAGCGCCCTCTCTTATTCCAGCAGGGTATTGCATTACCTCAGATGAGCCCAGAAGGTGGTCCTTTGATGTACATCTGTGACAGTCACCTTTTTTTGAAGAGTGTGCTTGAGATTTTTGTCAAGCACTCTGATTTTCATTCCATCTCTCCGAAGGTAATTGGTGAATCTAAATTTGACGTTATGTGGGGACTGTGGTGGACTGAGACTACTATCATGGATACTCTTTCCTTTGCACTTTGCATTATTGGGATGGGCCCCAGCCAACCAAGAGCATAAATTGGACTAAGTTTATTGTAAAATGTCATATTATATTTTTAGTCAAGTTTTAATAGAAATCAAGCATGAAGCAAGGATTGTCGAATCAGTTATTAGTTAAAATTACATAAAAATGATGTAATCAAACTCCCACAAGTGCCCATCACCTCCCATCATGCCAAACCCTGTAAAGAAAAAGTGATCTGCAGAAGATCAATAACCATTGAAGGAAAATATTCAACTATGTATGACTGAGCTTTATTATATAAAGAAAACAGGGTCTGAAATAAACGAACAAGCATTGTGAGAAATGATGTGGGACAGGCTTTGAATTAGGTCAGGTGGTTGACCACAGTGGACGCAGATGAACTTCTAGATGCAGTTTTATTTTTCTTTTTGTTAGTCCACTGAAATCGAGCTTGCCTGTGGGTGAAATTGGTCATTTAGACTTTACATGGCTCTATTAACCACGTCTGAATAGTTAAACTTTCAGTTTATATTTTGTATAGAAGATGTCACAGCCCCTGCCTTTGGCATTTTCCAAAGCCCTGACCCAAACCCTAGCTGCATCACCATACTGTTTCAGGATTGTGACCATAGCACTGCTACTACAGGAAGTGGAAACATGGAAATGTCAAAGGTGGTTGTTATGGTTAAGCTAGGCTTATTGCCCTGAATTATGTCTTTTCTTTTTTAGGTTTTTAATGTTTTATTTGTTATTTATTAAGATTCCTTGTCTATTTATTTCTGTTTTCTATTTTCCTTCACATAAAATGTTTCTTTTGAATCTTACTTTCTTTCTTTCTCTTATAGGGAAAGCATTGGAATCCTCCAAAAATTCCATTTCTAGATATTGATGAATTTCGACAATTTAGACCTTCCAGAGTTTGAAAATATACCATTTTTGGAATCATGTCTGTGTGGGGGTGCGTCAATAAGCGTATGTAAGGAGCTACATAAATAAAACTTCTTCTTCTTCTTCGTATTATTATTATTAACTTGAGTTCGCTTTCACTTAGGTCAACCAAATTTTGCATACAAGTATTAGGTACAAATCAGATTTCTATTAACTTTTGGGATATTTACGTTAACCGGAAGTGGTAATTTACCTTTTATTCATGTAGCCAATTCATGGAGTCCAATTTATTCAACTTTACTTTTATAATAATTGTTCAATATATTATTAATTTGATTTGATTTGTTGTTGATGGTTCTTTAATGTACATAATATAAAAATATAATCCATCCCCATATCTGATTATAAGAGAAAGTCTAGAAGAGACCATTCCCAATTTTTTCTTTTATAGTTATTATGTTTCTACATGTAAATGGATGTCCCTTGTATTTTGTGGGTGGTACCTCAAGAGGCGGGGCCACCCTGACATCACCACTCCTAAACCTCCCTCTAGGTATGAAGGTCAGAGCTGAGAAGGCTCAGGTGTAGTGCGCTGGAGTTCGTTTGGTGTCTCAGTAAGGATTATGTTTCTTTGTTGGAAGTTTTGATCTTTTTTCTGATAGCTTATTGGAATTCTCTCTCTGGATTATGTATTGGGATGTGTTTACTTAGGATTGTACCTCCAGATCAGAACAGGGGTACAGCTTTGGATGAAAGAGCAGATACCCCTTAATTGGTATTTCTGTTAAGGATTTACTATGCCATCGAGAAGAAGACCTCGAGTTTATGGCTTGACTCCACCTATCATTTGGGCTATAAAAAGCCTCTTCACTGCAAAACTGACAATTTGAAGACATGGATGAATAGTGGGATGGACTCCCTAAGTGAGCAGAAAGTGTGAGTGAGAGAGACAGAGAGAGAAGAAATATGGATTGGAATTCAAATTGTGCCTCAGCAGTTGCCAGTAGTGCACTTTCAAGCCTTGGATTTTTTTAGGCATCAACCTTTACAAATACAACAGCTATAAAATGTATTCAACCCCTTGGAAACTTCCACATTTTGTTTTTATACAACATGGAATTACAGTGGATTGAATTTGACCTTTTTAGTACTGATCAATAGAAAAGACTCTTTAATGTCAAAGTGAAAACAGATCTCTGCAAAGTGGTCTAAATTAATTACAAAAATAAAATGCAGAATAATTGATCTCAAAAGTATTCACCCGCTTTAATTTGACACCCTAAATCATTACTACTTTACCCAATTGATTTCAGAGGTCCCAGAATTAGTTCAGTGGAGGTCACCTGTCTGGGCTTTCTCGTGATTGCAGTCCAAATGCACCTGTGGTGGGCTAACCTACACAATGAAGACACAGGAACACTCAGAGCAACTTCGTAAAAATCACAAGGCAGGGAATGGAAACAATAAAATATCCAAGTCTCTAAAATCATCAATCATGAAGAAATGGAATGAGTGTGACAGAGCTGGAAATCTGCTAGAGCAGGCTGTCCACAAAAACTGAGTGATTGTGCAAAAACAATGAGGGAGATGAGTGAGGGGGTCATGAAGAGACTTCTGAGAATTCTGAAGGAGTTACAGGTGCTTAGAGAGAAGCAGCTTAATGGGAGAGTGGCATAGAGAAAGTCACTGTTATAAACACCCTTCTTGTCTAGAGTTCACCAGACAGCATGTAGGAGATTCTAATATCAGCTTGAAGAAGTTTCTACAGTCTAATGAGACCAAAGTTGAAGTTGTTGCCCATTAGACTAAAAACCATGTTACACTTTAATTAGGAACATGCGGTCAGGGGAGGCAGCTGAGGCAGTGCCTCACCTGTCATTATGAAAGTAAAAAAAAACTAATAATGATAACATAAATTAAATTTGTCCACTGGTCTGTGGTATAAATTTGTTTTCTGTATGATTCCAATAATTGTTATAATTTTTACAGTCAAAATCACTGAAATTGTGCATTTCCTGATCAAATACAAGGAAGAAACGCGAGGTGCGGCAGCAACGAACCTCACCTCACCTCTCCATCCCTCACACGCAGGGTTGATGCAAACAGTTGGTGCATGTCTGTTGCTGTCTCTATGTATGTCGCCAATATAATGTGTGCAGACATGTTCATTATAAACCCTGACTTTCCACAGTCTGGCTAATATCTTTAATGAAAGTGTGTGACATATTTAGTCTTGCTGATCGGACACAAAACTGCAGTGAAGAGGCACAAGGAGAGGCAGACAGTACCGTGACACACCGAAGGGGGTGCATGTAAGCCCAACAGGTGATCATTGCTGCTGTTCTTCTTGGTGATAATCTCCATTGAGGCTTTTAAAACTAAAGGAAAATAAGGAGGACTTTTACAAGAAAGTGACAGAGATTTCCATGGAGAAGGATAGGCACACAGATTTCATTTTCAAATAAAGGTAAGACCATAAACGGTTTTCAATTTTATAAAAAATGACATAAGACTAAGAAAAAAAATCCAATATTTAAAAACTTAATCTTGAGCTTAAATAAAATATTCTTTTGTTTTTCTTGTTATCCTTTTGTTGAACAGTCTTTATTAAAATTGATTAAAGTTATCAGAATTAAAAGCTTTTAAAACAACTAAATATTTCAATTAAGGTCAAAATTGAAATCCATTTTTTTGTATACCACTCTATACTTATATTTGTATTGAATGAGTATGAATTGAGGAATTGCAACAGCAAATTTAGAACACATGGAGGGTGCCGAGCAAATGCGCTCTCTCCACTCTCTGTCGCCGCTATAAATGTAACGTTCTTTCTTAGCCAAATATGTACCTTACCTATGAGTGTGTAAAGAATGCTGATGAATTATGAAACATCAGAAACGTTGGGCTGCATGATAACGTGCAGTGAATTCACTTGACTCATAGTTTTCATCCTCTTTCTCTGTACATTTAGCATTCATTTACTCAGAGGTGATGCGCTTGCTGTTTCCTGAGCAGCTCTTCTTTTCTCCACCCTAGTGGCCCGCTTCTTCTCTTCTTTCGTCTGCATCTTTTCACGTTAAAACGATTAAGTCAGTGTTGCAATTACTTAATACATTTTTCTTAATTTTTCACTTAATTGTTCAATCTGCCTCAAGAATGATTTAAGATATGAAGAGTTAGAGGAAGTGACGGCGAAAGTGGTAGGGATGAGAACAGCACCCTTACACATGCGCTGCACAGCCGCCCTGCTGCATGCTGCCGAGAGTTGATTCTCCAATAAAATAAAAAACAAATAAGAAGAGTAATATAAATCATCACCCCGAAAGCAGACAGTAGAGGTCACATAGTATATGTGTACCAAATATCTGGTCAATAGGTCAAACGGTTTGTGAGCTACAGGTGACTTAAAATTCTGGACAGACAAACGGACAGTCATGGTAACGTGGCTTATAAGAAGTTAACCAACAACAACATTTATTTCTATAGCACATTTTCATACAAATAATGTAGCTCAAAGGGCTTTACATGATGAAGAAAGAGAAAAAAGGACAGAGTAAGAATTAAAGTAAGAGAACACTAATTAACATAAGGTCCGATGGCCAGGGAGGACAGAAAAAACAAATAAAACTCCAGATGACTGGAGAGAAAATAAAATTTGCAGAGGTTCCAGGCCATGAGACTGCCAGCCCCCTCTAGGCATTCTGTCTAACATAAATGACCTCAATCAGTCCTCATGGTATTCAGGGTTCTCATGGAAGGACTTGATGATGACGGTCATGTGGACTTCTGGCCTTTAATCCATCAATGTAGGGGCATCATGGTGCTTTGATTAGGTGGTGGTGGCGCAGGTCGCCACCACAGAAAACCGGAAAAAGAACAGAAGGATTTTGGAGCCACCATGAATAGTAATGATAATTAATTGAATATGCAGAGCATCGGGATTAAACTAAAATGAAGTTATGAGAAAGCCATGTTAAAGTAATATGTTTTCAGCAGTGTTTTAAAGTGCTATACTGTATTAGCCTGGCGAATTCCTATTGGCAGGCTATTCCAGATTTTAGGTGCATAGCAGCAGAAGGCCGCCTCACCACTTCTTTTAAGTTTAGCTCTTGGAATTCTAAGGAGACACTAATTTGAAGATCTAAGGTTACGATTTGGAATGTAAGGTGTCAGGATCTCCGAAATATAAGATGAAGCGAGATTATTTAAGGCTTTGTAAACCATAAGCAGTATTTTAAAGTCAATTCTGAATGACACAGGTAACCAGTGTAGTGACATCAAAACTGGAGAAATGTGCTCGGATTTTCTTTTCCTAGTTAGGATTCTAGAAGCTGCATTCTGCACTCGTTGCAATTGATTGATGTCTTTTTTTGGTAGTCCTGAGAGGAGTGCGTTACAGTAATCTAGCCGACTGAAAACAAAAGCATGAACTAATTTCTCAGCATCTTGCAATGTTATAAGTGGTCTAACTTTTGCTATATTTCTTAAGTAAAAAAATGCTGTCCTAGTGATCTGATTAATATGTGATTTAAAATTCAGGTCAGACTTAATAATTACCCCTAAATTCCTTACCTCCATTTTGACTTTTAATCCTAATACATCAAGTTTATTTCTAATAGCCTCATTATATCCATTATTGCCAATCACTAAAATTTCAGTTTTCTCTTTATTTAGCTTAAGAAATTACTAATTACTAATGATTACTACTCATCCATTCAGAAACACAAGTAAGACATTGTGTTAGTGAAACAGCAGAGTCAGGGTCATCAAGTGCTATTGATAAATACAGCTGAGTGTCATCAGCATAGCTGTGGTAGTTCACGTTATGCCCTGAGATAATCTGACCTAATGGAAGCATGTAGATCGAAAAGAGCAACGGACCCAGGATAGAGCCTTGTGGAACACCATATAGAAAATCATTTGTCTTTGAAGTATAATTACCACAACTAGGAAAGAATTTTCTACCTGCCAGGTAGAATTCAAAGCAATTTAAAACACTGCCAGAGAAGCCCACCCACTGACTAGGGCGATTTCTAAGAATATTGTGATCAATGGTATCAAATGCGGCACTCAGATCTAAGAGGATGAGAACAGATAAAAGGACTCTGTCTGCATTAACCCGCAAGTCATTTACTACTTTAACAAGTGCAGTTTCTGTGCTGTGATTTGTTCTGAAACCCAACTGAAACGTATCAAGAATAGCATGTTTATTGAGGTGGTCATTTAGCTGCATAATAACTGCATTCTCTAGAATTTTACTTAAGAAAGGCAGGCTAGAACCAGTCGTCAATGTGCACGCTGCCAGTTGAACAGTGGATAAGCTGCTCTTTTGGGTTCATATATTTGTAAATCTGACTCTGAAGGATTCAGTGCCTCACCAGCCATGAACCTCACCGCACGTCACTGCCTGTATTGTCATCATCTCCAACATGAAGCATGGTGCTGGTAACATCATGCTGAAAAGGCTCTTCCTTGCAGCAGGCCCTGGAATTTCTGTAAGAGTAGAGGGGAAAAATGAGTGCAACAAAATACAAAGAAATCCTGGAGGAGCAGCTGATGTAGGCTGCAAGAAACCTGCACCTTAGGAGAAGATTCAACATCAAGCTAAAACTAAACAGGAATGACTTCAAAACAACAACATGAATGTTCTGGAGAGGCAGAGTCAGAGACAACATTTTGATCCATTTGAGAGTTTCTTGCTCAACTTGATAAAGGCTGTTCAATCACCATGACACCTGATAGAGCTTGAGCATATCTGCAAAGAAGAATTGGGAAAATGACAAGAGTGGAGATGTGCAAAGGTGATAGAGAGACCTGAACGTGCAGACTCAAGGCTGTCATGGCTGACATCTACTAAATACTGAGTAGAAGAGGGAGAATACTTATCAGATCAGTTATGTTGTGGTTTATATTTCCAATTAATTTAAATTACTTTGCAGAAACCTGTTTTCACTTTTTGATATCAAAGAGTCTTTTCAGTTGATGAGTGTCAAAAATTAATTCCACTGGGATTCATTGTTGTACAACCATAAAAAGTCAAAACATCCAAGGTGGCGAGTACTTTTTATAGACACTGTAAATGGGAATTCTCTGGTCGGAGTCCAAGATCCGTTGTTTGTTTTTTTGGCAGCTCATAGACAACTTCATATAATTGTCTATGAAGATTACTCACACATGTTTGAGAATCTTCATCTAGTGATTGTTCATGAAATCATTTTTTTTTTCATTGCATTTAGGGTCACAACTTTATTGTAAATTTAGCTGACACCCTTCACCCAAGGTCAATGTCAAAAAGGTCTGCCCAAAAAATCTCAGAGCAGCTCATTGTCCAGTGGAGTGTCTATTTTCATTTGACCATAGCTTCACCTTGACGAAACAGTAGTGCGCTGTGCCTGTCTGAACTACCCATAAGCCATCATGAGTATTTTGTATTGTTTCAGCTTCCATCCATTGCAGTTACTGCGTAATTTTTCAAATATCCCTTACTTTTTGATATGCTCTTGAATATGTACTGTATATACTGTAATGAAAACATAAACAAGCATAAAGAGTTGGGGCACCAGCAGGCAAACCCTGTATCACTGAAAATAAACATAATTTAGAAACGTGCTGAAAAGGTAAAAAGACGTCTTCACAGAAGCAACTGCTCCAAGATGGCGCCTCTTCTGGTTTAAGTACAGGCCAGGTAGAAAGAGGTGGGTCCAGGGGGAAAAACACCGGAGGTGACATCAGAGGTGGTAAGGCTGTGAATCATCTGGTCTATAGTGTGAGGAAGAGCAAAGGAGTTAGTAAACAGTGGCAACTTGTGGATCGGCAAGGAATTACAACCCCAGAGCCTTTAAGCTGCCCCACAATTGTGTGACAGTCCATATACTGTTTTCATGATTTTGATAGAAGTGGATACTTTTTTTTTTTATCAAGATCTGATTAAATTGATTGAAATCACACTGTTTTGTGTGGAATCATCACTGACAAATCTGCCTACATGACTTTCTTGACAAAATATATGCCTGATGATAGACATCTCTGAAAATAACTAGCAAATAAATTGTATTTTTCAGGATTTTTTTGTTGCATTTCACATTTCTTTAAAATTATTTAATTTGTGGCACAAAAGTGAAAAAAAATCTGTTCTGTTTGAGCAAAAACATTGCCAGACTAAAGGGTGGTTTCTGTCTATTGAACATACATACGTATCCTACCAGGTAGCTTACAGTGATGGTGACAGCACATTTATAATTTTACTATTCAGCTCCATAAATAATAGTAACATAGATTACATTTAGGCCTTTGAATTTAACTGACTAGCCTAAGGTAATCACAAATTTCAGTGAAAATGATGTAGAGTGATTGTCTTTGAACATTTACCCATGAATCCTGATTACTGATTCCTTGCTAAAATATGCAAACAAAGCAATATCACCATTCAATCGGTGTATGACATTAGTTTTCACAGTAAGACTCTGGCTATGGAAAAGCCTTTTCACATGCGAGGAACACACCCAATCATTAACAGTCATGAACAACAGAGGATGCAATTTGTGGAGATTAAATGCAGGTTTTAATTATATAATACAAGCCATCCCCCTAGCTTCTCCTGCATATTAGTGAAACAGGAAAGTGAATAGGGCCCTGCCTAGCTCTCTACTCCTGACGTCACTCTTCCCCCTCTCCTCATCCCACAGCCTCTGTCTCGGATTAGCACGAATATATCACTCCTGCAAGCGTACTATGATTCTTAGTGCAATGAGAGAAGTCACAAAATCAACCGGAATGTTCAAGCAAATTATAGAAAAAAAAGGTCTAAATCCGTTAAGTAGATCTCTCGTTCACTAACTAAGCGGATGTTAAGGTTACACCCCGAGGCAGATGTGTGAGTGAGGAGAGCCCCCCAACCCGATGAGTCTCTCTCAGATTCGCGCTAATAAATCGGTACCAGAAGCAAACTACGATACTTAGCACGATGAGAAAGTCGCAAAATCAAAGGAATGTTCAAGCAAATTATAGAAAAAAACCCAATCTAAATCCGTTAAGTAGTTCTCTCGTGAAAAGTGGACAGACATAGAAACGGGTCTAAAGAACTATAAGAAAGTTCACGTTGGACCACTAAATTTTTTAAACTGTTTCTTAGCAAGCACCTATGGGCCAAGGGTAACCTACATTCCAAATTTCAAATCCCAAGCCCTCATTGTTCGGGAGATTTTGTGATGAGTGACTCAGTGGTATCGTATATATAGATTTAAAATTATATATAGGATTTAAATTAAATCAGCCTTTAGCAGTGCAATCAAAGTGTTTTTGATTTGTTTATCATTTAATTTTACTTTCCCATATCTGTGTCTCTGATGTTGGGCCAGGATTATTTTTATTATTAGGATTATTGCTTTGGGGTTAATGTGTACATGTTGTAGTTTATGATCCCAGTGTGTTTATGATGGGTCTGAGCCCATGTTTAAGGTGCCAATCAGAAAGTCTGTTTAAAGTTTCTTAAGTGTGCACCATGCAGTTTTAGTTAAAAAAGCAGGGACCCTTTAGCTTGCAGGACAAAGTCTGAAACAGCCAAGGTACTGAGAGAAGAGTACAACAGGAGGGCTAGAGTGGAGGTTTGTTACATATTCAGTTTCATATTATGCATTAGTATTGGCTTTAAGGTTTTTTGGTTTTTTATTGCTTTAAAACTAAATATTTTGATTGTTTCACATTTGTTGCTAAAGTTATATACTATTTCTATTTATTTTTTGTTTATGTTAAGAATATGCACTGTATTGTGCAGTCTGCAGAGCACTACATATTGTGTGTGAATTAAGTGCATGTCATCACTTCAGAACAAAAGAAATTTGACAAACGAGAGGAGACCATTCAGTCCATTTAGCCAATTTCTTTAGCTAATGGTTAAGCTGTCCCAACATCTCATCCAGATTCTTCTTAAAGGATGTCAAGGTCTCTGCTTCAACTCCACGTCTCTGTCATTTGTTCCAGCATCCCACAACTCTTTGCATGAAGAAGTGTTTCCTGACTTCAGTTTTATAGTAAATGCACTTCCCCTTAATTTCTACTGGTGTCCTCAAGAATGCGATTTACCCTTAAGCTGAAAGAATGTTGCTGTATCTACTTTATCAATGCATTTGAGGATTTTAAATACCTGGATTAGGTCTTCACGCAGTCTGTCAGAGTAGGACATGTCTTCAAGTCCTGGGATGCACCTGGTTGCTCCCCTCTGCGCAGCTTCAAGTGCTGCTGTGTCTTTCTTGTTCTGTGGTGACCAGAATTGCACACAGTACTCCAGATGCAGTCTTACTAATGCATTATATAGTTTGAGCATAATGTCCCATGACTTAAAACAACCTTCTTATGGCTGCTGGTTTAATTACTATTCTCATCCTCCTTGACCCGAGTGAGGCCTTTGATACTATTTGTCATACCATTCTCCTTAACAGATTATCTTTGATTGGCATTACCCATACTCCACTAGATTGGTTCAGATCCTACCTCTCAGGCCACACTCAGTTTATTCAGCTTAAAACTTTCACATCCCAACCAACCGCTGTTACATCAGGTATGTCCCAGGGCTCTGTCCTGGGGCCTCTTGTTTTTATTATTTACCTTCTTCCCCTTGGCAATATCTTTCATAAATGATGATGATGAGGTTAGGAGCACACACTGATACAGCGCATTGCCGCACCCACCACACGACAAACCAACTCAGATTCCAGATTTGGACCCGAGTGCAGCCATGTGACGGGTGATACCTCAGCACCACGCTAGTATAAAATTAATTTTCACTCTTATGCTGATGACACCCAGCTCTATCTTGCTAGTAAACCCACCTCTTCTTTTCCACCATCTTCACTTATTGACTGCATTGCTGAAATTAAATTCTGGTTTTCTTCAGATTTTCTTAAATTAAACATTGGTACAAATTCATCATTATCCAAAGTCGATAATCTTTCACTTGTTATTGATAACTCCTTTGTTTCCCCTTCATGTCAGGTCAAGAGTCTGGGTGTCATCCTTGATAGTACTCTGTCTTTCCAATCTCACATTAATAATGCTTACTTCCACCTACGTAATATTAATTGCATCCGCCCCTCCCTCATTCCCCATACCACTGCCATCCTTGTTCACAGTCTTGTTATCTCTCGTCTGGACTATTGCAATTCACTCCACTTTGGTCTCTCTAATAAATCTCTTCATAAGCTTCATCTGGTCCAGAATTCTGCTGCCCGCATGATTACTTGAACCCCGTCTATTCACCAGATTATTCCGGTCTTGCAGCAAGCTTCATTGGCTCCCGATTAAGTTTCAAATTGATTTTAAAATTCCTCTGTTAACATTTAAGGCCATTCATAACCTCACCCTGCCATACCTGTCCGACCTTCGTCGTGTTGCCATTCCCTCCCGTAACCTTAGATCCTCGTCCTCCATCCACCTGACCATCCCACTCGCCCATCTAACCACCATGGGGAGCAGAGTATTTAGCCGTTCTGCTCCCAAGCTCTGGAACTCACTACCTACTGAGCTTAGAAATATCGAATCATTTTCAACTTTCAAATGTAAACTTAAAACACATCTGTTTAAAATGGCTTTTTCTCTATGATTACAGTGGCTTTGTTTGGTTTTAACTTTTATATTTTCTATGTTTTAAGTTTTGTTTATAATGTGCTTTTTTTATTTATTGTTTGTTCGGTGTCCTTGAGTGCTTAGAAAGGCGCCTTGTATAAATAAAATATATTATTATTAAATTCAACATTTTTTATGAAGAACCTAACATTTTATTTCTCTTGTTAGTTTCTTAGTCAATGAAAATTTTGCATCAACATAACCCCTAAATCCTTTTCAGCGGTTGCTTCCTGTGTGACACTGTCTCCCATCTTGTATTTATCGCTGATGTTCCTTTTGCCCACGTGTAGCATTTTGCACTTTTCTACATTAAACTGCATTGTCCAGGTGTTTGCCAGGTTCTGAAGCTTCTACTGGTCTTTTTGAATTATTGTTGCTGCCTCCTCAGTGTCATTCCTCCAATTTTAGGGCCATCTGCAAATCTGACAAGTTTACTAACCATACCAGAATCAATGGCATTAATATCCATCCATTATCCAACCTGCTATATCCTAACTACAGGGTCACATGGGCGCAAGGCAGGAAACAAACCCCGGGCGGGGCGCCAGCCCACCGCAGGGTGCACACACACACACCAAGCACTCACTAGGGACAATTTAGGATCGCCAATGCACCTAACCTGTATGTCTTTGGACTGTGGGAAGAAACCGGAGTACCCGGAGGAAACCCACACAGACACGGGGAGAACATGCAAACCCCACGCAGGGAGGACCCGGGTCTTCTATATACGAGGCAGCGTTGCTACCCACTGCGCCACCATGCTGCCCATCATTAATATAAAGCAGAAAAAGTAATGGTCCAAGGACAGACTCCTGTGGGACTCAACTGCTGACCTCACTCCATTCTCTGTACGTGTTGTCTCCTTCTGGTTAACTAAATCTAGGTATGTAGGTCACCTCTGGTCACCAACAGTTGCTAATTTCAGAATGAATCATTGGTGTGGGACGACAGAGTCAAAGGCTTTTTGAAAGTCTATGTAAATTATGCTGTAAACTTGTATTTTTGTTATCTAGTCACTTTTTCTCTGGGTTATGTCAGGATTAAGGGGTCACTTTATTTCAGAGGCCACAATGGGCTCTACACTCTTAAATTAATGACAGGCTTTAAGGATTTGGGCTTCACTTTGTACCCACATCCCGGACCCTCATAACACATTAACAGCCCCAACACAATCCTGCTCAGACTAGACTAGACTAGACACTGGACCGGAAGGATCTAAAACTGCAGTCCAGCAATCTGAGTTCATAGGTGTGGAGATGTCTGTCTTCATACAGGCCTAGTTTGGGAAAATCCAGACACTCCCCAGAAATGGCTCGAATCACTCACTTATTACTTATTGTAATGACTCAATAAATTGCTGAAATGACAAGAAGGGATTTTTCTACTCCTTTTCAGTGGCGTAGCTTGGGGGCAAGAGGGGACATCTGTCCCCGGGCACAGCTTCCAGGGGGCGGCAAATTGATGTTACAAAATTTTAGAATGAAATGTTTTCCATTCTTAAACGCACTAAAAAGTAAATAAAAAACATTTGCATACTCAGTCCATCACTCCATCAGTATGAGGATATCATTTTCCTATGTGTTTTGTCTCTTTGTCTCTCTAAGCACGTATTAGTTCTATACTAGGCTGACCCGCCTTTTAAGGCGACCGACTTTTAAGTTGACCACTTCTTAAGGCAATTCAATATGTAGATCAATTTGATATTTTATACAAACTCAGTAATTTGGTTATACTGTATTGCATTTGAGCAGTATTACTTTAATACTCGTAGTTTCTGTTATTTTTGTGATGAAATGTAAACTTTTTTTCTATATTGAGGTCGCCCTTTTGAACCCCCCTGATATTTACTACGCGGTGAGGCATTTGTACTCCATCAACATTAATTATTTCCAGAGACATAATTTTGTCTATTTTTCCAGTGCATCGCGCACAAAAGCAAGGGAACAATGGGGACGGAAGGACAATCCCGAACGCTATTATATAGTAAAAAATAAGAAGACGATATCGCACAGTCTGGAGTAGAAAATCATCTTTTACTTTGAAAAACGAAACTACAAATCCCATCGTGCATTGCAAAATGGACGGAGCGTGTGTGAAACTCCGTGCTACTCGCACAGTCTGGAGTAGAAAATCATCTTTCACCTGGAAAAACGAAACTACAAATCCCATCGTGCATTGCAAAATGGACGGGGCGTGTGTGAAACTCCGTGCTACTCGCACAGTCTGGAGTAGAAAATCATCTTTCACCTGGAAAAACGAAACTACAAATCCCATTGTGCATTGCACAATGGACGGGGCGTGTGTGAAACTCCGCGCCTGCGTAGCACTCACGGGACGGAAGGACGATCCCGACCGCTTTTATATAGAAGGATACCCAACAGACAATAATTTATCCCCTCCACTACTCTAACATGCTTGACTCCCACCCAGAAACATTTTTGACGTTATTAAACAGGTCGCACGACTAGCATGAGGCATTAATGTATCATTGTCTAAGTTGTTGCAAATATATATTTTCAAACTACCATTGTTGTCTTAATTATTTTACTTCATTCTATCTTTATAAATTTAGCGAAACCTTGAAAACATATGCATAAGTGCTTTAAAAAATTAAAATATTAAAAAATTTAAAACTATTTAAAATAAAAAATATGAAATTTTTTTCTTAAAATACTATTATTTTAAATACATTTTTAAAAATTTTCTTTCCCTTCCCCATTGCATTTTGGCAAACAATCTTCAGTTGTCTCTAGGCGCTGAATAGCCTTGGCTACGCCTCTGCTCCTTTTGCTGGTATAAATGACTGACTTGACAAATGCTGCAGATCTTACACATAAAACTCAAGAGAGGTTTTAAAGGAAATCATGAAGTTTGCCCATATTCCGAATGACCATTGATAACTCTGTCATAAGCACGACAAAAAGAGCCACATAAAAGGTTTGGGGCAGCCATCCGTATTTTATTCCTGGCTGCAAAAATGGATATTTTAAATGTACAGATGTGTACAAACTGGAGTCCACAACAGAAATGACTTGACAACACAAAGATGGCGGCTTTAAGGTAGAGAAGAGAAAGTGATGTCATCAGTGGGGCCAGAACCGTAAGTGGCGTCATTGGGGCCGGGACTGAAAGTGGCGTCATCAGTAGGAGTGGGAATGGAAGTGGCACCATTTGAAGTCGGAACCATAAGTGATGTCATCAGGGCCAGGCACAATTATCCATAACTGATCTGCAAGTAAAATGAGAGAAAGAGATAGTGCACTCTGCCATGCCCTGGTCTGGCATGGAATTACTCTCATTCAGGCCCTTTAACTGCCTCCCATGCGCACGTGTGTGGCAACTCCTAGATTTCTTCCCTGGACTGATTAGCACCCTCCACTGGCTCTCCTCTTATTAGTTTTTTAATTGTTGGAAGAGATGGCAAGCTGATTCTTTGAGCTCTGACCACATTTTCTTGGCAGGACATTGCTTTATGTGGCTTTAATGTCTACCTCAAGGGTTACACTTCACTAAGTTCAAAGTAACACAGAAAATAGAAGAAGGAAAAAAAAAACAACTTTGATTGGACATAATGGAGCTTGACTGAATCCAGGGAATTGGAGCTCGATGAGACTGCATTTAGCTAGATACATCGGACTGAGATGGTCCGAGAAGGAAGGCGTACACGTTTCACTGAACAAGCCATGGCTCAGCAGCATTTAATGAACTCAGAAAGGTGCCTCCATAATTCACCAGACTCTGCTGGGATCTGCTTATTTTTGCATGGATGCCCATTAGCTGGACATGATTTATCTGGATGGAGCAGTCCAGTGATCCACTACAGTGCAGTACTTTCTTAAAAGGATAAAATAGATAAGGACTTGGAGCGTGCCTACTGAGTTCCTGGGTGAAAGATTACATCATCGTCCTCTTGACCCCATTTCTGATCAACATCAGGCAAGTTTAGTGCGGAGGAGCTGATGCTGGCAGGATGGAAATAGGATTAGGTGAGTTCAGAAACCAAATTGAAGGAACGCTCCAACAAAAGGTGCAGTTCCCCTCTTTTCAATTATCTCTTGAAATAGACACTTTTCAGCCAGTAAACGTACATAATTTTGCCCCTTGCACCCTTTCTAGCTTTTCTTCTGGCCCTCAGTTGCATATCTACAGTGGATTCAGAAAGTACTCAAAACCCTGCACTTTCTGCACGCTTTATTGTATTGTAGGTTTCATTTTAAATGGATACATTTGCCATTTTGTCCACCGATATACACTTAACAACCCATAAAAACAAAAGTGAAAACATGTTTTCAGAAAGGTTTACAAATGTTATTTAAAATCAAAAACTGAAGTCTCTCTTTTACAGAAATATTTAGACCCTTGATTCTGTACTTTGTAGTAGCTCCTTGGACAGTAATTGCAGCTTTGAGTCTTCTTGGGTAAATCTCTGCAAGCTTTGCAAGCCTGGATTGGGGCAGTTTAGACTATTCAAGCTGCCAGACCTTCTCAAGCCTCATTAGAGTGGAAGGGAAGTGTCTGTAAACCACCATCTTCAGGACTCTCCACACATGTTTTGTAGGGTTTCAGGCTTTGGCTGGACCACTCATGGACAGTCACGGACTTGACCTGAAGCCATTCCAGCATTACTTTGGCTGTATGCTTCAGGATATTGTTATGCTGAAAGGTGAACCATTGCTCCAATCTGATGTGGTGTGCACTCTGGAGCAGGTTTTTCTTCAAGGACCTCTCTGAGTTTGACTCCATTCATCCATCGCTCAGTTCTGACCAGTCTCCCTGTTCTTGCACCTCCATAGCATAATGCTTCAACTACCATACTTTACCATGGGGATGGTATGAGGCAGGCGATTAGCATTAGCAGTCTTTGCTTGGAGTTCTGCCCAAAGATTTCATTTTGTGTCTCATCAAATTAGAGAATTGTTTACCTAATGCTCTCAGAGTTCTTTAAATACCATTTAGCAAAGTTGGACTGATTGATGGAGTGATGCTGAGGTGGTTGTCCCTCGGACAGGTTCTTCTATCTTAGCAGAGGACTTCTGAAGTTTTGTTAAAGATACCATTGAGTTCTTGGTCACCAAGGACCTTCTTGTCAGCTAATCAGTTTGGTCATCCTCTAGGAAGATGTGGTGGTTTGGGCTACCAAACTACATCCATATCTCAATTATTGAGGCCACTGTGCTCCTGGTAACACTCAAAACATTAAAAATAGTTTTATCCCCTTGCGGTAATCTCTACCTCACCATCATTTGATTGTAGTGGTCTACAAAGAGTTTCTTGGATGTCATGGCTTGGTTTTTTTTCTAACATGGCAGTGTGAATTGTGGGACCTTTTGTACACAGGTGTGCACTTTTCTAAACATTGTCCAATCAGTTCAATTTGTCACGTGTGGAGTCCAATTAAATTCTAGACACATCTCAAGGTGCAAACAAGCATACAAGATGCATCTGACCACAATTTGGAGTTCCAGGGCTAAAAGTCTGAATACTTACATGAGGCAGAGATTTCAGTTTTGGATGTTTAATAAATTTGCAAACCTTCTAGTCATTATGGGTTATTTAGCATACATTAATGGGCATAAATGGCAAACTATTCCATTCAAAATAAAATCTACAACACAACAAAGTGTGTAGAAGGTGAAGCGGGGCTGGATACTTTCCAAATCCACTATACTTTATAACAGTTTGGAGGCATCACTCTAAAAGGCAGCTGGATATAAAACAATGGAAAACAGGGATGACCTGACCTGAGTGCACCTGAACTAAAGTGTAGAGAGGCATCAGACGGGTTTGACACTCGATGGCCAGTGAATGGAAAGAGAAAAGGCGTCAAAACGGCATTAGTCACGGTCGGTCATGCCATTTATCTTAAAAGCGATAATTGGGGGCAGCTGAGAAGAGCAAGGGCTTGAATGTGACAGCATGGCCAGTTCAACACGCTAGCTGCAGACTCCACGTTTCAATTTTGAAGTGCTTGAAAGAAGCAGACCAGCAAAATAAAGGATGACAGGGTGAATCCTGGTTAGAAGATGAGTTAGAATGAGACACACAGAGCTCATGGCGCATTTCATAGGGAACAATATGGTCATCCGGTAGAAGACTGATATGAATTGTTTCATGGTTAATTGTATGAGATGTGGCACAAATGCTAAATACACCACATGTCATATTGAATATATGGAAGACATTAGAAAATGGACTGGCTACAGTTCATGTATTAGTCACTGCAACAAAAGGCGCTATATAGGTGCCAATCCGACACAGAGCAACACCAGAGGTGCATATAAAACCCAAATAAACTTTTATTTTTCTTCATCTTTGGGCATGTCTTCCCCGTGTCCCACAGGCAGTACACAGTCCCAAAAACACCTCAAGCACTACACAAAACACACTGGTCTCCTCCACCACCACTCCTCCCGGCAAGCGTTGTCCTCCTCCTCCCGACTCAGGCTTCTGGTGTGGTGGCTGCTGGCCCCTTTTATAGTTCACCCAGAAGTGCTCCAGGTGCTTGATTGCTGAGTTCCAGCTGCACTTCCGAGTGTGGTGAAAACACTGCCCATAAGGGCTCAGGAGTCCTATCTGCAGCACCCCCTGGAGACCACCCCAGATCCCAACAGGTCTGTGGAGAACTACATCTCCCATGGAGCCCAGGGGGGCTGCCACCAAGTGGTCCGATGGAGGTACTGTGCAGCCCATGCTTGCTCCCCGGCACGTGCGCAGAACAACAACAGCAACAACAACATTTATTTATATAGCACATATTCATACAAACAGTAGCTCAAAGTGCTTTACATAATAAAGAATAGAAAAATAAAAAACACAATATGAAAACAAAATAAATCAGCATTAATTAACATCGAATAAGAGTAAGGTCCAATGGCCAGGGGGGACAGAAAAAACAAAATAAAAACTCCAGACGGCTGGAGAAAAAAAAAAAAAATCTGTAGGGATTCCAGACCATGAGACCACCCAGTCCCCTCTGGGCATTCTACCTAACATAAATGAAACAGTCCTCTTTGGATTTAGGGTTCTCACGGAAAGGCTTGATGATGATGGTCACGTAGAATTCTGCCTTTTAGTCCATCCATCATTGTTGGAGCATCATGAAGCTTTGAGTAGGTGGAGGTGGCGCAGGCCACCACCACAAAGAAACCGGAAAAAGAAACAGAAAAGAGAGTAGGGGTCAGTACGGATTGTAGAGCTACCCTGAATAGTTATTATGAGGAAATTGAACATCCAGAGTATCAGGATTAAGTTAAATTAAGTTAAATTGAAGTTATAGAAAGGCCATGTTAAAGTAATATGTTTTCAGCAGTGTTTTAAAGTGCTCCACTGTATTAGCCTGGCGAATTCCTATTGGCAGGCTATTCCAGATTTTAGGTGCATAGCAGCAGAAGGCCGCCTCACCACTTCTTTTAAGTTTTGTTCTTGGAATTCTAAGGAGATACTCATTTGAGGATCTGAGGTTACGATTTGGAATATAAGGTGTCAGACACTCCGATATATAAGAAGGGGCGAGATTATTTAAGGCTTTATAAACCATAAGCAGAATTTTAAAGTCAATCCTGAATGACACAGGTAACCAGTGTAGTGACATCAGAACTGGAGAAATGTGTTCGGATTTTCTTTTCCTAGTTAGGATTCTAGCAGCTGCATTCTGCACTAGTTGCAAATGATTTATGTCTTTCTTGGGTAGTCCTGAGAGGAGTGCGTTACAGTAATCTAGTCGACTGAAAACAAACACGTGAACTAATTTCTCAGCATCTTTCAGTGATATAAGAGGTCTAACTTTACTTATGTTTCTTAAGTGAAAAAATGCTGTCCTAGTGATCTGATTAATATGCGATTTAAAAGAAGGGGCGTCCCGGCCGTCCATCACATCACTTACTACTAAGAAACAAAGCCTTCAGAAGGTCTTTGATCAGTTTTAAAAAGCAGAGTAGGGGCTACTAATATCGGTCACTTAAATTCTTAATAAAGGCCTCTGTTGTTTTACATAGCAAGAAGTGACACAGTTAACAAGCCCTTCAAAACTCCGTGTTACAGTGTTATCAAGTATTTCACAATGAACAACGTGAATTGAGGTACGTCTGGTGGAGTATTTCAATTCAATCTAGTTTTATATAGCACTCTTCACTGACTGCTCAGAGCGCTGTAACAAATTCACAGGCAAATACAAAGGCAAAGTTTACAAATTTCTAATTAAGTAATGAGTGTGCATAAAGACATAGATTTGTTTAAACAGACAGGAAGCCAAAGCCCTGTCCTCATTAATGTATTTATACATTGGTTGTCAACATTACCATGTTGTATTTATCGTTTTCAAGAGCCATATATACTTCTTAAAACAGAGTGACAGCACTTTGGTGTGGATGGACGTAGTTTCCTGAAAATGATACGCTAATCACGCTCTTATTGGTTCGTGCTTATTTTCTAGCCCTTCCCTGATTGGATCCTGCTCGTTACAATGTCTCATTCCCTAATTGGTCACCCTTCACAGAAGAAAAACACTTTCCAACAAATCAAACACAAAAGAGTTGCATTCCATGATGCTTGTTGAGATGCTTACCTGTATGTTTGTAAATTGCTGAAATGATGTTTGCATGCGTAAACAGCAAATTACTTAACGGTTGCTATAATTTCATGATAAATCCTGTGGTCAGCGGCCGTTACCGTTGTAGTAAAAAATTCAGAGCTCTGTGAAAATCAGATTGTAAATAACTCAGTTGATGGTCTCAAATCAACGTTTATCACTTAAACTTAACCTGCTCAGTAAGGAGGAAGGCATTCTGCAGCAAAATGAATAACAAGGCGCTTAACAAAGCAGACGTGATTGCAGCCAAGCTTGCAGTATTACAAGACAGAGAGAGACACGAAAGCACAATGCAGTAAAAGTGAAAAGTCGAGATTTCCAAGTCCCTAGTCACAATTTTCAGCTGGAACATCCCCTTAAGTCAGATTTTTAACTCAAAAACTCTGGGCTCATCTGTCAAGTCCGAGTTTGTTTGACTTCAGATTATGACATCAATCCAAAATGGTGACGTACACCATGAACTTTAGTGAAAGCTGTAGTATTAAACAGTTTATTAGCACTTTGGTTTATTTGTGTCTCATTAAATCAGCCCTACACACAGTACAGTCCACAGTACTTCTATCTGTGGACATGTTGCTACATTGTTAGAATGCAGAAAATACAGTGTAATGCGTTGTTATCATCTTATATTTATTTTGAATGAGCAAACACAACAAAGACTTTCCTGGATGTGTCCTTACTGGTTTTCCAAATGTTTTACTGGAATGCAGTGAACTCAGGTGTGATGTCACCCCCAGCTCTGACATTCGACTTTTGAGGTAAATGGAATGCAGCAATATATTCAGAAGCATGCAGGCATTTATTTATTTCCTCTGTTGAGCTAGTTTTTCAGCTATTGTTTGATACAAGATGCACTCCGATCCGATGGCTGTAGACTGTTTAAAATCAATCATCTCACATGAATGAATCAACATAGAGCTAAACACTTTTTTATTTTTTTAAGTGTCACTTAACATTTGCGGTGTTTTAATTTAATGGCAAGGTGATTGTCACCAGTTCCAAAGACTGTTACTTTCAACTGTGATCAGCACATTAATGTGACACAGGGACAATTCACTGCTGCTCCTTAAAGAATTTCTTTTTATATGCTGGGAACGCGCTATCAGAGTCCAACATATGCTGATAGCTTTGAAAATACATTTTCACAGGGCTCTGAATTTACCACTACAAAGTCCCTTCAAGGGATTTTCTGCCAATTCACACAAGGTCAATGCAGATGAATGTCAGTGGCGTATGCGTTTTTGAGGGTTTCAGTATAGACCAGCATCCTTTTGAAAATGAAGGGAAAACTCCAATGTGGATGAAGATGACTTTTGTTTAAAAATTTAATTTTTAAATGAAAATGTGGTAGTGTGGATGTAGCTCAAGTGGTCTGAGACAGATTAAAGACCAACAATATCTACCCATTAACTAATTGTTGAAATAGATAAGGAGACCCGGGTTCGCTTCCTGGGCACTCCCTGCGTGGATTTTGCATGTTCTCCCCGTGTCTGCATGGGTTTCCTTGGGGTGCTCCGGTTTCCTTCCACGGTCCAAAGACATGCAGGTTAGATGCATTGACGATCCTAAATTGTCCCCAATGTGTGCTTGGTGTCTGGGTGTTTGTGTGTGTGTATACAACCTGCGGTGGGCTGGTGCCCTGCCCAGGGATTTGTTCCTGCCTTGTTGGCTGGGACTGGCTCCAGCAGACCCCTGTGACCCTGTCTTAGAATATAGCGGGTTGGATGATGACTGACTGACTGATATGGACAGTTGATAATGGAAGAGAGGAAAACAGAAACTGCTGTCAGCAGCATCCCTTGAGAAAGTAAACCCTTTGGGGGTCCACATTCAGTTATTGACAAATTCAGACAGTCTCAGTCCTGGAGACCTCAAGCAAATGACCGTACAACCCCTCCTGGTCACTCTTTAGTAGAGTCTCTGCTAATCTGATAACAGAATATTTCCCTTCTTTTAATTCCACGGCTCTCAGTGTCTTAGATATATTTTCCATGGACAAACAAATTGCATACAAATTGCAACAGCAGGATTCTGAAAAGAGAAACAGAACAGAGGAGAGTTATTAACTGTCCCTAATTATCGTATTACTTATATTATTTGTACAAATAACTAGCAAACAGAGATGTAATATGTACATCTTATCAGCAGCTCTAGTCAGGGTATACTAGACCAAAGTTGTGGATCTTCAGCCAGGGTTTAACATCTTTAACCCAAGAGACATCTCTTGTATAAGCAGGCAGATCACTTTACTCCTTCAGGGCCCTGTAACTAAAAGCTCAACCACCTACTGTTATTTTACTAATCTTTAAAATCTTTGACAGACTGGAATTTTAAGAACTTAATGTGTGATCGAAGTGATTGCAAGTTTAGGTAAGTAAGCAGGGCCTTGGTCTTTTAAAGCTTTATAAGTAAAAAGGAAGATTTTGAAATCAGCCCTAAGCTTAACTGGAAGCCAGTGTAACAGCTTAAGAACTAGAGGTTATGAGTTTGTACTTTCTAGTTTTTGTAATGATTCTAACAGCTGCATTTTGAATTAAAATAAAGCCTGGAAAAGAAAGATTTGAACAGGCAGGGGTAACACGTTACAGGAGTCAGTCCTCCAAGAAATAAATAAATGAATTGATTTCTCATCATGCGCCACATTTAGAAACCATTCTAATTTTCCAGTATTTTTAATAAGGAAAAGGCATGCTTCAAATAGCTTTGTGATATGTGTTTTAAAAGACACACAGGTGTCAAAGATTACACCTACGTTGTATGCTGATTTCATTAAAAAGTGACAGAATAGTGTTGTGGTCTGTATCACTCCCCACTGTTACTAATATCTCTGTTTTTTCTGCATTCAGAGGCAAGTAGATCACATCTAACCACTACTTAAATTCACTAACATTGTTAATAAAGGATACCATTGGAAAAATGTCATATGGTCTAAAAAAAACGTAAAGCTTAGTAACATCTGCATACAAGTGAACATGAATGTTACGTTTTCTTGTGACAGTTTCCAATGAAAGCATGAGAACTGAGAACTGAGCCCGGTGGGACACCATATTTAATTTATGAGCATAAAGACGTAATGCTGCCAGGAAATTTTTATATATGTACAGAAATCGATTTGATAAATATGAACTAAACCATGAAAGCGTAGTACCTGAAACAACAACTTAACTTTCCAGCCTTTTTAACAAAATGAAGTGTTCAGTGGTGTCAAAAGCTGCACTTGTTAAGTCTAACAACATATTTACTATGGAATTTTGTCCATCAGATGATATTAAAATTTCACTGTGTCTAATGTGGACTGCGATCTCTCAAATAAATTTTGATGTATAAGGTGAGCCTGAAACTGTCAATTACTTTTCAAGTATTTTAGAAAGAAAGGGTAAATTTGTAATAGTTATGTGGATCTAGCCCTGTTTCCTTCAGTAACTCAAACTCTCAGTGCACAGTATTGAATGACAGAATGAGGGCTATCAGAACAATCATTGAGCTTTTCACCAGTTTTGTTGGGACAGGTAGTGTGAGACACAGACAAGCACACTATTTTATAATGAATGACATTAACTGACAGCCAAGCCATACAAGACAGATAGAGTGGGAAACAAATACCATATAAAGTATTCATGCCGAACAACATTGTTAACTGGAAGAAGACTGATAATGTCAGACACACAAAGTATATCAAGTGTTTCTTGGTGAACATAATTAAGTGAGGGTCATCCGAGAAAGCACAACACACATACTGCATATAGCACATGTTATACTGAACAACATTGTGAGGGTCATCTGGTGGAAGACTGGTAGCATGGGACACTGGCACCATGTAAAATATCTCATAGTGAATGACATTAACTAAGGGTTATGCAGTACAAGACTAATAGAGTTGGACTCACCCTCAATATAAAGTATTTTAAATTCATAGTGAATGACAGTAACTTAGTGTCATGTAGTAGAAGCACAATAATGGCATTCACAGAGTATGTAATGCATGTGGTGTGGTAGTTAAAGCTTTAGACCTCCAACTCTGAGATTGTGAGCTCAAATCCCACTACTGACACTGTGTGACCATGAGCAAGTCATTTCACCCGCCTGTGCTCCAGATTGAAAAACAAAAGGAATGGAACCAATTGTATCTCAAATGTTGTAATCCACCTTGGATAAAGGTGTCAGCCTAATAAAAATTACACAGCCCATTTAGAAGTAAATGATATTGTATTGATGGTTACTGGTAGATGAGACAGCCACAGTGAATGAACTGTTTCATAGTGAATTACATGATATTGGGATCAAGTAGAAGAATATTGATTATTTGAGGTACAGATAGAACACAACATGTTTCATTTTGAATGACATTTTCATCTGACATAAGACTGAGAAAGTGAGACTTGCAATGTACATGATGTGTGTCGTACTGAATGACATTCACAAAGCGTCATCTAGCAGGAGAAATGAAACACACAGTATATAGTGCACTTCACTCTGAATCTGATTGTCCTTTCGTAAATAACTAATTATATGAGACACTCAGCATATAAACTATTTTACAGTGTAAAAAGTATTTCACATAACAATTAATGCAGCCATTCATTATTAAAGTAGTCCATTAAAAAGCACTAAGAACAAGAGTTCCTAAATAACCAAAGACAGATAAGGAGAAACCAAAAAAAAATTATATAGAAATGGGAAGACTATACAAAATGTCAAATAAGGCAGGATGTCTGGGGATAAGAAGCATTATCTCTCTGCTACACTACTGTGCAGTAATAATAAAAATAATAATAATAATAATGATTCATTTTGTATACTTTACTGGTAAGGAATGGCTTTTGGAAAAGCTTCTTTATAAATAACTTAACCAAGAACTGGAAAGCTGATGCTGGGCATTCAGGAGTGACACCCTTGGGGATAAAACAAAAGCTTTCTGACTCCGATCCAAAGGCGCCACAGAGGCTGTGTAGCGACTTGAGTGGCGCCAGGCCCCTGTGGAGCTTCAGTTCTATCAGTTTTATATGGTGCCTTTCATATCTATCTATCTATCTATCTATCTATCTATCTATCTATCTATCTATCATATAGTGCCTTTCATATCTATTTATCTATCTATCTATCATATAGTGCCTTTCATATCTATCTATCTATCTATCTATCTATCTATCTATCTATCTATCTATCTATCTATC
>JANRMT010062789.1:20447244-20457693 GCA_026402145.1 Polypterus bichir lapradei
CTATCTATCTATCTATCTATCTATCTATCTATCTATCTATCTATCTATCTATCTATCTATCTATCTATCTATCTAACCTTTCATTTGTATCTGTATGCCATAGTTACCCTTCTCTTGGCATTCTTGGTGTGTTTGCAGCTGCTGATATCCTCGGCCCTTGTATCAGTTTGGGAAATCCGGCATTCTCTTCCAAAGGCACACTGGAGGGTAAGCGGCAGCTGGCACCCAAGAGCTGAGTCGTGTAGCTCCCGATCAATATGGCCTCCTCCCTGGCTGTCTCTGTCTCTCTTCTCCCTCTCTCCTGCCTTTTACTTTTCTCTCTTTTTATTCTCCGAATTCTTATTTTTCATTGCCATTTTTTTGTTTTTCACATCTCTCCTTTGCTCTTCCTTTCTTTATTCCCCACTGTTTTTTTCTTTCACCATATCATTGATGTGCATTCTATCTCCACTATCTCCACTTTTGTCTTTTTTTGGTTCTTTGCTGTATGAAACAAAATATTGCAAAGCGTGTTTGCAAAATCAGCTAATGTAAACTACTGTATTTACACAAAATTCACAAAAAAGTTAATTAAAAAATTGTAACTCACAGTCTCCAAATCTCTTCTTTCTTCCCTCGCTCCTTCTTTTCCAGATGGCCTCATCTCTCTATTTCAGCTTTCACCGTTACAATATTGCCTAACAAGACATGAAAGGAGTGCAGTCATTCTGTATTGGCATTGCAGTGCTAAAGAAAATAAAGACTGACAGATTCGTTATATCAAAAAACATTAAATACACACTGTAGCTGCCAATGTGTGAGGCGAAGTCAGGCACGGGTAAGACGCGTGTCAAAGAAATCTCAAAGTCTAAAAATATTTAGTGAAAGTTAAAATCAAATAATCCACACAAGAATAAAAAGAAAAATAGTTACACACATAGAATAAAGGCAAAAAAAAGGAAAAAATGTATCTTCTATAGACTTAGTTTTTCTTAAGAAGCTTTGGTTATTTCTGTACTTAGAAGTTCTTAATTTCTTCTTCTGTATGCCTTAAACATACGGTTCAACACTTAAATCTTTTATTTTAAGAGTTACTTCACACTCAAAAGGCCCGTAGACCGTTGGTACATTGACATGTACCGAGGCACGTTCACGTGCGCAAGCACGAACGTGAGCACAAACAAGGACACGGTTAAAAAACCGTATGCCTCTATACCTTACACAAGGCAAGGCTAGACTCTAACTAAAGAACATTGTTTACTCAAAAACTGTAACAGGAAAATACCAACTCAATTCTATTCACGGGGGTTATAGGAACCTCCCATATTTTATGCATTATCATCTAATAAATATTCATATATTTTATAGAACTAGGAAAATGGCTCTTACACACACGAATTTAACATCTCGGAGGACCTGGCGGGTGCCGTTTTTCAGTGATGCTCCTTGTCCTGCTGTCTTTCACATAGCTGGTGTTCCTTTTCTCCTCCAGCCCTTTAAACTCCAAGTCATACCTACTGCCAATGGGTGGCTACCTGCTTCTGCCAAGGCGAAAAACTGCCAGGCAAAAATTGCTAACAAGGTTCAGGAACCAGTAGATGACAAGAAAATATTAAGTCAGGAACAAAGAAAGAGTGAAGAGCAAGAAAGTTTCAAAAAATTACCATGTCTTCAAAGCCCAAAATCCAATATAGAGTAAAATAACTTACGAAAAAGTTCTAACTTCTATAAAATAAATGAAAAATGGTCAACACAAAGAGCTGGCATACTAGCCTGGTTATCCCCATTAAACAGATAATAAGAAAAGATGGAAAATAAACAACCTTGATGGGAGCAAAGTAAAAAAGAAAACTTCTCAGATGAGAAGATCACTTCAGACGAAGAGCTCTGTGTCACTCAGAAGCAGGTCCAGTGGCTAGCAAGGTGTTTTGGTTGCCTCCCTAAGGGGCTTGGCTTTCTGGGTCAGGGAACAAATAAGGTCACTTGTCATCTGGCTGACTTCCCTCTAAACTGTGCACAGAAAAGGTGACGGTGATAGCGCCCTGGGAGGCAGCTTGAGGGCTCAATTAATTGTAATTCCACCCCGAACCATGGGTTGGCACTGTCACCTAATGCTTCTCCTCCTTTTCTTCCTTCTGATTGGACGACCACCCCTTCTTTTCACCCTGCCCCTTCTGGTCTGCATCCCTCTTAAAGGGCAATGCCACCATCTTTGAGTCAGAGAAGCTCTGACTGCCGTCTGAAAAGACAATCTTCGCCTGTTGATTTTACATTGCTTCTTTTTTTCCTTTTAGCCATCACATGCTATATATAGGGGTTCACCTTTGAGTTGCCCCAACTCCTCTTAACTGTCTTTTTGATTTTGATTTTCTTACAACACATACATATTCAAAAGGCACTCCAGAATTCTTACAAAATTAAAGTAAATGCAGAATCATAACACCCCTCAGCCACATGATCTTTAACTGACAGCGACTGAGTCTGAGGTCACCACAAACGTGATGCTGCCGCAGAATGCTGTTGCCCTCCATTCAACTCCCATTGATACCCGCAAGCCCTCCAAGTCCATTCAAAGACTCAAACTCGAGAGGGTTAGATCTTAACTGACCTGTATCCATTTTGATTGATGTAATAAATATTCACTATTTCCATATTTTAGCAAGCGAAGAACTAGCTGTTGAGGTTACTCGCTGAGGGTCACACAGGCAAGCAGGTGTTGTTACACTGCATTCTGATTTACTTTTTCCTTTTTCTTTATCTGTTTTATGTTTCAGACATATGAGAATCTGAGTGTTTTTTAAATGAAAAGTTCATTTATTTTTATTCCTTTTCTGGGACACCGTTTGATTTTCAAGGAAGTCGCCATTTTGTTGCTAAGTCACGGGTTTAAGTTGTAAGGGACGTGTCCAAGGAAGTCTCGTATAATTGCACCTCTGATATAATGAAATGTAAATCCATGCAGGGTTGTCTATAGTGTTTTTGCTGCCTTTAGTGAAGGTGAAAATGTTGTGCTCAAACCACGCAGTCATGAAGGCATTTGGGTAAGCTGATCAGATTTTCATTGTTCCAAAATGGGTCAAAATTAGTGATGAGCGAGCACCAAAGTGTTCGGGTGTTCAGTCCGAACACATCGCGATGTTCGTGTGCTCTACCGAGCACCCGAGTATAATGTAAGTCAATGGGAGACAACCAGGCACCCTCCCCTCTTCAGAGCAGAGCATTGGAAAAGGTCAGAAAGTGACAGAAACACCACCCAGATGGACTGGGAACAGCATGGGGACGATGTCTGGATGCATCTTGGACTCCCAAGTCGCTGCTGGGAACCAGTTTGTCCGAGTTGTACGCCACTTTTACAGACTGACAAAAACACGCCCAAAACCCCCCCAGAAAAATCAATTTTACAGGAAAGATGACGCTCTAAAATATTATACGCCAGTGCCTGCAGGTGAGCTGACGCTCTAAAACATTATATGACAGTGCATGCATATATAGTACCCGTTGACGTGTTCCGGCCAGCCAATCACTGTAATGCCAGCACCTGACATGGCTACTGGCATTACAGTTAGGGCACTACTTACCTGCCCCTTGATTGGCTGTCTCCAACCCGCGAAACATGCGGGGCGGAGACTCGAGCATGGCGACGAGCATTTGCTTTGTTAAATGGTGCAACTCAAACCACTTACACCTGAACACCAGCAAAACCAAGGAGCTGGTGTTGGATTTTAGGAGGACCAGGCCCCTCATGGACCTCGTGATCATCAGAGGTGACTGTGTGCAGATGGTGCAGACCTATAAATACCTGGGAGTGCAGCTGGATGATAAATTGGACTGGACTGCCAATACTGATGCTCTGTGCAAGAAAGGTCAGAGCCGACTATACTTCCTTAGAAGACTGGCATCCTTCAACATCTGCAATAAGATGCTGCAGATGTTCTACCAGACGGTTGTGGCGAGCGCCCTCTTCTACACGGTGGTGTGCTGGGGAGGCAGCATAAAGAAGAAGGACGTCTCACGCCTGGACAAACTGGTGAGGAAGGCAGGCTCTATTGTAGGCACAGAGCTGGACGGTTTCACTTCAGTGGCAGAGCGACAGGCGCTGAGCAGGCTCCTGTCAATCATGGAGAATCCACTGAACAGGATCATCTCCAGACAGAGGAGCAGCTTCAGCAACAGACTGCCGTCACCGTCCTGCTCCACTGACAGACTGAGGAGACCCCACACTATGCGACTCTTCAATTCTACCCGGGGGATAAACGTTAACATTATACAAAGTTATTGTCTGCTTTACCTGCATTGTTATCACTCTTTAATTTAATATTGTTTTTTATCAGTATGCTGCTGCTGGAGTATGTGAATTTGCCCATGGGATTAATAAACTATCTATCTATCTATCTATCTATCTATCTATCTATCTATCTATCTATCTATCTATCTATCTATCTATCTATCTATCTATCTATCTATCTATACGCTCAAGCTGGCTCACGTGACACTATTCTTATTGTCCAAGATTGTGGATAATTTGTAAAGTTCAATTCAGTTGAAACTTTATTTATTGTTGTATAGCACTCTTCACTGAGTGCAGTTGCAGAAAGCTGTGTCTAGTTCTCAGGTAATTTGCAAATACAGATTTTACAAATCACTAAATACGGAATTATTGCAAACCAGTAACAGCGCATACACTTGACTTGAGCATTCCTAGTTTTCATCCTCTTTCTCTGTACATTTACCATTCGTTTGCTCAGAGGTTGATATGCTTGCTGCTTCCTGAGCAGCTCTTCTTTTCTCCACCCTAGCGCTGCTTCTTCTCTTCTTTCGTTGGCAACTTTTCACGTTAAAACTGATTAAGTCAGTGCCTGTGTTGCAATTACTTAGTACGTTTTTTTTAATTTTTCACTTAAGCTGGCACTTAAGTCTTCAATCTACCTCAAGAATGATTTAAGATATGAAGAGGTAGCGGAAGTGACAGCAAAGGTGGTAGGGATGAGAACAGCGCCCATATGCATGTGCCACATGCCAACCCTGCTGGCGAGAGCTGATTCTACAATAAAATAAAATAAAAATTAAAAGAGGAATAACCTTGGAGGTCAATCACCAGCCAAAAGCGGATAATAGATGTCACGTAGTATATGTGTACCAAATTTCAGGTCAATAGGTCAAACGGTTTGCGAGCTACAGGTGATTTAAACTCCTGGACAGACAAACGGACAGCCACGGCTAGCGTATTATATAAGAAGATAAAGGCACAGATTTCTTTAAATGCACAGAAAGCAAAGTAGAGACTGATTAACATAAATACATGCCAACAATATCTGCCCATTAATTAAGTGCTGAACTAGAACCAGTTGACAACGGTAGAGAAGAAAACTAAAACTGATTCTGCAGCATCCCTAGAGAAAATAATTCTCTGGGGGTTCCATGGTCAGTTATAAAAGAGAAAGTCAAAGGCAAAGTCTGTCAGAGTTTCTGTGCTGGAGATCCCGGCCTGCTAGGCGCCCACCCCCTCCTAGTCTGTGAAGGGCTGTCCAAAAGACTCGCATTTACATTTTTGATATTTTTTCTGGCAAAAAAACTTAGCTGTTGTCTCCTCTTTGAGTTACATTCTTTGAAACACGCATTTGGTATTAATGACTGCTAGTTTGGTTTCCCAGTCTTGACGTTTGCTTGATTTTGACTAATATTTACATCTCTTGGTCCTCACTTCTCCTTTCAGACTGTACATTTTAATGGTGGCAGGAGAGCAGGGCGGCCATATTGTTTGAGTCAATGGAGGACACTGGAGTGCCAGTCACAAGGCCACTAATTCAATTGTCACCTCTGACATTCTGTGTGAGGCTCAACCTGCATGTGATCCATCAGTT
Source organism: Polypterus bichir lapradei (assembly GCA_026402145.1). NCBI lineage: Eukaryota > Metazoa > Chordata > Cladistia > Polypteriformes > Polypteridae > Polypterus > Polypterus bichir. The sequence goes on from JANRMT010062789.1 coordinate 20,453,085, forward strand.
TAAAATAAAACAATTACACTGCAGCACTGGGGTATTTATAAAAACATATCAATAAAGTGAGGTACCATGGTGTTCACTAAAGAAAGGTACTCTTTAATAAAAATAGCCATCTGCCTAGAGTTAAAGAGTTAAACTTTGGTTTTGTATTTGTAAAGTGCCTTGGAATGGCATTCATAAGAGTCAAGTGCTTTATAAATGGCTGTTATGACATCTGTTTTTGCTGTAATAATAAAAATATACCATTGCTCTGTCTTTATAAAGTGATTCAGTATAAAGGTTCTATATAATACAAGGAGGGGTCACTGCACCAGCCCAATGTCTTGTGGTAAGAATATATAGCATGTTATAATTATACTTTAACTCTAGACTTCTAAAATGCCTTCTGATAGTCTTCAAGATAGATAGATTGATATGAAAGGCACTATATAAAGTAAATGATAGATAGATAGATAGATAGATAGAATGAAAGGTACTATGCAATAGATAGATAGATAGATAGATAGATAGATAGATAGATAGATAGATAGATAGATAGATAGATAGATAGATAGATAGATAGTGTGATAGGCAGCCACGGCAATTACCTGGCTGGGACACCAACGGAGTAGAAGGACAGGGGAGAGGGCATTGGTGAGGCAATACCTCCCCTGGGACACAAGAGGGAAGCCAGCCTGGGTGGCTGTGGCACCACAGATTCCCACAGGGCATGTCGGGAGTTAGAGTTTGGTGAAGCTCTATTGGGTCCCGTGGGAGCTGCCAGGGTGAGCTGCAGAGCCCCATAAAAGATTTCCAGCGAACCTGGTAGTGATTCCAAGTAATACTGATGAGCCACCTGGAACACTCCCGGGACATGCATAAGAGGAGTCACCTCACTCCTTTGAATGGCCAGAGTCGGGAGGAAGAGGACAAAGCACTTTATTTGTCTCAAGGGGGAATTTTAGCTTATTACAGAAGTTCAAGTAATATAACAAACAATAACGTCACCCCCCCAAAAAAAAAAAAAAACACATAAAGAATTACAAAAAAAAAAAGAAGAAAACATCTGACATGGCTAAAGCTGAGGGCGTTGTCCCAGTCACATTCTTTGCTCCACTACCATCTCCAGCTGGTCCAGGTGTTGTCCCAAAACTGATCTTGTTCTCTTAATCCGTTTCTTGATTTGATGTTCTGTTGATGTGACGTTACTGACCCACATTGCAGAGAACTGCACAGTTAGAGAATATAGTATATAATATATTACAGCATATAGTAAGTATAGTATATATTCTATTACTGTATAAAATAAGGCGGTATATTAAATGAGTCTTATTGTCAATGGGTTGGAGTGAGAATAAACCTTATACTTTTATATTGCACTATTCTACATCAAAATATAAATGCTTAGGCAACTCAGGTAGTCCTTTCATGCTCATGCAGCAAGTTGTTGGGGCTTGCACCAGCAGCTTTGTTCTTTGCAGTGTTAAATCATAACCCTTTCGGTGTCCATGGCTGGGTCCTGGCTGTCATTTGGTGTGTTATGTTCTCTTAATAGCCTTGAACTTTACTTGCTCTATTCAGCAGCATTTTTGTATGGACCTTGCTTGCAACTTGGAAGGGTACCTGCCTGCCATATGGAGAGGAGTTTTTAATGGTCTGAGTCTACAGTATTCTTCTCTTCAGTATGATGTCCCCTGGCCTTGTAGTAAGGATGCTTGCCGAAATTGATGGTCATTAGGGGTGCCAGAACAAGGGATTCCCTGCTGTTAGGACAGAAGAAGTCATTTTTGTATCTGCATAATCCCCACGGCATCTAGGTACCTACATAAGTTTAGCACCCCCTGGTGATTGATCTATGGATACTTAAGTTGGCTTTTTAACTGGACCTTTTCACAGTCTCTCTTCTGGGACCCTGGACAGAAGTCCCTCATGAGCCCCACCAGGCTGCCTTGTCTTGTGCCCATGTGACAACCCCATTCTTTCCGCCTCTGCATCTCATGCCCACTCTCAGCTCTGAGTAGTGCCCTTTGCTCTTCCTCCCTATTTTCCAGTCTCCTCTTTCTTTCTTTCAGTCTGATGTCCTTCTGTATTCCTCATTTCTCTCTTTCTCTCATTTCTGCTTGCTTAGACCCCTCTCTGCAGAATTGATCTGCCTGCCTCTCTTGTCATCTCCCTTTCCTGTCGCTTAGCAACCAGAACACTGCAAGATTGGAAATTGATGGGGGGGGCGGCTTATTTTATTTAATTTTTTTCTTATTTTTAAGTGGCGGGAGGGTGTGATTCTTTAGTGGTCAGTTGGTCACCTATTAAAAAAAAAAAAAAGCCTCAGATCGGACAGCCCAGGGGGTGTGCTAGAATTGGGGTCTTGCATACACCACCCTGCCCCCCAACAGCTATAAGGCAAATATAAAAATAGAAAAAATCAATTCACCGCTTCAAATCCTCACTCTGTTCATATAAAATATGGTAGGGATGAAAAGTGGGGGCTTTTTCTCTGTCCTGTTTTCCAGACTGAACTAAATAATAAAGAATTGTCTCCTGCAGACAAAACGACTGACGCTGCTTTGCCTTCTTCTGGTCTGGCACTTACTGTATTGTCCTCAATTGGCACTCTGCCTTGTCTGGTTTGGGTCTGATCACCACACATTTCAGAAAAAATACCCAAAGATGTACAAAGTCTGCAGTGTGCTCGGCTAATGCATCTCACTTCTGGAATTGTGCTACTTTTTGAGCCTAAATACCTGCTGGCCTAAAGTTTACCAAGTGGTGGCATGGCAGCAGAGGTGGTTAATGCTGCTGTCTAATGGCCCCAGACTTGCAGGTCCAATGGTGGTCTGTGGTATAAAGAGGGGCCAGGGATAGATTACAATTGTCATGACACTGCAACAAAACAGGGAAGGAGTTGGATCTTCAGAAACCCTGGTGGTAATAGTGTCATGACATAAAATCACCAGCAAGGGGGTGCTGTGTCTCAATGCAATGAAGGGCTATCTACACCTGAGACAAAAATCGAGAAAGAATTTAGGGAGACTACAGGATATGGGCCAACAGGCCCTCGAGCTGGTAGGTGTCTTTCTTGTCCCCAGTGTGTACATCGAAACATAAGAACATAAGAGGTTTGGTAAACAAGAGGAGACCATTCTGTCCATCAGACTCATTTATTTAGAAAATAGCTAAGCTGTCCCAATATCTCATCTAGATACTTCTTTAAGGTTGCCAAGGTTACAACTCCATGTATCAGCAATTTGTTCCAGACTCCCTCAATATTTTGAGTAAAGAATTGTTTCCTGGCTTCAGTCCTAAATGCACTTCACCTTAATTTCCAGTGGAGTCCTTGAGTAAGCGATTCACTGTTTAGTTAAAAGGAATCTGCTGGACTAACTTTATCAACGCCACTGAGGACTTTGAAAACCTGGATCAGGTCTCCATACATTCTCCCCTGCTTCAGACTAAACAGGTTTAATTCTCCAAGTCTATTAGAGTGTGACATGTTCTTAAGTCCTGGAATACACTTGGTTGTTTATCTTTACGCAGCTTCAAGTACTGCAATGTCTTTCATGTAGCGTAGTGACCAAAACTGCACACATTAATCCAGATGCGGCCTTACTAGTGTATTATATAATCTGAGAGTCATATGTCTGAAGAGGTGCATAGAATATGGCCTGTGCATCTAAAAGAAGGCTGAAGTCCAGTGCTGAAGGGACACCTGGAGCTACTAGGTGGAGATCTAGCCGGACATACCACCATAGTTTCCTTTGCTGCTATTAGGTATAATGACCTACCCCAGAAGTAATTTCTGCTTGGGACTTACTAGCCACCTATTCCAAGCCACCAACTTGAAGTGCTTGGGATAATGAGGTCGAGTAATGACAAATGGCAGAAGAAGTAGGGGTAAGAAAACAAATGCACAGGGGTGGAAGGAGAGAGTATGGGGGGATCAAGTTATGTGTATATGGTGTTATGTCTCAGCCAGACTACCCCATCCGGCTGGAATTCAACTACCTTTATTGTGCCATCTTTGTTCATTATTGATTATTTTATTTGTGTTAATATTTCTTTTGATTAAACGTGTTATTCTTTGATTTTGATTTTAGCTATATATGTACTGTATGTCTGTGTTACATTACACGTGTTTTGCGGGTAGTTCCCCAAGAGGCAGAACCACCTGCCCATCACCTCAAGGTGCTTCCCTCAGCTCTCTAAGGGTGGAGGGTATTCCATGGTACCTTGAGGCTCATTGTGAATGTACTCTGGAGTTGGTGAGTCTTTGTGTCTTTTGCTGAGCTTTGTGCTTTATGTGATTTTCTGGATTTTGACCTTCTGATCTGTTGTTTGACTTCACCACTCGATTAAAGTATTGTAAGTTTGTTTCCTATCAGAACTCCTTTTTTTGCTCTACTAAGCTTTCTTTTGTTACAGAGCATTTAAAAAAAATAAATCTTTCATTTTATAAAGATCTTGTGTTTGCACTTACATCTGCCGGAGTTTGACGGTAAATCCTCCGATAGTGGACATACAGTGGGATGCAAAAGTTTGGGCAACCTTGTTAATAGTCATTATTTTCCTGTATAAATCGTTGGTTGTTATGATAAAAAATGTCAGTTAAATATATCATATAGGAGACACACACAGT
>JANRMT010062789.1:20472693-20487377 GCA_026402145.1 Polypterus bichir lapradei
ATAGATAGATAGATAGATAGATAGATAGATAGATAGATAGATAGATATGAAGGCAGTTTGAACCCTGGACGTGGTTACCCATCAGGTGACCTTTTTAATCAGTTCCTCTCTATCATTGGTTAACTCTTGCTAATCAAGTGAACAAAGAGAAACACAGGAAAGTTGCTCACGGACTGACAATTTATGTTACACCTGCTAGAAGCTCCAGAGGCAGATCGGTCACACAATGCAAATATAGTATATTTCTTTTTGTTTGGTATTGTTTATCATGAAGATTTAATAGGAAAACCTGTCGAGTATGTAATTAGTTAAAATAAAAGAGGCCGTATAACACTATTCTGGTTTCAATTTTTCTATAGGAGGGGAAAAAATGAAGGGCCAAGCCTGAGAAGCGACAGTTTTCTCAATACAAGTTTGCATATTGATTTTTTTTTTATGTTGAGTACCCTTTTTAACAGCATAAATGGGCACATCTTCAAAACCTGGATAGGTGGATCTATAGAAAGGCGTTTTCAAAAAGAGATGAAAGGAACAGAACACAAGTTTAGAAGGAAGACCCGGGAAAAGCTTTCAGCTTTGAAAAGAGGAGTGCGCTGGGGGGCTGTGTAGATAAATGGTCCTCTATAGCGCCTTGAGTGCCAGTCATTACAAATGACTGTTAAAGGTGATTTTGTCCTTTGAACAATTCCTTCTAGTTAGGCTTGATAATCTACTCACTCAGGGTACTTATTTGATTTTTTAAGGTGTCCCATCAGCCACTGAAGCAAAGGCGTTAATGAATCAATACGTAAATGTGAATTTGACTTAATGTTTCATATTTTTCCTTAGTTTTTAGATGAGTTCTGAAGTTTTTGACATGTTTTTTTATTTGTGATAACACACAGTGTTTTTTTGCAGCTCAGGGGTACTCAGTTACAGATCTGGAGGTCCACAGTGGCTGCAGGTTTTCACTTCAACTAGCTTCTTAATAAACAATATTTTTGGGCTTAGTTTTAGTTTATTTGCTTAATACAACTCACAAGCCTTAATTGCCTATGTTAGTTTTAAGGCTTTAGTTGTTGCCTGTTTTCTTAACCAACCAGCAGTTAATGAAGAGGTGCAAATGGTAATGTGGTTCCATTTTAGCTTTATACAGTACATGCATAAGGAACTATCTGCGTTAATAAAATGTTTTAAAACGAATGAGAGAGAAGGGAAGAACCACAAAACGTATAGATAAAGTTCTCAGAAAACAAAAAAATAAATTCCAAGTTTCATTATCTGCTAGGCTTGGCTTCTACTTGCGAAAACCTGCAGCCACTGCGGACCTCCAGGACTATAAATGAGTACCCCTGATTGTAGCACATCCCATACTGTTTTCTAAGACCACTTAATCCTGAACAGGGTCACAAGGGGCTGAAGCCTATCCCATCATGCATAGGGTGCAAGTCATGAACAATCCCTGGACAAGGGACCAATCCATTGTAGGGTGAATACACACACACACACACACACATCAGGGGTCAATTTAGCACCACCATGTCACCTAACTTGAATGTCTATGGACTATGGGAGGAAACCCACACAGACACTGGGAGAACATGTGAAGATCTGGAAAGATCTGGGATATAAGCACTGGTCTCCTTACTGTAAGATGGCAGTGCTACCACTGCGCCACCATGCCGTCCTTATGTAGCACATCAAAATTAGAAATCTAATAAGCTTCTTTATTATTAATTGCCCCAAAACAAAGTTTGCGTTGAAAGGAAAGAAAGGTTTTTTAAGATAATTGAATGGATACAGGCCAAATCTGACCTGGTTGTGAGTGGATTTAGGTTACACTGACCAGGTCCATGCAAAGTGGCTCAAGTGTGCAATAAGGCAACAATTTATTTCTCTCTTCTAAGTATCGTTCTCAGGGTGAGGTGACCCTTTTCTTTCGACACGTTTAAAGCAGATGGTGTTTTTTAGGAGTAATGCCTTCAAATGTTGAATGAATATATACAGATGCCCTGGAGAATGAGACATGCAATGCCTGGATTCGTAATTAAGATAAGAAACTAGTCAAAACCTAACTCAAACCAATTCTGTGCATTAGCTAACAGAAAACAGGCCTGTCAGTGAGGTGGTACAGTCGTTAGTGTGAGGTGGCTCAGTGGTTAGCGCTATTGACTCACAGCTTCAGGATTCTAATGTACACATTTCTCCAAAACTAGCCCAACTAAAAAAATAAGTTTAAATTTGCATTTTCTCCTTGGCGTCCTTTCATATCTCAACCCTTGCGACCCATGGCTAGCCCAGTATGAGTGAGTCTGGATCTGTCCCCTGCGACAAACTAGCTCCCTGGCCTGGGTTCCTACTTACACCCAATGCTACTAAGGTAGGTTCGTCATCTCCGCAAGCTTGTAGGAAATGGGTGGCTGTAAATTGGGAATTGACTTAGTCTGCAGAACACGAGCGATAACTGGTTATCTAAGCAATGATTTTGATTAAATACAGGAAAACGATTCTCATTAAGAAGTCCCTGAATATCGTGAAAAGGATGGAAAAGAGAGTGTTCTGGTTACAGTGTGACTTCCTGTATTAACCAAATGGAAACTTTTCTGGGAAATGCTAATAATATCTTGCAGGATAAAACATTTATTTGTTGTGAGTTGTCTTCATATTTCTAAATGGGTTTGTTGTGCTACCAGTAACCTCTGGGGCAATCACGTGTCCTACAGCTGGAAAGTGACATGGGAGACCACACCAGCACTGGCACCAGACCAGAATATTAAGAAATACTGTAAGGAGATCTGGGTTTGCTTCCCGGGTCCTCCCTGCGTGGAGTTTGCATGTTCTCCTCGTGTCTGCGTGGGTTTCCTCTCACAGTCCACAGACATGCAGGTTAGGTGGATTGGAGATCCTAAATTGTCCCTAGTGTGTGCTTGGTGTGTGTGTGTGTGCCCTGCGGTGGGCTGGAGCCCTGCCCGGGGATTGTTCCTGCCTTGCACCCTGTGCTGGCTGGGATTGGCTCCAGCAGACCCCCGTGACCCTGTGTTGGGATATAGCAGGTTGGACAATGACTGACTGACTGACTAATAGTGAGGAGACAAGCTGTTATAAAGCCTCAAAACTCCAACAAGCAAGATTATTCCAGACAGCTTTGGGGGGATTGCAGTGACATGACATTCGGATGGGAAGCTTAGCCAGGCTAAGTGACTATTACTTAGCCAACTCCTTTATCCAAAGTGACTTACAACATTGGAGAGATACAATTGGTTCCATTTATCTAACTGGAGCACCAGCAGGTGAAGTAGATTTGAGCCTACAACCTCAGTGATTGAGGTCCAAAGCCTTAATCACTATGCCACACTGCCTACTGTGCCTCATTGCCCACATCAGGAATCAAGCCACAGTCCTCAGTTGGAAAACGCAGCATTCAACTGAGGCACCACTGGTCAGTTTGGATCTGCCCCCTGGACCCAATCTAGAGAGCACTCCATGTCCCTAATACTTTACAAAGCCCCTTCATTTATCCATCTGAACCATCTGTTTGTTATTCCCAGTCTGCAGTGCCCTCCATAAAGTTTGGGACAAAGACACATTTTTTCATTGATTTCCCACTCTGCTCCTCAGTGTAAACTTACAAATGAAACAATTCAGACTTGATTGAAGAGCACATTGCAGACGTTCATCTAAGGGGATTTGCAGACATTTGGGTCACAGCATGTAGAAATGACAACACTTTTTCTACACGGTCCCTCGGGCACCACAGTGTTTGGGACAATTTGTGTCACAGGTGTTTGTGATTCCTCAGGTGGGTTTCATGGCTTCATAAGACATCTCGGCTTGCTTCAACCCTTTGGAGTCTGTCGTTGCCATTGTTCAACATGAGGGCAAGAGCTGCACCAATGGAAGTATGAAAAGCCATTATGAGACTGAAAAACAAGAATAAAACCATCAGAGACATTGGTAAACCTTTAGGATGACCAAAATCAGCTGTCCGGAATATCATGAAGAAAGAAAGAACACACTGGTAAGCTCAGTAATCACAAAAGGACTGGTAGGCCAAGGAAGACCCCCACTGCTGATGACAGGAGAATCCTCACTATGGTAAAGAAAAAGCCCCCAGTGCCTGTCTGACAGAATCATGTGTGTGTCAGAGACGACTATCAGCAGAAGACTTCATGTACAGAAACACAGAGGCCACACTGCAAGATGCAAACCACACAAACAGGATGGCCAGACTACAGTTTGTAAAAGAGGACTTCACAGAGCCAGCAGAATTCTGGGAAAAAAAGGTCTTGAGGACAGATGAGACAAAGATGAACCTGATCAGAGTGATGGCGAGAGCAAAGTGTGGAGATGACAAGGAACTGCCCAAGATCAAAAGCAGACCACCTAATCTGTGGGTGTTATAGCCTGGGCGTGAATGCCTGCCACAGGTACTGGCACATGTCTCTTCACTAAAGATGTAACTACTGATGGCAGTGGCACAAGGAATTGAACCCTACATTCTAGATAGCCATGAATGACGTCGACAAGTTGACTCTCTCTCTGACTGACTGCTGCTTCTTTATGGGTATGTTGACGTGTTTTAAGACAATTACAGTATATGTATCCAGCATTTATACAGTTCATAACACTAGATTAAGTCTACATCTGAACCATTTGCTTGTTTCCCCCAATTAAAGATATTCTTGCACAGGCAGCATCGGTGAGGTAAGGCAGAAATAAGATGCATTTGAACTTTCCCTTTTTTAAACCAACTGAAGTGTACACACAAGCAGTGACCCAGTTGGGGAACAATAGCAGTTTTCTGGACCTGTAAGGCAGTTCAGCCCTGATCAACTAGTTTTCTTCTTTTTTTCATCTTTCTTTATGAAGGAACCCAATAGTTATTGTTTCTGCATAGAGATGCTCTATCTCTGCGCTGAAAGCGGACTTAACGCTGTTTGCCTGTTTCTTGGACTAAGCATAACCCTACATCATTGTACGTAATTTGTGTACCATATGGTGTATACATAAAAAATAAAGCAGAGCTGGTGACATAAACCGGACTATCGCATTTTCTTTTCTACATTTGGCAGAAACTCTTCAAAATCTTCCATCCCTCAGCAGTCCCGGAGCGCTTCCCGTCTACCGCGGACATCGACGATCCTCTGATTATATGAGGAATTATCCGGTTAACATACTGCGTCCTGCACTTCGTTGATTTACTTGCTGTAATACTAAACACGCTGAAGTATCAAAAATGTTATTACTTATACTATGAAAACATGGACTGTATACATTTTTGAGTGAAGACAGTTTGTTTTCAGTCAATTCACTTAAAACGTTTGTAACACAACTTTCTGCGTTGGGTTTTGAGAGTCACTGACATTACTTCTTTTCATGAAAAAACTACAAAGCTGCGAGTGTATCTGGTCGAAAGGAGCCTTGCCATTGTGGTTTGAAACGATGCATGGATTTTAAAAGGGCTTTACATCAATGTCTGAACGATGAGCACTTCTAGCGCAGGAACGAGCGTCTGGTTCCGAACTGTACTCTAATTATCCAACAGCGGGATCTCAAGAAGCGATTTTATGATTGCAAGTTCAATTCGGTCGCTACTAACTACACTGCTTGCCGATATGACTGATTACATTTATCAGTAGTTCCTACACTTGATTAGGCCCGCTAGTTACGTTTCAAACAAATTATTAATCACAGACAAATTCATCCTTTCGGTTGAGCGCTCTGTTTAATCAGGCAGCCGGGCTCAGCTTTCCGTTTGAAGTATGAAAAGAGCAGAATCAACGCATTTTGTACAGTTAAACAAAAATGATGATAAAAATATTTTATTGCGGTTTGAATAAGAGTTTATTTATTTCTATAATTTATTTTTCACATTCTTCGTGAAAAGAAATTGCGTGCAGATTGCGACGCCCAATTGAAATGAACAGGTTTTAATCTAGCATATAATATCATATTAACAATAGCAAAAGAATTAACATTGTGAAATTAGGAAATTGGATAGAAATACAACTACAGTAACAATGTATATATTATATTATATTATATTATATTATATTATATTATATTATATTATATTATATTATATTATATTATATTACGGCGTCCCGTCGAGAGTCAGTTCTTGCCTGCAGTGCCAGGGACTTCACACAAACTGCAAACCAACTCGGATTCGTGCCAAGATTTCATTTTTTTTTAATTAATCTCATAACTATTATTATTATTTTCAGCACAACAGGTTGTTCTTGTCAATTTTATAACTGAATTCCCTAAACATTTATAATCCCAACAGCACTTAATATACGGAGTGGTAATAGAAAAAAAAATATTAACACAAAATATAATACCAGCTAAGCTGTGTTAACTAGACGTTTAAAGGATGCCGAAAGCGGCCATGTTAGTGCCTGCTTGTTTAGCTTATAATACTATGCTGCATTAAAAATATGGTTCATAACTGAGGTTTTAGCATACATTCTTAACAATAACGGATCTCAAATGGCATTTTGCATGGTTGTGTTTTTCCTCGTAGCCCCATTGGTTGAAAAAAAAAATTGTGGGAAGGATTCTGTGCATATTAAATTAGTTCATTGGGCTTTAAAAACGGACAAAACAGAAATACTTAACATTTAGTAAGGCTATGTAACAGGATACGATCAGATCAAGAAAATCTGAACTTCCCGTGTGATTGTATGCAGCCGCAGTCCGCTTCAAACAGATTTTACAAATCTGTTGTCATCTATTCCTGGTAATTTTTGGAATCTGTTAGCGATGTAAAAAAATAAAGTTGCAGCCTTCACCTGAACTTCCAGCAAAAATGGTTCCTCTTTAGCATTGCTATAAAAAACGCTTCTTTATTTTGAAGAATGCACCATGAGAAACACCCTGACATTTGTGTTCACTTTGTCTTTGTAAACATTTGTTAAGTGGATAGATTAAACATTGCAGGTTGATATAATTAAAGATTTCATTTATACAAGTTGTAAAGTGTTAATGTTATTTTATAAAATAATTTAAAGGTGATGAGGATACAGAAAAGTCCCACGTTTTCAGTCACTAGCTGCTTTAAAAATACGTTTTACACGCATTAAAATCAAATTTTACATGAATAGCAAAGTCATTTTCTTAAGAATTTCAGATAATTTGATCAATATTTAAATAAAATAAGTTAATAAATGCAGTTCTTGAAGTTTTATCATTTATTATATCAACTGTCTCTCAACACTTTACAAACTCACACTAAATACTCTTACAGTTTTTTGTTTTTTTTTTGTTTTTTTTTTCAAACTTATTGCTATTTTTCAAACGTTTTTGCAGTCTGGCAGTTAAATAAAAGCCTATCAACATACACATCCATCCATCCATCCATCCATCCATCCATACATACATACATATAAATAAATAAATAAATAAATAAATAAATAAATAAATAAATAAATAAATAAGATAACATTTTCATTAAATTAAATAAAATCCTGACACGCTATTTCTATAACGCGCTTTTCTTAGTTGAGCTTTATTGTATTATGCTATACTGTTTTTAGGGTTGCATGTATAACTTTTCGAAATCGTATGCAAGAATTCACAAAAGGTTACAAATATTTTTGTAAAATGCAGGCTTTAAAAAAATAAAAGCGATGTCGAGTTCATTCCTCCATTTCAATCTAAGTAGTCAGAATTAAAATAATAAATCCTTAATAAGTAATTCAGAGAATGTGTGTAATTAAGCCCTGAAGTTGGCCGCAATGGCTTGATCAATATATCAATAAATCGATTAAATTAGTAAATGCGTGAACGAATACGTAAATGTAAGACAAACCAACATCAGATAACAACAGAGGTGGTACTGCCAGCGTGTCAAAGGGAATATAATATTACAAATACTTTTATTACTATCTGAGCGACACAATTTATTTTTTATATTTTATCAGTTATTCAATCTGAATCCAAAGAGGCCAATAAATATCCCGATGACAATATTCAATGTTTTTAACATTTTTGTGCAGGTTGGCGGGAACGGAGAGCGCAAAACGAAATTAACGCATCTTTAAAACTATTGCATGGCACGCGGTGAAACTCGTTTTTACTGCACTGCAAGTGCAGGGACCTTAGAGATATCAATAGTTAAATAAACTTTATAAACTGACGTCTTGATTTAGTATGCATATAGTTATTTAAATCTGTGCATGTTTAATAAAAGTAGCACAATATACTACTACCTCTTTTACTACTACTGCTACAAATAATAATAATAATAATAATAATAATAATAATAATAATAATACTTGATTCTTTTTTACATTTTTAGTATTCGGCTCAACTTGTTAGGCAAAGCGAAGTCGTCCTTTAATTGTCTTCCATCAGATACAGAAGAAGTAGAATTGGACTCTGCGGGACACTCCGCCGTACGGAAAGGCCATTCTCACTTTTAATTTCTAACATATTTTTCAGTTCAAACACTGTGTGAACTTCTAACTCAGTTAAAGTAACCGGAATTACATCGCCCTCAAAGTCTCAAAGTTTAAATCTCTAAATAAAGCCAAATTAAAACAATGACTGTTCAGGATGGATTACACGTTTAACCATTTTAAATATAAGAGTTTTTTTTATCATGAATCAAACAACTTAGAAATTTGAATATACATCGCGCATAATAGCATTGTCCAACTAATAAATACACGTCTGTAAAAGCAGCATGACTGAACTTAAAAGACACCAAACACTTGACAAGTGTAGAAAAGACTGTAATACGACAGACATGATCAGCCATTCACAAAAAAAATTATAAAGTGCATCTGTGTTATATGCAAGTATTAGTATTGTAACGTAAGGATGTTATATTCGATACATTCTTTCTATATATATCAAATATAAGATCCTAACGTTACAACACTAACACTATATTTATTTCTCTACAATAAGTATGTTTCTATTGGATGTATATATCTTCTTTGATATTCTTAATTATAATAATAATAATACGTTCATTAATTTAAATTGCAGTATAATGAAAGATGTTTTAAAACAGACATCGTTGTGTAAACAAAAGAGTTTACTTTCCTAAATAAACGAGCCTCAGGGTCGACTCCAAGGTGTAGTCTCGGAAATGGAGGGAATGTACCGTGGACGTTTCGGTCCATTTTGGTATGGTTGCATTCCGTTTGGCTTGTCTGTCTTTTGAAGACAGAAACAGATGGCTTTCTTTGAATAACACAGGGATGTCGATTCAAACCCCAGAAAAGGGACCTGCTGAAGCGAACGGATAGATGTGAATCGATAGAATACAGCTGTCGAGAGAAGAGTAAGCAAAGCTCCTCTAAAAGCTCCCGATGCGGCCTGGCTCGGCTCGGGTACAATGCTCGCCTGCATCAGATTGGCTTGGCTCGATTCATTTGATGTCCTATATGTGTAGAACGGCAGGACGGGGTTTCATTTTAGGATAGTTTAGTCTTTTTTTCGGGATTTCTAGTCGCATATAATTGTCTAATAAAGATATATCGCAATTTTAAACTTTTTTTTTCACAATTCTGAATGTAAGTTGGACGTATGGAGAAATATAGCCTCAGGCCGCGTGAAGACAGCTGCGAATCCTACACATGGAGGGTTTCCCGCGGATAATGGTATTTCATTGATTTCTGTGAAAACCATTGGAAAAAAAAGTACCGCCTTCCGGTACTTTTCAACTAATTAAACCATGTTGTTTCATTGTGTGCCTGTATGATTCTGTGCACCACTACACTGACAAACATGCCGGCCTTGTGTACATTTATTAACTGTGTTCGTGGTTACCCGAGTGAGGATGGACGTGCTGGTGAAAGGCAGGCTGAAACACGAGGCCAGCACAAAAGTTCTGGGATGGCGAAATGTTTACAAGTAAAGAATTTTCCTGGAAAGAAAAATGTCAAAAGAAATGTTAAGATTATTTCTTTCTCTCTCTCTCTCTCTTTGTTGTAAATCTTATAGCAAACACAAAATAATCTTAATAAAGTATTGGGATTGTATTCAGTCATTGGTAACCTTACAAGCCATGAGAAGAAATATTCAAAGTCAGTGGACGGCTGAAAGCGAATGTGAAAAAAACTGGAGGGCAGGTTTACATTATCAGTAGGTCGGCCTGTCTATCCACAGATAAGTTTCATTAAAAATAAAGAATTTCTTTTCACAAAAAAAGGGTAGAGAAAAGCGTTCATAGCTTTACAATTCGGCCCAAGGACGACATCTCTTAGGATACATTTGTATTCCCACAATCCACATCTGTGTGAGGTTTCGACAAACGGCTCTTCTCTTTGCCACCCTGGCAGACATTGGGCTCCGATCACTGCACTCGCCCTCGAGCTCTCGGCTTCTCTGCAGAGGCTGGCAGGCTGGCCGGCTGGATTAGCCCAGTGTGTGTGCGCGTGTGTTTCTGTATGAAGGTGTGAGGATTACTGACAATCAATAGCTCGGGTTTTATTTGCCTGCGCTTCATAGCTGTTGTTAATGCAAAATAAATGTATGCCGATCCTTTCAGCCAGTATTCATATTGACAGCTTTAATATTTAATACACGTCTGCGGCGAGAGACATTTCATCTTTTCTTGTTAATAAATCCAAAGGAAAAAAAACGGCAACCAAGTTGCCTGATGACTTAAGTTTAATTAATTTTAATTGTAGGCCTACGTGCCTAGCGCAACTCATCACTGTTTTTGGATTAAATATTTCTCTGTCGTTGTTTTTTTCTTTTCACGGAAGCGATGCCATTAAAATAGCAAGTCGATTTGGTGCTTTAATCTCTTTGGACACGGTATTCCAATAAAATAGAAACAGGGAGGGATTCCAATGGTACCAATATTCAGATTAAGTCAAATTTATTTGTCACGTACAAATTATGCATGCAGTGCAATATGCAGTCAAAAGCTTAGACCGCAATGAAATTCCTGTTGTGAAATGAATGAATGAATAAATGAAAAAAAGAGTTTGCTTCTTGAAATTCAGTGACGTGCTAATTTGGCGACCCGTTAATGCCTTAAGACAAGACAGTGTCGTTATTGTTGGTTATTACTATTAAATTCATTGACGTTTCTACCTTTTCTATAACTGATTATTTAACATTAATCAAAGACACACAACAGTGTAAGTCTCTGCCTTATACTTAATTGTCGCATTCTCGTTGCTGCCTCGTCTGTTGTTACTGGATGAAAATATAAGAAACCTGCTCTGCACAAAAACAGAAGCTCTTTACATTTATTATTTTTACATTTTTTTTCTTCTACAATTTGTTCTGAATCCAACAGACGACTATTATGAAGGAATGTCCAGTCATCTATCTTCTGCGACATTATGTTTCCAATTATATAGTCTCCGGGAGGATGAACCTATCCCGACAGGAATGGAAGGAAAGCAGGAACCTACTGCGAACGGAGCTCCTGTAAGGCGCAGGAGCCACACATACATTCTTAAAATAGTGGTGCTAAAATTCAACTTTGGAACATCTGCTTGACAAAGACATTAATTTCCGAGACGGTTCCTTAAATTCTTAATTCTTTAGGATTTGAAAAGGTTCCTACTATATGTGGACAAAACCGAATTTTTTAACGTCTAGCAGGCAGGACCCGAGCAGATCAAGAAAACCTGAACTTCGCCTGTGTTATTGTATGCAATAAGAGTCCTTTAAAAATTAGGAACCCTCACAAATCCGTTATCTATATGGTTATTTATGGAGCCTGTTGCTGATCTAAATATTTATAGTTCTTTCAAGAACTTCGTGTGACTGGTTCTTCAGGACATCAAAAAGTGGTTCCCCCTATGGCATCGCTCTGAGGAGCCACTTCGCCACCTTTATTTTTTAAGAATGCACGCTTTACTGAGCCCCAGTTTTTCGAGTAGTCTATTGACATGCAAATTAATGAGGGACTGGGTTGCCTGAGAAATAAACATTTGTTTAAGTCGTATTCTGAAACAAACTAATTGAATTTAGTGTGCCGTTACTTTATTCTAGAAGAAGCTAATTAAAAACAATGCCAAAGAGGTGATGTTTAAAGGATACTTTATCGTCTTTTACATTTTTGAACAAAACAAATTTAAACTTTAACGGGAGACAATATGGGTTGGCTTAAAAATAATGCACGAATTTTATTTTTTTCTTGCAAAAAATAGTGTGTTTAAAACTTCTGATCATGAGAACGTGGCGTATAGCTTTTAACTTAACATTGATTATGGACGATTCCAATCCAGACATCCATTTTCTCAAACCTTGGAGTCGAAAGCAGCACTGGTTGCCGTGTTGCCGCGTCCACACGCCCATCAAGTTGACAGCTAATGTGAAGCACTCTATTGGCGATCCCGATCGCTGCGGCTCCATAGACCGTGTTCGTGCAGGGATCGATAGCTGAATGCGAGCCCTGCAAGTGCACTGCCGCTGAGCACCATAGGAGAGCTGCTTTCAGTTCTTTGTGGAGCAGGTGTCACCCACAGACGCACCGAGTTAGCGGCACTAGAGCCGGACCTCCTCCAAAAATGAAAATATCGTAGGGGTCTTAACGATAGGCTTTGTCGAAACTTTTATCTGCAATTGACTTGGTCTAACTTACTCAAAACAACGACTGCACGCTTGCGAATTACATTCATATAAAATTAAAGGTGTCCCCGAAAAAAGCTGAAGTGTGCGCGTGTTCTCTGCACTTCTGCACGTGCCTTTCTCATAAACTTCGAATCCTGAAAGTTTGATTATAACTGTATTTCTAAAAAAACATCTTCATGAGAAGTTTTGGCTCTTTTTATAGTTTTTTACTTAAATGAACAGTGCAGTTAATTTAATTAACAATCGTCTCAGACACTCGGAAGTTTACTTTAAAACGAAATAAAAAATAGACATCTGATTGCTGGATCATGATGCATTCTGACAGCTATGACAACTTAATGAAAGTATTAAACGAGTTAGAATATATATCTGAATGTCTACATCTCTCCAGGTTATATATTAAAGGGGAAAGATACCCAGAATCTATGCAGTTTAATCACTCGGGTCATAAGTTCACAATTACGTAAGCCACTACTGCGCGTGTGCAATCCCGGCGCTATTTTTACATACACAAATGGTAAAACACTGCTTCTTCTGTTTCACAGATCTCAAAATGAAAGAAATTCATCTTCAAAAGTTTGATCATATTCGCCTCATATCGTTTACAACTCCTTTCGATCCACCCTCTTCTTCAGTTTTGACAACCTACAGTCTGTCAGTGGTTTTAAAAATCAATATTTTCGAGCATTCCTAACTTGTAGTCGTTATTATTAATTACTTTTTTGTATGACACATTTATTTAAGGCAACTTACATCATTTGGAATACAATTGGATACGTTTCTTTTGTTTGGAGCACAGGAAGGTGAAGTGACTTGCACAGGGTCACACAGTGTCAGTAGTGGGATTTAAAGCCACAACCTCAGGGTTTGAAGTCCAAAGCCTTTACCACTTTGTATAAAATATTGCTTATTTCAATATACTTTAATATAACATACGACAAGTGTTTATTTATAATGCTTGCTGTTCAAAACTGGTTAGAGTAAAAGCTGGATTAAGGTTAATCGATAACGTTATAAACGTTAATTACATTACGCATCGCCGAAACGTATAGTCTCACCTTCTAGAGTTCTGTCATACATCCTCCGAACGCTTGAAGGAAGGCATCGATTCTTAAACTACGATTGGCTGAAGGCTGTCTGTCAAAACAAGAGCGGGGACTCGCTGGAGGCTTCTTCACACAAATACATTTTACTCGATAGCAAAAAAAGAGACTATTTCTGATTGAAGATAAACAACAACAATAAACATTTCTACAATCATGATTCATATTTGCAAGTTTTTTTTTTCTTCCTGATTGATTACCAGCCTAAAATAATATGAATTCTTCTCTAATAGAGCGAGTTTTATTAATGCATAAAAGTACGTACGATTGGACCCATTTTTTCAAAGACATAAATTCACTTCACGGTATTGCATTCTTAAATTCTTAAATTGTGTCACGTTTCGTTTGAACTGGGCAATTTTGTTAAAATATTACGAGCTTAATCAATCAAAAAGAAAATAAATAAGCGTCGAATCTTGTATCGGCTGAGCTGCCAATTAAGTACGTTGACTTATTTGACTTTGAATGCCTGAGTCGTATTCTAAACGAAGTGAAGATGAACGTTTGTTAAAGTTTGACCCGTTCCGTTATTTTGTGGGCTAGCACAACCCAGGCAAGCTAAAGTGTCAAACACAATCCCTTTACCACAGCTCCAATCCTCCAGCCTAACACCCGTCACTTCATGGCGGCGAGAGTCTAAAGAAACTTTACATTAAAACCCGTGGTCACCAAGCGTGTGCAAATTTATATAACTCTTAGCAAACTATATACAATATGTATTATCTTCTGCCACTGGGCAATGAGGCGGTAAATAAACAACATGAGTCAAAAATCTCGGCTACCTCAATAGAAGAGAAACTCTCCGTCTTTGACGCAGACCCTTGCAAAATCCCGATCAATCACCTTTCACCCGACTGCAGTGAAGCTCTGCGATCAGATGTCGCACAACATGTTGTCATCAGTTGTTTACACCCTCAACCTGGCATCTTAATTTTATGTTCATTTTAAGCTGTGCCATTACTTTAACCTCAGGGGACTTCGAAATCACCTGCACTGCCTCTCTTATCTATCTATCTATCTATCTATCTATCTATCTATCTATCTATCTAT
>JANRMT010062789.1:20497377-20508375 GCA_026402145.1 Polypterus bichir lapradei
TCCGAAAACCTGAATCAGCAGATTGTACTAGAGATCCTAAGAAACATGTCCCTGAAACGCAAGCAGGTACGGTCTATAAAATAAAGACTCATCGACCGATTCTGGGATCAACAAAGATAAATGAGCGATGCCGTAACGATTGTCAATTAAGCAGATTTATAAGGTGTTTTTTAGATGAAATGCAAGACTGTGTCTTATAATGTGTGGAAAACGAAAAGCATTGCAACGATGAAAGAAAAAATACACGTTATCAGTAATAATAAACTTGCGATTGACATCTAAAGAATTAAATTTGATCATTTTTAACAACAATTTAGATGTTTTTACGGTCTGGATAAAATAAAAATTCTGTGGCTTCCATGAAATTGATAATGGATAGCGTATGGTGGAAAACTAACTAAGTTACTCGTATTGGGTTAATAATGATAAGTAAATAAATGATATGAACCCAGCGAATTCTTTCAGCTCAAAATATCGGCAGGGCACACAATCCGTCATATACATCACCCTCGTAACACCCACACGCATCTTCTTTTTATCAGGATGGTATTAAAGAGACAGTGGTTGGCGTTGCCCCCGATGCCTGGAGATTATTCTTCATCAGGACCAATCAACCAATAGAGAGAAAGGATCATCGGACTGCAGGACTGAATTCTGACAGAATAGAAGCTCATACGGAATAAAACAGTGTGTACTTGTGGATGTTTCTCTTGGCAACAAGTCATGAATTTGAGTTTCATTTGACTTTAAAATTGAAGCGCTAAGTCTACTTGCTTCACCTGCCCTCGCCTTCTATCTGAAAAAAATGCCCTTTTCTGTGTGTTTGTGAAAACGCTGCGGTGTGTCTGTTTGTGCTTTGGGGGAAGGGTTGAGTTGCACAGCCAAGATTGAGTAAGGTGGGAAATCAATAAAGATTCTGCTGAAGCCAGATAAGCTCTTCTGAAGAACCATGCAGTAGCAGCACCATTGCCTCTCACCCCACGCATGGCACCTCCTCGATCTCTGCAAAGTTACCGCTACGTGAGCGCACACTTTGCCCGAGTGACCCACGTCTTTTGTGGAGCATTTCTGGGCAACCAGAGGCAGTATGTTACAAGATTCATGCACCGTGCTTTCTGGCTAACTACCCATCTGCGGATCAATTATTAAAGCTGCTATTGATCTGTTCCGTGTACTGTACCTTCTTACCTCGCCGTGATCGCGCTAATCCTGAGAACAGTCGCACCTCTGGCAACTCCTACAGTTCACATCTGGCAGGAGATCAAAAACGTGTGGCAACTGCTGAGCTGTCGAAGTCCTTCTGAACCGGAGCTCTGAGCCCAGAAGGCGCTGTTAAATTGTCCAAAAAAAGAAGACATATGCACGGCCCCTATGGATTGTCCTTTATCCTCTGTTTCTTTCTTATTCTTCCTAATTGTAAAACAATATATGTATATGCATACACTCATGTTTGCATGGTTTTCTCTCAAGTTGTTCAGGTGTGCGGCTGAGTGTATAAGTGTAACGTACTAACAGCTTGGGGAAGACGCCATATAATTTAAATTAATCGTTATTGTTGTTGCTATTTAAATGCAGTTAATTTTGAAATGCGCTTCATCCAATTCCTGGTTGCGTTGAGGCGAAGGCTGTCCAAGCAGTCCCTGGCACAAGAAAGGATAGCGACAGTCCATCGCATGACGCACCAACGCACACAGTCATTTTCATGCAGAACCAGTATGGAAATGTGACGTTACTTTACCTGCATGCCTTTGGGAATGAAAAATTAAAAAATCAGACTGTACACTCTTAAAATACTGGCACTTTAATCACGCTTTACTGAGGTCGTGTGATTCCCCGTAGAACCCTTGCTTGACTGGTTCTTTCGGCTTTGAAAAGGATAATACGTGGGCAAAACCGAAATCTTTAATATATGGTAGGATACAGATCAAGAAAACTTGAATTTAACCTATTTATTGTCTTTTTAAAATAATCAACCTACTGATATTTCAGACGTCTCTCATCATCTATCCATGGTTATTTATGGAGCCTGATCTCAACAGATACAGGTTATTTCTTTATGTGGATTGTTCTTTAGGAAACCTTAAATATTGCCCCTGTGCAGTTGCCCTAAAAAAACACCACGGCACCCGTGTTTGTAAGAATGCATTGAAGAAAAACCCAGAAGACACGGGGAGAACATGTGAGCTCCACACAGCCAACGCACTGGATGCAAACCCCGGATGCTGGATTAACGAAACAACAATGCTAACCGCTGTGAACTCTTAAAATCAAAAATGTCAAAGAGGTTCTTCAGAGCGATATCACTGGGGATCATTTTTGGTTCACAAGAAAACCATCTACGTGAAGATTCTCCAAATATATTTAGATCCGTAACAGACTCCATAACCGATGATAACAGATTGATCTCAATGGGTTCCTTATTTTAAAGGACCCTCGATGAATACAATAGTAACAGGCTCAGTCCGGGTTCTCTCGATATGTTAACATCCTGCTAGAAGGCCTAGTAGACATTAAAGGTTTTTATTTTGTCCACATATTAGGAACCTTTTCAAAGACAAAAAGATCCAAAGGAACCCTTTGTTAAGCAGCGGCTCATGCGATTAACCACACAACACAGTAAAGTGACATTTAAGAATCGTTATTTTTAAGTGTGTGTGGCTCCTTGCCAACGATTATTTTTGTTGTGATACTGCTACTACTACAACTGCTACAATAATAATAATAATAATAATAATAATAATAATAATAATAATAATAATAATAATAATAATAATAGATGTCTTGGCTTGCGTTACTATTACGGTGACCACAAGTTTCAAGTAAGCGGAAAATGAATGAATGAATGCGCCCGTGCATGAATTTGTAAATTTGGTCAACTTCTGGGTGGTAAGTCGCGTTTGACAAGACCCTGTGCTAAGCAGACAAATATAAACGTCACAAACCCCAACCACCTTAGCCCAATTCTCAATCTTGTGCTTAGTCAATACCGTACATCAATCAGCGATATCTACACCCAGAGACCCTATACACGGTCCAGTTAACCCTTTCGCAACTGGCATCCCACACTCCCATGTTCACGTCTGTCTGCTCCAATTCTGGTCTGCTACTGCCTAGTTGTATTGATTGGCGTTTTTTTCTGAAAAATGAAACGATCAATCAGCAACACCGACTGAATATTATAGCACCACAGCAACTAAAATATTTATAACATCAATTTCAAACAAAAAGCCAGCACTGGTGAGTAGTTCTAGTTTTTAAATCACCATGAGTGCTTCAGAAAAAGGATGGATGGAGGTTTGACGACTCCAGCGCGTGTAACCTGGAGGTAAGCAATGGAGATGACGGACACAGCTGCATTGCCTCCCATTGCCCGAAGAGGGCTGTAATCCACGGGACACAGGCAATCAAGGCGACTTCACCGAGTCTCTGCTTGATATTGATCTTCTATTTACTGAACCAAACTAATTCACGACGACTGAGGGCTTTGCAGAAGCTCGAACAGCAAAACGCGTGTGCACGCGAGCGCGCGCTCGTGGCCGTGCAGATGTTACCCAGCGTCTGAACAAGTGTGTGTGTGTGTGTGCGTGTGTGTCGGCAAACGTGAGTCCGAGCTTGTGTGTGTGTGTCTCGGAAAAGCGAGAAAGCACACATTTATCGAAACGTTTTCTACAGAAAGCAATACACTTTACTATTCAGGCCGTGTGTCGGTTGAATCTGAACTGAATTTCAAATCAGTGTCTGCAGATGTCAGCGCAGCTTATATTGAAAAATGCTGCTGGTGATTGAGGAACCTCGGTGCATTTATAATGACTTCAAAAAGTGACAACGTAATATTCTGAATTGAAACTTCATTCTTCTTTTCTTTTTTTTTACCGGCATGACAAAGACATGCTGTGATGGACTGAACTTCAAAATCCCCCCCGTGACTGGGGTGATATGTGGTCTTAATGGACTGACATTTCGTTCCAACAACCTGCTCTTGGTACCAGAAAAAAGGCAGGCTCAGGAATGAAATTATATTTTAACAAACCTGATGTTTTGATTTTATGATAGATAGATAGATAGATAGATAGATAGATAGATAGATAGATAGATAGATAGATAGATAGATGGGCTGTCATTAGCTCAACACAGTCCGCGCTAATTTTGTTCGAACCCAAACCCCCCTCCTCCCAACCCCCAACTGCTCGCCCTCTCTCTCTTTCTCTCTCTCACTCACTCTCTCTATCCATCCTCATAAAAATGAAAGCTGTTCAATTTGCACGCCTTTCTCCAGATGATCGATTCTTTATCAGATTTGAGCACAGGCGCACTCTCTTCTGCCTTTGGAATCCTCCGTTTTTTTTTCAGGCAAGGTTGTCTTACGTAGAATAGCTCAATCTGGAGAATTTAAAAAAAACGCAAAAAAGCAAAAACGCAATCTAATTTACATTTCCTCACAACTGTCTACTGCTCAAAGAAAGGGAAGTAAGAAACAAATTCAAATGAAAATAATAATCGTCTTATGCTAACGCGATTGCTGGCTTATTAGACGCTTCATCTGCCTTAAGCTAATTACAAATGGTATAGGAGAGACAAGCGCGGGCGGACCTATTTATAAAGACGTGTGTGCCTGCCCCCCCTCCCCATTCCTTCCCCCCTCCCCCCCACTCTTTTCATCACCCCACCTCAACCCAGTGCAGCTGCCCCGGGGAGGGAGTCGGAAAAATTGATAGATGCAGTGGGTTATCTGTATCGATCGGTTCTTTACTGACCCGACCAAATACATTGAGATGGAGTGTTCAATTCAACACAAATGCAGGGACGAATGATTTTTTTTAATGCAGTCTTTAAATGGCAGAGCTTTGTCCGAGCATGCTCGCATCTCAAAACGGTACCGCACGTTGGGCTTCTATAGTCCGGCGCGTTGCGTCTTATTTGAAAAAGGAAGCGAGTGAGCTATTTTGGGAATTCTTGTAGCTTTTAATTTATGGCGCATAACCCTCCTCCCTCTGTTCGATAATATTGCTGAATCAGGTGTATCGTCTAATGAATGATGAGAGGAAAGGACTGACTGCTGAATCTGCAGGCGAACAGCTGAACAGGACACTGTTTGTGTGACTCTCACAAAACAAAGATGGCAGAAAATGCAAAATACGTTAAAAAAAAAGTGTCCTTTATGTTTATCTTGTAGATAATGATGTTCTGGCATAGAGGCAATACCAGGCAGCTTACACCCCTATATCCTTAAATGTATTGCTCCCTTAATGGCACTTTTTTGCGGTTGTGTGGTTCATGTGTGTGACCCCATTTCTTGACAATGAGACATTTAATTCTGTAAAGACCACTATACATATAAATTGCTTCTTTGGGCATTGTCCTAATATGTGGACAAAACAGAAATCTATAATGTATAGTAGGCTACCTATAGATATATAGATCTAAGTGACTTTGGCACCTTTAGTTTAAAGAGTGTATATCCCATACAATGCATGTCACCAATTATTACTCAGTTTTGATCTTTGCCTCCCATCTGATGGCAGTATCAAAGTACCTCCACGGGACTACTGGAAATAGCAAGCACATTTTATGACATGACTTTTAGATAATACCAGCTGATCTAAACTGATGGCAAAACTAAGTGGTCAACTTATATACGCCATCAAGAATAGCACAATATACATTAAACCAGTGCTTCTCAACCTGTGGGGCGGGCCCCCCTAGGGGGGCACGAAATAACAAAAAAGGGGGCGCGAAAATGTGAAAAAAAGAAAACAAGAATCACAAATATGAAAAAATCATCTGTTGAAACCAAAACAAATTAACTTAAACTACATTCTGATACTAGAACAATAAATATAGAGTTAGATAAATGTCAATAAAAGTTAAGTAGGTATAATAAAATATGCATCTACATTTCAAAAAAATGTTAGGGGGGGCGCGATTAAAACTGCTATGAAAACTCGGGTCGCAAATACTTAAAGGTTGAGAAACGCTGACTTAAACTTTCTCAGATGGAAACCGTAACCATAAAGTAGATGTGTAACAGTATATTCAAACTCTATTATCTGTATCTCTAACACTGTTAAGTACATCTCAACGTGACCAGATTAGAACAGATGAAAGTCAACAAAATGGAAAAACATCAATACGTAATCAGAATCATTAATAGATACACCCATTGATCAATATCGGAACCATGCCTCAATATTAAAACTCAGGTTCCAGATTTGTCATTTCTCTTGGTTATATACATTCATGCAATAATCCACATTATTTGATGATATTTGATTATTTTTTCAATTTGATCATTTTTGTCTGTTCTAATTTGGTCACATTAGAGGTATACATAAGAGTGTTTGAATAAAAGCAAGTACTTCCCATATCTTGTTTGTAGGCTATGCCAGGAGACTTTCTAGATGGGCTATAAAAGGTAATGTAACGTTTCATTGGTTGGTATGCTATGCTTTGATTATGGTAGACTTCATCATGGATTTTAGAAATTGATAATTGGCTGAAGTTCAACATAAGACATTTGAAAAATGAGAGGTGAACATTTTGTCCATCAAGCTTCTTTGTTTAGGAAATACCACCTAAGCTTTCCCAATATCTAATCCAGATCTTCTTAAAGGTTGTCTAGGATTTTGCTTTAACTATATGTATTTAAATATAGTAGTTTTCTTTCAGATTTCCATTACACAAAGAAGCGCTTCCTGGCTCCAGATCTGTGGCATGTTTCCTTAACTTCCAGTTAAAGTTAAAAAGGCCCAATGGCACAAATAAGAAATTTATATATATTCCACAGAAAATGTCCACTAAAATGATAATCACCTCCAATACTATATTAACTACCTGACAGCTTCACATCTTTCTAATATTATGGGTCTACCATTATACCATTTTTAACCTTGCTTTGCTTTCCAATGTCAGCTAATTAACTACACATATATTCACCATCACCAAATCCCTTAGGCATTTAAGCATTACATTTATGGTCGATTGTTTTACTACTTGACCATGGTGCTGGGGTTTTATGGTGGTTCAGTGGTTGGTGCCGGTGCCTCACCACAATTCAGGCCTGATTGCACTTGTGGAGTCTACGCATTCTCCCCTTGTGGTTCTTCAGAGTGATTCTATAAGGGAACCATCAAGGGTCCATAAGGAACCTTCATTTATTTAGATCTGTAACAGATTTCACAAATAATCATGAATGCTGTAGATAGTAAAGGTTTTGTGAAATCCCAACAGGTTCACGATTCTAAAAGGACTCCTGCTGCATACAATAACACAGGCTAAGTTCAGGGAATCTTGATTTGTTAAAATCCCACTAGATTGCCTACTATACAGTACCCATTTCAATTTTATCTACATATTAGGAACCTTTTCATAGCTCCAAATAACTAATTTCATATGCAATGAACTGTTTCCAGCATGAAATAGTTCTTTATCAACAAGGAACCACATGGCCCAGGAAAGTGCCATTGTGGAACCATTATTTTTAAGAGTGTATAGGTAAGTCATTTTCTGAGATCTTCTGGAACAGCAAGGAGAACATGTTCAGGGTTTTGAGTAAGAGTTTCTTGTGACAGTCAAGTACCATGTCCAGTGTTGATTCCTGGCCTCGGATCCTCTCAGTTCGTTGGGAATCCTGACTTGGAGTAAGCGAATTCAAGAAATTTGGGGATGAATAAAGTGCCGACCTTTGAACTCCATGCGTTTTTTAGAATTATTTCATTCCACATACCAGCTTGATCAGTGAATATTAGTAGATTCTGCCATTTTACAATCGAATCAGCACAATCGCAAGGCATCAATAATCCGTCACAGCGGCCTAGTGCCGAAACCTGAACGTGTTTAGACAGCAGTAAGATCGTTTATAATTACAGATAAGAGCGTTTTAAGCGGCTTGATTGGAGGAGGGCGTACTTTTAAACAACAGTTTACACGGCTGTCAAGAACTGAACGCTTTTTAAACCCCCTGCCCAGTCCTAAAGAGTCCCTGCTCTCCAAACCTGCACACTTAATGAATTCGTCCGTCACAGCTGATCGATACTTCTTCACCACATGTCGCACTCTTATTTTTTCCCTGCCGGTGGCCAGGGTCTGCGGTGCAGCAAGACTCCGCCAGGCGTTCCTTTCAACCTGAGTTCAGTTTGTATGTTTTGTTTGATATCCAGGCGTTGCAATTTATAAATTATCTGAAGAAAGCAAAAAGATCGATTTCTGTGACTGTGATGAATTCGAAATAGTAATTCGAATTTATTGATTTCAGTAGCTGGAAGAGTGCTTTAGACCCCCAGCCCACCCCACCCCCAAGACCCACGTGTGCCTTCCAGATAATTGCAAATTTAAATGCAATAAGTGAAATGTACTTCAGCTATCTGCATACCATATTCATTTGTCTTGTTGTCAAAGCCGTTTCGCACTGGTGCAGATCGGAGGTCCTCCATGAAAATACACAGCAGAACGCTTTTCTATTGACGACAATGAGTTTACAATCTGTCGTTTTAATTGTTTTAAATACGTCGCAAGCGGACCTTGTCTTCATAATGGTAAAGGATGTAGGTTTTTATGGCACGCCGTACTCTAATAAAGGCGATACACACCACGGTTCAACACTTATTACAAAACACGAAGACAATAAAGGAGAAACAGGGAGCCATCACTTTCTTTTTTATGACCCAGACATGGCGGCGTGTGTGTCGGTTGGATCCTTCTGAAAAGAAACATTGAAAGATCAGCACAACAGTAGGTTGATCTGAAACCTATAGGGGTATCCATCAGTCAAGGTTCAATCCATATAGCGACTTTCACAGATCGCAACATCACGAGGAACTTTACAGGTCACTCGAGATTTCAGAACTACCACCTTCCGCGCTCCAAATAACAATTTGACATCATTTCAAAAGAGAGATGCCTATGAGAACCGCTTGCTCTGCTACTTGCCTTTTTTATGGAAGATAATCTCAGTATGGAAGTTGTGTTTTGAATGGAATGAGCGATTGTGTTTCACAGTTCAGACTCCTTTATTAGCAAAGAGGAGTTGGGCCGTTTGTGAGCGCCTCAAAATGTGAGCGTGGAAAAAAACATTCACCTTGTTGAATATCAAATATGTTAAAATATTGTTAGTCCTATATATATGTCTTAATATATGTTAGTCCTATATTTTAAATAGGACTGACGAGATTTGTTGGGCTGAATGGCCTGTTCTGGTCCAGATTGTCTTTTATATAGAACATGATATATATTTTTAAATAGCATATTATATAATTAGGAAAATGTATTTTAGTTCGTCTTAATATATAATTGTGAAAGAGAAATTAAGAAAAGTTATGTAAACGGAATAAAATGAGAACGATAGCAACACTTAATTTACAATCTAAGGAGATCAGAAATAAGATCCAACTGTATATGTGTTTCATATATATATATATATATATATATATATGAAAGTATATAATATACAAACACACAAGGTTTCATAGAGACACTTGTTTTAGGATAGGATTATACCAAGAAAAGGTTATACCATTGTTTTTGAAAACGCTTACCGTTTAAAAATTACAGTATATGACATAAGAGTATTTTCTTTTTCTTTTTCTTTTTTTTTTTTTACATTTTGCAAATCTCTTTTTTTGGCGGCCGCAAGGTCCTCCGGTATTTTTTTTTTTTTTTTTATCGGTTGGTGTACCAGAAATAAAAGACTGTTGCTCAATTAGGTTTAACAACAGAGGTACTTAAAGAGACAATTGTGAGAGTGTTTAAATCTTTATTTACCAGAACCCTGTAAAGGCTCTGCAACAATTTGCATTCCATTAAGTGCTTTTCAATAGAGCATCGACTGGAACTAAAAAATGCCACTATACCGGAGTAATTGAAGACGCCCTGAAATGTTAGATATTGAAATATACCGTCTTAGCTCGTGGCCAGTTTGCCACTGGATACGGACTGAGTGTATTTTTATATTACTGCTTCTCATGGGAACCTTGAGGCCCTAGTGTGATTTTTTTTTAATGAAGTAAACACTCAATTTAGCTACAGAGCATATTTCATAGTACAGTTGAAACAGAAATTTAAATGGCAGCGGAAAACTTCCGTCAGATTACAACGTGTTTGTATAATACTGCTAATTTATTGTGATCATTGAAAGCACGTCACGTTTGATGAGGGCAAACTGTGCGTGGTATATTGCAATCAAAGGCGATAAATCGAGATATGTATAGATACAGTTCAGTTCATTGTACACAACTTATTTTGTATATAGTATAATGTTGAATTCCCATCTAACTGATAATGGCTATTAAAGGTTTTTGTAACCTAGGTTTTGTTCGCAACTCTTTACTTATGATGGTCAATTTCGTCATCTTGTCCTGTCACACTTCTTTCCAGACAGCCCCTCAGACTGATGTTTTCTCCATTATGTTCTCTTTTGTAAGTCGTATTGGATAAAAGCGTCTGCATGCTCAGCAAATACATGTTAATGTATGACTCCTGTTGAAAATAACAGTTTAATAAATGAATAAGCACCCTTTTTAAATTGTGTACCTTATGCTGACCTCAAAAGAGATGCCACCTGTTTTAAATATAGTAACCCACCTACACACACTGGCTATTTCAACTCAACGAGGATGACATTTGACATTAAGGAGGTAATGATTTTGTCAAGCTGAACATTTTTTTTTTCACTCGTGAAGGGCAATGTGTCTGAAGCTGAAAAGCTTCAACTCTGTTTACAGGAGAGAGACGCAGGCTTTGTGTTTTAAAGCAGGTCCACTTCGAGACCATTTAATGACCTAGCAGCTGTCAAAGTTTAGGACGTTTAACAAAACTCTGCTACTCTTTGTACAAAGAATTGTTTGTACACAATGAAGACTAACGTGTTGCATTTATTTTAATCAGACACTCTTAAGCAGACCTGTTGTCATCAGAGCACTGCACATTTTAATAAGCACAACATTAAAGAAATGTGACAGCAGGAAATTTTTATGTGCATGTGTGTGTTGGTGTTTGAGTTATAAC
>JANRMT010062789.1:20528375-20552082 GCA_026402145.1 Polypterus bichir lapradei
ATATATATATATATATATATATATATATATATATATATAAGCAACAACACAATTTACACAGTAATTAATTTACATAGAACTTTTGCCGTTTTTGCCACTTATTACTTTTTTTGATCCACAACTTTATTTAGTGGCCTGTTGCTTTTCTACTTTTTCTGGTGAATTCCTAGGAATGATTCAGCAGTGGTCTGCCATCAGATCGACATCCCAACATCCCTTGGACTTTCTTTTCATGCCTTTGATAGCTTGTTGGAATCTTTCACCCTGCTCTTCACTCACTGCTCCAAGAATTTTAGTGAAAAATTCCAAATGCGATTCCAAAGAGTGATCTTTGAGAATTGTGTTACAACCCAATTCCTTAAATGTAGCTAACAAATTTTTCAAAATTTTATGTCATAATTTGGATCTATCCTTTTGCCTGAAAACGTAGAAAATACTTCTTTGAATGATACCCATGCCTCTTGTTCCATGTCGCTCATTGTACCATCAAAGTCTGCATGAGGAATCATTTTTCTAATATGGGGGTCTGACAAAAATGCCTTCTTTCAATTTAGCATCTGACAAATGTGGAAATGTTCGGCACAAATATATCAAACAGACTCCATGTTTAGATTAGGAATTGAGAAACTGCTTTATTAAACCAAACAATATGAAACAGAGGCAACAGCAATTTAGATGAATCCACCAGGCTTGGTCTGGTGATGTTTTTGGCATCAAGCTGTAGCTGGCCATTCCTTGTGATCCCAAACGTCAGATCAGTGAAATCCTGGCATTGTGTAAACCTGCCACAACTCATCACCATGTTCAGTTTCAGCAATATACTGATCTTATTATTGAATAAAATAACCATTTTGCTTTAAACATAGATTTTAATATTAGGAAATTTTAAATCCATGCAAATTATCATTAAAATAAAACATTGATATTTAATTAATTCTAGTGCAAAACAATAAACTATGATTGGCACAAAAAATGTGTTTGTGTTAAAATTATTGTGTGATGGAGATAAATGGTTGTCATTTTTTAATTCAGTACCCAGCAATATATAAAAATCACATAAAATAACCAAAATAATTTTAAATGTATACCTGTGTAAATGAACACACAATTTGATAAGGTAATGTCAGTCCCCCCCGTCCCCCAGAATGAAGATACAAACTAACATTCAATAAAACGTTACATTTTGGTTATATTGTTTTCATGCTTTCAATCTTTAAAAGGATTTTTCAATCTAATATTTTTTCTTACCTCATATTTTTTTCTTGCACTGGTACTGTGCACTAATGTTAAATAAGTTTTCCTTTAAATCCGTAAGGCGCTTGATTCTTCCGCTGGTACTGGCGTAGGCCACATGTTTGCTTTGACTTCTTTGTGTGGGTTGGGTTGACAGTCAGCTTTGAATGGTTTCAATATGTCTGATTGTTGGTGTGCATCGTGCGATGGACTGGCACCCCAACAGTTTGCTGATCAACTATAATAAAACTACATATTGGAATAAGCAAGTTCAGAAATGTAATGAGGTAATTTATGATTTTGCTTATTTTATTTTTTTTTTACTACCATGAATAGCATGGTGGCTTTGTTAAGTTACAACAGTCATTTTCATTCATGCAGTCTATCATTGGAATTATGTAAAATATCAAGTTGAGGGCACAAATAAACAAATCTGGTGTGAAGTATCCAAGGAAATCCAACACACTTATCCTCAAGGTTGAGGTCTGATATGATTCCTGGACACTCCCTTAGTCTGCTTCTGTGTTTGTGAGGAGGCACTGGGACAGTCTGGCCCTGCCTGGGTGAGCCCCATCCCCTTACCTGGCAAGGTGGCTAGGATAGTGGATGAGAAGTCCCACAAGAGTCTCCTGACACACTGGATGGCAACACTACAGGGCTGGTGTGCCCCTTCTTATGGTCGCAAGGCACGCTGGGAATTGCAGTCCAGTAGTTTGCCTTGCTGGTTCCCGTGAGGACCATCAGGGGGAGCTCCAGGAAGGAGCAGTTTGCACTTTTCAGAGCTCTTCCTGACCCTGGAGTGCTTCCTGCTTTTGGAGTCCTGAAACCAGAAGAACTACTGAGTCCTGCATAAAAGGGAAATGGGTCCAGCAGCAGACCTCTACAGATTAGATTTGATTAGATTAGATTCAACTTTATTGTTATTGTACAGGTACAATGAAATGTAGTTTAGCATCTAACCAGAAAGTGCAAATAGTAGAGTAAGTTGCAATAGACATTGGGTGCAAATAGTACATAAAAGAGCAATAGACAGTAAGGTGCAATCACGCAGCATACAAATGAGAATATATATCTATATCACGGGTGGCCAACACAGATCCTGAGGAGACACACTGGCTATAGGTTTTCATTCTAACTATCTTCTTAATTAGAGACTTGTTTTTGCTACTAATTAACTTAATTTATTTGCTATTTAAGACTCAGACCCTTTAAATTAGGGCTGACAAACGTCGCTCCTGGGGAGCCGCAGTGGGTTCAGGTTTTTGTTCCAAGTCAATTGCTTCATGAGAAATCATTCTTTGTTGATGAAGCGCTTATTGCTCAAGTGACATTTTTCTGCTTCATTTTAGTTGGCTTGCTTCTTAAGATTTTGAACCCTTAATTGCTTCTTTTATTCTTAACTTTATTCATTGTTTTAACTGCTCCTTATTAACAATAACATGCAAATGGCAAAGGAACCGGAAGTTCTATATCTAGCTTGTCTCCATTACCACCTGTGTGTATTCATCAATCACTATTTGGTTTAATTAATCACTCAGAAGGAAACTGAAGAGAAAGTGAAGAACCGGAACTTTCTCATCTATTTTAGACTTCAAATCACTTGGATGATGCGTGTATCTTTAGAAAGGAAAGAAAAATCTATGATTTAAGAATGAACTGACATGGTAAAGTTAAAACATTAACAAGCTATGAAATTAAATAAGATCTCTTATTGGTGATGATTGGCTTCTAATTAAGCAACTGAGTCAAAGCAAAAACCTTGCAGCCACTGTGGCTCTCCAGGATTGTAGCTGGCCACCTCTGATCAATATGATATTTGAATTTGTAGGTAGTAGCATACACAAAAGAATAGTATATACAGTAGATACGAATACTGATCAGTTTGTGCAGTGTGGACGTTAGAGGCGCTGTTGCCCCGTTGAACCCACCAGACAGACGTCCAAGACACACTTATAAAAAGCACCAAGAAGAATTTGAATGTTTTCTTCAATAAAGTGCACAAAGCACCGCACTCTCCACAATTCACAAATCTAATAATCAATAATAAACAATAATCAATATCCTCCTCTCCACCCAGCAGCTCTGTCACTCTACCACCCAACTCAGGCCCGGCTTGTTAGATCGTGACCAGTCCTTTAAATAGTCCATGACCCAGAATCACTCCATCTCTTCTTCCGGGTCAACGCCACATCCTCGTTTCTCAAATAGCCCAGAGGTACTGCAGGCTTCCGTCCTCGTGACTCTGAAGTACTTCCGGGTTGTAGTAATAATATAAATCCCCAGGTTCTTTGTGAGCTCCCCCTGGCGGCACCCACGGACCCCAACAGGGCTAAAGAAATGGACTCCATGTCCCAGGATGCCCTGAGGGAATCCGGGGAACCGTTGCTATCCAGGGGAGCTGCCACCTAGTGTCCCGGGGGAGGCAGCATCCAGAAAAACCTGCCTTCCTCCATTCTTCTTGCTCTGGGATGTTATGGTCAGGTTGAACAGCTGGCCATCTATCACAACAGATATATGGTAGGAATAAATATAGCTGTATAAAATGTTTTTGTACAGAATATATGTACATAAACAGATGACAATATACACTGATATTTCAATGGGTCAGCTATTGAGTGGTAAGGGTTGAGAGTGCAGAATGGTGATGGTGTTATGAAAGAAACAGTTCTTGAGCCTGCTGGTATGGGACCGAAGGCTCCTGTAGTGCTTCCCTGATGGAAGGAGGGTAAACAGTTCATGGTTGGGGTGAAAGGCATCCTTGATGTCTGTGCCGCAGGTCAGCGATTGTCTGCAGCGGGATGCCAATGATGTGTGGGGCAGTTTTCATCACCCGTTGTAAGGCTTTCCTGTCAGCTACAGAGCAGTAGCCATACCACACCATAATGCAGTTAGTCAATATGCTTTCAACAATGCAGTGGTAAAAGTACAAGAGAATCTGAGAAGACAGGCATGCTTTCTTTAGCATCGGCAGAAAGTAAAGTCGCTGCTCTCTTTTTATATCCAGAGTGGAAGTGTTTATTGTCTAAAAAAGATCCTCAGAGATGTGGAAGCACCAAGAATTTAAAGCTGGAAACACATTCCAACTCAGCCACATTTATATGGATGGGAGTGTGCCTGCTGCCTTCAGCAGCTCCACTGGACAGCCAATTGGACTGTAGGTTTTTGTCACTTGTTTTACTTGACTTGAGGCAGATAACTCCTTCCCCAACCCTCATCTTAACCAGAGTGTAACCTGGTGTCATCACCGATGTATAACATAAAACAACAACCTCCTCATTGGAGGGCAGCTCTGGTGGTAGGCAGTGAGAGTCTATGAGTAAAAAGGGCCACCCCCTCCCACACAGATAGTCATCTCTGGGAGAGGAGTTGATTGAGGCTCCTCTGAGAGACGAGAAGAAGATGAGGAGAATGGAGTGTACTTTAGTTGTGGACTGTTAAATGGAAGAATTCTGTGAAAGGTATTTGCAAATAAAATTATCGTGTTTACACGGAAACCTTGTTGGAAAAGTTGTGTCAAAGGTTTGGCGGTCATGAGATGCCCCCTACAGGCCACAGTTCTTAAAATTAAAGGTGCCAGGAAAGTTCTTCAGAGTGATGGTACAGGAGAACCATTTTTGGTTGCCTAAACAACCATCCACATGAAGGTTCCAGGATGAAGCTTTATTCATTTAGATCCCTAACAGGTTCCATACAAAAGAGTAGCTAGATGTCAACAGACCTGTGAAATATCAGTGGGTTCTTGATTATCATATCTTAGAAGAAATGTCAATGTCATTATTTTGATTGCTTCTGTTCATTTCTGATTTGTTATTTAATATATATTTATTTAGGTAATTTTTATCAGACATTATGCTGTTTCCGATTGCAGTATTTCTACATCAAATATTGACAATAAGGCCTGTGATTCTGTCAGTCATTAAATTATAAATCACACACCTGTTACCCGTACAATGTTCAGGTTTTGAATTCTTCCTGTAGCCGTTGCTTGTGCTGAGTCTGCCCGTTTTTCCCTGTGTCTACACGGTTTTCTCTCCAGCCACTCACACCTCCCAAAGATGCTTGTGTTAAGTTAAAGGGTGATTCTAAATTGGCCACAGGTGGGTATGACAGTGACAGTACCCTCTGGTGTGGTGGCACCTTGTCCAGCATTGATTACTGCCGCACACCCAGAGCTACCACATTCTTACAAATTAAAGTGTAAAAAGTTGTTTTTCGGAATGATGCCATTTTTGGTTCCCAAAAGAATGATCTGCAAAAGGGTTTCTAAATGGATATCTGTAACAGAATGAAACAATAACCCTGGATAGATGATAAGAGATTTGTAAAATATCAATGGGTTCCCAATTTTCAAAAGACTCCTGTGCATACAATAACACAGACAAAGTTGAAGTTTTCTTGATCTGTTAGCATTCTAAGTATGCTAAGTAGTTTATTATTCTTTAAATATTTCTGTTTTGTCCACATATTAGGAAGCTTTTCAAAGCCCGAAGAGCCAATTCCTTATGCAAAGACTCCTTCCCAGAATGAAATGGTTCTTTATCAAGCAAGGATTCTACGAGGAACCACACAACCCAGTAAAGTGCCATTTTAGAATTTTTATTTTTAAGAATGCACGTGAACATTTATACCATTTTGTGTCACGACAGCCACTAGTGAGATATGTTGATGTTGATGAACCAACTGTAAGACCCCATGTGATGGTATATAAAAGTCTGAAACTTCTTTCATTTTTTGTGGAAGTTTGTTTTGTAAAAGTTAACAGCTTGCAATGCATTCAGAAATAAGGCAGTCTCTTTCTGAGATCGTGATGCAGTTATCTTCAGCATCCAAGCTTCTGAATAATCCTAAAAACTCTTACTCTTGATTTATTAGATTAGGGAACATTTGTATTAGCCTGGTTCATTCGTTTTAACCCTTTGCTTCTATGTTTTCATCCCTGATTTTTTTCAGACATCATTTTTGTATTAGAGTTTTTGGTTTTATAGACCTTTCTGCTACAATAACACTCACCAGCTTCTGACCAATGACTACCCTACTCCAATGTAGTTCTTTAATCTCCTAGTCAATCCTCAATTTTCAAACCTCTCAATAAACACACCGTCTTTTCACAATGTTCATGTCAACAATTGAAACACCTGATTGCCCAAAATGCCTACTCCACAAGATAAGTGCATTGAGCTTCCATTGAGTCTTCTTCTTCCTCTTCCTCTCTTCCCACTTCAATGTGAAGTCATTGTGCCTGATGAACCTTCTCCAAACAGCTTAGTCCAGCACTTGCCACTCAGACCCTTTTACTTCAGATCTTCTTTTACTTTATCCATCCACCTCCACCCATCACTATTTTGCCTGCATATTCACAGTTCCTCATCACATGTCCATACCACTTCAACCTGCTTTCCTGTATTTTCTTAGACCTCTCTCTTACTTTTGATATACCTCTCATTGTCTCATTTCTTATTCTGTCCTTTTTTGTAACTCCACACGTCCATCTCAGCTTTCTCATTTCTGCCACATCTAATTTCTTCCCCTGAATCCCCTTTACTGGCCATGTCTCAGCTCCATTGTTGGTCTTATCACTGTCTTAAACACCATACCTTTAACTTTCACCTAAATTCTTTGATCACACAATACTCCTGATACCTTCTTCTAATTGTTCCAACCACTCTCTGGGTTATCTCTGCATTTAATTCTCCATCTTGGTTTACCGCTGATGCTAGATATTTTAATTTGTCCACTCTTTTCAGAAGTTCTCCCAACAGGCTAACTTCTGAATTCTGATCACTGTTAAACCTTATATATTCAGTATGTTTCCTATTTATCTTCAATCGTTTATCTTCCTTTCTCTATTCTCCCAGCTTCCTCTCAACTTCCTCTTTTCTGGTGGCACACATCACAACACCCAAATAGGTAAGGACTTAAAGAAGATCCTTGGTACAGGCCTACTCTAGCTGGGATACTGTCTGTTACCCCAACACTGCTTTTAACCTGAGCCCTCACTCACAATTCCTCAGTGGGACTACCTAATCACAAATTGGTCCTCAATTGTCCTTATTAAAGTCTGAATTATCAAGGAGTAAACTCAGTAATTTGCTGAAAATGTGTCATAGATATGCATTGCTACTGGTAGATGATCTCATCTCCATCTTGCTCCATCTCATCCTACCAGTGTTCTTTTAGATTGTGTTATGGTGACTGGGGAGGCCACCGAAATTTGCCAATATACAACACCAACTAACATTGCAGCTGTTCTACCAACAAGTGGTAAAAGCTACTTGTACCTGGAAACAGTGCTGCCCTGAAGGAATGTCTCTTGTTGTTGATCCTTTGACCTTCAAACATCATTGTGCTTGTACTATGGGACTAAACATGAGCCATAAAAGTACACTCCATGGCATAAGAGAACCAGCAGTAGAGAGCCACCACCAGCTAGCATTGTTTAATCAATGAGTCCTAGATTCTCTTCTAAATTCAGGCTCTCTATTTTAAGAAAACTGGACTTATAATGCTAGGTGATGTTCTTCCAGCTCTCTATTGTGTAGTTTTCTCATTACAGAATTTACTCCTGCTACGTATTCTTCAGGAACACATTGGATCAACAGCCATTAAATCCTGTCTGTGTCAGGTTACAGTGATTTGTGTGTTCCAATACTCCACAATTGTCTGATATTCAGCCTGTCAGATACTCCACACTATTCATGTCTGCCTTCTTCGTCCACTTTCAACAATGATCATGATTGTTGATTTGATTGGTGTCCCAAATCTGATACATGTATGAAAATCCCAGAGGTTTTGTTATTGCTGTAGGTGCCCTCCCATCATATCACATTTAAAAGTAAGTCTTTAGTCTTTTCCCATTCTCCCTCCCAGACACATCCACACACAAAACCAATAACACTGACTGGAAAGTCCATGGTGTACCTGATGAAGTGGTCAGTCAGTGTATACTACTTGCATTTTAGCAGATCACTATTTATCCATCCATTCTCAGCAGCTTTGAATACAAAGTGTTAACTAACCTTGGATGAAATACCAAGAATAAGAGAAAAGCAGTTATAAGGAAAGATTAAAAGAGCTGAGCCTTTTCAGCTTAAACTAAAGGAGATTAAGAGGAGACATGATTGAAATGTTTAAAATTATGAAGGAAAGTAGTCCAGTGGATTGAGACTGTGACTTGAAAAGGAGTTCAACAAAAACATGTGGATACTTGTTAAGGGTAAATTTTGCACAAACATTAGAGAGAACCACAGACACATGGAATAAGTGACCAAGTAGTGTGGTAGACTGTAGGACTTTAGGGTCTTTCAAAACTAAACTTGATGTTATTTTGGACGAATTAAGTGGATAAGACTGGCACGTTTTGTTTGGCTTAATGCCCTGTTCTCGTTTGTCGAGTGTTCTATTATGTACGAGGTGTGGCAGGAAAGTAATGAGACAGGCAACACTGCAAGCGATCTGGCAACGCTGCGCTGTTGTCCTTGATAGAGCACGTGTATCAGTACCCTCCCATAGCTCAGTGCGACTTTCAACTCCTTCCGTTAACTACGTGATTTTTGTGACTGCTATTAGCGAAGTTGTGTTTTTAGTTGTGCGTCACGCAAAATGGAACAGCGGAATTTGGAGCAACGTTGTGCCATTAAATTTTGTGTTAAGCTTGGAGAATCGGCAAGTGTGACGTTTGAAAAGTTAAAACAGGCCTATGGGGAACATTCTTTATCCCGAGCTCAAGTTTTTCGGGGAGGCCTTCAACTTCGAAAACCAATGAAAACATCGAACGTGTGAACACTCTTGTGAGATCAGACCGTCGTTTAACATTAAGAATGTTGAGTGAACAATTAAATTTGAACAG
Organism: Polypterus bichir lapradei; assembly: GCA_026402145.1. Lineage (NCBI taxonomy): Eukaryota > Metazoa > Chordata > Cladistia > Polypteriformes > Polypteridae > Polypterus > Polypterus bichir. The sequence goes on from JANRMT010062789.1 coordinate 20,537,455, forward strand.
ATTTACCGTTCATCAAATTTTGACTGAACATTTGCACGTGCGAAAGGTCTGTGCCAAAATGGTGCCAAAAAACCTCACAATTGAGCAGAAGGACAATCGAAAAAACAAGTGTCTTGAACTTCTTGACAGAATCGCTAATATGCAAGATTTCTTTAGTCGTGTGATCACAGGTGATGAATCATGGATTTTTGAATACGATCCTGAGACCAAGAGGCAAAGTCAGGAGTGGCACACTGCAAACTCTCCTCAACCAAAGAAAGCTCGAATGAGCAAATCGAAGATCAAATCAATGCTGATTTGTTTTTTTGACAAAAGGGGAATCGTCCACTAAGAGTTTGTTCCTCCAGGACAAACTGTAAAGTTTTTTATAAAGACGTCCTTGAAAGGCTCAGAAAAAGGGTCATTCGCGTGAGACCAGACATTGCAGACAAATGGATGCTCCATCATGACAACGCCCCATGTCACACTGCCCTCTCCATAACAGAATTTTGACCTCAAAAGGCATTCCTGTGGTTCCCCAGCCCCCTTATTCACCTGACTTCAGTCCGTGTGACTTTTTCCTTTTTCATAAACTGAAAAATGTCCTCAAAGGACGTCATTTCGGGACTTTAGAAAACATCCAAAAGAATGTAACGGACATGCTGAAGACCATACCGGTTGAAGACTTCCAGCGCTGCTACCAACAGTGGGAACAACGTCTCCATCGGTGTGTAGCTGCAACAGACAAACGGACAGCCATGGTAGCGTATTATATACAGTAAGAAGATTAGTCTAACACAGGGTACACACACATTTCATGCAATTTTTAAATTGAATTAATTTCCACAATCATATTATAAGATTGAGGTACACTAATATTCCGTCTCCTATCAGAAGGGCAGATTACCGTTTTACAGGCATGTGAATTAAATTTCTGACCAGGGCATGTTTCATGCAAGGCTTTCTTATTCTCCTTGTATTCAGCTGGGGTCCCTAAAGATGCGTGAATTTTTAAATTAGTAAGATTCAAACTGTAAGCGTGACTGTGAGTGTCATGCATTGACCCGTCTTCCCATCCACAGTCTGATCCTGCCTAGCACCCACTGCTACCATTCCCTGCAAGTCTGTAATAGAAGTTCCCAAAATAGATGAATTTAGAGATGGTGGCAGCCTGTGACAGTTGAAGTTAGATTTTAAAATTTGAAAAGACGAGCAAAGGAAAACTCCCTAATATTCTGAAAGGACAGTTACATGAGCACTGATTTAAGAGAAATAAGAGTGGAACCTGAAGGTTACTGGACTGCTGCTGCAAATGAGTTGGGCATATCATTATAATGCACTCTATGAAAGACACCTTATGTAAAATATGTAACAAAACATAACATCTTAAAGCTGATTAATCCTTTTCAAGATTGGAAGCATGATGGCTTATCATGTACTCACCCTTAAAATAAGTGGTCCTTTAATGGCACTTTACTTGGTTGTGTGATTCTTCGTAGAACCCTTGCTTGACAAAGAGCCATTTCATTCTGTGATGGGTTCTTTGCATATGATGTTGGTTCTTTGGGCTTTCAAAAGGTTCCTAATATGTGGATAAAACAGAAATCTTTGATGTATAGTGAACTACTTAAGGAGGATACAACAGATCCAGAAAGCCCAGACTTAACCTGTGTTGTTGTATCAAAATCAGGAACCCTTTGGCGTTTCACAAATCTGTTAGCATCTATCCAGGTTTATTTATGCAGTCTGTGATGGATCTAAATAAAATGCTCTTTCAGAAACCTTCATATGGAAGATTTATTGGGAACCAAAAATGTTTCCTCAATGGCATGGTGCTGAAGAACCACTTTTACACCTTTCCTTTTCGATAGTGTGGTAGCCCTGAGTGCAAGACAGTAATCAACACTGGACAAGGTTCCACTCCACCAAAGGGTACTGTCACTGTCACGCCCACATGGAGCCAATTTAGAATCACCATTTAACTTAACACAAACATCCTTAGGATATGTGAATACCTGGAGAGAAAACTGGTGATTATTGGCTGTGCTTTACTGTATAAGGTGCTTGGTGGATTTAAAAAATCCATGATTTGAATCCTTGACTGTGTAGGGCAGTATTGGGTCTGGGTTTTGAGGCTCGGTGGCACCCCAACTGGTTACACTTTATAATAATCAATATTGGTTTATCAACTTTCTTGTATCGGTATGGACAGTTTCAGCTACCCTTTTTTTTTTCTTTTTTTTTATTTCATGTTAGCTCATTCAGTTTCAACACAAAATGAGTATATTGTAATATACACTATGTAGGAAAATTAATTGTAACCCTAAAAGTTAACTGCATTTGATCTACAGTGGATTCAGAAAGTATTCAAAACCCTTCTGTTTCTGCACGCTTTTTTGTGTTGTAGATTTAATTTTAAACGGATACATTTACCGTTATTGCCCATCACCTACATTCAATTACTCATAAAGACAAACAGAAAACATGATTTCAGAAAAGTTTTCAAATTTATTAAAAATTGAACACAGAAATGTATCATTCCTACTAGTATTCCAATCCCTTTTGGTTTGTTCCAACCCCAACCCTAACCCTAACCCTAATTTGTGACATCCCAAATTTTGCTCAAGAGCAGCCTGTTCATCTCCTTGAGATGTTTCTACAAGTTGATTGGAGTCCACCAGTGGAAAACTAAATTGACTGAACATCATTTAAAAAATTCCACTCCTGTGTATAAAAGATCAACAATTCACCCTGTATGTCACAACGGAATACTAAGCCATGGAACACAAAGAACTCTCAGTAAACCTTCATCATCAAATTGTGGTGAGGCAAAGTTCTAAAGCCGTGAGTTTTCTCATGAGCACAGGGGCATCAAGAATTGTGAAATGAAAGAAGTTTGGAAGCAGTTGGACTCTTCCTAGAGCTGTCTGTCTGTCCAAGCTGATTAACTAGTCTAAAACCTTGGTCAGGGAGGTGATGAAGAACCAACTGGTCACTCTAACAGACCTTCAGAATTCCTCTGCTGGGATGGAAGAGCCTGTCAGAAGGACGACCATCTTAGCATCACTGAGCATCAATGAAGTGTTTATGATAAAGTGGCAGACGGAAGACACTCTTGAGTAAAAGACGTAAGGCATCCATCTTGGAGTTTGGCAAATGACATTTAAAGATTCTCTGGTCTAATGAGAAATATATTGAACTCTTTAGGTAGAGCTCCAAGCACTATAATAATAATAATAATAATAATAATAATAATAATAATAATAATAATAATAATATTATTATTATTAACAATTCTTTACATTTATATAGCACTTTTCTCATTACTCAAAGCACTCTCCATGCAGAGAGGATCCGTTACACAAACCTATGATCTCCTTACTGTGACGCAGCATTGTTACCACTGTGCAGAATCTTGGTCATGGCAGTATCATGTATCATACAGCTCTCAAGTGGTTTAAGCAGCATTGGATGTTTTGTCTTAGTTCATTTTTTCCAACTTTCCGTAGCCCTTTGAATATGAGATGGACAGAGTGTTGGCTCTGTGATTAAGGATCTGAATTGGTATCTGGGAGGTTACTGGTTCAAATCTCGTCACTGCCCTAAGGGATCTTACTTTGTTGGGCCCTTAACCTGAAAATTGCTTCAGGGCTGCTGTACAAGGTCATGCGGAAAAACAATTTCCCACTGGAGATTAATAAAGTAAACAACAAAAAAATAATAATGATAACATTAGTTCCCTACTTTATAACTTTTTTTTTGAAGTGAAATATTTTGAAATGCCTTCACCATCATTTTTGAGCACCAGTTGTTGGGGGTGTGTCCTTTAAGGTTGTGAACTCTCAGACATGACACAACAAGATGACTGTGATTTACTGTGAGGTCCTATTCATTTCCAGGGTCACTGATTCTAAGTAACAAAACAAAGCTTTTCTTTTCCTTTGTTTAACAATTGTCTGGCCCATATATTTATCTTGATGTTTTCATCTCATGTTTTGGTTTTGGTTGCTGTTTTCTTGATCTCCTGGTATTTGACCTGTTTCTGTCTTTTAAATACATCTTTTGTCCTGGTTACCTTATAAAATCCTTTGTGCTTTATTGCAAAGCATGATAAGCAGGTTTCAGATTACTATGTTAACTATTTAATTAACATTAATTAATTGATATTATTAATGATAATAAGATATGTGTGCTATGTAGACTGATTATATTAAAAATATCTTGTCTGAACATTAAAAAGAACACTTGGACACAAAGGAGGGAGATGGACACTAAGGATAGAGAAAAGTACCTTTACCGACTGGCTAGACAGAGGGACCGAGCTGGTAAAGATGTTCAGTAGGTTAGGGTAGGGAAGAACAGAGTTCCCATAAGCTCTGATCACACTGCTGAAATGGTAAGCAGTGTGTTTTGATAAAGGATAAAGATGGAAACGTATTCACAAGTGAGGAGAATTTGTTGTGCAGATAGAAAGAATACTTTGAGAAGTTGATGAATGAAGGGAATGAGAGCGAGAGAAGACTGGATGATTTGGAGATAGTAAATCATGAAGTACAACTGATTAGCAAGGAGAAAGTAAGGACAGCTATGAGGAGGAGGAAGAATGGAAAGGCCACTGGTCCAGATGACTTACCTTTGGAAGCATGGAGGTGTTTAGGAGAGATGGCAGTGGAGTTTTTAACCAGATTGTTTAATGCAATCTTGGAAAGTGAGAGGATGCCTGAGGAATGGAGAAGAAGTGTAATGGTAGCAATTTTTAAGAATAAAGGAGATGTGCAGAACTGTAGTAACTACACAGATAAAATTGATAAGCTACACTATGAAATTGTGGGAAAGAGTAGTGGAAACTAAGTTAAGAAGGGAGGTGGTGATTAGTGAGTGGCAGTGTAGTTTCATGCTGGGAAAGAGCACTGCAGATATGATGTTTGCTCTGTGGGTGTTGATGGAGAAGTTTAGAGAAGGCCAGAAGGAGATGCATTGTGTCTTTGTGGACCTGGAGAAAACATATGACAGTGTTCCTAGAGTTTAGTTGTGGTATTGTATGAGCAAGTTGGGAGTGGCAGAGAAGTATGTAAGAGTTGTATAGGATATGTACAAGGGAAGTGTGACAGTGGTGAGGTCTGCAGTAGGAGTGATTGATGCATTCGACATGGTTCTGAGACCTTTCTTATTTGCAATAGTAAAGACCAAGTTGACAGATGAGATTAGACAGGAGTCCCTGTGGACTACAATGTTTGCTGATGACATTGTGATCTGTAGCGAGATTGGGGAGCAGGTTGAGGCGACCCTAGTGAAGTGCATATATGTTCTAGAGAGGAGAGGAATGATAAGACAAAATACATGTGTGTGAATGAGAGGGAGGTCAGTGGAATGGTGAGGATGCAGGGAGTAGAGCTGGTGAAGGTGGATGAGTTTAAAAACTTGGGATCAACAGTAGAGAGTAATGGGGATTGTGGAAGAGAGGTGAAGGAGAGAGTGCAGGCAGGGTGGAGTGAGCAGAGAAGAATGTCAGGAGTGATTTGTGACAGACGGGTATCAGCAAGAGTGAAAGGGAAGGTCTACAGGACGGTAGTGAGACCAGCTGTGTTATATGGGCTGGAGAAGGCGGCACTTACCAGAAAGTAGGAGACAGAGCTGGAGGTGGCAGAGTTAAAGATGCTAAGATTTGCATTGGGTGTAACGAGGATGGACAGGATTAGAAATGAGGACATTAGAGGGTCAGCTCACGTTGGAAGGTTAGGAGACAAAGTCAGAGAGGCGAGATTGCGTTGGTTTGGACATGTGCAGAGGAGAGATGCTGAGTATATTGGGAGAAGGGTGCTAAGGATAGAGCTGCCTGGTGAGAGAAAAAGAGGAAGGCCTAAGAGAAGGTTTATGGATGTGGTGAGAGAGGACATGCAGGTGGTGGGTGTAACAGAGCAAGATGCAGAGGACAGGAGGATATGGAAAAAGATTATCCACTGTGGCGACCCCTTAACAGGTGAAAGAAGAAGAAGTCTGAAAAGGAGAGATTGTATATGCATTTGGGCCATCCATGGCTTCTCCCTGCCTTGTACCTACACTCCTCAAAATAAAAGTGCCAAAATGTTTCTTTAGAGCAATATCATAGGGGAACTAATTTTGGCTCCTAAAAGAACCATCCATATAAAGGTTCCAGAAAGAACTTTTTATTTATCCATGGCAGGCTCCATAAATAACCAGGAAGTGATGATAACAGATTTGTGACGTAAAAATCAGTTCCAATCATTTTTAAAGGACTCTTGCTGCAGATAATAACACATTCTAATGCTGTGTTCCAATTACCTCTGAAGTCAGATGTTGGAGTGGGGATTGATTTCACACCCGAGTTGAATGTGTTCCAGTAAAACATTCAGAAAACAGATGACTCCAGTGAAACCTTTTATGCTTGTTCTTTTGAATACACACAACTACTGAGCAGCACATTACGTGGTATTTTGCACAAATAAACACCGTAGAAACATGTCCACATATAGAAGTTGTACAGGACCATGTGAATGATTTAACGAGACACAAATAAACATAAGTGTTAATTGACAGTATAATACTATAGCTTTCACTTCTGTTGATGTGCGGGGCAGACATTGTGAATTTTGAGGTCAGGGTTAGTGAGGCTCTTCTGACTTTCTGAATAGGAAATCCTACTTGTGGGGTCATTCCAATTGAAACTTCCTACCTGGGGCTCAGAAATTCCATCTTCCCAGTTTAAATGAAATCCAAGTCAAGTTCAGGTTTTCTTGATCTATTTTGTCCTGCTAGGTAGCCTACTAGACATTAACGATTTCCGTGTTGCCTACATATTATGAACTTTTTTAAAGCCCAAAGAATGACTGTCATATGCAAAGACTTCTTTCTAGAATGAAATAGTTCTATCTACGAGGAATCACACAACCCAGTAAAGTGCCATTAAAGATACCTAATTGTTAAGAATATAGTGCTGTATGGATAGGCTGTGGCTCTCTAGAACTCTGAATGGGATAAAGTAAGCTTGAGAAGGTTTTGTTATAACATGATTGTGCACCTCATAACACTAAAACACTGTTTCTCCTGATAGATGTAGAAAAAAAATTAAATTAAATTACAGACCTGGCAGTGTCACCACAACAAATAACAAAACACTTGATTTGTAATAAATCAAACAAACACATAATCCATGTTTTGACACTAGTAGAATAATTTCCATCTACTTCTACAGTTATTTACTTGTTTGGCACTGACATTCAGCATGGCTTCAAACCACAGCTCCATCCATCTTTTTTCTGAGTCTTATTACTCCTTCTCAGGTTCAGAAGGAGACACAGAGCTTATCATGGCTGCATTGGTGACATAGCAGGAACCACACCTGGATGACAGCATTTTTGAGTCCCCAGATAACACAAATTCATGTTTTTGGGATGTGGAAGAAACTAGAAAAAGATTTTTGAGGTACAAAGTCTTTGAAAATAGGTAAATGTAATGCTAACCAAAGAGTTAACTGTTCTCAGGTCAGGATGGGGAGCATGCACTGGTACCATGTGTTGCTGCACCCACCACAAGATGAAACAACTCAGGATCTTGGTTGGCAAGCTCCCATGCAGACAAGCAGTCAGTCCCACCTTCCAGAAATTACCATCTATCTGCCACAGCAAGGTGTCCCCTTGGCTTGATCCAGCCACTTGGGCGTTCAACAATGAAGATCCTGTGAGCTGGATCACCCTTGGGGAATCATGTCACATAGCCATAGTGCAGTAACTGACACTCCCTCACAATACAGGTAATGTACCTCATTTGGGACTCCATGAGTAACCACTCGTTCGACACAATGTCAAACCAGTGGTACCAAGGATTCTCCAAAGAGGCACAGTACCAAAAGAGTCCAGTCTTTGTCTCAGGTCACTGGGTAGTGTCCATGTCTCGTAACCATATAGAAAACTGGATGACTTTTAATGGCCTCTTAGGCACAGCCGTCAGCAGTGTGTCTGTCTGTGGAGAGAGTGTCAACCACATTGAGAGTTTTATTTACCTCGGCAGCGCCATTCTCGTCTCTGGTGACTCTTCCTATGAAGTCAGTAGATAGGTTGAGAGAGCATGGGGGGTCATGAGGTCACTGAAAAAAGAGGTGTGTAGTGCTCCTGATATCTTTGCTATTCTCAATGAGTTTCAATCTGACAATACCACCTACTCTTAAGAAAAGGTCATCCACCTGAAGCTAAGCTAGTTTGGGCCCAGACTGTACTTGGAATTGGAAGACAACTATGAAAACCGTGGGGTGCTGCTGGAAGATGTATTGGTCAGGCCAGTAGGGGGAACTTACTCTGTGTGGATCTCAAATCCCCAGTGCAGTGACAGGAACACTGTGTAGAAATGGTGCCTTCTTTCGGATGAGACGTTAAACTGAGGCTCGTAACTCCACAAACTTCTAAAGAATCCCAGGACATCTTTACAAAAGAGTAGGTAGATGTGGGTTTAGAAAGTGTAAGGATAGATGGCATATAAAATGGCATTTTTAGAAAGTGTCCTCACTGTCTTTAAGCTGCAAGTTCAAACTTGGCCTCCTCTCACTAGATGTGTCCCTGTTGCCCATTTGATCGGCACACCAACTGGTAACTCTGGGGTCAACAAATGGTGTCTGCTCCTGTGCCCTCATGGTGGAGGCTGAATAAACCAAATAAGCTCCTGTCCTGTTTACTTTCTCATGTAAGAATGAACACGAATGCAGCAGCAGCCTGTTGGCATCTCTTTTGGGGTTATGATGGATTACATATTCTCCAGAGACCTTTTACTGAACAAGAACTATGTGTATGATTTTAGCATTGTTAACAATTAATTAAGGTCTGATTTAGCCTAAGCCACCCTAATTTGGGTTGTTCACAAGAAATGTGGTGGTTTACTCCATGTGGTAGAAGTACATAATAAACAAGAATAACTGTGTCAAACATTCAAATATTAAAATGTGTGCTTCAGTTTAAATGTTTATAGTCCAAGTACTTTTGATTGTATTAGAGATTTGTCATTTGTCACCCTGTGATACAGGTTCATAGAGGGCTAGATCTGTAGTAAAGAATAACATCATATAAGCAGTCACTGACCTTGAAATATTCTAAAATGATACTCCACATGGTTTATGTTTGAAATTTGTCATTTTTAACCTTCTGGGAGTGACTCTCAGAGAACTACACTCTAAAATATAAATGTGCCAGAGTGGCTCTTCAGAGACGAACCATTTTTGATTCCCAAAAGGCCCATCCACACAAAGGTTCCAGAAAGAACCAATTATTTATTTAGGTCTGTCACAGGTTCCATACAGTAAATAACCATGAATAGATAATAACAGATTTGTGAAACACCAATGGTTCCTGATTTTTAAAGGACTCTCACTGCAAAGTTCCAGTAACACAGACAAAGTTCAAGTTTTCTAAATCTGTTTGTGTCCTGATATGTAGCCTACCATATACAGGGTGTGGCAGAAATAACTCCCATATTTCAAAGGGGGAATTGAAAAAAAAATGCTACGAGGTATCACCAAAAACTTTTTATTTCCCAAATGCAGATATAAAAAAGTTTTTTTACTTTAAGTTTTAAAAATTATATTGTCCAAATGGTGGCCTTGACGGCTGATACACATTTGGAGCCGTTCTTGGAAGTTTTCCATCACTCTCACTAGTATGTCGGGCGAAATTCCTTCAGTTTCTTCTTGATAGCCTCCTTTAGTTGGTCCAAGGACCGAGGACGATATTTGAAAACCCTGGCCTTGAGGTACCCCCACAGAAAAAAGTCATAGGGACTTAAATCAGGCGAGCGCGGTGGCCACGGAACTGCCTCGTGTAAGGAGACCACTCGACCCAGGAACATCTCTGCGTCGCAGCTACAGATTCGGCATTTTTGAAAAAAGCCTCCACTTCAAAGCCTCGATGCTCACCCGACCACGGCATGGTGACGACTGAAAACTTTATTATGTACCGTACGTAACGGAACGGACCGCACCCCTCTACCTGCTTTGATGATCCCACAGTGATTTTTCGAAATGTGGGAGTTATTTCTGCTGCACCCTGTATTAAAGATTTTTTTTGTTTTGCACCGCTCAAAACCTCACCACAACCTATCATCTATTGGTGATGAGTGAAAGCTTTAGATTCGTCAAACAATTCAATGTCCGTTTTAGACATATCTCGACATTTTAGGTTCTCTTGATAAGGAAAACGTCAATATCTTGATGATGATGATGTGTGTGTCTGTCTGTGTGTCACAGTTTCTTGAGGATGGTCTAGAGCTAAACTGGATGGAAAAAATACCAAACTCGAAACTTAAGCCTGTTATGAGATGACGATGTGCTGATTAGTTCTTGAGCCAAATCATGCAAGAGAAAGAGGCATACTAGAGGAACCCTCAAATACTGTAATTCCGCAATTAACTATGAATTCTTCTTGTCAGTTGCTATCCTAATTACCTATTTTATGATCAGAAACATCAGCATCACAGCGGTAAATAATTACTGAAATGTTAGAGAATAGTTGGGGTAACTTGATTCCTAGGGTGCAAAGCCTACTGACGCCCATGTCCAACTTGTTTCCCTATATACAGTATTAGAAATTTTCCAATGCGCAAAAAACCAACTTCATAAACAAAGAACCCCCCATAAAATGAAATGGTGTTTTGTCAAGCAATGGAGCAACAAGGAACCATATAGCCCAGTAAATAACTATGTAATGCCATTAAAGGACCAGTAGAGTGTAAGACCACCGGTAAGAGTCAAATATTAAATATGTGATCATATTAATGATCAGCAGCCTCAAAATAACATAAAACAAAACTCCACATTACTGATCCCCATTTTTTCATAGTTTTGTGAAAAGCAGAAACTATGACCTCTCATATTCCATTAGGGGGTCAGTTGATGTGGCCTGAACAAGTTCACGTACTTCTGAACATTTTTGCACCGATTGGTTTATTCTTTATCAATAAGGGTGTAATTTCCTACTCACAGGTATGGTCCAGAAATGGCCTGAAAATGAGGGGTTTTCAGGTCTAGCAGGAAAAAAAAAGAAGAAGAAGCTTGATGTCTTCAATAATTAGACATCAAGAGTAGTCCAGTGAGGAGGCAGCAGACAAAAAAAAAAACATGAAGTGATTTCAAAGTGTTTATAAGCAAGTCTTATGAACGCAATAACTAAGAACATAGGAGCAAATTGAGTCTATAAATAAGTGACATTTTGAAGATTATAACAAAATAATCTAGGGTGTGTTGTTAATAATAATAATAATAATAATAATAATAATAATAATAATAATAATAATAATAATAATAAAAATAAATTTGACCTACCATTGACCAGCCACCCCTAACCTTAAATTGACATAAATTCTAAAATTTACTACCAACTAAGACCTTCAGTTAGGCTGCCTCAAGTGGTTTCTTAAATGAGCATTATTTTATTAACAAATCCAAAGAACTGCAAATAATAATAATAATAATTATTATAATAATAATAAAAATTAATTTGAGCTGGCATTGACCCACTGCCCTTAACCCTGAATTCCTCTAAAACTACCCAGGACCTTCAGTTATAGGCGCTTTCACAAGGTTTTTTGAGTGGGCATAATTTTATTACCAGCTGAACAGCTGTGAAGTCCTAAGAAATGGAAATAATTATATTCATTATTTTGAATTGCCATTGTTTAAATGGCAAATGTGCGTGTGGGTGTTCACCCTGTGATGAACAGCCGCCCTGTCTAAGGATTGCTCCTGCCTTTCGCCCGATGACTGCAGAGATTGGCTCCAGCTCTCCTGCAACCTTGCTCTGGGAAGGAATAGAAATGGATTGATGGATGGAATAATAATAATTATAATAATAATAATAATAATTATTATTATTATTATTATTATTATTATAGCATCTTTTGTGTTGTTTGCAACAATCCAAGTTAATGAAATGGCTTGTTTACTGAGCACCTCTGATTCTCTTTTAATTGTTAAAGCGCCTTTCTTGCGGTAGGACGCCTGGTGCTGTTTGCTCCTGACTTGTAGACAAACACTGATGTTGTTTCATTATTTCCGGGATTGGCGATCCATAACCCTCTAATATTGGTGAACAAATAGATGGTATTTATTCAGTATTGACTAGATATGAATTTGCGGGCAGGGGCGGAAACCCTCACTACATCTTTATCACAAAGCAAATGTTTAGCCTGATATGTCTCTGCCATAATGACGGTGCGCAGGAACCCCGTATGGAACCATAAGGGCAAAGGGTCGAAACTCCTTAACTACTTTAGGGCTTCTTAACCTTGAAAAGAAAAAATTAAATTCAAAATCAGAGGTAAATATTAGACATCCATGCAAGTAACACTGTGAACTTTAAAAGTCTGTAAAACGGTATTACAGTTTGGATTGTTGTGATGAGTTTTACTTTAGTCTGATAGAGCTGGCATTTTTATTTGCTAATAACAAATACTGTAAAACTGTGAGCAGAACTGGTGAGTTTTTCACCTTCTAGGCAAACCAAAAAATGATGACTCACTGTCTAAATAACGAGTGCACTTTTTATCACTTTAGTGAATTGTGTGGTCCCTATTGAAGCATTGCTTGACAATGAAGCATTTCATTCTGAGAAAGGCTGTTTGCATATGACATTTGTTATTTGATTTTTTTAAAAAGCTTCCTAACACATGGTCAAAACAGAAATCTTTAATGTCTGGTATACAGTCTAGCAGAATAAAACAGATCAAGAAAATCTGAACTAAGCATGTGTGATTGAATATAGCAAAAGTCATCTTTAGACCAGGATCTCATTAGTATTCCACAAAAAGAGGAGGCTGGTGAAAAACATTTGGGTGGGGGCCTAGCTTTTGGGGTGACAAAATGCAGCAGCACTTATCTATCCAAATCCAGGCTAAAATATATTATACCCTTTCCACCATGCTGCCCAATCGGGTGCCAGCTTTCCCATTCCCACTGTGCTTGAAAACTTCACTAAGTGACATCCACAGTCCCCTTATTTTTCCCATAACTTGCCCTATAGATATGGAAAGGAACAGGTGTATCTGCCACCCAAATTTTATACTTGACCTGTCTCTAAATTGCCCAATCCTCAGCCAACGTGCCCAGTACCGCATTCTTCCAAAACCCACACCATAATGTCCACATCCTCACCTTCGTAATCTTCCAATCACGTGGACTTCTGTCTGTCCTATAACACATCCATAGCATCCAATCAAAATCTTATTCTGCCTGTGCTACTAGAGTACCCAGTCGTTGGCCATTCCCACTGTATTCTATAAATCCACATCACACCATCACTAGTCCTCTGTGTTTTCTCAAGTCTCAGTTAATCATTTTGCACACCCACAGAGTCATTCCCACCATACTTTTCTTCAGCACTTGCTGCCAGTCTGCCCAGTCCTGTGCAGGTTTGCCAGGCTTACCTCACCTGGGCACAAATTCACATTGTAAGACCCCCAAATCTCGAAACATAACCTATCTGATTATACACCCACAGAACAATCTCATTCTGCCTTTATGATCAGGATACCAAGATTTAAATGAATAAAATACATTTTATTATAAAAATAAATTTTGTCCTCCTTTCCTTTAGGCCTGAAAATTTCTCAATTACTTTCTGATTAAATGGAATCATTTCACTAAGCCGGACTAAAAAAAAAAAAGCCACGTACCATTATCTAGAGCAGTGTTTCCCAACAATTTTTTTCTGTAGTGGCACACTTTTTGTAACCAAAATCATCCCAAGGCACACCACCATTCTGCTAACCACAAACACATTATATCTCATCTGTTATTCTGGACAGGATGTGTCGAATTTTGGTCATCTCTTCATTGTGCCTTCTAATGCCAGTCCTGTAGCCTTCATCTATAGCTGTTCAGCAGTACTAAGCCTGCCAAAAAAATTAGCCTCATGCTGTTGTCTAGATAATTACAGCTACTTTCATGTCACTTGCATTTTTCAGAAAGATGTTTTAGATCTCGTACCCCCATTGTTGTACACAACACTTCGGTACCAACACTTTGAAACAGCAAACGGGGAAAGCAAAAAGAGACATTACATACAGCACATCCAGTTAGCCAACTCCATTTGTCATAACAAGAGCCGGAAAAAAGTCCTGTGTGTAAGTCTGTGCTCATCCTCGAATCCTTAAGTCAGGTTACTCCCCGTCCAAGCTTCTTTATCTTCATGTGAGCAATTTATGAAGGAGTGTTTCATTAAAGAAATAACCAAATTTTCTTTTATTTCTGATGTTCCACTTGAAGTTGTTGTCAAAGTCGCACTCGCTCATCTGTAGTTACATAATGCTAAAAATGGGTGTGAGCTGTGGACCATTGGCATCAACATGACATAGTCTGTCAACAAATGTCCAATCACATTAGATTTAAAAAAACTAAACACTACCAATTCTCTGCCAATAAATGTGGGAGTGTCCAGGGTACAGACAGCTGTCTTCCCGGAAAAGTCTGAAAGCAACCAATCAAAGGGCATCCTCAGGTCACCTGCTTGCCAGAAGTTCAAGGACTTACATAGATTGTCATTAGGCCAGCATTCTATTCACAAATAATCTATCTATCTATCTATCTATCTATCTATCTATCTATCTATCTATCTATCTATCTATCTATCTATCTATCTATCTATCTATCTATCT
>JANRMT010062789.1:20563116-20608933 GCA_026402145.1 Polypterus bichir lapradei
AATAATAATAATAATAATAATAATAATAATAATAATAATAATAATAATAATAATAATAATCCTGCTCTTTGCATACGCGAATTGGTATTTCGGGTTTTAAAAAAGGTCCCTAATATGTGGAAAAAACACATCTAGACGACTCAGCAGAATACAACACATCAAGAAAAAACTGAACTTGGTCTGCGTTATTGTGTTTATTACAAGTCCATTTTTGGTATTTCACAAATCCGTTATCATTTCTTCACGGTTATGTTTGGAACCCGTTCCTGGATTAAATAAATAAAGTTCTTTCTGCAACCTTCAGTTGAATTGCTCTTTTGGGAGCCAAAATGGTGCTCCTATGAAGAATCACTTTGGAACTTTTATTTTTAAGACTTTAGTTAAAAAAATCGAATAGATATTAATTTTTTATCTTTTTCTAATTATTTAACATGTAGTGAGTATTTTAAGAAAAGGACAAATAATCGCCATTACTTTGCAAAACACTTCAATGTGTGTCTCTCTTTCAGTGATAGGAAAGCAAAATGTGAAGGCGACACATTATTTCCACGTTACTCGATGTTGTTCAGATTAGTTTAATTAAAATGTGCATTGTTTAGTGCGATGCAGGTCACATATACAATATGGATACACATGCGCGTTTGCTTCTGTACGCTTCTCAAAATGTAGGTTCTTCAGTGGCACTTTCTAGATTGTGTGGTTTCTCGTAGACCAATTGCTTGACAAAGAACCATTTAATTCCGTGAAGGGTTCTTTCCATATGAAGTTTTTATTTATTTATTTTTCTTTGAGCTTTGAAAAGGTTCTTAATAGGTGGACAAAACAGAAACCTTTAATGTCTTGTAGGCTTCTAACTGATCAAGAAAACCCGAACTAAGCCTGTGTGATTGTATACAGCAGGAGTCCGTTTAAAATCATTAAACCATTGGTGTTTCACAAATCTGTTATCATCTGTTCATGGCTATTTATGGAGCCTGTTACAGACTAAATAAATACTTTCTTTTTCTGGAAATTTCATGAGAATGATTCTGTTAGGTCAGCGTTTCTCAACCTTTAAGTATTTGCGACCCGAGTTTTCATAACATTTTTTTGAAATGTAGATGCATATTTTATTATACCTACTTAACTTTTATCGACATTTATCTAACTCTATATTTATTGTTCTAGTATCAAAATGTAGTTTAAGTTAATTTGTTTTGGTTTCAACAGATATTTTTCATACTTTTGATTCTTGTTTTCTTTTTTTCACATCTTCGCGCCCCCCTTTTTGTTACTTCGCGCCCCCCTAGGGGAGAACCGCTGTGTCAGGTAATAAAAGCGGCTATGACATCGTTCTTCGTTTTGAAGAACCACTTTGACTTTTTATTTTTAAGAGTATATGTCTGCACTACACACACACTATATATATATAGTGCACAGTTTTTTTAATCAGAGTTAAACATATGGTAATGGTGCTTATTTAAATACCTCGACTCTCTCTGTCGCCTCAATTCCAAGCATTGGAAAACGTAAATCAATCTTTTTCCTCTCCGTATTTCTACACAGGCATCGATTTTCTGAACCCGTACGTTTCAATCACTCGGCAAAGGGGAGCTGGGCCCAAGTCACAGACCCGGTCTGCACGGGACGCCAGTTCCCTTCAGCTCACAGTCGTCTGTGTACACAGGGACAGTTTAGAGGAATCGATTACGTTAAAGGGCTAACAACTCGGCTATAGCTTTCGGTCTTGCTGTAATTCTGTTGGCCTGCTTTCCTTTAGAGTGTTTGATCACCGGTATCTTAAAACTAAATAAATAAATTAGCAACGTGAACTAGTATGCATCGTGAGATGTGTCAGGTATGTTCTAGAACTCCTCCGGTCTAAAATCAGATTAATTATAAGAACGGTAATATGTGGGTAATATGTGGACTGTCGTGTTTTCATGCTATTTTCCAAACCCACTGTCTCTTCTGCGGGGCCCAGCATTCAATTCCAGACAGGGACTCATCCTGAACGGCGCACACGCCCATCGCTGTACACGTTTTACTGTAGGTCGGGATAATTTAGAACCCACATTTAATCTGAAAATGCCGGTCTTTGCACAAGTACAGAATGCCACTAAAACACGATAAATTCTGCCCATAGTTTCGCCGGGTTTGGAAAACTCAACCCAAAGCCTTGGAGCCGTTTGGAAAACGGAAAATGAATTACAGGACGTGCAATTGTGAATTAATTAGGACGTCCTTCAGCTGGAGTCGTGTGGTCTGAGTGTCACAGGACAAACCTATAAAAACAATCCGTGCCTCTGAAATATAAATACATAAATGCACTTGTCGTTTCTCTGTTTGTAACAATGCCGAGTCCTGAGTGGCCCCGATTTGCTGTTAGACTTTCCAAGTCACCGACTGAATGAGTCTGCACGTTTGCGGTTCTTGTCCGGGATTTGGCCATAGCCGCGGTTTTATTGTTATTATGATTACTCGTGTATTATGTGCACTCTCTGCTTTTTGCTCGTAGGACTGAAAGCTGCAATGATCGATTTTAGTCCTTTCTACCCTTCCTTCTGCAATGTAGTTGGTTCAGCAATCAGCCCCCATCCCCGTTAATCGATTGAATGTATTGATTAATAAGCACAGCTCCTTTAGCGATAGAGCTGTGAAGCAGTTTCCCGAAGCACTGATCTTGTGTGCCATCTAGTGGCAGAACTAAGGTTATGCACCTCCTGAAATGGACCCGCAGTATTAACACTGAAACACACCCAAACCTAACATCCATTCATCCTAAATGTGAATTTGGGGAGCTGGATCCCGTGTCGACAGAAGCCTTGACGCATATCACAAGGAATGGTCGCACACACTTAAGCTCGCTGAGGCAGGGCAGAGTTAGAGTCGACAATCTACCGTATGATCTATTCATCTCCTAACCTGCATGTCCAGGGTAGGGTCATGGGGTAGATCAGATGGCACAAGGCAGGAACCACACCTGGACAGTGAATCAGACCATTAAAGGGTTCAATTAATCTAATGAACACTTATTTGGTCAGACCAGCATTGTTGTTTGGATCACAAACCTGGTCAGTTAAGGAGGTGAATGGAAAGGGAAATGGTTACTACAGTTTTTAAGGATGTTGAGATGGATGTGTGGAGCCTGATAAGATCATGAGTGAGAGGATAAGAAATTCTGTTAAAGTTGGGTAAATCTCAAAGAAAGCACAGGAAAGAAGGTACAAGTTTTCTTGCCATGTCATGAGAAGAGAGGCAAACAATGAGGGGAGAAGAATCATGGATTTTAACTTCAGAGCACGAATAAAGAGAAAGGAGATGGACAGTGTGAAGAGAGATCTAAGGGAGAAAGAGGTGTTGGTAGTTGGTGACGAAGAAGTGTGTGGCAGACGAGAATGGCGGAGGCTGCTCAGATACAATGATCCCATATGCTTTTGAAGATGAAGAAGAGGATGCTTACTTGGTTTGTGGAAAGAAAAATCAATGGGGAGAATGAGCAAAATCCACCCATAAAGTAACCAGAAAATGCTCAAATCTGGTGTCTTGAAGCTATGAGATATCAGCGATACACACTGAATCACACACAGACAGATTGATAGATCTGAAAGGCAATTTATATAATTGTTAACTGGACAATAAGGGCACTAGATGTATAGATAAAAATGAAAGATGATATGAACAATATATCTGGAAGGCAATATATAAATATATTAATATAAAAGGTGATGGATATGAAAGATAGAAGGTGGATATATAAATAAATACAAGTGGAAGGCATTATATATAATGGATTTGGAAAGCACTAAATGGGTAAATAAACATCCATCCATTATCCAACCCACTATATCCTAACTACAGGGTCATGGGGGTCTGCTGGAGCCAATCCCAGCCAACACAGGGCGCAAGGCAGGAAACAAACCCGGGCAGGGTGCCAGCCCACCACAGGATAAATAAACAGTTATATAAAATAGATATATCTAAAAGGCACTAGGTATAGGTAGATGAATGGATCTAAAAGACAGTTTATAAAATGGACAAATATTAAAAACAGTAGAATGGCATTGGATAGATAGGAAAGAAATACATAAAATAGATTTTAAAGCACTGGATGGATAAATAAATAGATCTAACAGTTAATGTATACAACAGGTAAATCTTAAATATCAAATAAATAAATCAGATGGATAAATGAATAGATCTGAATGGCAGAATATAAAATAGTTAGGGATGGAACGTGCCAGCAAGATAGATGGCTGGGTAGATGTGAAAGGCAATATTTTAAATGGATAGATCTGAAAGGAAAAGAGTGAAAGTGTAAATAGATCTGAAAGGCAATATACAAAATAGGTCTTAAAGTCGGGGTATCCAAAAGAAAGATCAGAAAGGTAATAATATGAAGGTAAGTCAATAATTATCTGCACTCTGTTTCTACAGCAATAGAGGGAACTATAGTTGGAACATGTAGACCCATTCAGTTTCTGACATAGTCCTGTTGCCTTTTCATACACTTGGTCCAGCATTTCACCAGTTTGTTTTTACGGACTCAGAAAAAAAAAAATTTTTGGTTGGCCTTTTCATCACCCATGCACCGCTTCTACACATGTTGCTCCATGAGAAATTGAGGACCTCAATAAAGTGGACCAAATAGATGGCAATCCAAAGGAAAAAAGGCCAGAGCCATTTGGATTCCATACTTTGAACCCATGTTTCATCTCTAGTAATGATTCTCCACAAAAATACACCACTTTCGTTACCATAGCAGTCCAATAAGCATTGGTTGCTGGTTAGAATACCACACTTATTGTCCTCCGTGTGCTGTTTGGGACTCATCTTGCGCAGACATTAAGAAAGCCAAGACTGCTGTGAATGATATCATATGCAAAACCATGGCCAAACTGCAAATGATTTGCCAATTCATTTATAGTCACTTGTTGGTTCATGAGAATTATGGTAAGGGTTTGCTCAGTATTGTGGTCAGTAATGGATATGGACAGGCATCCCTCTCCTCCTTCTTGCTTAACACTTGTCTGACCATCTTTGAACATCTGAATCCATTTGTGAACACTTGTCTGTGGTAAAGCACTGTCTCTATATTGTGCAGAAAGCCATCTATGGATTTATGCCCGATACTCTTTCAGCCCATAAAAAGCATATCAGTGCTCGCTGCTCTTCTTTGGTACAAACGGAGAGTGGAGTGGCCATGTTTACTTATAGAAAACAACAAGAGAAACTGGCTGATCAAAGTCGAAACTTTACCACAGCGACCATAGTCACACTGCTTCTCCACATGTGCATGGGGAAAGCTGTCCAGCTAAAACAAACAGATAGTTATGGGCTTCTATAAAATAGATTGACGTGAAAGGCATTAGAAAGGTAGGAAAAGATCACTATATAATAAGTAGATAGCAGTGTGGCTAAGGTAAAGCATATGATGGCTGGTTCAGTCCCTGATACGAAGTGGCTTAACATGCCAGCACCATGACACTGTCATCTGTAGGTCATTTTGCATGGAATTTTCTGGTGAGCAAAAAAATTGCATGAAGAAGTAAACATCTAAAGGGCAATTTTGTACCATGTCATTAGTGCCAGCCACAAAAATAAACTTCTTTACATTTTGCAATGTAAAAGAAAGCTTCATCATCCAGCATTGTGTGTGTTTAGCATTAAGGCTTTTCAACTCTTCACCCAGGCAGAGATGGAACTCTTCTCATGGCACGTTCCCCATTTTTAAGATGACTTTTTCATTAATTTTTTTTTTTTTGCACCAGATTATTTTTAATTTCTATACCCTATTTGGTTTC
This sequence comes from Polypterus bichir lapradei, assembly GCA_026402145.1. Taxonomy (NCBI): domain Eukaryota; kingdom Metazoa; phylum Chordata; class Cladistia; order Polypteriformes; family Polypteridae; genus Polypterus; species Polypterus bichir. The sequence continues at coordinate 20,568,900 of JANRMT010062789.1, forward strand.
TCAATAGCTTTCCTTCTAGTTTCCACTGCATCCAGTTTTGCTTTGGGTGTCATTGTCTCTATACATTCATAAGTCACTCCAGTAAGTGCCTCTAATTACCTCTCCATGTTAACTGTCACCATTTGATGTAAGAATGTTCTATGACTTCTCCTCATGGAAAGTGTCATGATATGAAATGTAGTAGGGAGGACTGGATCAATGCTTTTGTATCATGGTTTGGGATAAAATAATGTGAAGGACTCAGGAGACAAAGGTGACACTTGCTAGCGGGTGCCAAGCCCTCTGCCTGCTCTCTTCCTGTTTGTATGTGCCTCTACAGAGTGGCCGCAGTATCAGTGAGGAGAGTCCGGGGTCGATAGCAGAGCTCTCACCACTTTGTAATGGCTCACAGCCACACAGCACAAACCTTCAAAATCCACTCAGCCTTGTCACAATTCACTTTTCTCTTGCCTGCTGACAGCTTCCCCCAGACCTCACGTCAATCACTGCCTCGCCTGGTGATAAAAGCAGCACTGGGATATTTCCTGGTTCCTGAGCCTGACAGCTCCCCTCTGTAACCAGACTCAAAGGCTTGTTGGTTTGATTTCTGATCAATAAGAGCTGGAGGAGGAGGAGAAGAAGGGATCATAGAGAGAAAGCACAGCTTCTGAGATTATGACAGGTCAGAAATGAAGACGAGTGTAAAAGCGGCCATGTCTGGGTCTGGTTGTTTGTTGATTCAGGAAGCTGTGTCCAGACTTTGCCGTTACAAAGCTGAGCAAAATGTCTTTACTCTGGCTCCTTTTAGTTATATTTTAGCTGATTTCATGCTTGCATTTGAGGTTCCAGACTGTTTCATTTGCACTATAGATTAGCAAACCCATTTTCTCTCATGTCATGTGAATCCAGCAGATCTTGGGTGTCCTTGATGACCAGGCACTTGCATTTCAGTGCAGCTTTATTCTATTTAGGCTCCATGTCACTACATTTTGAAATATCCCAACACAGCAGAGCTTGTATTTATCAAGCATCTCAGAGCAAATGGTCCTAACTGGTTCAAAAGTCTCAAAGTGATGCAAATTCAGTCCTACTGTTAAATAGATAGTTTGATAGAGATGTACTGTATTTGCCTCCAAGGGGGAATTAAAAATTTACCGAATCTCAAAAGAGAGAAATATATATATGTATATACTAGCCATTCCCCGCGGCCCTGCCCATGTAGTAGTGAAAAAGGAGAAACTTTAAAAATCAATAAACAAAAAGGTATCGTTAGCTAAGCGGAGGCAAGTTACGCTCCAAAACACAGAGGTAGACCAACTCCCCACTCCTGATGTCACACTTCCCCATTCCCTTGGCCTGCAGCCTCTGTCTCGGATTAACGCTAATATATTGCTCCGGCAAGCAAACTATCATTCTTAGCACGATGAGAGAAGTTACAAAATCAACCTGAATGTTCAAGCAAATTCTAGAAAAAAACCCTAAATCCATTACATTGTTCTCTCATTCACTAGCTAAGCAGATGTAAGATACACCCAGAGGCTGGCATGTGAATGACGAGGAAACACCCCCCCCCCCCCAATATATATATATATATATATCCATTAATCCACCCATTATCCAACCCGCTATATCCTAACTACTGGTGCCAATCCCAGCCAACACAGGGTGCAAGGCAGGAAACAAACCCCGGGCAGGGCGCTATTTATATATATATATATATATATATATATATATATATATATATATATATGTATATGTATATATGTATACGAGGGATGATCAAAACGTTTTCTGCACTTTTTTAACTCCATTTATTAAGAATTTCAAAAACAAATTACATCACTTTTCTACTTAGTCACCTTCGTTTGCGATGCAATTTTCCCGGCCACATGACTCTCTCAGACACGACCAATTATTACTACTTTCTTCTTCTTCTGCTACTTTAAATATTATTATTACTATTAGTAGTGGCAGTATTATCTTTTTGCTAAAACCTTAGCAATAATATTAGAAAACCACTAAATTTCAACATGATTTAAAGGAAACTATAAAACACCTTCAATAATGTGTGATTTTGCTGCTCAGAGTGCTGTATATTTGTGATGGCATTTATTCTCAAACGTGAACTCCGACTCCTAGCTGAGAGTAGGTCTAGGATACTCTACAACTACTTTTCATGTCCTACTCTATGGTAGGACAAAATTCTTATCCTAGTCGGACTTTTAGAGGATGAGTAATTCTAAAACACTTGATAAATATGGACACATTTTCTACCTTAAATTCCTTATGTACCACAATCATTTTCCATCATTAGAACTGGGCAGTTCCTTCTTCTCCTTATGTTCCCAGTTGCTTTATTTCATACTAACGGAGTATGGTAAGCTAAAGAGGCAGCATGGTGGTACAGTGGTTAATGTGGCTTCCTTTCAGCTTTAGAGTCCTGCATTTAGTTCTAGGTCTGGTTGTTGTTTGTATGAAGTCTGCATGTTCTCCCTGTGTGTGAATGTGTTTTCTTCCCAAATCTCAAAGACATGAAGTTTAATTCAATTGGCAATAGTGGCTGGTATGAGTGATTGTGAGTGTGTTGTGTACTTTTCTACCTGATACTATTGGAATATGCACTGGCTCCCCATGTGAGAGGGATCTAGTTAGGTTCAGTGTGTCCATCCATTCATTTTCACACCCCATTCAATGTAACTTAAGGTTGCAATGGCCTGTGCCTATCAAATCAGGGCCAGAACCCACCCTGGACAGATGCTAATTGACTGTAAGGCACACTCACTCACTGATACAGCGCCTTCAGAAACAATTCAGACTAATTACTTTTTCACATTTTCTTATGATTCAGTGTTGTGTTAAAATCATTTAAATTAATTTTCTTCCTCATCAAACAGCATTCAATACCCCAGAAAGATAAAACCAAAACAGGATTTTAGGATTTTTTTAACAAATTATTGAAAATAACAAAAACTGAAATCTCACAATATTTACTTCCTTTACTCAGTACTTAGGTGAAGCTCCATTGAAAGCAATTCCAGTGTGGAGTCTTCTGTGTTTTACATAACAAACTTTACATCCATGGATTTGGGATCTTCATAATATTTTCCCATGCAGACTCATCTAAGCTCTGTCAGTTGGGTGGAGACCATAAGTGGACAGCTATTTTCAGGTCTCTCCAGAGATGTTTTCACGTCTCTCGTCCAGACTCTGACTAGGCAACTCAAGAATATTCAGCTACTCCTGTGTTGTCTTTGTTTTGTGCTTAGGGTCTTTGTCCTGTTTGAAGTTGAACCTTCGACCCAGTATGAGGTCCAGAGCAGGTTTCAGTTAATTATGTCTCTGTACTTTTCTCCATTAAACTTTCCCTCTACCCTATCTAGTCTCACAGACACTGAACAACAACCTCAACATGCTTCACTGTTGGAATGGTATTGCACAGGTGATGAGTGGTGCCTGGTTTGTTCCAGACATGACACTAATGTTGGTTTCTTCAGAGCAGAGCATCTTGTTCCTCACAATTTGAGAGTTCTTTTGATGCATTTTTGCAAACTTCAAATAGGCTTCCATGTGTCTGTTATTGAGGAAAGACTTCTATGTGACCATTCTGTCATTAAACTCTAATTGGTGGAAAGTTCCAGTGATGGTATCCTTCTGGAGGTTTTTCCCATCTCCACACAACTTTTCTTCAGATCTACCAGACTGACCATCTGGTGACCTGTGCAGAGGTTTACGTCTTCTTCATCTTCCAGTTGTATTGTAGATCTGTGTCAATCTTGGATATGAGTCTATGGTTTTACAATATCTCAGCAGATCTTCTTTTTTGCAGACTTCATCTTCACTTACTCTGTTTGAACACCTGACTCCTGTGTCACAGTATTGTTGAAAATCTAAATTTACCTTGGATGCAAGTTTCTCATTTCACAATTTTCTATCAGATCTGTGGTCTTCTGGTGTTGCAAACTTCAGTTTCACAGTATTTCAGAAGATCCGGGCTCAAGAGTCTCTTGTTTCAGAGTTTGGTAGAAAATCAACCCTCTCCTCTAGTTCAAGTAGCTCCTATTACTCTATTTGAGCAGATTCTATTCTCACCTTAGGTGAGGCATCTCTCATTTTATAGTCCTTCATTCGAGCTTCTTTGATCCAGACTTGAGCTTCACAGTATTCCAGTAGGTCTGATTACTGCTTAAAGTCGTGTCTCTTTTATTTGTCAATTCTCTAGTGGGTCTGGGTTCAGAAATTCAAGCTTCTCTCATCTTCCAGTCATGTGTGTGATCGATGTTCACTTTAGATTTGAGCCTCTCACTTTCAAGTATTTCAGCAGATCTTCTTAGTTAGTGCTACCAGTTACATAACTTTTAATGTGAAATATCTCTTAGGTCTTTGCTCACAGGTTCAGGTCTCTTTCATCTTCCCCTCATTTATTAGATTTGTGTTTACCTTAAATCTGAGCACTTCCCTTGATTCATGCGTCCTCAGTAAATCTGTGATCTTTTTGATGTAGACTCCATTTTCATAGCAGATTTATGTTGAAGGTCTTCTTATTTCATAGTGAATGTGTTGCCAGCTTTAAACCATTGTCATTTCACAAATCCTTTGTTGATCTGTGCTCACTTCTGGTATGATGCTCTTCAATTTCAGAACACCCTAGCATGATATGAACTCTTTATAGTTACATACTGTAGTTTTGTAACATTCCCATAGAGATAGGCTCTCCTTAAGTTCAAGTATCAGATCTGGGTTCAGCTTAGGTTTTGAGACCCCTTTCTTTCAATTGTTCAAGCAGATCAGCAGTCATCTGATGTTTAAAACTTGTGTTTTAGTGTCACAAATGATCTGTATTTACAGAGGTTTCTTGTCTCTTATTTCACATGGTTCAGGTCAGTCTGTGTTCTCCTCTGTTTCACATTTTCACTTATGCTTACTTTTGTTTACAGGCTCTATTATTTCACAGTACCTCATCAGATCTGTCACCTTGTCTGTTGCAGGCTTTAGTTTCACAATATTATGCCAGATCTAGGTTCAAGACCCTCTTACTTCACAAGGAATAGCCAATAAGGTCTGTGGTGCCACATTCAAGTCTTTCTTCTCACAAATCCTTAGCATCTCTACACTCAAGACCTTCTAATTTCACAAAACATTTCTGCCATCTTCCGTTCATTAATTTCATGAAAGTATACAAGTTCATAATTCTGGTTACATAATTCCAGATCAATATTCAACCTTGGTGTGTTGCTCTTCAATTTAAGAATACCCAATCTCATCTAGCATTGAAGACTGTGGTTTGACAATATTCCTGGGGAGTGGTATTCTCTTTAGAGTAGAGTCAATGGTTTGAGTTTAGCCAAAGTTTTGGGACCCTCTTGCTTTGGGACAATGTTCTAAAAGATATGTGTTCTACTCAGGCTGAAGTTATTGATTGTAGAATGCATCTGCTGCATTCATGTTTAGATCTGATGTTCTCTCCTTTCTCAATGTTTCACCATGTTTGCTTGAGTCTCTCTTGTTTTACAATCCCTTAGCAGATTTGCTCTTTACAATCCAGGATCCAGTTTCATAATATCCAAAAAGATGTTCTCTTTATGTTTCATAGTTCATTTTGTATTATTATAGTAAGCCTGTGGTCCAAGTCTATGTGGTTCCACAATGTTCTAGCAGGTTCATTTTAGGTTTGAGTTTCTTACTGCACATCCCAGCACATCTATGTTCCAACTCTAGTTTTGTGATGATGTGTGCTCCATACAACGATGTCACAGTACAACAGCAGACTAATGTTCTCTTTAGGTTTGATTTTTGTTCATTAGAACAGCAGAACAAATTTGAAGGAGAATGTGTCATTCAGCCCAATAAAGCTTGCAATCCTGTTCACCTATGTTTCCAAAATAACATCAAATTGAGATTTGAGATCCCTAAAGTCCTTTCCACCACAAAACTTGGTAATTTATTCCACATGCGTCTCTGTGTCAAGAAAAACCTTCTAACCTACATCCACTTTGCAAACCATTTTCACTTGAGCAGAGTCACAGGAAAGCTGAAGCCTACCCAAGCAAAAATGGGACAGATTGCCAGCTCATCACAAGGTGAACATGCTCACACATGTGAAATCTGTCCTGGAAAGGTTTTCTTCTCTGTCCTCATGTGCTTTGTAAAGAGCTTAGTTTAAAGTAATAAGCAGGGTCCACCATGCTAATACTAAAACGTTTGCCACCCCTTCATTTCCATTTGCTTAATCTGAAAAGGTTCAGCTTCTTTAATTCTTCTCATAGCTCACACCTTACAGTCTTGAGTCAGCCTAGTCACTCTTCTCTGGACCTCTTTCATTCCTGCTATATCTACAGCTCTAGCAAATTTGTGCTGACATTATTGAGAAATTCATTTCATTATATGCCAGCAGGTTGATGTTCACCTCAGGTTCGAGACTGTCACTTCAATGTCCCAGCAGACTTGTTTGTAATTTCTAGTACCTTGTTTGTTTCACACTTCCCCAACAAATCAGTGGTCAACTTATATTATATACTCTGTGTTCCTACCAGATTCAAATTGCTCATACTAGTATATTTTAGCAGGTCGAAGCTCACTTTAGGTTCAGCTCTAAGCCAAAGCACATTTACAGTATGTCCATAATACCTCAGAAGATCTGTGTCCTTTTGGTGTTTTAGTCTCCTTTCTTGCTAAGGTTTTCAGCCCCTCTTTGTTTCATATTCTCCTAGCATATTCTGAATTCTCACATATCAGTCAATCATTTCAGCAGATTTATGCTCCTCTTCCTGACTGAGTCTTTCATTCTTCTTGATGCCCTAGAGGATCTGTGCTCACCCCAAGGCTTTAATTCAAGACATTCTTATTTTACAGTTAACATTCCAACAGGGCTGTGTTCATTTTATATTTGATTCATTTGTTTCATAATATGGAAGTAAGTCTTTGCTTTAGGTTTGAGGTTTTCTCACTTCACAGTGTCTTTGGAGATTCCATGTTCTTTTCAGGTTCAAGTCATTTATTTCAGTCAGTATGAACACATTTGTGTTCACCTTAAGTTCAAATCTTTTGTTATGTCAGATATCTGTTCCATTCTGGTTTGAGTCAAATATTTCACAATGCCTTTCTGCCATGATGTCTACATTAGGCTCTTGGTTTACTCCATCTAATCAGATCTATGGTCACCTTTGGCTTGAACCTCTCTCGTTTCACAGTAGCCTAGCAAGCCTATGTTCCCTTTAGGCGTGCTTCATTCATTTTACAATGTCACAGCAGATCTATGCTTCCCTTTCAGACCGAGTCTCTTTTTTTTGTAATATTCTAGCAGATCTGAGCTCGCCTTAGGCATTTAATTCAAGACTTGTTTATTTCACAGTGAATGTTCTAGCAGGCCCGTGTTCCCCTCAGGTTTGGTTTATTCATTTCAGAATGCCACAGCAGATCTGTGTTGACGTTGAGTTTGAGGTTTACCTTAAAATATTCTGCATTTCTCTCAAGGTTTCAGTCTGTCTAAGCAGATTGATGCTTACGTTAAGTTTGATTTGGGTTCTCTTCACGTTTCATAGTACCTTGTTTACTTGTGTGTGTGTGAGGTTGAAGACTCTTATCCATTTGAACAAATCTGAGCTTCCCTGAGGTTTCAGTCTCTTGTTTCATGGCCCCTTTAAGATCTGAATTTTCTTGACTTCATTTTTTCAGTTATCTAGTGTATCTGTGTTCACCTCAGATTCAAGTCCCTCATATTTGAGAATATCCCATAACATCTTTTGTTCCAAACTCCAGTTTCTCCATTTTGAGGCACATCTGTGTTCTTCTTAATTTCCAGAAAGACACACAAATCTGCAGCTCAAATATATTACAGCCAGAGAGTATCAAAGAATATAAGAAATTTGACAAACAAGATGAGACCATTCAGTCCATCAAGCCGGTTTGTTTAGCTAATCGCTAAGTTGTCCCAATATCTCATCTAGATTCTTCTTAAAGGTTATGAAGGTTTCTGCTTCAGCTACATAGGTTAACATATTGTTCCACATTTCCACAACTCTTCATACAAAGAAGAACATCCTGGCTGCAGTCCTAAATGCACTTCCTCATAATTTCCACCGGTGTTCTCAAGTATGTGTTTCACTGTTAAGATGAAAGAATGTTACTGGATCTACTTTATCTATGCTTTTGAGGATTTTGAATACCTGGATTAGGTTGCCATGCGCTCTCCTCTTCTTACTAAACATGTTTAATTCTCTGAGTCTGTCACAGTACAAGATGTCCTTAAGTTGAAGAGCATAGAAGACGCACAAAGGACAGATGAGTAGGGTTTGGTTAATTTTCCCTGCATTTGCCTGGTTGCCTGCCAAGCTTTCTTTGGCTGGCTCCTCAACTGGTGCTGTACCTTTTTGTTTTTTTGCTTTGAGATGTCTAATCTCAGTGTTCTGTGAGGACTTACAAAGAGTTGAGTGCTCATTAGTCCTTCTTTCCCAGAGCAGCAGGAAGGCAAAGCAGCAGCAGGTGTTCTTCTTCTCCCACGGTGCTTGGTCAATGCATCCAGAAACTTTGAAATAATGAAAGTGAAGAGAAGTGAGGCTACCAGTTAAAAGATGGCAAAACCAGTGAGAAGCAGCACTACTCACAGGCATGTGAATCCATTTAACAAGGGTTTCACTGCCAGTGTTTTAATCAGGCTGCTTATTAACTCACCATGTTGCTTCTTGAGAAGTGCTGCACATTAATAGCTGCAGCCAAAGAAGGAAATTGGTCTTGCAATTGTCAGGCTCCTGACAGATGAAAACACATTAAGGGCAATTATTGGTCTGTGTGAATCTGAGCCCCTGGCTCCTTCTTGAAGGCAGCCATGTGGTGCAACACAGCTCCTCGGCAAAGCGAGGCACAGAGTAATGGTTTGTGAAGGCGTCACAGCTCACAAGGTTGCCCTACCGGATGAATGAAGTTCTATTTCTGGCGCTGGCCCTTTAAATATCAGTGCTGCGTGATAGAAATTGGGCTCAGCCAAGCCATTGATCAGTGCTGGGGTGGGGTGTAAAATATGAAAATGATGGATCTGGTCTGAGGGTTTAGACAGCTGTAGTAAATAGATTTGACTGAGTCTCCTATCGATTGGGCCCTCCAAGCTGTAATTAGACTGAGCAGCAAAGAGAAAGCCACGATAAGCTGCTTCAGCAAAATCACAGAGAAAAGAAATAGGTTTACGATGGAATCAAAGACTCGCTTTTCTCAGCTTCTTTCACTTTATACTGCTTGGCCAGTTTTTGTATTTTTTTATTATCTGGGTATCACCCTGACAGCTTCAGTGGTCACCAATCAGGGTAACGTGCTATGTCTTGTGGTGTAGCATGGTGCTGGAAAGTACTCTGACATGATTTGGTGTACTTCAGACTGCAACATCTACCCTAACCCTAACCACCCATCCATCCAGTAATACACTGATTGTTTACTGTCAGGGTTATGAGCCATACAAAATGAATACATGCACAGGACCGGGAAAAGAGTGAAGGTCAGATTCAGAAAAAAGGGTAATTCTGGAGACGTCACATCCAACAAAGAGTGCCAAAAACCAGGACATTAACTAAAATAATAGCCAAAAGGGCTAGCAAATATTTCAAAACCAGAATAGCAGTTACAAACCTACAAAGAAAAGTTCACTTCAGCCGATGTCACGTTATGCGACTTCTAGTTGTAGGATATGTCAGACTTGCCGACTGTAGTTGCTGCATCACTGAAAATTTCTGGGCATGTCAAATTTAGTGACTTTCCGGCACAGACCTGTTCACCCCTTATTCTGGCAGCCAATTGTGTGCTGTATGACGGAGCTGTTCCTTTGCAAAGGGGCAGCAGGTACAGCGAGTTCAGCTGCAATCTTGTCTCTCTTTTCTATCTATCTATCTATCTATCTATCTATCTATCTATCTATCTATCTATCTATCTATCTATCTATCTATCTATCTATCTATCTATCTAATATTAATATTCCCACACATGATTTTCACCGAGAACATTGCAATACCAAGAATGTATTTTTTTTAAACAGCCAACTTACATTTACACATTCACATTTACTCTAGTTTTAAGGCAAGAACACAACCATGGAGGGCCCCATGGTTGGGCACAGTCATTTCTGTGCTCACTCACATTGGGCCAGATTGACGTAATATGCTTGATGGTGACATGTGGGAGGAAAACTGGAGAAAAAACCCAGGCAAATATAGGGAGAGAGTGTATATTCAATGCAGAATTTCAGCCTGGGACTCTGGAGCTACAAGCTGCCATGCCATCCCAATGCTGGCCCTAATTTTGCCATAAACTAGAAACTTGTCAAAGTCCACAGTGTTACGTGCTGTATGGCAAATAGATACTTACTGCAATAGATAACTTGGATGGACTATCATCCCGGCTTGGATGGATGATGTTCCCTTACGTGGCTGATGGGTTTAGAAAATGGATGATCAGAGAAAATGGATGGGCATCCCATCCGTTTCCTTTACCAGTGAGAATTATGGTGTAATGAAAGGGCAGGGAGAGGCTGCATCCCAAAACTACAGGTTTCCATAGTGTGCTGCTATGTGGCAGCATCCCTCTGGTGTAGCTCCCATATGGACACCTGCAGGACTGCATGGTAGCTGCAGTTCTGGAGAGAAGCCCTGTTAGGATCTTTTTGGGGCCACTAGTTGGAGCTGCTGAGAGGAGACTCCTGTATCAGATGGAAGTTCTTCCTGACCCGGAAGTACTTCCTGTTGGAAATGTTGTTGCACCCAAGTATTTCTGGGTCCAGGTTGAAAATGAACTGCCCTGCCCAGGTGAGTCGGAGTCATTAGAGGAGGAGGAGGAGGAGGACAAAGCTTACCTGGGATAAATGGAGGAGGAGAAGAAGGGGAAATGGAAGGAATGGAGGTGTGTTTGTGTGACAAAGGCGTTCAATTAGGAACTGTTCCCAACTGTATTAAGGGTACCATGCCCTTATAAAATAATGTTTTGATGCTGTGCTCACGTGCTGTCTGTCTGTTTGGAGCTCCGGGTTGTGACATTTCACTGTCACACTTCAGTGCGTTCACATGAATTTCCAGTTGGACTAGTCAGTGAGACGTAAGGTCGCTGCTAATTTGTTAAAAAGAAGCAAATAAAGATAAAATACATTTTTCATAGCAACAAAGAGCAAAATAAACATATTAAATGTGTATCACTTCCAACCAAATGCAATCTAGCCAAAAAAATGGCATTTCTGGCTGACCAGGTTATATGCTTTATTTTATATCAATTGTTTAAGGTGAAAGGTCGGTTCTACGTCAAGAATTCAAGTAGCTTTGTTTGCCCTGAGTTTGTAGTGTGTGTGAATGCAGCAATGAGTTGTGCTCAGTTGTGCCCGGTGTTTGGGGTGTGAGATGCCCCCTACAGGCCACACTACTTATGTACTTTGTAGTGTACTGCCCCTCCACTTCCTCATATACCGATAAGAAAGATTTGTCCTGGGTAAGTCGGCTGCAACAGCTATCCAATTTTTCCATCTTTCTATTTCTGAACAATTTTTCTACCTAACTGCATCATAGGGAGCTTTGGACAGACACCAACCCTCAACGTTTTCACATTGGAATGGTTTGTACCCACCATTTACCTTAACATGTGAGCTGTAGGCATTGAGGAGGAGATCAGTGTACCCAAGCCTGGATTAAGATCTCCATTGACCCCTGGGTGACTTAGTTCCTTAACAGATCATACTTTTAACAATGTAGTGCGAGGACAACGAGTTGTGTAATGTAGCTCAGTATTTCCCACTCTTGCGTGTGGAGACTCACCCATTTTATGGAAAGGTTTGTGGACTAGTGAAAAGGCAATTTGCCATCTCGAATCTCTGGGAATGCCCTGGTAAGCAGATCCACCCCTGAGTGTACTAGTGTAGGTACCAGGGAGAAAGGCCTAAAGAATGGATTCATATCCAGCCAAGAGGCCATAATGGATGATGTGAATGAGCAGGCATGCCGGGAGCAATTCATTCCCTGAACTTATAGATAGCAGTGTTCTTCAGGGCTAAAATCAATCAAGACATCCGCATGGTGGCACGGAAGTTGAAATCCGGAAATACAGCCCTGTCGGGGTCTTTGGGTGCCACCAGAGGGCACTGTAGGAGGAGGTCTGTCCTGGTTTCCACACAACCTGGAAGTGCTCTGGACAAGCTGGGCAAGTCACCAGACACATTTCCCAAGTCGAATTTAAAAGAAAGCCCACCACCTCACTTATTTAAATCAGAGTTGGGAAACAGTGGGCAACGCTCTCTTGGAGATGGAAAGAGAAATGTGTATTAGTGTATTTTTGGTGGTGTTCTGGAGAAGGTGTTTATGACAAATAAAATTCTTTACTTGAACCGTGAATTGTGTTGGACATCACTGTGCCTGTGGTTTGGGGCTCAATGGCACCCCCTTGTGGTTACACTACCAAAAACCTACACGAGGACAAACAGGATGTGCAAAATCTAAACCATATAATGATCAGGCCAGCAGTTAAATTCAAGTCCTTGAAGTGTTTGGAATTGTGAAGAAGCATTGTTAAGCAACAAGTCATTGTGCTACTCACCTTCAAGGTGTAACTATTTATTGTTAAGCCATAAATGAAATTTACCTGGCAGAAGGATCAAGTAGCTTTTGCCAAAATCCAGAATCACCTCCTGGAATATTGGAGGTAGTATGTGGTCACAAGTCTATAAGAAAAAGGACCATTTTGCCCATTTATGTCCAAGGTTCCGAACATCAGTCATTATTCTCGAGGTGGAAGTCAGACATCTTGAGCCACACTAGCCATCCTGGTGTCCCTATAGCCTAAGAAGGGTCACTCTTGACCCTGAAAACGAGAAGACATTGAGTCCATAGTAGAGACAGACTAGTGGAATACAAATTACAGGTTTATTAAAGGTGAGATGCTGGGCGTGTGAGAGAGTGCTGAAGCATGGGAGCTGGGCAAGTGGGTGTCAGCCCATCAAGTTTAAAGAGACGACCAGGAGAAAAAAAGGCAAGACAAGCAGAGACTCGAAACCAAAAATCAGGTCTATCGTTCATCACGGCCAAACCGCAAAGAATGGAAATCTAAATAGTATTGCTAATGTGCACACGTATGTTTTCTTTCTTAGATAGTGAAGCATCCAATACTGACGTCAACCGCATAACTTCCAGGACTGCCAATCACCATCAACATGTTACAAAATCGCGGCACTTAGAGAGAAACAAAATGATGCAAAATATTTTCTAACAAGTTAAAACAATTTCTAATATAAAAAAATGCAAAACTCAAATTCAGCCCTTCAATAAACCCATAATGGGAATAAATCATTAAAAAAAAGTTTAAACAGGCATACAAAAATTTGGTAATGTTCAGAATCCTAACAGTGGGGAAGGCTGATATGACCTGACAGACTGGCACATCATAGGTGGCAGAATTAGGTTTCCTTTGTACTTTTAGGTCTCCTTGTGTCTAATTACTTCCTGGATTTGTTTCTTGATCTAAAATCCATCCATCCATTCATTCAAACTGATTACAGGGTCAGAAGTGGGGCAGAGCCCACTCACTTGTTTCCATCCATTTTGATTGCATGACATTATATTGAGTGCAGAGACAGCATGGTGGTGCCCATTCCTTTATTGTAATTTATTGATTCAGTATCCATGCTGCTTTAACTGTACGGGATAATACACAGTGGATTCAGAGAGCATTCAGTCCCCTTGACTTTCTGCACACTTTATTGTGTAATAGGTTTAATTCTAAATGGATAAATGTGCCATTTTGGCCCATCAGTCTACACGGAATTACACATTATGACAGTGACCTTTCAGGAAGGTCTGTAAAATCGCTGCCTCTTAGAAGTATTCAGACTCTTTGCTATGGCACTCCAAATTGTACTACCAGGAAGAGTGCCCAAATCTATATGTCCAAAGCTTGTAGAGACTTACCCAATAAGACTCAAAGCTGGAATTGCCACCAAAGGGGTTTTTACAAAATACTGAATGAAGGATCTGAGAGTACCTTAGTTTTAAAGGCTTGGTTTCTGTCCTGACTTGCAGTGTGAATGGTTGGACCTTCTATCCACAGGTGGATTCCAATCAAGTTCTAGAAACATCTTAAGGAGAATTAAAGCAAACGGGAGGCACCTTGGCACAATTTGTAGTTCCACTGCAAAGGCTCTGAATAAAACTAGGAATGAGAGATTTCAGGTTTTGTCTTTTTTATTGAATTGCAAACCTTTCTGTAAACATCTTTTCACTTTGTAATTATGGGTTATTGAGTGAAGAATAATGGGCAAAAATGGCAAATTTATCCACTTAAAATTAAGTCTACACTTAATAAAGTGTGCATACAGTGAAGGAGTCGGAGTACTTTGTGAATCCACTGCATGTCAGTTACGATCGAAGTCATCATGCCGAAAGAGCTGAATAAATGCCAGCGCATCATTGTGTGACAAGTGGCATACACACGTGGATCCAAACTGTTATACAATTTAGGACTGTCAGTATGCTCTTCACCACTATAGTGCGAGGGGCGTTCAAATAGAAACAGGAATTTATTAGTGTGAACACCAGGGGTCTCTGTTGCCTCGTGAACCCAACAGACAGATACGCAGACACCGGGTAAAAGCACAAAGAAGTATTCTTTTTATTCTTTTTTCCCTCTGTAGTGCCTCCAAAGCACCCTAGCCACAGCAACCAGGTAATACAATAATAAATAAACACAATACTTTTCCTCCTCTCCTCCCAGCAGCTCTGTCACACTCCCTCCCGACTCCGGCTTGCTTGGTGAGTCTCCACCAGTCCTTTAAATAGTCTTTGACCCGGAAGTGCTTCTGTCCTTCTAGCCACGTGTTTTGTCTGCACTTACGGGTCAGATGGAGACTTGTGGATTTCTTCAGCCCGGAAGTACAGTACAGGCCAAAAGTTTGGACACACCTCCTCATTCAATGTGTTTTCTTTATTTTCATGACTGAAGACATCGAAACTATGAATGAACACATGTGGAGTTATGTACTTAACAAAAAAAGGGGAAATAACTGAAAACATGTTTTATATTCTAGTTTCTTCAAAATAGCCACCCTTTGCTCTGAGTACTGCTTTGCACACTCTTGGCATTCTCTCGATGAGCTTCAACAGGTAGTCACCTGAAATGGTTTTCACTTCACAGGTGTGCCTTATCAGGGTTATTTAGTGGAATTTCTTGCTTTATCAATGGGGTTGGGACCAGCAGTTGTGTTGTGCAGATGTCAGGTTAGTTGGACGATCATTTATTTTTCAACAGGACAATGACCCCAAACACACCTCCAGGCTGTGTAAGGGCTATTTGACCAAGAAGGAGAGTGATGGAGTGCTGTAAATGGTCATGAAAATAAAGAAAACACATTGAATGAGGAGGTGTGTCCAAACTTTTGGCCTGTACTGTACTTCTGTGGTTCCGTCCCCGTGACTCAGGAGTGCTTCCGGGCTATACGGGAAATATAAATTCTCGAGCCTCCCTGCAGCGTGTCCTGGTGGCCCCTACGGCACCCAGCAGGGCTGTGAAACGGAACTCCAACTCCCATGGTGCCCTGTGGGAATATGGGGTGCTGCTATGCTGCAGGAGCATCTTCATCTGGTGTTCTGGGGGAGGTAGTGTCCCTCTGTAACTGCTGTCCCCCATCTTTCTCCTTTCTGGGCGTCCCAGCCGGGTTGAGCAGCCAGCCTTCCACCACATGAACTATGCTTTATTTATTGAATACAGTGAAACGACTTACACACTAGTTTTCTATGTATTCTCCTGCCACTGCAGTACTCTCGTTCCAGTGCTCAGGAAGCTTCTTAATCCTCCAAGAGTAGAAGTCATTTGACTGTATGTTGACCCATTCTTGCACAGCATCAATAACCTCCTCATTTTGCTTGAATTTCTTCCCTCCTAAAAATTCCTTAAGTGAACCGAAGAGATGATAGTCCCTTTCTGAATGACTTGCACCATCATACACTCTCGACTGAGAGAGAGAGAGAGAGAGACACGTATCCCCAAACTGTTTTTTAAATCTCTAGGAAATCTGAGATGGAATGGCTCCTTCATTTGTCAAAAATTGAATAATAATGTGCTGCGCAAAACTACTGTGTACCTCCTGCTCCGACATGTTGATTACAACTGACAGGGGGGAAAGAACAGCTAGCACTACTAACAACAAGTTTATATATGTGTGTGTTTGTCCAATGGGTCAGGTCTACCTTGCACTATTTACAAGAACAGAGCATAAAAATTTCTGTTTATAATTGAACACCCCTCGTATATTGTTATGACCACATCTGCAAAATCCACATGAATATGGGCTTTCCTTACTCCTTAACCCAAACACAGACTCATGGCCGACATTATTAGAATTAGTAAATCTCAATCAGCAAAATGAGGAACAAGATTACATTCACAAAATAAATCACCCCTAGCTGCCCCTTATATCCCCAAATTAGGGTCAGTGCAATCTGCTGTTACAGGGAGTAGGTAGCCCATTCTCCCTGACACACCCCAATTACCTCATGTCTTGTTTGCAAATCCTTTCCTCCATAGCACTCTCCTCTCCGTCATTTAAGTTCTTTGCCGGCCATTCCTCCTTTTCCGTGAACTTTCATTTCATTCCTCTTGACCCTAAACCCGTTGTTTTTGGACAATTATCTTGTTATTTAAATTTCAGTAGGTTTACTTCTAGACAGCAGCTAGTGTCACTTCTGGGGTTAATAACCAATGTGAAGGAAGTTCCTTTTTATGCATTACTAGCTGAAATACCCAGCGTTGCCCGGGAGGAAAATAAAGTGTTGTTTTTTTAATTGTTTGAGAAAAATATAATAAAAAAAAAAACACAACTTTAAAAATAAAAATAAATTAACAAACAATGGAAACTCACTAATGTGCTTGTCTTGCAGTCTTGTATGTTATCATCCAGTTGACGCTCAGAACAGGCCAACTCTATTTATCTTGAAAAGCAACAGGGGCACGGTGGAGCTCAAACATAAAGAATGCTGGCAGTCGCCCTCTGGTGGTCATTCCGAGTGTCAACTGGATGATAACATGCAGGCAAGACCACAAGATCACCCCCCACCCTACCCAGAAGGGGGTGGGTTAGAGTTGATTTCACCCTACAGCAGAGTTTCTCAACCTTTAAGTATATGTGACCCGAGTTTTCATAACAGTTTTAATTGTGCCCCCATAACGTTTTTTTTTTAAACCCTAATAAAATTTATTCCTATATTTTTTGCTGCCGATACACCGCTACAAGTTTTATTATACCTACTTAACTTTTATCGACATTTATCTACAGTAACTCTATATTTGTTTTTCTAGTATCAGAATGTAGTTTAAGTTAATTTGTTTTGGTTTCAATAGATGTATTTTTCATATTTTCGATTCTTGTTTTCCTTTTTTCACATCTTCACGCCTCCTTTTTTGTTACTTCACAGGTTGAGAACTGCCACCCTACAGTATTTTTAGTTGACCAATGAGAAACATGCGTAGCAAGTTTCATAAAAATCGCTCCAGCTGTTCGGAAGTGATGCTGGAACATACATACATACACACCCACATTGACTTTTATATATATAGATTCTGTATATTAATGTAATATTTGAATACATATTATAACACAAGAAAGGACAAGTGGGAGATGATAAAGTGTTTTGGGGACCAGCCGGTACCCGATATAATGTGGTCAAACTATACAAAAATAAAAAGTCCAAATAACTGAAGCCTTACCAGTAAAATGCTGAAGGTTTGACCATGTGGCACGTTGTTTACTGTACATCTCTTCCTTTTCATGGTCTGTAGGACAGTGCTGCATTCCATTTGAATTTGGAAGTCGGAATTTTCAACTGGAATGCTCCCGTAAGTCTGATTTCCAACTCAGAAACTCTGGCCTAGTCTGTCAAATCCGAGTTTGTCCGACTTCAGATCATGATGTCAGTCCAAAAGGGCGACTTACGTCGCAAACTTTAGTGAAAGCTGCATCATTCAGACTGTTCATTGGCACTTTTGTCTACTTGTGTCTCATTAAATCAGTCGTGCACAAAGTACTGTCCAACCTCTAACTGTGGACTTGTTGCTACTGTGTTTGGAAGCACAAAATAACCATGTAATGCAATGTTATTAACTGCTATTGATTCTGATGGAGCAAGCACAACAAAGGATTTCCTGGATGCATCCATATTGGTTTTCCGAATGTTTTACTGGGACACGGTCCAACTCAGCTCTGACATTCGACATTCTGAGGTAAATGGAATGGAGCATAACATTCAACTTTTTAGCTGTCATTTCTTACTCATGCCAATATAAGCCTAGGAACGTCTGTCTAATCAGAGTCGCTTAACAAGAGAGAAGTTCACTTGTTGCTCTACAATTGATCTGTTGAATTAAAATGAGTATTTACATAAATATGGAACCTTTTACATGAGCGTTTATTTAAAAGAAATCCATAACACCAACCAGTCCCGTATCTCCCTTTTTTATCGCATTTACGCTCTTGGCCATGAACATACACCTACTTGGACAGTCATCCGTGGTTGTTCTCACTCTTCTTGGCTTTTTCAAGTTTCTGCTTAGGTTTCCTAATGCTCTGGGACAGCCATCTTTCATTCCTTTTAGACATTTTTCTCTGTTTAAGAAGGATCTAAAAATTTGTAAGAGGCTTTTGTGTCAAAGCTTTTCTTTTTCAAACACTGAAGTAGGTGTTCGAAGATGTCCAAGATGCTGTGTCTGCTGGATCTTCCTGTCTAGTGAAATGACTCTTGACTTCCAGTTGTCTTGAGCCAATTTGCTCTTTGTGCTGGTCAGTGTAGTTTGGGAGGCCTAACAGTCCAAGATAAAGATGTGAAGTACGAGGAGTGACACGGACAGCCTGAAAGCCTGAAATACAAAATTGTATGGGGCCTGCCAAAACAAAAATGCTTTAAAAATATGTTAGGGCGTTAACTGGGTTTGTGAGAAAGTATGGTGGCAGCCAGTGAATGGCTGAACAGGGTCAAAGGAGTGGCCTGAGTATGAGTATCTTGTCTGGTTGGAAAGAGAAGTGAAGGCTTTGACAAGCCTCAGGAGGATTCAAGAAAGATGGCAAAGAGTTCAAGAGAAAAAGTAAAACCTGGAGTGTCATGGAGGTGTTAGTGCTTACCTCATCCATAGTGGTGCTGAAGAGTGTCACCATGGATAGAAGAAAGTGACAGGGATTGCTGATACTGACACTGTTAGATTAGATTAGATAGAACTTTATTAGTCCCCAGGGGGAAATTTGGCTTTTTACAGAAGCTCTTTAAAACAAAAAAAAAAGAACAGTGACAAATAGGGAGTCTCTGCTCACGTGCAGAACTGTTTTACAATAGAAGTGACATGCATTGGCCTTCAGTGCTCTTAACTAACCAGAGGTGCAGTACTGGTCCTTGCCATGACAGCGTATGTATCCACAGGCTGTCATTACCTTAACATATGCTGGAATAGCTATTTGGTGTTGTATACACAGCTTCTCAGTGCTCAGGTATTGTACCGCATAATTCTGGTTAGAAGTACAAGGTGGTGTACCTTTAGTTTGCATATACCGTATGATGCTATTATTCTATTTAATATATGAGTATCCTAACTAGTAGCATTCCCCTATAACCAAATTATTTCATTTGAGTAAGATTTTGGTGTTCAGGCAGCAATAGGACAATTTTGCACCCTTCCTAGAAAAATATTTAATAATGTGTCTCATTGAGACTGTTTACAGGTAATGGATTCTCTGTGCCATCTGTGGAAATACATCAGACTAACTGGGCTAAGACAGGTTGAAATCTATGCAATCAACATAGATCTCAGTGTTAATGTTTGCATTACACTCTCCGTTAGAAAGTATTTTTTAATGCACGCAGTAATAAAATACATTGCTAAAACTGTTTGTGATGAGATGTGCTGTACGTTGGAATGACAAATGTAATACATTTTACTACTTCAAATGTTTGTGACGCACCTCTGTTGGAATGACAGAGACATAGCAACTGGAGGTTACACTCAGATACATACAGGTACGGGCACTTATTCTTTTATCTAGGTGGATATGCTAAGTGTTATTGATATACAGATAGAGCTGAAATATTATATGTAGTATATACTAATTGGATTTAAAAAGTCTGAAAATATACAGAAACTCCTCATTTAACGACCGAGTTCCCTTCTTATTACTAGGATGTTAAACGAGGAGCTGCCCCTTATCGATATTTTAAGCATACTGCACATTGCCATTTGTGTCAACCATCTGATGCAAGATGAGGTGCCTGACGCTGAGACACCACACTGCCATTTCCATGACCAAAGTTCTATTGTAGCATACAATACCAACTGGTCAGAGGGCTGGTTGTAAGTCCGCGTGGTCATTAAACAGGCAAGTAGTTAAGTGAGGAATGTCTTTATTTACGTTTGTGTGGGGGATCTACATTAGCCAAAAGACAAGACCACATATTATTAGAATTTATTAGGTGATGCAATGGTTAAAAAGATTATTCAACACCGAGGAGGTTATCAGAGAATGCTTTCTCCTTAATTACAAGAGTTCAATCCTTCATCGCACTAACATGCAAACTGAAGTGCATTGTCCTCCAGGTGACACTCCTGGGTGTGTCTTGTGGTGTTCTCAGTGCCCTTCCTAGTGGTGGCCTCTGTGCTCAGGGCACATGGGAGATGAAACAATCTGAGGTGCTCTGTACAGGTGGGTGACAGTTCTCCAGATACAAAAAATCACATAAAGCTCTACATTTTTTCTTTTCAATCAATTTTTAATTCATTTTCATCAAGCCACTCTTTTCAGAATGTTAGAATATTAGAACAATCTATACGAGATAAAGCCATACAGCCCAACGACACTCATCAGTCCTATCAATTTAGTTCTTCTAAAGAAGCATCAAGTCTAGTTTTGAAAGTCCCTAAAGTCTTACTGTCTACCATGCTCCTTGGTAGCTTATTCCAAGTGTCTGTGGTTTTAGTTCCAGGCTAGTTTTTATGTGGATGAATATGTAGAAGCAATCACTAACAGTGAGCAGTAGTATTGCACACCATGTATTTTGTCACCATTTTCAATCACTTTGTGCATTCATTTGCACATGTCGCTGAATGAAACTGGCAGCATATGCAGGTATGAATAAGCTCAATCACCGGTAAGCAGCTTGATTGGCAGTTGATGTCTAATGTCTTATAAACGTGCCTCTTATAAATAAAGCCGGTGGGAAAAAGAGTTGACATTCTTAGTGATCTCTCAGCAAAGACAGCACATGTCACCAAATATAACTGGTGTCACAAACCACTCGGTCACATGTAAGCAGCTCGATCAGCAGTAGATGTTACACCTTGTAACTCCTTGTATACTAAGTATGCCTTAAGTCATGATGTTGTAGGGATGATAAGTGCTGGGAGGAGGAGGAAATCCTCATAGTGATCCCTGTAGAACAGCATGTCTCTGCTTAGGCATCAGTCGTCATTTAGTAGCAAGTTTTCCTGCCATCTTTATGTGCTTTTGTATTTTGTGAAACTATGAAGTACAGTAATATTGCTTCACTGACATTTTATTAATAAGTTTATTTCTTTAAAATGATTAATAAAGCGTGCATTTTTTAAAGCAGTATTTTTGCTTTGACGTACATTTTCAGTGCAAGTTGCAACTGAAATTCACAAATTATAAATGTTGGAAGGACTGGAACTCATTTATAACCTGAGGGCCACCATTATATATCTCATAAAACAAAATGAGGTGTTGGGGTTCATGGCAAATCCTTGTTTAATTCTAAAAAAGATAAGACAAATCAATTGTATATTCAGAATAATTGCTTCCTGAGCCTGGGTTTTGAGCTTCCAAGGACACAGCTCTGTCTCTCTTGGACATCAATAAATGTAATTTTCAGATAGTGGAGGTACCAGAAGGAGCAGAGCATTCAGTGTCGTGCCAGAAATAACATCACACTTCTTCCTGGTTTTCTTCCTCTAAACTAAAAAGGAAAGGCTGTTAATACTGGTGTTCCACCACTCCCAACCTCCATTGTTCCTACCTGATTAGGGTCCAAAGACAATCCCTAGGTGCACATGTTTGACAATATATAAATATATATGTAAAGTATTATACACATATATCATATTGTAAGGTGCAAATTAGGGAAAGGAGAAGAAAAGAAAAATTGGGGTGCCAACTGTACCACCCTTTTTATTGCCAAAGTTAAAAAAACTGAACAATGGTGCACCAGAAATAAGGAGCAACAACTGCCCTCCATGCCTCTGCAGCTTTTCAAACCTTTCATCTTTCTTGGGTTGTTACATCATGAGGGTCAGCGTTCATCAGACTGAGATACCATCTTCCAGGAGCCCTTGAATTTATGTTGTCCCGACTATTTGTGGATTCAGAAAGTATTCAGACCTTTCATTTTCTGCCCACTTTATTGTGTTGTAAATTTAATTTTAAATGCATACATTTGCCATTTTTGTCCATCAATCTACACTCAATTACCCATAACGACAAAATGAAAACATGTTTTCAGAAAGTTTTGCAATTGTATTAAAAATCAAAAACTGAAATCTGTCATTCATAAGAGTATTCAGACCCATAATTAAGTACTTTCTAGAAGGCAGCAATTCTAACTTCAAGTCTACTTTGATCTCTACAAGTGTTGCACACCTGTATTTGGACAGTATATCCACGCAAGCTTCAGTTCCTTTGGATTAAATAGAAGCGTCAGTTAACTGCCATCTTTAGGTCTCTCCACAGATGTTCCATGAGGTTTAAGTCTGGGTTTTGGCTGGGCCACTCAAGCACAGCATTTCCTCCTCCTGCCAATAAAGATTTTGCCACTTTCCCAACAGACTCCAAGCTTTATTCTCTTTTGCTGAAAATCCTTAAAATTCTTTTAACCTCATTCTGTAAGCACTTCTTACATTTCTTCCCACCCCCAATGTATTCGCTTCCCTGCCAAGCACTAGTCGGCCTTTAAACCAGGGACCCCAGGTGAGAGCTCCACTCAGTTCCATCGGCTGGCCCTACCACTTCAGAGGGGCTTTCCTATAATGGAGGCCAAGGCCCCATGTATACCACGTGACTGCCAGTTGCCCACAACAAACCTCACTTTATATATGAGGAAACCCCCTTCAGAGTTGGCAATGGCTGAGAAAAACTCATCTCCCTTTTTATTACGGACCACAATGGGAGATCAGCAACCTGGAGGGAGATACTTCACATCTTAAATGAATCTCACAGAGACCTCCCAATGAAATACAGTTAAGGCTGTCAGGGTAAATGGTCGTCCAGGTCTTCTTCTAAGAATCAATTCACTTAGGCTTTTTCCACACTACCACATTTTTTGTTTAAAAACACAAACAGTGTTCTTCATTTTTACCTTTCATCCATGATACTCCAGCACTTTTAACCCCTAAAAGCTGAGACTTTTGAAAACTCTCTCTAGAGTCATATACTGTATTTCTGAAAATTGTAGCTCAGCATTGCAGTGTTTTGGGGTGAAAACAGAGACTCTAATCGCGTTCTGGTTGGTTTCATGCCCATTGCGTGGCCCTTCCTTGATTGGATCCTGCTCATTACATTTTCTTAACAACTTTACTCTCAACTGTCAACTTTATACTCATGTGTTACTCAACAATTCCACCTTATGGTCGGAAAAAAAAAAACATTTTTCCGTTTTTCATATTTGCAATAGGGCAGCACGGTGGCGCAGTTAGGAGACCTGAGTTCGCTTCCCAGGTCCTCCCTGCGCGGAGTTTGTATGTTCTCCCCGTGACTGCGTGGGTTTCCTCCGGGTACTCCGGTTTCCTCCCACAGTCCACAGACATGCAGGTTAGGTGCATTGGTGATTCTAAATTGTCCCCAGTTTGTGCTTGGTGTGTGGGTGTGTGTGTGTGTGTGTGCGTGCCCTGCGGAGGACTGGTGCCCTGCCCAGGGTTTGTTTCCTGCCTTGTGCCCTGTGTTGGCTGGGATTGGCTCCAGCAGACCCCCGTGACACTGTAGTTAGGATATAGTGGGTTGGATAATGGATGGATGGATGGATCATATTTGCTATTGCTGCTCTCCATGTGTAAATACAAGCTCTTATTTCTGTCTGAACGAAGCACACATACACAGTATACAGTATGTGAATGACAATGTGGTGTGTTTTTGCGGTCATTGTGTGGGTTAAGGTAATTTTGTAAATGATGTAAAAATTAAATGAAAATTGACAAGTAGTGTCGACGTAACCTTAGTCTCTCAATCTCCTTTTCTATGAAGGTCAGATGAAAAAGTCCTGGGAATCCTCTTATGACAGATACCATGGCATGATGTATTGATGCATGACGTATACAACACTGAAAGACCTCAATTTCATGGTTTTGCTCCTTTTCTATATTTAGATTAGATTAGATAAACTTTATTAATCCCATGGGGAAATTCAAATGCATATTGCAGCAGAAACATAAAAAACAAAAGGTACAGAACACATAATACAGCCAATCCATCAATAAACAAATTAATAAAATTAACTTAATGGGTACATCAGGTGGAGGCATTGAATTGCCTGATAGACCACCCAAGGCGTTACTTAATACACCATGGAGGAATAAGCCTGTGGCTAAAAGTGCTCCAAGAGAGCGCCTCCTGAAGGGGACGGAGGGGATTTTTCATGATGGCATCCAATTTTGCCACCATCCTCTTTTCCATGATAGCTTCCAGTTTTTCCAAGGTTTGCCCTGTGATGGAGTAGGCTTTCCTGATAAGTTTGTTCAGGCCTTGGGCTTCTTTTGAGCTCAGTAGGCTTCCCCAGGAGACTGAAGCGTAGGACACCACACTGGCTACTATGGACTGGTAGAACATTTCCAGCAACTTGCTGCATACATCAAAACACCTGAGTCTCCTTAGCAAGTACACTCTGCTCTGGCCCTTCTTGTCCAGTGCCACTGTGTTGTCAGACCAGTCCAGTTTGTTATTCATGTTCATTTATCTATATAGATAAAATGATAAGCCTTTTGGATATCTGTTTGTTTGTCTGCTTGTTTGATAATCATACAACAGTGGCTGAACAGATTTTTGTGAAGTTTTACTTTTGTCTTACCTTTGGTCCAACTTAAAATATAGACGATATGTCATATTTGGAACAAGGATTAAAATGCGAAGAGGGCAACTCAAATTTGGGGACCGCAATTCTCATCAGGCATCAGGAAAGTGATGGAGCTGAGGCAAGGACATCGTCATCAGCATGCATAGCGTCTTCTTCTCATCTAGTCTGGATAACAGTTTTAATGTATCTCTGGATTACAGCTTTTTATCTAATACCACATCTTTTTGTTCCATGATGGCTTGAGTTTAGCCATGCTGAATTTCTAGAAGACAGTTTTTTCACGTCTATTTATACTGGCAAAGCCCCGTGTTTCAAGTAATATAATAATATTATCAAATGAAAGATTTAAAACAATGTTATGATTCTTGTCCTTGTTTCACAATTTCTCCTTGTGATAGTTTATTAATTATTTTCAGATGATGTCTCATTCATTTTGCTTTCTTCCCGTCACCACCATTTTGCCTTGCGGTAGCCCACATCATCTCTATGATAGAACAGATGGAGCCATAATTATTTGCTTATAATTATCTGATGGATTCCAAATTGGAACCTTGCACATTTTGCCTTCTTTACTTCTGATTTTGACTTCATGACTCCTGACTTATTGCTTCTGTTTTTTTCTATGACAGTTGTTGATCACAGTTTGGTTTTGACTCTTGGTCTCTCTCTCTGTCTTTCCTGCCTTATTTAAGAACTTCTCTCCTGGTCATTCCACTCAACGTGGTTGCATCCTGGTGTCACCTTAACCTAGAAGGGGTGTCTTTACAGGCTGGCTGAAAATGAACAGTGTGCTCATCACAAATTAATAATGTGTGTGTATGTAAGTGTGTGTGTACGTGATTTCACCTTCTCTCCCTCAGAGTCTCCATCTCTATCTCTGAGGTTATCAGACTATCACTGCTGTTTTGGAGAAGCCCTTTTATTGATAAATCTGTGGATGAGGAAAAGGCAAGTTTTAAAGTTCTCGATTCTCTATTGTATTCTTCTCTGAGAGTGGAAGAAGGAGACCCTTTGGGTGTTGGGCATTTACAGAAATAATCCCCCTGAAGAGAAGATCTATAACCACACCCTTGACGTAATTTTCCTTCTCCCTGGTCAGTAGCTGTATTCTGTGTTTACTCGCTCATCGTTTAATGTTATACATCTTTGTCAGTATGTCCTGCCAACTGTTGCCAGTTCCAGATCTGCCATGTCATTTAGCAGGCTTTGTTTCTTTGCTGATGTTACTTTGTATTGTATACACTTCTCCATATTTCTGGTTATTCTTTGATTTAATGTAAGCTGGATCACATTTTTAGGGGTGCCATTGACTGCTCGCACCCTAATGCCAGGCATTCACAAAGAGATTTTGGCACAACTGGAAGCCAACTTTGCTGTTGATGACTGATTTTCTGAGTCAGCTCTCTTTTCAGTTTCATCAGCCATGAGCAGTAATGAAAGGGCTTGTGATTCTCAAACACATTCTCTTACAATCAGAAGAACTTCTGTCACATCAGAAATTTCAGGTGACTGTCTTGTAATGTGAGTCACAGGCCCATTTTCCGATATTGGTGTAAAATTCACACATTCTGTATTGGGTATTGCTCATTTTTTGATTTGTAGCTGTCATATAGTGACAAATAAACAACTAAACATCCATCCATCCATTTTCCAACCCGCTGAATCCGAACACAGGGTCACGGGGGTCTGCTGGAGCCAATCCCAGCCAACACAGGGCACAAGGCAGGAACCAATTCCGGGCAGGGTGCCAACCCACTGCAGCAACTAAACAGCTAATGATAAAAATATCCTAGGAAATGTTTACTGGAAGACCCCGAAATAAAAACACAACGGTAAACTACATAGACTACATACCTTTAATTCTCTCAGTAAAAAAGACAGATCATATTGTTTGCACTTCACCCATCCACGTGTCCAGTTGTTAAAGTACAGTCATGTAGCTCTTTGTCGACATTTTGAGAAGTCTGAGGCCATATTGTTTTTTGAATGGTTTGGTTGAGAGAAGAAATTACAAGTTGCCACCAAAGCTGTTGTCCTCGCTTAATTCCAACAAAAATCTTTTCTTTAGGAGAAATAATAATTAGGGCCACAATGTGTGCCAACAGATAGCTTCTGCAAAATATTACCATCAGGCTGGATAAATAAAGTTCTCAGCAAGAAACTCCATCCTGTTTTGGGTTCCGTGTAAAACTGGATGCCTTCTCCCTTTACCAGAGGGATTTATAGCTTGGGGACCTGAAGGGGCAGAGTCAAATTCCTTCAATGGGTGTCCTCTCGGAATAAGAGAGGAAAATGTTAACGCCAGCACCCCCTCTCAACCCAAAGTACTATTACATACAAGTGATGAGCCCAGTGAGTAGTCCACAGATGCACATGCATGACAAAGGATGAAACTGTCTGTCTGGGCCACAAATAGTCTGAGCACCCACGTCAAGGCACGTCAGTCGGACTAAATGTGTCCGTACAGTTTGAGCACACATATGACAGACAACTGTGTCGTGCAGTTTGAGTAGCTGCTTCATCACGGTTTCTTAAAGACTCACAGCATATGCCCAGCATGAGCAAACCATGAACTCTTAAGACTTTTTGGTGTCCAGGCCCAGATGGTTTTTTCACTTATTTTAGGGGTGAAGATTTTGGAGATGAAATTCTCCCGACTTTGCCAAGCATTCTAATGTTAAATATTATATTTTGGGGGGCTCAAGGCACTTAATGGACAAGGCAGCCACGTGTCTGGATTAAACTTAATGGTAATTCATTCAAGGTGTTTCTCATAAATGCCTCGTGAAGAGACAGCGTGAAGAGTATTTAAATGAAAAGATGGGTCGAAGGACCCCTCTTGACAGGAATTTTCCATTAGATGTGCATCCAGGATTCAAACAGTTACTAAGCTGCAGACCTGTGGCAGCCTACAGGAATTGGAAACCAAGCAAAAGCTCCAACTGTTAACAGAAAATCGAAACATGTAAAAGTTCCTAAACTTTGGAGGCAGCAGCTGGCTTGCCTCACGTTGCTCCAGTTCAGCCATATTAATGTTCATTTCCAGTTTAGTAACATCAGTGGGTGTTTTTCCCCCCTACGGCAAAGGCAGAGAGAAAGCAGACGTGTCTCCGAGGGGAGAAGCTTTAAGGAATGGGCCCAGTGGTCGGCCGTGTAGTCTCTCTCTCTCTCTCTCCCTTCGACTTTCATGAGCTCCCTTTCCCCGTTTTGCAGCTGTGCCATTCAGTGACCTCTTGTTCTCCAGCTGAATATACCAGGGATTTCAAGTAGGGGGCTTCAGCTTTCATTTATTTCACTTTGCTGTTTGTTGTTCATGAGCTTGCAAATGGAAACCAGTGTCTAAACACACAGTCTCCTCAGAGCAGCTGAAGAGTCCTGCCCTTGCAACGTCCTTGAGGCGATTGAATCGGCTTGATAAACATGCTATGTTCCAGTCCGCCCCCGCTCCCCTGAGCCTCCCCCGGCCTGCAGGCCTGCGTAGCATGCAAATCTAGGCCTGCCATTGATGTTTGGCAGCTATAGGCTACCGTAATGCTGGGATTAGCTTGCTTTAATGCTGCGTGTCTCACCTTCTGCACGGCTCGATAGACAATCCGGTCTATACGGCATTAATATTGAATCAAAGTGCCACGGTGGGGCTCTGCAGACACGGCACAGCAACACAGTCTCAGCCAATTTGTGAAGAATAAGAATTCTAGAGATAATTGTGCTACTTTAAGGTACGGCAGCCAAAAATGGGAGCACAACTGGAGTTCATGTTAATGTAATGGGGACCCTACATAAGGGATACGTCAGCTCCTTAAACCCTATAATAAGCAAGTCTGCATACCATCAATGGTACCCTGATGTTGTGAGGTGAGCAGGGAGAGCAGTACTCTGCAGATTGATCTGTAAAAGGGCAAAAGATAGGTCAAACCAAGACATTTTGTCAAATATCGGGTCTCTCTTCGAAAATGTCGCTGGTCTCTGCATAGCTTTACTGAGGGAACATTTGTTGTGGGTTCAGAATGTTAGCTGTAGAAAATCGTTGAGAGGTCAGTCATCACAGTCCATGGTCATTAGCATGTGAAGGCGTCCTCTGGGGAAACATTTATAAGTGTATGAAAACTCCTGTTCCCTACTTACATAAAGTTTAGGAAGTGAGTAACATGATGAGATGGGCGTTCAAGGGAATGGTGATTTTTGTGGGATGTGGTTGTTCTGATAGAACTTCGGCATCCTTGGCCATAATCGACAAGATCTGCTATAGAGATTTACCTCCCGTGGTTTTAATAGAAAAGGCAAAGATAGTTCCTCCATACATCCAGTGTGTTTACGTGTGCTTCAAAAACGCGATTATTGACGGAAACCTGATCTCCAAAATGCAATGTCAACCCTTATTCCAATTAGAGAAATTAGGTTATCGGCCTCTGATGAGGCAGATTTCTCTGTGAATAACCCGACTATGTGGCCATGCAAACCTTTCAACGGGTTAATGTTGAGGATTTTGTAGTCTGCACATGTCCGTTGCACTCTGTCAGGCTGCTCATGGGTTAGCTTCGCACACACTTTCAGGAGCCACCGGTAGAAGTGTCCATAAAATACATTTCTAAAGGCAAATGTTTGGGTGATCCCATTATTCCTTCTCTTGGTTGAAATATACTGCTTAAAAATCAAAGGAAAATTTAATCATCCCAGTCTAACGCCAAGTCAATGAAGCTTCAGGGATATCAGTCTGTCTAGTTAGGGTGCATAAGTGATTGTGAATCAACTTCACCTGCTTTGGAGCAAATGAAAGTCGCAATGGGTGGTTTGCAGAGGCAACGGTAAGACAATCCCTGAAAAGAGAATGGTTTTGCAGGTGGTGTCCACAGAAAATTACTCTTTCCTTATCCTTCCTGACTGATTCTTCTCTAGTTTTGCATTTTGCTAGTGTCCTTGTCACTACTAGTAGCATGAGGTGGTACCTGCAGCTGATTCAGGTTGCACAGGTAGTCCAGCTCCTCCAGGGTGGCACATCCATACGTATTGTTGCAAGAAGGTTTGCTGTGTCTCCCAGCACGGTCTCACAAGCATGGAGGACATGTCAGGAGACAGGCCATTACACAAGGATGTTTAACTCTCTTTTAGAAAGTTTTTTGACTCTAGAACTTTTTGAAAAAGGAGAACTCGAAAAGATCACTTGTGCATGTAAACCAGATTCCTGCCTTTACCTGATGATTGACCTTAACCCAATCATGTGTTTACATGTAAACACACTGATTGTTGATGGCATTTTGTTGTGTTTTGTGAATAATCTATACTAATAATAGTAATCTATACTAATAATAGGCAAAGTCCTCACTGACTGACTGACTAACTGACTGACTGACTGACTGACTCACTCACTCACTCGCTCACTCACTCACTCACTCACTCACTCACTCACTCATCACTAATTCTCCAACTTCCCGTGTAGGTAGAAGGCTGAAATTTGGCAGGCTGATTCCTTACAGCTTGCTTACAAAAGTTAGGCAGGTTTCATTTCGAAATTCTGCACGTTACGGTCATAACTGGAACCTACTTTCGTCCATATATACGGCCATAGCCAGCAGCTCGGTCGCCGTGTGAGGCGGAGTTGCGTCCCGTATCATCACGCCTCCCACGTAATTGAGTGCCTGCCCATATAAGGTAAATATTCGCGGGTGAAGGACTGTGCTTAGGATATTCATAAGTGTAGCTACTGCGGAAACCCTCTGACGCTGAACAAGCCTTTGTACACATATCAATAGGAAAGCAAGGTGTAAAGCTTAAGTTTAAATTACGTTCATAGACACGCTGCTGCTAAATATTTGCAGGCAAATCCACAACTTAATACCGGGAATGCCTGTATGATGCTTTGTAAAGTTATAACAATGCAACCTATACTGAACCTTACCGGAAAAGGTTTGTGGTTTGATTATTCACAAGTGCTAACTTCATAGAAGCTTTAGATCATTGATTTTTCAAGACCAAATTGTTACTTTTATTTCAGCATAAACAACAATTTGACTGCCATTTTGTTATATAACCCAATTTTTCCTGAAACCAACTGAATGTTTTGTTTTTATTTCCTTTCTCCCAGCCTGCAAACGCAAGGAGCAAGAGCAGCACAAAGACCGCAACCTGGCCCCCAAGAAGCAACGCCTGGTCTTCACGGATCTGCAAAGGCGGACCCTCATCGCAATCTTCAAGGAGAACAAGCGGCCTTCCAAAGAGATGCAGATGACCATCTCGCAGCAGTTGGGTCTGGAGCTCAACACGGTCAGCAACTTTTTCATGAACGCCCGCCGCCGCTGTGTGGACCGCTGGCATGACGACCAGACTGGGAGTCCTGGGCAGTCAGGCGCTTCCACCAGCACTTTCTCGAAGGCCTGAGAAGGGGACGAGCCAGCCGCCGAGGGCTCAGTGCAACTCAAAGCATCTCCATCGGGGCACCTCTAGCTTTCCAAACCTGCAAAAAAAAAAAAAAAAAAAACGACGAAGACTCCTCCTTTCCCATGTAGTCAAAAAAAAGAGAATGAAAAGCAGAATTTATAATTGTATTATTTCATCAGGCCAGGACCCAATCACGAAAAGTCCCAATACATGAAGTTAAAAAATGAACCAGCAAGCGGAGTGATGTCAGCTGTTGCAGTTACACTCCAGGTGCTGTAGGTGGCAGTGCTCTGCAAAAACAGAGAATCTTTTTTTTTTTTTTTAAAGAAATGCACAACTGCGCCATCTGGAAAATGTTGAGTGAAACTGCATGGAAGTCTCTTTCATCAATCAGATCAAAACATTTCATCTGGCCGTTTACAATCGACATTGAATGCTTTCATGATACCCCTGTAACCCTTGGACGTACGGAGGGGCAGGGGGTGCAAGTAGCCGGTCAGGAGATTAAAAGTTGCACTGGGTCCAGAATGAAGTCTCATTGGCAGGTCTGGAAGCACATGAAAACTGAAGAACAGAATCCAACAATAAGTAACCCAACCACCGCTCGCTGTACCAAAAGAAACACAAATCTTTTTTTCGCACTGTGTGGCTTGAAGTTGTGTGTGAATCTTGTCGTGCTCAAGCACCAGTTGTTCTATTCTCGATGCATTGTCTCTGTTACCAAAGAAAAATGTGTAAACTCACAGACACCAAAAAAAAAAAAAAAAACAAAACAAAACAAAGGATCATGTTTAAAAAAAAAAAAAAATCAATAAAAAACGGAGTGGAACAAGACTTGGAGGTGCGGCCCCCCCCACCACCATCCACCACCCTCGTTAGCTGCTCTCTGAGGAGATTTCTCATAGTGCCAATGACAACTGCCTTAATAAAAATTAACAAAATAACCCTGAACGTGGCACTGGTTACTGCCGGGTGACTGTGCCGTAACGCACCAAAACGAAGCAAAGCGAAAGAAGAGACAAACAGCGACTGAAAAACTTTGTTTCCATGTACAGGAAAAAGAACCTAACCTCACGAGGGGCCTAAAGTGTCCTCCTCAGCGTGACAATGATGTTCCTTTCCCTCTTTCTCTCTCTGTCCTTTCTCTCTGTTTCTCTTCCTCTTTCTCTCTCTCTTTAATATTGATGCGGGTAATTAGTACCATTCAATAACGAAGGATTTGTATTCACTTTGCCATGTGCTCTGTCGTGCATATGTGTGAGGCACCTTGTTGACAATACCAAAAAAAAAAAAAAAATTATGGAACGGGGGGAAGAAAAATCCCAGTCGTGAAGGTGTATGCAGAGTTCTGCATCCCATGTGAATACCGTACTGAACATTTTGAATTGTTAAAAAAAAAAAAAAAAAGAAGAAAAAGAAGGGGAATGGCACAGCAGCGCAAGGTATCTGAGCCCCCGGGTAGAGGGCACTGCTCTGGGGCTGACAGCCGCCTTGCCGAAATGTTCCTCTGACGTTGTCTTAGTGTCTTGTGATGTCGTGGTAATGCTTGATTCTGTAAACCTGCCGGGAGCCTCATTTCAGGAGTACTGGGAAAAGGGGGTATGTTGGGTGGTGGGAGGGTGGATGTTGCATCCTGGGAGAACTCTTGGCTGAGCTGGGGGTGGGGTGGGGGGTGGGGGGGTGGTGGGACAGGTTAGGGTTCCCAATGGCGCAAAAAAAAAAAAAATGGCAATGTGGCCCTGGTAATAGTCCACAAGTGGGGCAATTTTAAAAGAGGGGCAAAAACAAAAAAGAGAGACATTTCTAGTGAGAACCAAAGTGGCTACCTCACTTGAGCTTTCAATCTGTGGTTTTTAAAACCATGACTGATACCAAAGATTTTTTCAACCTTCCCTGGTCTGTGTCTGTGCGTGTGTGTGTGCGTGTATATGTTACATTGGAGGTCCCATCCTGCACGGGGTGGGGTAGGGTGCTGCTAGGTGGACCTAGTAGAGCCCTTAATGGCATTCTGTTTGAAAATCATGCAAAAAAAAAAAACCAAACTAAACAAGAAAAAAGAAAAGCCAAACCCAGTATCCTGCTCCAGTCAAGCCTTGTAGGGAGATACCGAACGGAGATGGTAGAGGGAGGAAGAGATTAGTGCCTTTTCCCTTCAACCAAAGGTATGACTGCATTCTTGAGCCGACAGCCAATTCACGAGACACGCACAAAGTTTAACAGACACCTCCGCCCGCCCGTCCTCCCGAGCGTCTTCATTCAGCAGACATTAACAAAGCTTACCAGTTCACCTTCTGAGCAGCCAAAGAGAAGGGGAGCGAGCGTGGCGACCCAGAGTGGTCGCCTCAGCTTCACTCGAATATTCACACAGGACACAATTAATTCATTTTGTTTGCTTTTTGTAATAACCTTTCAATTTCATAACTCCAGATTGTGAAGATCTTTATAATTATACCATTCTGAATTCCACTTACATTTGCAAAATTAAATTTAATTTGTCAGTAATTTGTTCATCCTTCCTGTCTTATCCAATTTGAGGCCATGAAGTCCTGAAATGTATCCTGGCAGCATTGGGTGCAAGGCACAGGTAGTTTAGGGAAAGTATAGAACTCTTAATGAAAGTCCATAACAGGTTACACTCATATACAAACCCATGTGTACTCATGCCAGGCACAATATATCAAAAATATATTTTAGCCATCCATCCATTTTCCCACCAACTTGGATTTGTGAAGTAGCCAGAGGCAACTGTACTGGCGTTGGGTGCAAGGCAGAAACCATCAGCCCATCAAAAGGCATGTACATGAAAGTATGAGGGTGTGTGTAGGAGATATATTACAAATAGGGACAAGACAAAAAAAAAGATATGGACACCCATTTAATGTCCTATATTGAAAAAAAAAGAAAATTGAGCAGGGAAATAATGAAAAGTAGCTCAGAAAGCATTGTAATTCAATGTGTTGGACTCGGAGCTCCATCCTCTTCCAAAAAAGGTCCTAAAGTGGACTGTGAGTGTGTAGCAGACCAGAAAGGACTTGTGCCAGAAGTGACAGCACTTGTCATTTTGCCCATTCTGAGGGAAAACAGAAACTGCATTGATGACTGTGCTTCACTCTTTTCCTTCTCTCAACAAGAATCCGGGCCCCCCACATCTCTGCTCATCGATTTACAAACCCACGTTATCCTGAGCGTGGTCACAGGGAAGCTAGAATTAAAATACCATTGGGTAAATCAAAAGAAAAGGCGATTTGAAAATTACATGGTAACCGCAATGGATAAAAGCTGATGTAACGCAAAATCTTTGCAATGCCTTATGGGTAGTTTGAACCCACACAGCTCACTGCTCTGCGTTAGTCTCGTGGAAACCAAATTCAAGTGAACATGGATGCTTTGTTGTGAGATTCCACCATTGTTGAACAACACACCATAGTGAGATTGTGGGCAGATGGAGTAAAACCTACTGAAATTTACCAAAGGATGTTGGCTTGTGCAGGTCAGCAAGCAATTTAGGTAGCAAGTTTTATGGTACCCCAAGTCATCATGCATTATGGCATGTGCAGTTCCATAGCTAACATCCATATGTGCAGCAACAATGGACAAAGTACTGCGTTGGTCTTCACGGATGATGGCGTTCGCCATATCGATGTTGATGGTCGACCAGATCAAGCTTTGTTGCTTTCACCAAACCTTCCTACCCATTCATAAACTTTTCATTGAGTCCTGCTGTTTTCACTTCCTTACTGAGTCAACATCATTCAGTTAACTTTAGGGTTCAGGGATTCATTCCCTCTGCCCACAGAAATCTCACTACGGTGCATTGTTGATCAATGGTGCCATCCCACATGTTGATTTGATCTTGGCTTCAACTAGATTAATGTCAGAGTGCTGCACTGTGTGTGTTCAAACTACCCATAAGCCATTGCAAAGCTTCTCTCTGTAGCGGCTACTGCGTAATTTGCAAATTGCCTTTATTTTTCAAATTTACACTTATGTTTATTATCTACTTAATATATTTTATATTTATACAATAATCAAATGTGTTTTGTTTGTGTGCAGATACAGTATATACTGTATAATATATGAACTAAACACAACAGCAATATATAATATCATAAATATAGGTGTATATGGGGTAGTGGTGCCCTGCCCAATGCTGATTCCTGCTCTGTGTCCATTGCCGCCGGATATTCACTGGCTTCCTGCAGCCAAGAACTGGATAAGCTCATTGAATATGGATGGATGACGAAACTAGTATTATTTTTACTGTCTTCATTTGGAAATTTGGCACATTATAGCATGAATTAAGTATGTCGTAATCCACACATGTATGAAAGTGACACTGATGCAGGGCCTTGCATCTCAATTTCTTGAAGACATGTTCACTTGTCTCTAATAAGATGAAGAGTGCAGACGGAGACCACTTCTCATAACTACTCCACGTTCGCCATTCCCTAAATGTTTTCTTCATAAGAGAGGACCCTTGACTCTCTAATAGAGGCTGGCAATGCCAACCCACCTCTGTCTGCACCCAAAACATCATCAAAACCACTCATTTAATCCCCTTATACTTAATACTCAAAGCTGCGCTCATCGAGGTGGCGATCATCTTTAATGTCTTGATAATGTTAAACTAATTTACGGGGAAAAGGTTGTTTCATTCTTAAAAAAAAAAAAAATTAAATGTTACGCTTCTAAATTAAATAAAAATGTTAATGCAGATAAGCACTTTACCATTTATAAAATTTAAGTGTTATATTTATTCACTTTTATGCCTTTTTCTACGTCATAGTTCTTTCAGCAACTTGAAAAGAAAAATAAAAAACAAATACCTTTCCTAACAGCAGGTGTCGCCAGAGCGCTTTGGAGAGCGCAGCCCGTGCTCGGTGTCCCATCTCCCTCCAGACGCCTTCTCATACCAAAGACAGCACCAAAGATTCACGTTGGGCGCCCCGTCTGCCCCATCCCGTACCAGAAAGCGTGGCCTCCTTCAGAACACAGACCAAGGAAGAATTTTGACAATTTTTTCTGAAATACCTCAAATGTTTAATGTAAAATTTATGTGATTAAAAAAAAAAAAGAATAGTTAGTTTTGGAACTTGTGACTTGAAGCTTTATACTGTTAAATTATAATTTTGCAGAGTTGGCATGTATCCTTTGTTCACATGTTCAATACAGGAAGACTCATTGAATGTTAAGGTGGGTGCGAATCCCAAGCCGCTGATTTGTCCGGAAGGGAAGAGTAATCCCAGG
This sequence comes from Polypterus bichir lapradei, assembly GCA_026402145.1. Taxonomy (NCBI): domain Eukaryota; kingdom Metazoa; phylum Chordata; class Cladistia; order Polypteriformes; family Polypteridae; genus Polypterus; species Polypterus bichir. The sequence goes on from JANRMT010062789.1 coordinate 20,605,553, forward strand.
GGAGTTTACACATTTTCATATTTTCAAAATTTAAAAAATGAAAAAAGTAGCCCTTTTTCAGATATTTAAAAATTTAAGAATATGAATCTAAAATTTAGCAGAACTTTTTTTTTTTCCCAATGTGTTTTGGTTTCGCGGTCATGTCTTAACTACAGTATTTCTATGTGTTATGTGTTAAATTAATATAAGACAAAAGGAAAAAAGTTATGATTTTTTGCATGGATATGTACTCTTTCTAGAACTAATGACATAATTAGTCTTGGGGAAACAACAATCATATTAAAAAAGGAGCTGTCATCTTTTGAACCAACGGAATGCATGGGGGAAAAGGGTTAAAAAAAATAATTCATTATTTGTTTGCATTGTGAGAACTTTGTTTTTGTTGTTTTTTTGTGTTTTTTTTTTTTGTTTGTTTGTCTGTTTTTATCATTTCTATGTAAATGTTAATGCGCTGTCGGATGTTTTCAGAAATAGCTGAATATGGAAAAGGTCACAATGGAGAGATTGGTCAGCCGTGGCCAGTCAGTCAGTCAGGGTGAAAGGAGTTAAGGAAGGAAGGTAGCGAGGAAGCCTTGCTGGGATGAGGGCAAAAGGGGTGGGCTTGGGGGGGAGGTAGAGGGGTCCGGGGACCTAAAAAACCTATGTAGGGCCTCCTTTTGGTTGGGCAAGAATAGAAATGTGATTGTTAGTACATGTAAGTGGAAGACCCCAAAATGGCATAATCGTTTCCCTGTTCTGTTATTGTGTATTTCAATCACAAGAAAGTGTCTTTGTTTGATAAGTGGACAATCAGTTTTGTTTATTTGTTTTTGTTTTCTTTTTTATTTTTTGGAAGAGTAGATTGGGGCGCAGCTCTCAAGCCAAGACGTACCAAGGCTAAAACTTTGGTCCATAGTTCCACATTCACTGGCATCTCCAACCCAACCCATCCACCTTTTTGAAGGTTATCCCTAATATTGCAGGTTCTCTTAACAGAGGCCAGAGCTCCTCCACTGAAATCACCTGGGGGGTTCCTGGATGTGTGTGTGTGTGTGTGTGTGTGTGTATGTAGGCTTTAAGCACCAGTAATGCCAGTCTTATGGGCAAACAAAAAGGGATGTGCCAGTCGTCAGGGTACTGGTTCAGCAGTCGCTTCAGCTGAGACGTCACTCAAATCTGCTCCCCTGCAGACGAAGGGGGAGGACAATCATTAGAAGGGTGGCATATCCGCTGGAGGGCTGCCAGATCAGGAATTCTAGCGGTGATGGGGGATTGGGGGGACTTCCTTGAGATATCGCCAAAAAAGTTTGACTCCCTGGCCTCAAGCTAAAATTCCCTCATTCCATTTGTTCTCTTTTACTTTTTATTACAACTTGAGGATTTGCGTCACATTTAGTCTCGGTGGCTTCACCAAACCGCACTTTTTTGTTTCTTACCTGCACAAAAAGCTATGCAAACACCAAGGCTTGGTTAACCAGGCCACAGTGTACAATCTACTTTGAGCCCTCTGAGAAAGTCCCCCATCTCCACACCCAAAATCCCATCCCCACTATGCTTCACTGTCTGCAAAAGGGTCCAATGTTCAGCAGCCAGGTTGCATTGGGGTGGTGGAATGTTCAGTTGTATGTCATGTGCATCATCACCACCTCCGTACGAGACACTCCTGCCACATCATTTGAGGAGAATTCTCTTTACATTTGGGGTTGACAGGGACTTGGGTTCAGTTCCCAGCCTGGTCGCTATCCATGTAGAGCACTTTAGATGGTTTACTCCAGGGTATCGTGCAGATCTCAAATTCCTTTATGTCATGTTAAGAAGTTTGTGTGTGAGAGTGTGCCCGCCATTGGACTGGCATCTCATACGTTCATTGTGTTAGAAAACTAAAAGATGGATGAGACCTTAAAGGCACGATCACCCAGTTTTATAAAAGTTTGACGTTCTTACGCTCTAGGTTGTCAGTTTAAGTATCCCTGGATGGGACAGGAGTCCAATGTAGGGTTTAATTCACTCATTGGGTCAATTTAGGACCCAACGCTGAATGAGGGCACCAGTCCATTAAAATCAAAAATCAACTATGGGTCTAATTTAGAAGCTAAAGTCAATCATATGGCACAGCAATTTAAAGTCACCAATCAAGATGAAGTGCGCATCTTTAGGATGTGGGAGAAAAACTGGAGAAACACTCCTGCAGATGCACAAGAGCATGCAAAAAATACACATGATTTTGTATACTGTATGCTAACAATGACCTTGTTTTTAATCAGGACTTCCATCCAAGTAGCTTAGTCATGGGATGGTGTGATGTTGCAGTGCCTGAACCCCAAGTTCATTTCTATTTGGGGTATTTTCTTTATGGAGTTGGCCCGGTGTCCACCTCAGCTTCCCAGGTGGACTCTCGTGACTTGCTGCTGGCTTCAAAGTGACCTGGTGTGGCTTAGTGAATATGACTTTCGATGCACAGTGGCTTATATCCGGGTTTGCCGAGATTGGTTAATGCCCCTCATGAAAATTTTAAGTGAGTAGAAGGATTAGACTTTGATAAGTAGATCATGCATTGCAGCCCCTCAGGTAAAGTGCTCCTCACTTTATTAAATGACATTTACAGCCAAGCAATGTGAAATGACTGCTTATTACAGATCACTGACTCATAATATTCCAACAGCCTTATTAAGTTTTAGTCCTTCACCTCCTCCTTAAAGCTTCCAGGGTAGCATTATTGATCAAGAGAGCTTGATGCCCTCATTTGCTTTATGTTACAAATGCAGAAATGTTGAAAACAAAATGAGAAAAATAGACTGAGAGAAATGAAGGATATACTTCATACTTCATAGCTAAGAACAGTTGCTGTAGTCTTCCTTCCCTCCCTGCCCACCCTGCCTACACTTTAGGTGTAAAAAAAAAACGTTTTCACTCCTGGGACAGTGCTCAGAGCATCCAGCTATTTAAGAAAAAGTTAAAGAGTCACAACCATAGACAATTCATTAAAATATTAGACCATTCTTTAATTAGGGATCCAAAGAGAAAAAACTCCAAAGAGCTGCTCCCCAAAGTTCACCACTAGGGGGAGATGCAGCATAAGTGCAAATGGCAATCAGAAAAGTGAAGTGGCAGAGGAGTGCAACTCATTCTCCATAGGGGAGTGGCGGAGAGGGACGAGTCGGGGTTCTCGGCCACACGCACATATGAAAAGCAATGGCCTGTCTTGCCTTGGAGCTGATGCTTACAACCAGAGATTGTTGGAAGTTGCTGGGAACTTTAATGTAGTGCTAGTGAATAAATACATTTGTGAGAAAGAACATTAATATATAAATGAATAAATAAATAAGCAGAAATTTAAAAAAAATAATAAAAACAAAAAAAAAGTTATTGGAAAGAGACTGAAACTCACCTGCAGAGACTCCA
>JANRMT010062789.1:20617198-20642369 GCA_026402145.1 Polypterus bichir lapradei
TATCTATCTATCTATCTATCTATCTATCTATCTATCTATCTATCTATCTATCGATCCAGTCAATGCATTTCTTTTGACTTCATCCTCTATCACACTTGGAGACCCCATAATTGATGTGCCTTTGGGTATTTTCTGCCTGTCAGCATTGGCACCTTGATCCAAATGTGGCTTGATGAAAGTCTGACTTTTGTCCACCAGCTCAGAGATTACTCCTTCTGATTCACATCCACTTCAAGGTTCTCCCTGCAGCCTCTATGATGGTTCTGAATGCCTTCATCTTGTGTTTGGCTGTGATATTTAGGAGACTGAAATCCTTGCAGAGTGACTGCTCTTAAAACCTTTTAGCAGTACATCTCTGTGGGTTTCATACTCTCCTTTGGAATGCATATGACAAACTCACCTGTCTGACCTTTTTCTTGCTTCTTATATTTGCCTCTTTTAATGGACAGTTCATTTTAAAATATACGTAAGTAATGGCATAGACACCAGCATCATGTCTGATGTAAGGTGTTGCTATTGCAACATCAAATAGAAACTTAAACCACCTCATTCTCTGTTCCAAGAAGTACAGATGACCCTTTCAAAGCATGTTGAGTCTTCTCCCCTACCATGAGATTTACTCTTCCTCAGGCTCTTTGACATTAATGACCTACTGCTGAAGTACTGGCTGATTCCAAGTCATGCACTCTGTACATGGAGACTAGATGGATCCACTAAGGGAGCAAGGTTTGTGAGAGGGTACCTTGCCATTAAATCTTTGTCAAACATTTTGTCAGCTGAGCTTACTTTCTCATTGCTGGCTCCTGGGTGGTCATCTGGATGGATGCCATGTATCCTTCAGGGCATTTTCAAATAAGCTCAAAGCTCAAATTTTTCATGGATGCTTGAAACAGGAAAAGTATATGCTCATCCAGGTAATGTGCTTTTCAATTCCGTAAACGTTCCATTTGGACCCTGGCAGGAATGCAGTTATTACTTTAAAACGTCACACGCATGGATGTAGTGTGCTTCTTTTGGGCACTGGTTTGAAGGGTGAACAGGTGAAGGATTTGGGGGCCACACAGTCTCTTCACTGCTTTCATCAGAAATGATGACTCCAACCAGAAGAAGAGCTGAAGCCACAACTCTGACAACCCCTCTTCTTGTGTGCTGATTTAAAAATCCCGTCCCATAAATTCGTCGTCGTTTGATCGAACAACACAGAGGAAGGCACCTCAGTGTTTACTTACTCGATTTCTTTTTTCTACATTATTTAATGTTGAATCATTGGCTACTAAATACAGTTAACAAGGGTACCCTGACCACCATATGTACAGCTGGCATAATTATCAGTATTTCTGGGAAGTGTAAAGCCCAGAGAAACTTCAGAGTGTTGTGAAATACGAGGGATGTTCAAAATGTTTCCGCACTTTTATATTTGTGTTAGAAACAGTGAAGGCGGGAGGAGAAGTAATTGGGTATTAAAAAGTTGGCACAACACTGGGAAAATTGCATTGTAAAGGAAGGTGACTATGTAGAAAAGTGATGTTATTTGTTTTTGAAATTTTTAATAAATAGATTTTTAAAAAAGTGCAGAAACCTTTTGAACGTCCCTCATTGGTGTGGCACATTCAAATCCAGGTACTTTTCTTTACAGACACTCCATTACCTATACTATTTTTAGCTGTCGTCTTTTTACCCCCAAGGAGATGTGTGTTTCTTTTGGGGAGTGAAGTGTGAAAAACCAAAAAAGAGGAGTAATCATGAGAGAAAAAATAAAAGGGGAAAATGTTATCAACATTAATAAAATGTTAATATTGAGACATACTGCTGTGATAGGGAATGCAGTGATATACTGTATTGACAAGAGAAAATAACAGAAATGGTTGGTTATTTCTTTTGAACCATATTAAGAAGAATCAAATTATATAGACCAGAGTTAAACAAACCAATCAAAGCCAGAACATTATCGAAATAGCGCAAAGGAGAAAATCGATTTTGAAAGAGCTAGTTTAATTTACAGAGAAAGAATCATCAATTATCAGAGCAAAATTTTTTTCATATGAGGAATCAGAAGTGGTTCGGAAGCCAGTAATAAGCAAAAGGATATTGGGTAGCAGGCAGTGAAAGAGGTGCTACCAACAAGGGTGGCTTGTTATAGAAGACAACTGGGAAATGACTAAAAAAGTCCAAGGGAAGAGTGTAGAGTAGAGGAAAAGGCACTCCACACGTTACGAGAGTTCAAAATGTCAAAGAAAATGAGAAGAGAGGTGGAAGAAAAGTGTAAAGAAATGACTTAACCAGCAAAAAATAGCAAGAGACATTGTACTATCCACCTTAATAAAAGCATAAGAGTCTGTCTTTGTGTCTATCCGGTTTCTATGTCTCTGACAATCCTAAAGATGGCACTTCACAAACAATTTTAATAATAAAATGCATTGCATTTGTCATTCCAATTGATTGTGCATCACAAACATCAACACTGCTTTTACAAATCCCATGCCAAATGACACATAACAGAGACATACGCAGTGCATTTGTCATTCCAACAGATGGCACATCACAAACATTTTTTAGTAATGGAAAGCATTGCATTTGTCATTCCAACAGGAGGTGCATCACAAACATTAACACTGTGTTTATGAATCCCATACCACAGTGGTTCTCAAACTGTGGGACGGGCCCTCCTAGGGGGGCGTGAAGTAACAAAAAGGGGGGCGCGAAGATATGAAAAAAAGAAAACAAGAATTGAAAATATGAAAAATACATCTATTGAAACCAAAACAAATTAACTTAAACTACATTCTGATACTAGAAAAATAAATATAGAGTTAGATAAATGTCGATAAAACTTAAGTAGGTATAATAAAATATGCATCAATGATATATCATTAATTAAAAAAGAACAAATTGGTATTAGTGGGCTCCTTTCAAAAAACGTTAGGGGGCGCGATTAAAACTGTTATGAAAACTCGGGTCGCAAATACTTAAAGGTTGAGAAACGCTGCCATACCAAATTACTTATAACAGAGACATATGCATTGCATGGTGCACTGCAAATATTAACGTGGATGTCTACCTTGATTGCTTAGATTTAAACTCATCTTAGATGGTAACACACCTAGTATAGAATAAAATGTTTTTTAAACAAGTCACCCATTGGAAATCAAACAGTGGGGAATGATCAACATAGGAAAAGCAAGCAATACAATGGAAGAATGTAACACTGATAATGAGAATATTCCAAGATTGTAGGGAAAAAACAAGAGAGTTTATGATAAGAAAGACTGTAAGATATAGGAGGAGGTACAGTATATCTGGTAAAAGCTAAATGGAGCAAATTAAAATGAAACTAGAAATATAAGCCTTAAGTGTGGAATTGCAAGATTCAAACATTGAAAAGAAGTATAAAGTGATGGAAGTACAAAAGTTATATTCTGTAAACTTTGTGTAAATTAATTGAAAAACTGAGTACTGGGGTGTTAATAAAGGTTTATAAGTACACAGATGTTATGATGATTTAAGAAGATGAGACTCAGAGTGATCCTGAAAATCATTTCATGATCAATGGGGAAGTTGTACAGAGTAAATTAAAGGAAATGTGACCTGTAAATATTAGGTCTTAAGTAATGGATTTTAGACAATAATATATAAAAAAAAAATCTTTATATTCAGGTGTCTAGCCAGCGAACAATACTGGCAGAGACAGAGGCACTTCAGAGGCAGAAGAACGGATCACTGCTGGAGAGGTGAATTGCAGAGAAAGGAATACGCAGACAAAGCAGCACTTCTGGCAGTGAGTATAATGGCATTAGTAGAGCTGTTGAGAGTGTTTGGATCGGAATCAGAGAACCCAAAACAAAATGGATGAAGATTGGTGAACAAGAAGAAACACATAGATTGGAACATAAAAGCCAAGAGCTGGAAAGAGTAGAGAGATTCACATATTTGGGAGTGAGATTGAGGTGAAGATGGATGTGATGAAGAGATTAGGTAGGGCAGGAGCAATATTTGTTAAGTTAGAAAGAGGACAAATCAAATTGTGGACAAAAATTAAGAGTCTATAATGTAGGTAAGTAAGAATAAGAAAGAATGCATGTGTGTGAATGAGAGGGAGGTCAGTGGAATGGTGAGGATGCTGGGAGTAGAGCTGGTGAAGGTGGATGAGTTTAAATACGTGGGATCAACAATTCAGAGTAACGGGAATTGTGGAAGAGAAGTGAAGAAGAGAGTGCAGGCAGGATGGAATTGGTGGAGAAGAGTGTCAGGAGTGATCTGTGGCAGACGGGTATTAGCAAGAGTGAAAGGGAAGGTCTACAGGATGGTAGTGAAACCAGCTTTGTTATATGGGTTAGAGACGGTGGCACTGACCAGAAAGCAGGAGACAGAGCTGGAGGTGGCAGAGTTAAAGATGCTAAGATTTGCCCTGCGTGCGACGAGGATGGACAGGATTAGAAATGAGAACATTAGAGGGTCAGCTCAGGTTGGAAGGTTTGGAGACAAAGTCAGAGAGGCGAGATTGTGTTGGTTTGGACATGTGCAGAGGAGAGATGCTGAGTATATTGGGAGAAGGGTGCTAAGGATAGAGCTGACAGGAAAGAGGAAAAGAGGAAGGCCTAAGAGGAGGTTTATGGATGTGGTGAGAGAAAACATGCAGGTGTTGGGGGTGGCAGAGCAAGATGCAGAGGACAGAAAGATATGGAAGATGATCTGCTGTGGCAACCTCTAATGGGAGCAGAAGAAGAAGAAGAAGAACAAGCTAGTAGTGTGGGTAGCCTTGTATGGATCTGAAAGCTAGACATTTCACTAAGCAATTAAGAGAAGACTGGATGTTTTTGACCAAAGATGCTTGAAAAGGATTATGATAATAACGATGAGTATCAAGGAGAGAAAAGACAAATAAGATGGAACTGAGTAAAATAGGGGTATCGAGAATGATAAGATGGGCAGGACATGTATGGTGCATGGATGACTCAAGGACAGCAAGAAGAGCAGAAAGATGGGATCTGGTAGGAAGGAGAAGAGCAGGAAGGCCAAGAATGAGGTGGAAAGCTATGGTGACAGATGAAGCAAGAGATCGAGGTGCAAGAGGAAGAAACCTGTAGGAAGTGGCACTGGATAGAGAGAATTGGAGGAAGCTTTATAACAGGTGGGGAACGCAGCATTGAAGACAATGCAAGCTTGTCTAACTTTATGATCCAGGGCAGGCTAAAAAGACACACATTTCTCACAAAGTATCCTTTATTGGTGAAACGCATCTCATAAGGTGTGGTGGTTCAGTGTGATGCTGTTCCTCTGGCCATGTCTGACTCTGCTCCTGTGCTGAGTGATGATGTGCAGCCAAACTCAAACTCAGACATTAAAGCATCTGAAAACATAGAGCCCTTAGTCATAGAAAACCACTCACACTATTAATAAGGGAACAGTGGAATTATGGCTTCATAAAGTCTCGGTAAATGGACAACTGATTATGGAAGGTATGGCTTCAATTCATACTTCCTGGTGATTCATCTAACTGGGTGTAGTAGATTACCAGGGTTAAAAATAATAGTGCCTATTAGTTACATACCTGTATCATGTGGAAATAAGCAAGCTGGTGCACACGTATACTATGGGAGGGTATTTTCAGGACTGACAAAACTTTAGAGTATTTAAAATTATGGTTCAACTGCCTGGTAAATGAGAAGGGGCTTTGAAATATTGTTTCACCTTTCCTGAGTGCCTTCATTAGACATCATGGCATCAAAAAGCTTCCCCTATCTGGCACTCCTTTTCACCATACTACTATGAATACTTTGGGACCACTGGAGCTGTCTGCCTGAAGACACAAATACTGTACATACAGTAATGCTGTTGATCATGCAGTAATACCCTCTTTTTCATTTGTCTTTTGATTTTGCTTTTGAAGAACCCATCCATATTTGATATTTTGTATTCTTTGGATCCTTCTCCATCGTTGTAATAACTTCTAGGATATCTCTCATATTACACTTTGATAAAAAGGCAATGTTATTCACATGAACGTGTCTTTCAGTCGTAAAGGTACAAAAGCAAAGTCCATTACATGTGAATGGGGTGCGTGACTGCTGGAGATCTAAGTAACACACACAGGATTACTCTGGGAATCGGTGATGAGGATTGAGAATGAAAACTTCTGGTTTACAGGCCAACACTGTAACCATCTGGGGCTATGCTGCCTGATAATATAGTCTCGGGAGATCTTTACCAGCAGGAGAGAGCAGTTAGATTTAAATTACTGATAATCGCGTGTGCTGGACTTGTTGTAATATGCCTCTGTGCCAAGTTACCCACAGGTCAGAGCCACCTGCCCTCATTTGGAGAACTCCTAAAATTGCAAGTACTTCTTGAAAGAATATAAATGTCATCTTGCTTCTGGTAAAACACGTTTCATCTCAGTCCACAGGGGAGCAATCCTGAAATGGAATGTATTGTACTCTAGCACAAATCCCAAACAGCTTAATCTATTATTGTTATGCCACCTGGCTTTGAATTTAGTATTAACACATTTAGCGTCATACGAGTGGCACAAGGTGGCAAGCTGCAACATTTGAATAATTTGGCTTAAACTTTATTGCTTGTTTTTTTTTTTGTATAAAATATTTTTCCATTATTCCTAAAAAACATTACAACAGTAAGAGCAGCAATGACAGTTAAAGCAACAGGAAGAATGACAGAACATCAAAACTGAATTAATATTCAAATGAGATTTTGACTGGTCAAATGAAAATATGTTTTTAACCTTTAATAGTCTACTTGAAAGTATACAAAATATTTATTATTTGTGGAAATGCAAAAGACAGTAAAACAACATTGTGCTTTTACTGAATGCACAAACCTTAGTATTATGTAGAAAGGCAGGAAAATGATTTCTCTAATATCTTTTCCTATATATGTACATTGGCTTAATGTGAAGAAGCATTCACAAAGCAATCAAATAAAAATAGACTGCTTATACCAGTTGTGTCAATAATATTTTCTAACAGATGATATTTCATAAATGAGACTAGAGCATTTTGACTATCTGGTTCATTTCTATTGTGATCATTCAACAATAACATTTTTTAAGCACTCTAGTCCAATAGAATGATCTCGTTGGTCATTTATAGTATACCTAATATTCTAATATTGGCCCTCCAACCTGCGGGAAAAAACCTGGGGGTTGGTGGGAGAATTGGCACTCCAGCCACCATTAAAAACCTCACACTGGTTCCATTCCATCTGAACTGGTGTGGTGCTGAGGTGTCACCCGTTGCATGGCTGCACTCGGGTCCTAATCTGGCATCCTGAGTTGGTTTGTCATGTGGTGGGTGCGGCAATGCGCTGTATCAGCGCGTCCTCTTAACTTCTCTCTCTCCCTCTTATATGATGTGTGTAAACAGTTGTGCAGTGTAGCTGTACTTGTAAAGTGCCTTGGGATGTTGTTCACTATTAAAGGTTCTATTTAAAATAAAGGCTGGCTGATTAGAAACTTTCCTTAAGTCACCTCTGATATCTTAAAGTATTTTGACTATTTAGCTAAATGGATTACACAGGATTTGTTTGCTGATGCCTACTACTATTTTTAATTAATTTGGCAAAGCTTAACCTCTCAAGTCACCAGAAATGATATTCCATTCTCATCTGAGCAAATATCCTTTTGATTTCAATTACGCACTCGTCACTTTTACTCTTTAGTTATTATTTTAGCTGCTGGAGTGCCACTTTATCTTTTTTCTTGCGTGTCATTTTGGTTTCATGAATGCATTTTAGAGTTTGGGCAAGGCATCAATCGATGTGTCGTTTACAATATTTACTGTGCTGCGTAAAATTTCATTTACCAATTTGAAATTGGTTCTACCGTGAGAACACTGTGTCATAAAAAAACACCTAAATACTTTATAAAATGTAGGTATAATGTATAAATGTATGTGCCTCTCAAATTATTTTTATAAAATAACCTAAACTTGTTTGTTTTCTTCCTCTTATGATTTGCACCTGCTAACTCTGCACTGTAAGTGTTATACCAGTTCTGAAGACTATGAGACATTTCATGAATTATTCTGCTTCCTTTTCTGTATCCGTTAAGTTTTGGCATTGCCTACAAATCATCTAAGTGTACTCAATGGAGTGTACATCTGAATCACCTGAGCCCCATAGGGGGTTGCTGTCTGTTGTTAATGAATGTTTTACTGCTTAGCTTTAAACAATCCTACAGTATGAAACTTCTATGTAGGATTTTTTTAAATTCCTAAACTAGACATTTAACATGACTTGTATCAAGTCCTTCTAAGATATTTTATTCATATCATCTCCTGTCATTTTTCCCAAATGATTACATTTTTAGGCAAATGGTGTTGATTCTGTTTTTGTGCAAAAACATATACATATAAAAAGGATTATTAGAAAACAAAGCAAAGTGCTAAGATGATACTTCTCTCCTCTGGTAGTCCTTTGCTGTTTCTTGAGATCCAACGAAAGATGCTCAGCTTTTGTCCTGCTGTCTTTCAGTGCTGCTGATCAGCCGAGAGAAGGGATTGTCTTCACTCCTTCGCAGGACCTTGTCTCTCTGCCATTCATGGTAGTCACAAGGTCACCAAAACCATGATGCTGTGAGAAAGCATAAGAGGAACGGCGACGAGGAGGAACACCGTGGAAGAACTGGCGGAACTCCACTTCATTCAGGTAAGATACCTGCATATCTGAGGTATGCACCTTGAAAAGAAAGCAGGAATTCACATGAGTAGCAACACTGACACAATATATAAATCAAGACAGAAACTCAGTTCACAGATCGACAGAACCACACACATATCGTAAAAACCACCAGTAACGGGACAGAGTAAATACACTTGACTTGAGCATTCCTAGTTTTCATCCTCTTTCTCTGTACGTTGTGGTCTATGGCTGGCTTGTCATCCCGGCCAATACCCCCAGGCCGCCAGATGGAGCTCTCCCTGCAGCATGGAGGTGCCCGGGATACCAGCAGGGAATCATGGACAATGATGTTTTCCTCTACAGTCCTGCTGGATACCGCAGGGGCCAACAGAGGACGCTGCAGGGAGGCCCAGAGAGTCACATGTGCCCTATAACCCGGAAGTACATCATAGGCAAAGCGACAACGGAAGTGACGTACTTCCGGAATGAAGAAGAGGATTTTTATCAGACCCGGAAGTGATGAGGAGTCACATGGACTGAAGGATGAGAAACACTTCCAGGTCAGGGACTACAAAAGACTCTGAGAAGCACCAGAGTGTTGAGCTGAGCTGGGTGGAAGGGTGGCAACGCGTCTGGGAGAGGTGGAGTGTATTGATTTGTGATTATTGTATTTATTTATGAGTATTGTGGAGAGGAGGGTGCTTTGTGCACTTTGTATTAATAAAAAGTCATTATTTTGGACTTTTACCTGGTGTCTGGCATATAGTCTGAGGGTTCAAGAGGACAACAGCGCCCTCTATCTGTCACAACATTTACCATTCGTTTGCTCAGAGGTTGATACGCTTGCTGCTTCCGGAGCAGCTCTTCTTGTCTCCACCCTTGCGGCCCACTTCTTCTTTTCTTTCATTGGCATCTTTTCACATTAAAACTGATTAAGCCGGTGTTTGTGTTGCAATTACTTAGTACATTTTCTTTCATTTTTCACTTAAGTCTTCAATCTGCCTCAAAAATGATTTAAGATATGAAGAGGTATGGGAAGTGACGGCGAAGGTGGTAGGGATGAGAACGGCGCCCATATGCATGCACAACACTGCCGCCATGCTGGCTGTTGCCGAGAGTTGATTCTACAATAAAATAAAATAAAAATAAAAGAGGAATAAATTTGGAGGCCAATCTTCACCCCGAAAGATGATAGTAGAGGTCCCGTAGTATATGTGTACCAAATTTCAGGTCAATATGTCAAATGGTTTGCGAGCTACAGGTAATTTAAAATCCTGAACAGACAAACGGACAGCCATGGTAGCATATTATATATGTATCCATACATGTACAAGGACACATGCTCACTAAGGCATTCATTAATCATAGTGTCAGAGGGGGACATTTTTTTTTGCACACTGGGTGGTTCCATTAGGCACCCATTGTTGGGACTGGGGGTAAGAAGTTAAAAGGCTGTCTGCAGGATGCAGGTATTAGCTGTATTGCAAATGGCTGGTTGAGATTACAAACAATACCAAGTTGTGATAACAGAACTGCTCCTTCCTTAGAAGATGTCTGTATTTACCTGACTTGGAAATTAACATGTTTGACAATATTGGCTTCTAATCAGCAGATCTGCACTCATTAATGGTTGGTAACATTACATTTTGTTAACTTGTGTTTTCATTAATTGTTAAACCCAGGAAATTTAGATGTGCCATTGTTTAATCCGTTTGTCCAGAACTGATAATGGAAGGGACTGAAGGAGATTTAAGCTTCTGGGCAGGAGAAGGCAACAGAGGGACGATCCACTGAGAATGTATCCAAGACACTCGGGCAGGGCACAGGGGCTCATAGGCAGACGAGGGTACCTGGCTGGCACGACATGAGGCACAAGGACGGCAACACTTACTTCCAGGGAGGAAGAGACAGCTCCACAAGGAGACGCTGGTTGTGGGTCTAGTGAGAGAGGGAAGCTGCATGAAAGGACCAAGCAAAGCTGACAGACGAGAAATGAGGCGTGCCTAGGTCACAGCAACACAAGGAGCTCAGAGTGGAAAAAAAAGGAACGACGAAGAGACACTGACAGGGAATCAACAATTTGACACAACTTCTGTTGGGAAATGAGTGTCCGGTGAACAGTTGAACGATTAAGTGTTGGGGTAACAGTGCACAAACTGGACTCTGCACCACTAAAGGTTGTATTCTCCAATTCTGTTTTTGACGGACTTTTAGAGTGTGGACTGTGTGTTTTCCTTTTAAAAAAAGGAAATTCATTCTTGATATTGTTAGATTTTGTTTATGTTCATTTATCTTTTTAATGTACTTATTATTGTCTGGTGTAATAGAAGTTACTGTTGCTCTTATTGAAATTACTGTTGTGTCTTTCATTGTGTGTTTACTCACCGCCCAATTTAAAGAAATCTGTGTGCTATTATTGGTAAATTTCAGGAGTTCCCAGTCTGGGTGGCGTAGATTGGATATTTTAGCAGTGTCTAGGTTAGATTACCTGTAAGTGTGACCAGACACCTGTCACAATAGCACAGACCAACACAGGGCCATAAATCAGGATATTCATAATTCATTGTCATCGGTCAGCAGTGCATTTTGACTGTCCATCAAGTGGTAGACTTAAGACCAAGTTTCCACCATTTCTCCCAGTCTTGTGCGTCTCATTTGATTTTGCCTGAGCACATTCAGACTGTTTTGCTAATGGTGCTGGTGATGTATTGCCAATACAGTTTTATTGAGGGTCCTTGTTTTGGCACTTTCATTTTCTCTTGATCGATTGTAGAGGGCATATTTTCTGATGAGTTCATTTGAGTCTCAGAGTGGCGTGTTTTCTAACCACACGAGTTGTCTTTATATGATGACATCTGAGACTGCTTCTTAGTTAAGTTGTTTGTAGATTGTGTCATTTGAGATGTGCTCAGTGTACCTTATTCCAAGCATCACTCTCCAGCAATTTGTTGTGAAGCTATCTAGCATTCTTTTAACTTTAAGTGTTCTTATTACGCTGCCGTATAGAAAAATGCTTAGGCACGAGGCTTTGAATATTCAGATTTTTAGTTGTCTTGATACGTACTTACCTTACCAGATACTTTGGAGCTTCCATAAGGCTATCCAGGTTTGGGCATTTTGAGTTTTGACATTGTTCAGAGTATTGGTAACCACTAATCCCAGGTAGTTGATGTGATTTACAATCTCAATTTGGTCTCCTTTAATTGTGCTCAGGGCTGGTTATCATTAGCTTTACCTTATTTATATTTATTTCTAGGCCGGCCTGTTCTGCTATTTGACAATTATTCTCTAGATGTTGGCTGTCCTCTCACTCAGTCTCTCTCTAAACAGCTGTATTGTTGGCATAGTTCAGGTCATTAAGCCGTTGTTTGAGTTTTCAACTACTTATTCCTGGGCAAGTGACAAAGCTGAATTGGTTTGCATGATGTAGTCGGTTATAATGATGAACAGAAATGGAACCAGTATATCACCCTGCAGAACTCCTTTTCCACTGATGGACTCACTTCACAGCTGCAATTCTACGAGATCTTTATTTTTTGAGTCTTCATATAGGACTATTTTTTTGTTTGCACTAGTTTTTGTGGAATTCCATAGTGACATAGAATTGCAAACATGAGTTTGAGGTTCACTGAGTCAAACGTCTTTTGGAAGTCTACAAAAGTGGCATAAAGAGGTATGTGTGCTTTTATGGCTCATTAGAAGACATGTTGTAAGATGTGAATTTGTTGGATGCAACTTTGTCCTTTTCAAATGCCTGCTTGATTTGGTCTAAGTAGTTTTTCACTGGATAGATATAGCATTATGTTATATGCTTTTTCTGCAATTAATTTAAGTGAGAGAGAGGTTAGGAGCACGCACTGATACAGTGCACTGCCGCACCCACCACACGACAAACCAACTCAGGATCCAGATTAGGACCCGAGTGCAGTTATGCAACGTGTGATACCTCAGCTCCACACTAGTTCAGATGTAGTACAACAGTGTGAGGTTTTTTTATGGTGGCTGGAGTGCAAATTCTGCCACCAACCCCCAAGTTTTTCCCTACATGCAGGGACGGATGCAGATTAACGTCATACCCAGGACAGAGCAAATGCAGGTTAAGGGCCTTGCTCAAGGGCCCAAAAGAGCAGAGACCCTGTTGGCATTTTACAGGATTCGAACCTGCAACCTTCTGATTGCCAATGCAGATCCCTAGCCTCAGAGCCACCACTCTGCCATGTAAGATGTGAATTTGTTGGATGCAACTTCGTCCTTTTCAAAAGCCTGCTTGATTTGGTCTAAGATAGTGTGGCAGACGGCTGGGGGTGGTACCAAGCTGGGATGCCAAGGAGGACCGGAAGAGGGCTTGCGCCTCCTCCAGACCACGAGGGGGCGACCGCCCTGGTTGCACTGGGGACCACGGGTGCAGAGCATGGAAGCTCAACCCTGTAGGGGCCCGTGGTCACCGCCAGGGGGCGCCCCGGTGCCTGAAGAGCCCTGGACCTCAGCACTTCCGCCACACCAGGAAGTGCAGGGGGGAAGAAGACTGGGGACACCCGGAGGGCTTCCGGGTGCACAGGGGAGTGTCCGCGGAGGAGTGTCGGGGAGCAGCTGGAGCCCATCCGGGCTGTTATAAAAGGGGCCGCCTCCCTTCATTCGGAGTCAAGAGTCGGGTGGAAGTAGACGGGAGTCTGGTGAGAGAGGAGTGGAGGCGGCCAGAAGACAGGCACTGGACTGTAAGGCCTGGACTTTGGGGAATCGGTGCTGAAGGCACTGGGTTTGTGCACGGACTTGACTATACTTGTAAATATGGTATATAATAAATATATGTGTGTGCTGGGTGACAAACCGTTGTCCGTCTGTCTGTGTCCGGGCCACGTTCCACAATAGGTATAACATTATGTTACATGCTTCTTCTGCAATTAATATAAGTGAGATGCTGTGAATGTTCGTCATTACTTACAGGTTTCCTTTCTTGGGCGCAGGGCGTCATAGTTCCAGTGCCCAAGAAAATAACCTGCAACTAAAGACAAACTTTCACAGTATCTTTTGCTTGTGTTGAAGCAGTGGAGGGGCGGCACGGTGGCGCAGTGGTAGCGCTGCTGCCTCGCAGTTAGGAGACCCTGGTTCGCTTCCCGGGTCCTTCCTGCGTGGAGTTTGCATGTTCTCCCCGTGTCTGTGTGGGTTTCCTCCCAAAGACATGCAGGTTAGGTGCATTGGCGATTCTAAATTGGCCCTAGTGTGTGGGTGGGTTTGTGTGTGTCCTGTGGTGGGTTGGCACCCTGCCCGGGATTGGTTCCTACCTTGTGCCCTGGGATTGGCTCCAGCAGACCCCTGTGTTTGGATTCAGCGGGTTGGAAAATGGATGAAGCAGTGGACAATAAAGATCATTTATCCAACACATCATTGATGAAATTTTGGTACCTCCATATGTACAGGTGCATACACATCTCTTTAAACCAAGGCTATTTAACTCTGTTTCCTACACTGTCTCAAACAGAGAAGTATGTGAGGCCAATGCTCCAGCACCAACATCTGAAAGATTAGATGTGCTGGAACTCCAGCAATTTCAATGGCACATCTATGGTGAGATTTTCCACTCTGTAACAGCAGAAGTTCTCATTTGGGTGACATTATGGGTGAGAGATTGTGCTGGAGGTGAGGTTTAACAGAAATAAAAATGGTTGAATTTGCATTTTTGTTTCTTTACTCTCATTCTTCTACATCCCCAAGCACTTGAAGATTAAAAGAACTGGTAAATCTAAACTGACCCTCTTTGAGTGACAATGTGATTGTTTGAATAAGTGAACCTTGCAATGGGCAAGCATCCCCTCCAATGTTGTTACCTAGTGCTTCTGGAATAGGCTATAGCCCCCCGTTACACTGATTTGGATTAAGGGGTTTGGGAATGTCATGTTATGTGCACAAATACACATGCATGCATGCGCACAATGAATAAAACAGATCAGCATAAACACATTTTCTATAGTGGTATATGTCCAGATACTAGAACATAAATCTGCACGCGCTTGCGCACACACACACCCACACGCACATGCACACACACATGCAAGCCATACGCATTCTTACACTCTTCTCATTCACCCAGATGTACTCTGCCTTACCCGATGCAAGTCAGGGCTTCTCAATGCTTTTTTCAAGGCTCTCACAGTAAGTGCAGGTAGAATGCTGACGACCACAGTGAGCAGAATGGTTAGCCAGACGTACGGATGTGAAAATGCATTGTAAGCAGCCCCTAGTGAAAATCAGAGCATCCAGATTAGAAAGGGACCATCTCAGCAACAGTACAATCATGTGGTAAGAAGGTGATGCCCACCTGGGAAGGAGAAGTCTTGTGGAGCCACCCTGTACAAATGAGCACTTTGCAGTATGAAAGTCATAATGAAATACAGAATAAGGCAAAGGACGACGGCCAGGACATTAAAACGAGTCCAATATGTGATCCTCTGAATGATCTGTGAGGAAACAGAAAGATGCAGCAGTTTACAATAAATGTGTCTTAGCCCCTTCACTTGATTCTGTCCAGGGATGAGGCGGTCACATGCTTCACCTGAATCTCATCCTCGGACACCCTAAGAAGTCGTTTAGTAATCTAAACATTTTTGCCTCTCCACATCCCCCATCGTCCCACGCCCAATCCCCAGCACCTCTGCAGTGACTGTAAACACGGCGGACGTTCCCACGGTGACAGAGAAGGTCTGAAAGTCATAGGCAGTGTTGTAGAAGGCACCATAAGGAATGAAGAAGAGTGTGAGGGAGGTGAGCAAGGCTTGAAGCACGGTTACTGCAAACACTCGGAGGTTAAACAGCTGCTGCTTCTGTCCAATCCAGTAGAGCATTGGCTTCTTCAGGCTGGTGTGACAGCTCACATCCTGAATGGAGGTTGGAAAGTTAATTGTAGGGGCTACCTGAGCAGAGGATCTATTATTGCCTGATAAATACTATAAAGTTCCTTATTCATGCACTCCCTTTCACCAAAGCACCACAAAGTTCTAGCACTGGCAACCTTTGTGTTCATGTTTCAGTAAACCCATGTAATACTGCTACATAGCATTCATTGGGTTCTCACTTCCAGTGTTTCTACTTAATGACCTCTGATATTTTTCTAGTACAACCAATAAGTGTGAAGCCTCCACCAAGACTAGCAAGGTTTCAGTATAGTGGCTCCATTAAGATTTCATCCATTTCAGAACACTGATGTTTTCTGCTTAATCCAAAACTAAAACAATGAACATCTCCACACCCAACAACATATGTTTACTGATTTGGGATCCGTGAGCCTCTCATACGTCCAGCTCCTCCAATAACTTTGACCAACTCCAGCAACACCTCAATATTTCTAAAGTACTCCTCTCAAAGCTCTCTATAGCTTCAATGGCCCCATGTCATACTGCTGTACTGTGGTTTTGACCCATTTCAACAACCCCATGTGTATGCCTAAATTATTTTCCAGCCCTTACCTGATCCAACAAGGCCATGCTTAGGACAGGTAGTGAAGTATACATCACAGTGTACAGTGTGATAAACCAGTTTTCATATGTTGGCTGAAACAAAAGAAAAAGTGATCAGCATCAGCACTTCACGTTTGATGCAGGATGCAAACAAATACAGTTGTGCTTGAAAGTTTGTGAATCCTTTAGAATTTTCTCTATTTCTGCATAAATATGACCTAAAACATCATCAGATTTTCACTCAAGTCCTAAAGGTAGATAAAGAGAAACCAGTTAAACAAATGAGACAAAAATATTATACTTGGTCATTTATTTATTAAGGAAAATGATTGAATATTACATATTTGTGAGTGGCAAAAGTATGTGAACCTTTGCTTTCAGCATCTGATGTAAACCCCCTTTTGCAGCAATAACTGCGACTAAACGTTTCCGGTAACTTTTGATCATTCCTGCACACCGGCTTGGAGGAATTTTAGCCCATTCCTCTGTACAGAACAGCTTCAACTCTGGGATGTTGGTGGGTTTCCTCACATTAACTGCTCACTTCAGGTCCTTCCCCAAAATTTCAATTGCATTAAGGTCAGGACTTTGACTTGGCCATTCCAAAACATTAACTTTATTCTTCTTTAACCATTCTTTGGTAGAATGACTTGTGTGCTTAGGGTCATTGTCTTGCTGCATGACCCATCTTCTCTTGATTCAGTTCATGGACAGATGTCCTGACATTTTCCTTTAGAATTCCCTGATATAATTCAGAATTCATTGTTCCATCAATGAAGGCAAGCCATCCTGGCCCAGATGCAGCAAAACAGGCCCAAACCATGATACTACCACCACCATGTTTCACAGATGGGATAAGGTTCTTATTCTGGAATGCAGTGTTTTCCTTTCTCAAAATATAACACTTTTCATTTAAACCAAAAAGTTCTATTTTGGTCTCATCCGTCCACAAAACATTCTTCCAATAACCTTCTGGTTTGTCCACGTGATCTTTAGCAAACTTCAGATGAACAGCAATGTTTTTTTTGGAGAGCAGTGGCTTTCTCCTTGCAACCCTGCCATGCACACCATTGTTGTTCAGTGTTCTCCTGATGGTGGACTCATGAACATGAACATTAGCCAATGTGAGAGAGGCCTTCAGGTGCTTAGAAGTTACCCTGGGGTCCTTTGTGACCTCGCCGACTATTACACGCCTTGCTCTTGGAGTGATCTTTGTTGATCGACCACTCCTGGGGAGGGTAACAATGGTCTTGAATTTCCTCCATTTGTACACAATCTGTCTGATTGTGGATTGGTGGAGTCCAAACTCTTTAGAGATGGTTTTGTAACCTTTTCCAGCCTGATGAGCACCAACAACTCTTTTTCCGAGGTCCTCAGAAATCTCCTTTGTTCGTGCCATCATACACTTCCACAAACGTGTGTTGTGAAGAGCAGAATTTGATAGATCCCTGTTCTTTAAATAACACAGGGTGCCCACTCACACCTGATTGTCATCCCATTGATTGAAAACACCTGACTCGAATTTCACCTTCAAACTAACTGGTAATCCTAGAGGTTCACATACTTTTGCCACTCACAAATATGTAATATTCGATCATTTCCTTCAATAAATAAATGACCAAGTATAATATTTTTGTCTCGTTTGTTTACCTGGTTTCTCTTTATCTACTTTTAGGACTTGAGTGAAAATCTGATGATGTTTTAGGTCATATTTATGCAGAAATATAGAAAATTCTAAAGGGTTTACAAACGTTCAAGCAAAACTGTAGCTGTGAAAACATGCATTTTGATTTCTAGAGGTGCCTTACTTGGTCTAATACATAGTAAGTAACACCTGTAGTGAGAACAGGAAAGATTTCTATACATCCATCCATCCATCCATTTTCCAACCCGCTGAATCCGATCACAGGGTCACGGGGGTCTGCTGGAGCCAATCCCAGCCAACACAGGGCACAAGGCAGGAACCAATCCCAGTCAGGGTGCCAACCCAACGCAGGATTTCTATACATTGGCTGCCAAAATGGCTTGGTGAGTCATTTTCAAGTTTAAAACTTCTAGCTCCCAGAGTCTTGTAAGCTTTAGCTTTTGCAGACGAGTTTTAGATTAGAGGCCACAAACAGCGACATTCACCTGTGACGTGAAGCCATTGAAGAAGGAAAACCAAATGTGAACAAAACTGAAAGAGAAGGTCTTGAAGAGAAAGTAGTTGAGAAACTTGCAGACTCGCAGATAGGACCAGCGGCCATGAACCAGCAGAAGGCGTTGTAGATATCGGAACTGTGCCAAGGAAAAATCACTGCACTGGACTGCCTGGAGACCCTCCTGCCCACTGATGCCAATTCCAATGTGTGCCCCTGTGAGTGAAGAAACAGAGGGACAATGGTATCAGGACAGTATGTATTATGGGGACAGTTGAGGATTGCTGGATTTTTTTAGATATAATCATCATTAAAGACATCAGAAGTCAAAGAACATTTCCTATTTTAAACTGAGTCACATATTCCTTACACAAAGAACCTCATTTTTATATTTTCTTTAATTATATTGAGGTGCCAATTCTGTCATATATGCCAGTGTTAATCTGCTGAGTAACTGGATGAAAGTACCTGTACCTGCAACCTTGGCATTTCTTCCTTGAACATGGCTCATCAATTGTCATGACTGGGATGTCCAGGGCAACAAAGAAGCATAAACAAGCAACAAGACTGATGCAAATGTGCTCAGTGCATTTTATTTCCACACAATGAAAGGAGTGTCCAACAGAAAGTGCAGTGCAGACAAATAAATAATCCAAATAAATAATTCCATTAAATCTGGTGCCAATAAATATTCCAATAAAACCATGGATAAAATCAGAGTCAGAGCGACCTTTTAATTTGTTCCCCAGTGCATACAGTAGGTCTTTCCCTTTCTCTCTCTTGTTTCACCGTGCTCACCCATTAACCAGGTATACTTAGCAAGGCCGAGACCCTGGTGTCTGCTCACAACTTCTATCCTGGTCACCTTCCCTTGCCATCCACCAGGATGTGCTGTGCCCAACTCTGTCTATCTGCGACTTAAGTCGTTTTTTGCAGGATCCCTAGAAGCACACTATCGCTCTTGCTCTCCGTCATTCAGGAGGAGTGAACCGGTCTGCCCCTGTAATGCCTCTTAACATGCTCTTCTCTGACCACTTTGTCGCTTTCTGACCACACTGGCTTCACCCTGATTCTGTTTGCTTTCCTTTTTCATTCATCTCTCTTCCTCAATTTCATTTTCCTCCAATTTGTTCTCTTTCATACTCAGTGGGTGCAGGTGCATTGCTTAAAGACTGAAGGAGTATCAATAAGAAACAGCTGAGCTTATTGCACCCGCATGTTAAACAAGCAATCAACTCGTTTCCCCATTGAACACCCTGCAGGCACACAACTTTCCAGCTGCGCACTCCCACACCCACTGAACCCGAGCACATTGTTTTTATGCTAAAAACTCTGCATTGCCTTGGACCTCAAGCTCGCTTCAGAAAATTCCACAAAACCAGTTTTGAAATCAGAGAGTAACAGAGAACCTACAATTAAACATTTCTAAACAAAGGTTCCTTAACCTCAGCTGCCTTAGGCTATTCAAATCCTTTATTATGGTGTTTCTGCCCACCCTTTACGCATCTCACTACTTTGTTAATTGCTTTAGAAACGTATGTTCTGAGTCACACTGAAAGTCACCATCCTGCACTTTAGACTGGACTCACTGGAGAGCACTGCACAAAAATATTTTTTTTAACAGATTTACTTTGAATCAAATACAATAAAAGCGATGGAAAAATAAAAAACAAAACAAAAAAGAGAACATTGGATTGAATTAAACCAAATTCCCACGATGTACACAGTGTGACGGATGGCCGGGGTCCATGCCTGGCTGGGACGCCCCTTCACCACATCTGCCAGGGGGATAAGGATGGGAAGCCCAGTATCTCCCCCTGGACGCTAGATGGCAGCCTCCCTGGATTGCAGCAGTGCCTCAGACTCCCCCAGGGCTTCATGGGGGTTGGAGTCCTGTGCAGCTCTGTGGGGTTCTGCAGGCGCCGCCAGGGGCGTGCTGCAGCAGATGCTGCTGGCCCCTTTTGGGCACTGGTTTCACCTTACCCCGATACCCAATAAAAGGGAGCCAGCGACCACCACTCAGGGGCCAGAGTTGGGTGGAAGGAGGACAAAGCTTGCTGAGGAGGAGTGGTGGTGGAAGAGAGAAGAAGCTAGTGCTTTTGTGTTGTTACTGTGCTTGGGACTGTGTTGTGGCTGGAGGGATTACAGGGAAGACGTGCCCTCCAGCTGAAGAAAAATAAACATTTGCTTTACTTTACATGTGCCACCCGTGTCCAATTTATGTCAGTTTGGGCGCTAAATAGCATCCTTCTTACAACAGTATGTGTGTGATGGACTGGTACCTCATTACATGGTTTGTTCCTGCTCCATGTTAGGTGAGATAAGCTCTGGCCCATAAAACCTGAATTAATGTCAGTTCTTATTGTTTAACTGTTCCCATTAACACAGTACAGGGTGGTCCAGATCTAATTATGCAGATCCAGATCATCTGGATGACTTTGATTTATGTGGGGACGATTCTAGTTCAGCATGAAGACGATTCTTCATGTCGTCAGTCCGGGATTTTTCGGGTGATTTTCTATGTAATAAACTTAATAAGTTATAGCATAATAAAAGTTGCATAATTCGATGTGGACCACCCTATAGAGATCAGAAAAGGGTGCCTCACTGGCCACACTGCCACAGAGGGATAACATGAAGACTGGTAGAAGTGCTGTTGCTGCGTCTAACCACACACTCGTTCAAATCATGTAAACAAAACCTGAAAAAATGTAAATTGATGGCCATCTTACCAGCATGTGAAAGAATGTGATGGCAATATATTTATAAGGGAAAACTTTGCTGCATTTGTGCTTAAGTATTCGATCCATCTGTGGTGGGCTGGCACCCTGCCAGGGGTTTGTTTCCTGCCTTGTGCCCTGTGTTGACTGGGATTGGCTCCAGTAGACCCCCGTGACCCTGTAGTTAGGATATAGTGGGTTGGATAATGGATGGATGGTGTAAGATATGGCCGGCCATGTACCCCGGCCAATATCCCCAAGCCGCCAGGTGGAGCCCTCCCTGCAGCATGGAGGTTCCCAGAAGACCAACAGGGCATCATGGACAATGGAGTTTTTATGCACCGCCCTGCTGGATTCCATGGGGGCCACAAGAGGGAGCTGCAGGGAGGACCGAAGGGTTCTTTGTACCTTATGACCCGGAAGTTCGTCATAGGAAGAGCGACGGGCTTCCGGGTTGAAAAGAAAAGGACTATTTACCCTGACCCGGAAGGAATAAGGACTTGTGGACTGTTGGGCAGGAACACCTCCGGGTCAGGGAGTATAAAAGGATCATGGGAACTCCCAGACAATGAGCTGAGCTGGGTGGAAGGGTGGCAACGCGTCTGAGAGTGGAGGATTGTGATTTATTATTAGTATTGTTATTGTTTGGTTTATTGAGTATTGTGGAGTGGAGCGTGCTTAGTGCACATTATTATTATA
Organism: Polypterus bichir lapradei; assembly: GCA_026402145.1. Classification (NCBI taxonomy): domain Eukaryota; kingdom Metazoa; phylum Chordata; class Cladistia; order Polypteriformes; family Polypteridae; genus Polypterus; species Polypterus bichir. The sequence goes on from JANRMT010062789.1 coordinate 20,638,841, forward strand.
ATAAATTCTATTATTGGACTTTTATCTGGTGTCTGACGTGTCGTCTGAGGGTACAAGGGTCCGAGAAAACCCTAAATCTGTCACAATGGATATTCGATCCATATGAACAAATATATTATTGTGAAGGAACTTTCATATATTAATATCATTAAAAAACTGTCATAATGTATCGTCAAATTCTTTTTTATATTACAAAACACATTTCAAAATGGCATTAAGAAGTTTATGTGCAATACATCGAACATTCATTGCACTTGATTAAAATGAATATCATTATATACATACATATATACATACATGTTCTTATACCACTTATCCAGGGCAGGGTTTGGGGAAGCTGGAGCTATCCCAGCCGGCATCAGGCACAAGGCAGGAACAATCCCTGCAGATTGCACCAGTCAATCGCAGGGTGAACACACACATACACACTAGGGTGATTTTAATGACACCAATCCACCTAACTTGAATGTCTTTAGATGGTGGGAGGAAACCCACATGGACATGGTGGGACCATGCAAACTCCATACAGTGAGCACCCAGGAGTCAATCTTGGTCTTATTGTTGCAAGGCAGAAGTGCCACCACTTCTCCACTATAACATAAATATGAGCCTCAGACCTGCTCAGACCAGTTCTGGGTCTTGGGCAATTGTAATTTATACCAGCTGTTTTGGGTGTAAGGCAAGAAACAATCTTAGGCAAGGTGTCAGTACATCAAGGTAACCAAGTCACCTGCCGCAATACTGTATAGTAAATTAATCGAACATAGGTCTTTGGGATACAAGAGGAAAACCAAAGTACCTCAAGAAAATAAACACACAGACTCAGAGAAAACATGCTGTCTCCACACCGACAGGAACTAGGGAGCTAGATTTAAAAATCAAGATCTTATGCTAGTTTTGAGATATCCTGAATGCTCCTGCTTTAAACAGAATGCTTTGTATTGACAGAATCGACGACAATTGTGTCAATGAATTATTTGCAGCACACTAGCGTTAACATTTTGCTAAATCATTTTAAAATAGCCTCAAAATTACAAGGATTTAAAATGAATTTTAAAACTCCTCAAGGAACTAATCTAAACATTTGTTTTCAATGTTTTTTTTTCATTTCAAATCTCTGTCCCTTCCTTTTCAACCCTCTGAGAAATGTTCAACCATGCTCTTTAGTCAGACGTATTACCTCCTCAGATGTTCACTCCGAGCTCTTTCATTCATTGTGACTGAACCTCCCTTAGCTTTTTCACCACCTTAGAGAATCTAGATAGTCCTGGTGCTTCCTGTCTTGTTATATGGTTGCGAGACATGGACACTATCCAGTGACATGAGACGAAGACTGGACTCCTTCAGTACTATGTCTCTTCGGAGAATCCTTGGGCTCCACTGGTTTTACTTTGTGTCGATTGAGCAGTTAGTTGCTCATGGGGTCCCAAATGAGGCACATTACCTGCATTGTAAGGGAGCATCAGTTACAGTACTACTGCCATGTGGCACGATTCCCCTAGGGTGGTCCAGCTCACAAGACCCTCATTGTTGAGGACCCGAGTGGCTGGACCAGGCCAAGGGGACACCCATGTAACACCTGGCTGCGGCAGATAGAGGGGCATTTCCAGAGTGTCGGATTGGACCGCATGTCTGCCTGAGTGGTTGCCAACCATGATCCCGACCTGTTTCGTTATGTGGTGGGTGCAGCAACACACTGTTACAGTGCATGCTCCCCAACCTGACCTGACTTTAGAGAATCTCATCAAGTGCTCCTTCACATCTTTAAACACCCAAATACTGATGGTATTCACAAGATTAAATACCTCCATCCCAAGATTGTTCACTCCTTTAGACTTTCTTCAAATCTTGCATACTCATCTCATTTGCAGATTTATCAGGGCACTTATTCTAAGCTCATTGCTTTCTCAAAGACTGGCACAAAGTGGTTAGCACTGTTGACTTAAAGCACTAGAGTCCTGGGTCTGAACCTGGAGTCTGGGTATCTTCTCTTGTGAGTTTTCACTCTTTCCTCTTGTCCACATGGGTTTTTTCAAGTGATCCTAAAGATGTTATAGTAGCAGAGCTCAAGATGAATAATCCTACTACAGAGAAAAGACATCCTTACGATTAGAAGTAACTTGAGATGATGGAGTTCTAGTTTGACTGTATAAGTGGGGTGAATTGCACTGTCTGCTTGGAGTGAGGACACAATTGTTTTCCAGGTTGGGGTGGCTAATAATGGAAGCCATACTTGTGCAAAGAAAACTAATTTAGGTTAATTCCTGGCATTTTAGGGAGTGTGAATTGTCTTGTAATGGGCTGGTGTCCCATTCAGGAGTAGTGTCTACCTTATGTCTAATGCTTCCAGGAATATGTTCTGGTTCTCATTATCCATGTCTAGATCAAAAAAGTTACATAATGGGTGATTTGATTGGATTAAAATGCTGATCTCCACCACGATGTTATGAAACCCTTTTCAAATGCCCATCGACAGCTCACAAACGAACTTTGAAGTTCCTGCCCAGTGTTTGGTACCCATCTTGAAATCTCCTAAGTATTATTTTGCACCTCAGTACAAGAACAATTCTGCCTTTCACACTCTTTCAATTTACAGCATATATGGTATCCATTATCATTTTCAAATCAGCGCAAACCTTGTTAAATAGTGCTTATCATCTTACTCTTGATCATATTGACATCATTGGCTCCATCTCCAATGGCAAGGGTGATTGCTTTCTGGTGCCTCTTCACTGCTTCCACCACATTGGCTTTCTGAAGAGGGGTTACTCTACAACAGATTACCGTTTCACATTTGCTAGCCAGTTCAACAAACTGCTGAAGTATCCCTGCTTGTTTTGTACAGGATGCTATCTGTGAATCTTGCTGAAAGATCTCATCCTGAAATTTCCAAAAGAAACAGACAACACAAAGAAATTGAAAGAAATTGTCACTTGTATCCTCGGATTCTACTTTTAGAAGTCTCAGACATCTTACTAGGTCTTGTCCAGTAATGACTAGAGCTTGTCTAGTTGCTTGCATATTCTTCAGATGAGAGTTCAACCACTCTTCATTCTTTAACCCAGAAGTGTTGTTATTTATTTGTGGGGTCCACAGTAGGTCCCTGTGTGGCAAACAGAGCTTCCATGAACTAGTCATACCATACTGTGAAAGGTAAAGGAAGGATGATGGTAATAGCAGGAGAAGCTGCTTACCTGAGTGTTGCACCCTCCAGAATTTCCATGTTGTTGTCCAGCAGTTTGCATGAGTATCCAATGTTCACTGCTGTCTCTGCAGATAGACAGAAATAAATGTTTAACATTCCTAAATTAAACCTGAATTTGAATCTTGGTTCTGGCAATGTCTGTCTAAAGTTGGCATATAATTTCTCTGTCTGTATTGACCTTTCTCTAGCCTTCCTCTTGTGTTAGGGTCTGCACCGACCCGTTTTAAATTTTAAATGCATACAAGAATCACATAAATTTGTTTATTGCATCAAGGCATTTTGACTTTGTCAGGAACCTCTATTTCAACAAAATAAAGCAAAAAA
>JANRMT010062789.1:20667369-20677504 GCA_026402145.1 Polypterus bichir lapradei
TATCTATCTATCTATCTATCTATCTATCTATCTATCTATCTATCTATCTACTGTATCTGGTTTGTGTTGCAGCACACATTTTTCTGCTTGAGTTTGTGATTGTGACCTGAATAGAATTGGTGTACCATCCACCACATTTCCGTCTTGCCTTACACCCGTTGCTGCTGCGAAAATCATGGGCTTCTTGCAACCCTAACCTATGCTGAATAAATTTAACCCTAAGTATGTGCAAGATTAAATGTATAAGAATACAACATCTGTTCAATTATATTAAGTTGATTACCACTGAGCACAATAACCCTCTCCTCACTAGCTGTTACCAGACAATCGGATCCTTCACTTTCATAATGTTGCACTGGCAGCAGAAAGAATTAATATTCCTTGAGATGAGGCAATGATTTTTTTTTTCTTTCACATATCACTACTTATTTGCTTATTGACACCTGTGTTTATCCTAATAGTTATCCTCGAGTTCTTAAGCAGATTAGCAAGTACATATATAAACTCTTCACATCCATTTTAGGAAGTCACTACACACTGGGGAAGGACTGGAAAACTGTAAACATAATCCTGGGATATAAAAAAGATGATTGGGCAGATCCAAGCACCTATGGGCCAGTAAGCTTAACGTGCATCACAGGCTGTTTAAAGGAAGGAATGATTAAGGAAGATATTGAGACGCACATGGCAAGAACAGTCAGCATGAGTTTATAAGAGGGAGGTCATGTTTTACTAACATTCTGGTAATCTATGAGGAAGCAACGGATATGATCAAGGTGGAGCATGTGATATTATTTATCCTGATTTCAGAAAGCATTTGATAAGGTGCCACATGAGAGGTTGGGTATCAAACTAAAAAAACTCAGAGTTCAGGGTGTTGTGTGTAGATGGGTGCAAAATTGGCTCATACACAGGAAGCAGAGGGTGATGATGCAGGGAACCTCATCAGAATTGGCTGATGTTAAGAGTGGTGACCAGCAGGGGTCAGTGCTAAGTGTGCTGCTATTTTTAATAAATAGAAATGATTTAGATAGGAATATAAATAACAAACTGTTTGAGTTTGCAGATGTAATCAAGCTAGGTGCTTTGGCAGATAATCTAGAATCCATTAAATCATTACACAGAGACTTAGACAGCATACAGGCTTGGGCAGATTTGTAGCAAGTTAATGTACTGTAAGTAAACGTAATAAGTATTAAACATAGGAAGTAAAATTGTTAGGTTTGAATACACACTGGGAGGTCTGAAAATCAAAAGTGCACCTTATGAGAAGGATTTAGGAGTCTTAGTGGACTCGACACTATCAACTGCCAGACAGTGTTCAGAAGCCATTAAGAAGGCTAACAGAATGTTGGGTTATTTTGTGCCCTGATGTGTGGCGTACAAGTCATGAGAGGTTATACTCAAGCCTTATAATGCACTGGTGAGGCCTCATCTGGAGTCCTGTGTGCAGTTTTGGTCTCCAGGCTACAAAAAGGAAAAAGTTCCAAGAAGAGCAGCTAGGCTGATAGGACTGTGGGGGATGAGTTATGAGGAAAGATTAAGTAAAAGGAGATTAAGAGTTGACATGATTGAAGTGTTTAAAACTATGAAGAGAATTAGTCCAGTGGATCGAGACTATTATTTTAAAATGAGTTCATCAAGAACACCAGGACAGAGTTGGAAACATGTTAAGGGTAAATTTTCCACAAATATTAGGAAGTTTTACTTCAATCAGAGAAATACGGATCCATGAAATAAGTTACAACATAGTCTGCCAGACAGTAGGACTTTAAGGACTTCCAAAACTGCACTTGATGTTACTTTGGAAGAAATAAGTGGATAGGACTGGCAAGCTTTGTTGGGCTGAATGACTTATTCTCGTCTCGATTGTTATAATGACACCTGCTCTTCAGCACTGTGATTGGCAGGCTTAAAAGCACTAAAGTCATAGAAGACATTCTGGAGAGAAACCTCAAAGTGTGAATGTTGAATGAATGTCAAAAGTCAAGCTCACTTTACCTCTGTATTTCTCTGTAAGTACTCTGAGCGGTACTACAGTTTGATGAAAATATGAGTAGACCCCCATAAACTTTATTGGTTGAAAATATTTGAAAGGCAGACTGACACTGACAGACTGAGCAGATCGTTCCTCCCGCACACTATGCGACTCTTCAATCCCACCCGGGCAAACGTTAATATTATACAAAGTTATTGTCTGTCTGTTATACCTTCATTGTTATAACTCTTTAATTTAATATTGTTCTTTATCAGTATGCTGCTGCTGGAGTATGTGAATCACTCCTTGGGATTAATAAAATATCTATCTATCTATCTATCTATCTATCTATCTATCTATCTATCTATCTATCTATCTATCTATCTATCTAAAATTAATTCAATCAACATTTAAACGTGTTTTAAAGTTTTAATGTATACTTTGCAAATTACAATAAAATCAAGATTTACAGTAAATATAAGATTTGTTGATTGTATTAATATTTGTTTTACATAGATACTGGAAAGCCCACTTCAGCCAGCACCAATGTGTAACATCCACCTGGATGATGCGATGGCAGCCAACATGCTCACGACACACCTATTAGATAGTGAAGGGCTCAGAGAGAGAGTTAGCCGGTTTGAGACAGAGGTCAATTGGGGTACCAAAATGTTCTGGTCATGATGGCCATTGTAGCCACCTCACTCTTTCAGGAGAAATTTTTAATGACTACAGAAAGTCAGTACCTTGATTCTACTTCTCAATCAAAGGACAGCACAATTTTTACTGAACAGTGTCCCTAACACTACACAGGGATCCACACACAGACCACAGGGTAAGAACCCACTGTACTGAGGGCATCACCTTCTTCTTGAATAAGAGATGCTCCAGCTGCCTATCCACCCACAGGGCTGGCAGGTCCATGAAATATTTATAGCCAAATGAAAGCTAAAAACCCGCCTAATGGCTGGGTTTTTGCCGCTGTTGACATCCTGTCACCTTGGACTTTTATCGAAGTCCAGGCAGGCCCCCTTGGAGGTTTTTCCACTGTTGATGTCTGGCAGGTGGGGTTCAAGGGTTTGGACTGCTGCATGTACCCTTTGAAAAATAGCACCAAAACAAAAAAAAACAAACACACACCGCCAAAACAAGACTTTTCAACAATAGACCAATGTAGTGTGAACCCACACATCTGGCAACCCTGTGGGCCAGGCCCATCCTGAGTTCCCTTCCCCAGTGACCTCCACTGCAGTGACTCCCGCATGGGTGGCGATCCAGGAGGGGTAGAATGCGAATGTCGAGCTAACAAACGGACCGCAGAAAGTGGAGGTGTTTGGAAATAACATGCACAATGGCTGAACCTCATGGAGGAGATCAGGTGGTAGTCACTGTCTAAGTAATAATACTTTAATTGAAATTGTGAATGCTAACTTCAGCAAAAAATAAAATGCTGTACATTTAATGTGTGCATTAATAGACCGCAAGGAAGTCGTGAAGAGCACTTTATGCAGTGGATGATTAATTTGCATGTAAATGATTAGAGCATTTTGTATGTGCCCCTTGACAATTTGTTGCACTTGAATACTAAAATGATCTAAATAACAGTGGACTCTATAACAGTCCTGCAATTAGAATGATTTTTAATAGTTGTAATTTTCCTCACTAAGAGCAATTCTGATTACTTTTTTCTAACTTTTAAGTGTCATATATTTTTCACTAAGAGTCCTCTTAATCTGAAAAAAATGTTTTATTTCAGTCCATCTCCTCCTATTAGAGCAGAAAAGTAATTTTTATTTGAGTACAAAAAAAACCTTTACAATTATAAGGCAGGTCGAACCAAATGCACAAAACTTGCAAATTGATAAAATACAGTTCCTAAAGTTAATTAGGCAAAATAAATAACAAATAACATTTGCAGAAAGTATCATCTGTGAAAGACGTCATGAAGCCCTGATTTAAAACCAGCCATAGAAATCAAGCCCACTAATCTGGCCTTCTTCCACCGACCATTCCAATAGGGTGATAAACATTCATAATATTTATCAATGGTGGTTTGAGTCACAAGTTCAGGTGACATCCATTCTCAGAATGTCTGCTTTTATTTTTCACCAATATCCCAAAAGTAGGTTAGCTTAATTGGTGAATGTGACACAGTTCTGCTGGGATAGATGTAATCAAGTTAATGTAAATCGGATTAAGCAGGCTTCTGAATGCTATGTTTAGCAGTACTACCCATCCATCCATTATCCAACCCACTATATCCTAACTACAGGGTCATGGGGGTCTACTGGAGCCAATCCCAGCCAACACAGGGCGCAAGGCAGGAAACAACCCCGGGCAGGGCGCCAGCCCACCGCAGGGCGCACACACACACCAAGCACACACTATGGACAATTTAGAATCGCCAATGCACCTAACCTGCATGTCTTTGGACTGTGGGAGGAAACCCACACAAACACGGGGAGAACATGCAAACTCCACACCCGGGAAGCGAACCCGGGTCTCCTAACTTAGCAATACTATTACTTATTAATTAGGGGACATGTTTATCCCAGGCAAAGTTTTAACTCTCTGAGAAATACAATTGGTTATATTTCTTTTGTTTTTCAAATTGGACCACAGGCAGGTGAAGTGACTTACTCATGGCCTTACACTTGTCAGTAGTGGGATTTGAAATCACAGTCTTGGGGTTTGAAGTCCAAAATTTTAACCACAATGCCCACTTACATGATTCAGCACTAAAAATGCCATTATTGTTATAACAATTTATTATATAAATTAAATTTGGTGGAAAGGAACATGTGAAAATAAAATGATGGTCACTATCTTATGCAAAAGTTTCAAATGAAATAGTCTCTGACTGTAGTGCGATTACTAGAGAATACAGTGGCATGTCAGAAATGCATGAATGGTTATGTGCCATGGTGTTGTTTGAGAAAGAGAATCAAATATTGTTAATGTGGATGGATTTGCAAATAGTTATACCAGAATAATCCACCTGCAACACCAGCAATTCTAGTTCCATTCCAGATAGTCAAAGTAAATGATTTTAAGATATACAGAATGAGCCTTAGTTTAATTGATTATATAATTTTAGTGCTCGTAACATTATCTAGCCAAGATCCTGAATGTTTGAAGTTTTCAGTAACACTTTGTGCCATCAAAAGCTGTAACAAATGAATAACATACCTTAAATTAACATTAACCACTCAATTAAATTTGTTTAAACCAGTCAGAATGAAATTTAGACTTGACCATATCAGCAGTAGTAGCTTAAGTATTTTAAATCATTTTATCCCAATAAAAATGGTTGCTGGAAATTGGACATTGTCATAAAGACTAAAAACAGAATGTGAAAGATAACTATATTTTAAATTGCATTTGTGGGCATACAATGATTTTTCACAATTTTGGTCCTTTTGGGAAAAAAACATGCATATTTATCTTTAATACGGCACTTGCTAGACTTTAAAATAGTAATTCTCAGCTTTGTTAATGGTTGGACAATACCATTTGTTGGTAGGTTAATAATGTGACAGAAATGGGCTTATCATCAAAGACATCTTAAATCTTCACTCTCTATATAAAATCCTAAGCCTAAAAGTGCAACGATTTTGTGCAACGATTTAATGTGACGTTTTTATGTCACTTTTTTGTCATGCTTTAAATCGGGCTTATTTTAAAGCCTACATATATACGTTTGGCATCATTCTTTTCAGAATTTATCAAACTTTAATGTGATGTTGTTACATTTTCAGATTCTTATTCCGTTTTTAAATTCTAAACATAAAATATTAAGAACTCGCGTTCCCCGAGACGAGACTTTGTTCCAAGTCCACGCCCAGGGCCAGAAATAAAAGACAAAGAATAGATGACAAAGACAGCTGCTGTACAGACTTTTAAATGTTCGAAGCGCCACACGAGATGCAGATCATGTGGCACGGCAGCAACAGCAATCCAGCAGCTGATCGAGCAAACAGGAAGTAAAAAAAAAAACTGTACAGTATTTGTGTTTCATTGTATCACCGTTTAAGAGGGGGTTTTGGAGGAGCGACTGCATCTCTTTGGGATGCGTTCAGCCCCCCTCTTCACAACACGAGCGGCAGAAATGCAAAGTGACTGGCGCGTAGCTCAGTCAGGTGGAGTTGGCGAGCGAAGTGAGCAGGCGTCAAACCCCCTAGTATATTCTAGGCAATTGACTAGACCTAGTTTGAAAACTGCATTGAATATTATGTAGTAAAGACACTTCTATTTGAATATGGTTTTCATTAGAGGAAAACAGTGATTTTTTTAACATTTGACAGCATTGGTATATTTGAGGTAGAACTTTAGCATTTCATACCCAGAAGACTGCTTTAAAGTTTTCCTGTCATTTTTGTTATTCTTAGTTTTAAAGTGATTATCTTTACTAAAAATACTGATAATAATAATAAATATTCTCTAAGAGTAGTTTAGTTAGTTAAAGTTTGCCTTAGGAAGGACACTGTTCATAATTATGAAAACAAGAATAAAACTAAGCCCTTAGTTAAATTACTTACATTAACTGAAACCATTTCTGTCAGTACTTCTTTTAACTCTCATCACTTTCATTTCCCATCACTAACACTTTTCTTTATAGTTATGAAATTATTAGTCAGTAAAAGTGCATATTTTGATCCCTCATAGCAGGGGTGTCAAACTCTGGTCTTGGAGGCCCACAGTGGGTGTTGATTTTCATTCTAACCATCTTCTTCATTAGTGACCAGTTTTGGCTACTAATTAACTTCTTTTGCCTTAGTTTTAATTAACTTGACAAAGACCCCTAAGTTGTTGCTTTTTTCTTAATTAGCAGCCAAACAATAATGAGACATAAAACGAGCTGCCACATAACCAGCTAACCTGTGCCCATCACACAGTATCTGAAAATAAAGAAAGATGAAGGTCTCAGTAAGGCTGATCTCCGTGGTCACCAAAATATTTTGAGAGTGTTCTTAGAAAAAACAGAAAATCAACAGTGTTGGAAATGTCTGCTGTGGCAGAATGAGAGCAGCAACAAGCCATGGAATTAAATAACGGGTTTAATTAACAGCAAGAATCGGCTTCTGATTAAGAACCTGGTTGGAGTTTGAAGCCCCAATTTACCTGAACATCTGTCAGTTCATTTCATGTCTCATTTCTGTTTGGCTACCATTTAATGATGAAAGGAATCAACACAGAGGACTGAATCCTTAAAAACTGGGTTATTAAACTGAAAGGAAAAGGTGTTAATTAGCAGTGAAAACTGGTCAATGATTAGGATAAGGGTAAGAATGAAAACCTGCAGTCACTGTGGCCCTCCAGGCCTGGAGTTCGACATCTGTGCCTTATAGTCTATTACAGAGTCATTGGAAGTTAAGGTTTATCCGGGCTGTATCCAGTGCAAGGGTAGGAACAAACCCTAAATGGTTGCCACTGCATTCACTACTTGGTCGGTTTAGGGACGCCAGTTACCCTTACACATACAGTATGCTTTTGGCATAGGGGAGTAAATTAGACTACCAATAGAAATCCCATCCATCCATGTGTAAATCTTGAAAAGTCTGCACTAGCAGTGTGGTCAGCAATTGAAAGCACAACCCCTTGCTATTCGTTATGCGACTCTGCTGCCCAAGATTACTACAGACAGCAGAAGTAAATAAGTTAGAAAATATATGCATGATGTAACATCCAGGTGCATTCTGGGGCTTACTTAACTGAATTGAAAGTTGGTCCATTTTAAAATTTTTATTTACTTCATTGAAGAGGCAAATATCACATTTTTGTTGTTTAAATATTTTTGTAACAATGAGTCATAATTGAAAAGAGCGATAATAAAATGCAATTGCTTTTTAACAGCACTTTACAATGTCATGTGGTAATAACTGGAGCACAAATAGGCTTATGGTGGCTCAATAACTTTGAAACACAGAAGATTCCAATATAAGTGATGTGAAAAAGGCATTAATTTATGTGCTATTAATAGTTTCAGAAGGTTTGTGACTAGTTATAGTTTTTTACTACTAATAACAAAAGGGATCCCTAAAGATAAAAATCCAAATAAACACTCAACAAATGTTTAGTGCAGTAGTAATAATACCAGACAACTTAAACTAAAGGTCAACTCATACTGTATTAACAATAAAGTGAAATTGCTAAAAGAAAAACAACTATAAAAATAAAAAGAACAATACAAGTATATAATCACAATTGCTATTACTCCACAAAAGAATAAAATTACCTGAAATAAGTTCCCCATTTAGCTATTAATATTAGTCAAAAATACATGATAGTTTATTAAAATGATCAAAATAAGTTGAAAAAGAGCTGATTAATTATGTGCACAACAGGAATACCAAAGGTGACGTTTATTTTAACGATTTTAATTTCAGTCTCAAAATACTAAGAAGGAAAAGTGTCTCTTTAGGCAGTAACCCAACCCTTTGTCAAACATTGTACTGCTAAGCAACTGTTGTGGCGTGGCTCAAGTTGTAGTTCACCTCCGTCTTGCTCTTTGTGGCAGTCAGCCCTTTGTGCACCATAGGAACTCTTAAACGTGGCACTGTTGTGATCAATTGCAGTCCCCTTTCTAAATTATGTTTATATTACTTAGGACAGCTGCACCTATCTGGCGTAATTAATTAGTTCATACACCTTTTAGCTTCAGATTGATAATATCCGTTCTTTACAAAAATAATATGCAGATAATACAGATGATACTCCTGGAGCACCCCGCACAGGATTCCCCGAGGGACACAGTCGAACGCCTTTTTCAAGTCCACAAAACACATGTAGACTGGTTGGGCAAACTCCCATGCACCCTCCAGGATTCTGCTAAGAGTGTAGAGCTGGTCCACTGTTCCGCGACCAGGACGAAAACCACACTGTTCCTCCTGAATCCGAGGTTCGACTATCCGACGGACCCTCCTCTCCAGAAACCCCGAATAGACTTTTCCAGGGAGGCTGAGGAGTGTGATCCCTCTGTAGTAGTTCAACACCCCTTCTTGAACCGTCACCTTATCGTGGTGGAGGAGTTTGCGTGTCCCAATGATCCTAGGAGCTATGTTGTCCGGGGCTTTATGCCCCTGGTAGGGCCACCCAAGGCAAACTGGTCCTAGGTGAGGGATGAGACAAAGAGCGGTTCAACAAACCTCCAATGAAGAGCAAAAACTCTGGACAACGTTTTCCCTTGCCCGGACGCGGGTTCCCGGGGCCCCCCTCTGGAGCCAGGCCTGGAGGTGGGGCTCGATGGCGAGCGCCTGGTGGCCGGGCCTGCACCCATGGGGCTCGGCCGGGCACAGCCCGAAGAGGTAACGTGGGTCCTCCTTCCCATGGGCTCACCACCTATGGGAGGGGCCAAGGAGGTTGGGTGCAGTGTGAGTTGGGTGGTGGCCGAAGGTGGGGACCTTGGCAGTCTGATCCTCGGATACAGAAACTGGCTCTTGGGACGTGGAATGTCACCTCTCTGAAGGGGAAGGAGCCTGAGCTAGTGCGCAAGGTCGAAAGGTTCCGGCTAGATATAGTCGAACTCACCTCGACGCACAGCTTGGACTCTCTAACCAATCTCCTTGAGAGGGGCTGGACTCTCTACCACTCTGAAGTTGCCCTTGGTGAGAGGCGCCGAGCAGGTGTGGGCATACTTATTGCCCCCCAACTTGGAGCCTGTGCATTGGGGTTTACCCCGGTGGACGAGAGGGTGGCCTCCATCCGCCTTCGGATGGGGGGAAGGGTCCTGACTGTTGTTTGTCCGCATGCACCGAACAGCAGTTTAGAGTATCCACCCTTTTTGGAGTCTCTGGAGGGGGTGCTAGAGGGCGTACCTTCTGGGGACTCCCTCGTTCTGCTGGGAGACTTCAATGCTCACGTGGGCAATGACAGTGAGACCTGGAAGGACGTGATTGGGAGGAATGGCCCCCCCGATCTGAACCCGAGCGGTGTTTTGTTATTGGACTTCTGTGCTCGTCACGGTCTGTGCTCATAACGAACACCATGTTCAAGCATAAGGGTGTTCATATGTGCACTTGGCACCAGGACACCCTAGGCCTCAGTTCGATGATCGACTTTGTGGACTTTGTGTCATGTCAAAATTTCTTTAATTTAAAATTTTTGATAATTAAATAAAATTTTATTTTCTAGTTTGTTATTGTTTTAATATTTTGAATT
>JANRMT010062789.1:20677514-20700014 GCA_026402145.1 Polypterus bichir lapradei
TATCTATCTATCTATCTATCTATCTATCTATCTATCTATCTATCTATTTTTTTTAATTAATTAATGAATGAATGAATGAATGAATGAAAGGGAGTTCAAATTACTACCAACAGTAAGTTAAAACCATTTGTATTATTCTTGAGTCAGCACAACTTGTTGAATAATGTTTGCAATTCAGAAGGTTTAACAAATTCTTTAAATATGAATTTTTAACTTGCAACGGTACATTTTTTTGAGTGTTGGCTAAAGGTTCCCTGAATTATTGATAAATCAGCCATAGAAAAGTAATGCACTTCTATGTATTAGACATACAGAGTTTTCTAAACATAAATGCTATTGGGTATTTCAGAAGTAACAAACCACAATTTTGTGGTTACAGAAACTTTGCTTGTAATTAAGAACTGTTTTTTATTAAAAGTATTTTGTTCCAAGAAAAATAATATTAAGCTTATCATTAGAGTGGTTTGCTACAGCTTAACCAACAGTGCTCACTGGGGCATCCAAAGAAATGCACTATTTGCCTAATTTATGCATTTGTACTATTACTATTTATGCTATGAATGGTTTAGAGACAAAGTGAAAGAGGCGAGACTGCATTGGTTTGGACATGTGCAAAGGAGGGATGCTGGGTATATTGGGAGAAGGATTCTAAGGATGGAGCTGCCAGGCAAGAGGAAGGCCTAGGAGAAGGTTTATGGATGTGGTGAGAAAGGACATGCAGGCAGAGCCATCTTAACAGCATTATAGGCCCCTGGGCAAATCAGTGATCTAGAGCCCCTACCTACACAACCACTCAGCAAGTCACAAAATACATAGATTAGCATGGGGCCCCTATGCCCGTGGGCCCCTGGGCAACTGCCTAGCGTGCCCATGCATTAAGACATTCCTGCATGCAAGAACTTTTTCAAAACATGGCAGGATCTCATCAATAACATTTTAGAATAAGCTTTTAAAGTACTACGAAAGCAGATTCTCTCCTCTTTTTTCCTTTTTCTTCTCCATTTATCATTATTCATTATTCATTATTCATTTATTAATTCATCTACGTACTTATTTTTACTAGCTTTAAGTTTTACTCTGCTGGCTTAGCTCTCTTTTTCAAGGGTGGGGATTGATTTGTTTTCGATCTTATGTTTGTAAAAATTGATTTATTTGTATGGAATGTTGTATGATTTTAATAAAATAAAAAAAAGATTATTTATTCTATATATCTTATTCTAGTATAAAAAATGTCACATAAAAATAATTTTTCAGATTTACCACCTTAAAATAAAAATATTACAAAGAAAAAAATTCAGTTTAGAAACTGTCATTCAGCAAAATTAGAGAATCAGTCAAAGCTCCGAATAACTATTTTCAACAGGTTTTTCAGATGTGTAGGCATGATACATGTTAGATGTTGTTAGCATTAGTTTATTAATTAGCTCCATCTCCGGCTTCAGAAAGTTTTGAATTAGGGCAGTCCTGAATTTGGACAAAGCATATGTTGCTCATTGCTAAAGTCATTTGTAATTTCTTATTTGGGAAATACCTACATGTACTCACCATCGAAGTCTGATAACTGGTCTTCAGTCTGGAGCCTGGAATGAGTGCAATGCAGAGCCTGACGGTACTTCAGATTAGTTTCCCTAGAATTAACAAGAGAGCAAGATGTTGAACAGATTAGTTTATGGTGTTTTTTTCCACATGGTACTTGTCTTACTCTTACTTTCTTGTGTGTGTGCTTAGTTTGAGCACTGACAGACATGAGCTATAAATATGGAACCTTATATCGGCCCATCGTGTCAGGACTACTACTCTCCTGGCATGGCAGGCTTCCAAAGCTCAGTAGTTTTTGATCCTGTACTTACTGTACTTTTGTTCGTTTGACTGAATGCTGTATCTGGTACTCTTACCCATCTATGTCGGCAGTTTCAACATAACAAAGACTGTGTGGTTCAGTACTCGCCAGCAGCAGGAGATCAGCCTGCAGAATAAAAGTAAGAGAGGAAAGTTCTGTCTAATTTACTCATTTTTCTAAATTTTTATTTAAAATATTTTACATTATCTAATCTGTAGCGATACCATTCAGTGGCGTAGCTCAAAGGGGGGACATCTGTCCCTGGGCGCAGCATCCAGGGGGCGCCAAATTGATGTTACGAAATTTTAGAATGAAATGTTTTCCATTCTTAAATGCACTAAAAAGTAAATAAAAAACATCTGCATACTCAGTCCATCACTCCATCAGTATAAGGACATCTTTTTCCTATGTGTTTTGTCTCTTTCTGATTTCGAAGCATGTATTCGTTCTATATACCCAACAGACAATAATTTATCCCCTCCACTACTCTAACATGCTTGACTCCCACCCAGAAACATTTTTGACGTTATTAAACAGGTCGCGCGACTGACATGAGGCATTAGTGTATCATTGTCTGAGTTGTGCAAACGCCATTTCTGTGTGCCAAGTGATCTGTGTTTATGTGTTTGATAGAAAATTGATTGGGCTGTAGTGAAGTATTCTAGTAGATGGCTGCAAAAGTCTAGACGTTTCCCCATTATATTTTCGTACAAATAAATTGTAAGTAATGCAGTTTTTATAAATATATAATTATTTTGCTTTATAATTTGCTATATACTTTCTTTAAAATCATTTTTAAATGCGGAAAAAAAAATATTTTCTTACAAAAACTAATGACGGATTTAGATTTTAAAGAACACGAGGCAGCGTTATCATTTTCGGAGACTTATATGACATTTTTTTCTTAAAGTACTATTATTTTAAATACATTTTTTAAAAATTTTCTTTCCCTTCCCCATTGCATTTTGGCAAACAGGAGGGGGCGCAAAATCTTCAGTTGTCCCCGGGCGCTGAAAACCCTAGCTACGCCTCTCACACCATTTAGACCAAACTTATTCTTATTGTCATACTGATGGAGGACACTGGCATAATGGTTGGTGTGCTTGGATTGCTATACAAGCCTGTCAAACTAAAGATTTTGGTTTTCTGGCCTTCCATAGCAATAAGCTGAATGATCACACACTTATAGCTTTATAAATATAATTTGTTGATTATAACATTAGAACATCAAAGTGAATTCCTATAATATTTTGTAATGTAGAGTACCTCATGGATTAAAGTATATTTATTGCAAGTCAGTCTGGTTCTTTAGCAATGGTAATCTTAAGCATGTCTAACACTTACCGGAATAATTTGGTCTTTTCTTATGCGTACGATATCTCCTACATGGATATGTCTCCATTGTTCAGCCTTAAAGCTAAAAAAATATCGTTGTTAGATGTTTCAAACAAAATACTCTCCTAAATTTGAAATGGAAAAGGTGGAATTTGGTTCATATACCTTCCTCCTTGGAGGATATCACAAGGCCTGGTGTTGATTTCTTTGTCACTTCTGCGGCGTGCCTTTAAGAGTCAATACAATGAAATTAACCAGTGTTTCTCGTCAGACTAGAGACAGTATCCAGTGGCCATCTACCTGAAATGATACTTTTCAAGTTTAAACTTTTTAAATGACATTCTTTAAATTCTTAGATGTATTACTATTCTTGAATTTATTATTATTAGAGTACCTGTCTATAGAAGAATTCAAATTTAATGTAGTGCTCCACTTGAGCTTGTAGAATAAAGCAACCTTGTCAACGTACACTCACCAAGTCATCAGAGATGTCTTTGGCAGCCCTTACAAACAACACAGTCAATAGGGGAAGCATTGTCGTGTACCATGGAAGAGTAGAGATGGCTGGCACACTCTGCAAAGGTATACAACAAAGAGGTATATTCATGTATAAAGTTTCAAACCAGCATTCTTAGGGCTATGTGTTATAGGGAGTTAAGAGACTATGGTTTCAACAACAGGAAATACGATGCAGGAGTCACTTACAGATGAAATCCTGCTCACTCACATCCATGTAATTTAAGTTCACAGATTTCCTTAGAGGATTTCTTTTAGAATGATATCTACCTTAATATGGGAGTAACATTAAATCATCACTCATAATGTACCATATAGCAAAAACTATAAGCTTCTTCTTCTTTCGGCTGCTCCCGTTAGTGGTTGCCACAGCGGATCATCTTTTTCCATATAGCATAAACTATAAGCATATTGTGCAAAAAGGGACATGGTACACATTAACAGGTTGCAACACACTGTCTTGCTGTGAGCAGAGAGAGGTAATTAATTTCAAAATACATTACATTCAGCTTATCTTTTGATTTAGCCTTTAGGATTTGAAGTGAGCTCCATCAATCAATTTGTCTATAATTGGATAGTTCGAACAAATCCCTAGCTTGGTACAATAAGGATTTTAAAAGATAAAAAAGCCTAATGAACTACTTGAGGAGTTGGATCCAAAAAAGCCAAAATGGAGGCCCAATCTTCCCAAATGTAAACCCAGGTGTGAGGCCTACTGTTGAAAGAGGGCTTTCCCCCTGACTTTAAAGAAGGCTTCGGCCTACACAGCCATGAATAGGGGAAACCCAGCAGGAACATATTCCTTTCACTTTCACAAATCAGTATTACCGTAAGAGGGAGAGAAACTGTAAAATACTCTTGTCTCTTTAGAAAAATAATGAAACATTATTTCAAAAAAAATATTCAGATATAAAAATAACAAAAGCAAAGCCACAAAGGTGTGTCTAAAAGGCCAGCAAACCCAAATCCACAAAACAGAAATCACTAATTTAAAATCAGAGCAAAAAAAGGTCAAAGTAGAAACAAAAATAAATAAATCCTCAAAAAAAAACAATTGCCAGTTTGGAGGACATGAAGTTCTGCCTGGGATTTTATAGACAGAGGGCAGGACTCCCGTTTTATGTTATGGTATCACCAATCCTAACTAATCACTAAAACAAAACAAATAAACAAAACAGTATTCAACAAATAATATATAAAATATATTCAAACCATCAAAAGAACACATAAAACAATAATTTCCATTAGCCAGGGGTAAAACCCTGGATAAACCATAACATGCTGGGTTCGTGCTAGATATATAATGAGAAGTCCTTGTGTAGTTGATTTCAAACTTGCCACGTTAAAGGAGAAGTGAATTTAATTCCGATAACACTCACCTGGTCCCTCACACCACCTACAAACATAAAAATAACTCAAAAATGTTGAAATTGGCCAAAAGTTAACAATATTAAACATGTATGCTAAATCGATTGAGAAAAACAAGAACCCTGGCTATTTGGGGCAACAAGCAGTTGACAGTTTGGCACAAGAGCCAAACTCTTTGGTCATCTGCTGTACCCAAAGTTTAAAAGGCTCATTTGCTGAATCATCCCACTTAATTAAACAACTTTATGAAAAAAAAACCCTTACTGACAAAGGAGAAAGGATCAACCATTCCAGATTTGTGATAATACAGCTTAATAATAACAAAGAATACAAAAGGCGCATCCAGGCTATTCAAGGCAGGTTTCGTGTTTGCTATAATGTCCACCATTCTAGCAAAGAATTACTGGAGGCATTCATGAGGTTGAGGTGAGTGGGTTGCAGAGGAAAGGACCGCAGCTCCACTTCTCCGGCCTTTGTATTCACTATGGGCATAACTTTGCAGGTAGCAGTAGTGCGAGGGTAGTAGTCACCAAGCATGTAGCTATGATGGCAATTAAGCCTTGTAGTTGGCATAAGTGAGAATTTTCATAATCCGATCGATTGGCATTACTATTGGTGAGCTCTCAATGATATTTTTGTTGATATGTGAAAAGTCCTGAATATGTGAAAATACAGTAGGCCACAGCTTCTTCAAGAAATCCACCTGGTATTCCACCTTCGGTGTTCTCCTTGAGCCTCGATTTGTAAATATTATTTCTACTGCTCCTTTCCTGTAAGTCAATTAAGTTTAAAGTCAAAACAGCAATTTAAACCTCTTTTATTTTAACTTGCTTGTCATGTGATTCAACTGACATCCACAGTGTGCGTAATTCCATGTTGATTTTCTTTCGCTCCTTCTTGACACCATTAATATTATGAATGAGTTGCTCTTGGCTTTCAGGGAACCAGTAAGTTGCTCCAATACACAGCTCTTAATGTCATCAGAAAAGGTTGCCATTGTGGTATTATCGTCACATGCAGAAGCAGTTCTCTTTGCTGGTTGGTCCCTACTGAAGGTGTCCTTCCCACTGAGGATGACATCACTATCCAGTAAGTAAAGTGAAGTAATCTTTGGTTGGTAATAAGATGGGTGAGGGTGGGACCAAGCACTATAATTAAAGACCACATTCACCAGAGTAGGTTACGTATATACTCACATATAAGTCAGGTCTTGAAACCCGAAAAATCAATCATAAAACCAGACACCGACTTTTACGCCCCTTCAAAAATATGACGCTTAATTTTTTTTTTTAACATCTTGCTTCCTCCAATCTCACACCAGTTTCTCAGACACGTTGAATTTTGTTGCAGCAGCGCAGTTACCAATTTCTTTCTCCCCTTCAATGACTTTTCATTTAAAACCAGCTTCATATTTTCTTCTAATCAAATGCTCCATTGTAGATGAGGGATGCTCTTACGATAAAGGTGTATGAGGGTGTGAGATACAAAAAACACAAAACAGTGCAAACGTCGCTTCGAATAGTTCGGGTATTACCGTGTGGTCACGTAGGCACAATACATAGAAATAAAAAGGCCGTGTGCTCTGTGGTTACTCTCTCAGGTGGGCTTTAGCATATCATTATCTCTTGGACCAATACAGGGAGTTTTCCACATTCGACTTATACGACCGACATTATAAAATACCGGAAATTATACGGTAAAATCAAGCCCCGACTTATAAGCAGGAGAACTTATCTGTGAGTATATACGGTATCTATTTTAGTTGCTGCTATCACAAAAACATACCAAATGCTTGAAGAACCTCATGGCACAAATGTAAAGTTTACTTTTAAAGACTTTTTTGTACGGGTCATGATTGCAGTTTTCTGTTGTTCTGTTCCTAGCAGCTAAGTTGCCTGGCCGTGAATTTAGCTTCAAAGGACATTCATTCTGAATTATCTAGTATAGCAGAGTTCTTCTTGGCTCACCTCTATGGAGAATCCTTGCACAGTATTAAACAGAGTTACTTACACTATGTAGTGAGATGAGCACCCTTTACTTTTCCAAAGGTTGTTCTTTCCATTCTCTTTAATGATTACTAACCTGCTTCAAAAGTTTGCTCTGCTGTTAGATGACATTTGTATGACATGAACAGAGCTGTGCAACTTACTCAGTAACTTTAGCTGTATTGTGCTTAGGGTGATAACCTTAGGATCCTCCATCAAGAAGGTACCTTTGTGGATCACTGGCCATACATACTGTTACAGCTACAACCAATCACATAGCACATACATTTTTTAAACTCTTTCACTGACTCACCAAACTGCTTTTTAATTAAATTTTTGGGCATCTTTGTGTTCAACCCAGTTGCATGTCAATTTACTTACTCAATTTTACACTACAGTACATGCATTACTAATATACTTTGGTAATGGTATTCTAATATTTGCATGAAATGTACAAATATTAAATAAAAATATTTTGTGTACATGTTGCCATATTTTACAATACAATATTAATTGCTAATTACTTCAGAAATTAAGTAAATATCATTAAGTCATCACAACCTAAATAATGATTGTACAGGCTGTGCACTCCTAAACCGTAACATTGCTATCCGATATATTTTTAAATTACAAAAGCATTACTGGACATCACACTCCTTTGGGTTAGAATCAATGGCACTGGAAAAACTGACCTGCAGAATGACAATGAGGAGAAAATAGAAATTGGCAACTCTCTGGAATTGTTCAAACAGGTTTAGAGGCAGGAAGGTCAAGATGTTGTATTTGCATGTTTTGATTGTGTTATTCTGTAAGAAAATAAAAAGAAAGATAAATGTGTAATGATACCATGCCAACTTAAAATCAGGAATATGAAAGTCTCAAAAGGCTTGCTCCAAATTCATTCAGGACATTTTTTTTATTTGTTTGGTCACCTGTTTACATTTATTTTGTAGATTGAAATTGTAGATTTGAGAAATGGATTGTGTTTACACAGGTTGCCTTTTGTATTATCGTAAATTTGCTTGGAGATAAAGCAAACATAGAGGAAATAAGGAAGGGGCAAATACTTTTTCACAGCACTGTACATGGTGAATGTGAAGACTTGTAATGTAGAGGAGCACAGTGCTAAGAGTTTGAGAACTGGTGAATTGTGACAGCCACCCTTCCATAAAACTGTCATTTTCATTTAACAATTCAAATCTGCAACATTCTCCTAACATCTCGATTTTTAACTTAAACTCATTTAGTATTGTTTTGTCTTGGTAGAGTATTATATTGCTCTACTTTCCCCTTTTGTATTATTAATTTGTAGCCTTTGCAGAATGCCCTAAATCTCACAAACTTACCACTGTTTCTAAGGTATTGTACCATATAACTTCTCCCCACCTTTCCTTCTACATGTATAACCTCAGGTAATTAGGTGTAGTAAAAGACAAGCAATTTAAATAATGTATTATTGATAATATTCATAAATAATAACAATATACAAAGTACATTTGAATATTGGCAACCATACAACCCGATAAATGGTGATGTGTAGTTTTAGGCGGCACACAGACTTGTTAGTTACTTAACTAAGTTACTGCGCCACCACCAACTTACTCAAAGCACCATGATGCCCCAGCATTGATGGACTAAAAGCCAGAAGTCCACGTGATCATCATCATCATCATCAAGTCCTTCCGTGAAAATCATAAATACAAAGAGGACTGTTTCATTTATGTTAGGTAGATTGCCCAGAGGGGACTGGGCGGTCTCATGGCCTGGAATCCCTGCAGATTTTATTTTTTTTCTCCGGCCGTCTGGAGTTTTTTTTTGTTTTTTCTGTCCCCCCTGGCCATTGGACCTTACACTTATTCTATGTTAATTAATGTTGACTTATTTTATTTTCTTACTGTGTCTCTTATTTTTCTATTCTTCATTATGTAAAGCACTTTCAGCTACATTTTTTTTGTATGAAAATGTGCTATATAAATAAATGTTGTTGTTGTTAAAATGTCTCCAGTTAAGGCATCAGTTGTGGTCAGCTTTCTTCAGAACAGGCTGCATGCCTGTCTCAATATGGCTGCTGAGCTGTGCTCTTCATTCAGTTCATGGTATGAGATGGTCTTTCATCAGTTTGGAAAGAGGGAGAGGGGGAAGTAAAGCAAGCAAATGTATAGATTTTCTGTCAAACCCCTAGAGCCAATAGGGCGTCATGGTACTTAAAGGCTTCTGTTACAATCCAGTTCCAAACAGCCATACTTCAGACCAATGGGGCACAGAATACCTTCACACCTGCCCTCCAAAACCATGTGTTAAGGTAAAGCTTGGCAGTTAGGCAGCCTGGCTTTCCTGTGGGGGTAGACTGAGAGACTTCATTAGAGAAATATTAGCCTAACTTGTTTGAGGCACTTCCTTAAATTACAAAGAGACTCATTCCTAAAAGGGTGGAAGGGGTTCTTAACCATCAAACCATTGCTGTTATCATCAGTAATGTAACACTAATATTACATTGCTTTGTCTAAGTTACAAATAAAGACTTACAAAATATCTATCAACTTGTATGCAAAATTTCACATCACAACAAGTATATTAACAAAGAAGAGTACAGAAGATTTCTTCGGCTGTTTTTTTTTTTAATTTTAAAATAATTATGAAAGTATGATGGCCTATTTTACACTGAGATAAATTTGCTGCAGCAGAACTCTAAAAGACTGCTGATGGATTGCTGGATATAGATGTTCAAGTATATTAGTTACAGTGTTGCCCCAGAAAACTTTGTTAGTATTGGATTGCTTGGCTTGAGGGTCAGAATCCTTAGTAAGAGCATAAGTAGTATGAAAAGTTTGGGAGATGAGGAACAAAGAAATAAACCTCAGTCATAATACAAGCTCTTCTTCATTTTGTAGTACTAGGGTGTTGATTACATCTTGCCTGAAGAAGGGGCCTGAGTTGCCTTGATAGCTTGCATATTGTAATCTTTTTAGTTAGCCAATAAAAGGTGTCATTTTGCTTGGCTTTTCTCTACATTCATTTTGTAGGTAACAGCTTATTATCTGAATATTGCTGATATTTTCTTGAATAATGTGTCTGCAGCATGACTTTAACTCTTTGAGGGCTGAATATTTTTTTCCAAAAAACATAATTTCTGAAAAGCAATGGTTTCACACAGAAATCAACATAAAATGTCTTTTGCTGCATGCTGCGGCTGCCAGTTTGCCAAGAATGTGTGGCAGGCTTGCTGCCAGGCTGTCTTTGTGTGGTTGGGGCAGCAGCAGCAGGGGTCACGGTCGCAGTGGCATTCTTAAGTGGCAGTCCTCCTGGTGAACATTGCCATAAACGTGTCAGCCTACATGAACCTGTTCAGCACCACAATTAGCTGGGGACCAGTCAGCTGAAGCTGGAACCTCACATTCGTTTTCGATCACTTGTATCAAAATCGGAGTCCAGCAAGTCATATTCCAGTTCAGAGATAATAGGCAAAGCTTCGTCCCTGGAGTATTTTGCTTTACGCATTCACATTGATCTCTTGACATTATGTCAGTGCCATTTTTGCTCTTGTTTGTACCTTACCACTCACACAAGCCCAGGAAATCTCAGTCAAACCAATGAAGATAACTTTCCTTCTAGCAACGAGAGTCCAACTAAAAGATAACGGTTGGTTTTGTCGCCGTTTACAGTTGATTACCATCGTCAACTCCTCCTTTTGACAGAAGTCGACATCAGCCCTGAAAGAGTTAATTTGTTTTATGCAATATTTGACATCCTTGCCCCAGTATCTGTTTTTCAATAAACACATAAATGATTGCATTGAAGGAATGGCCTGACAGCACCTTATGTCTCTCCAGATGACAGGTCTGTCCAAATGTCTTCATTTTTCACTGTCTTTTACAAATGTTGCAACTGCTGGTTTAAAATATTTCTTAAAACTACATCAGCCAAATTTTGTGAATATTGATTTCATATTACTTTGTGAAATAAAGTATTCTTCAAGTAGAATACATCATGAGAAAACTGATTCATTTTCCAGGCTTTGGCTCAAAAATCTTACTGATCTAGCCAATTCTGAATGCATATTGTGTAGTTCCACAATTGTCGAATGTGGCAACATCCAAAATTAAACTGTTCATTTCAGCTTGTGGTAATAACATTACCTAAACCACTTATTTCAGTGATTAAGAATGTCAACCAATGTCCAGCTATTATAAATTCATTTGGCCATCTTAATGGCAGTGTGGGTCTACAGCACTGTCAGACCAAACACAACTGGATAATCAGCAAAGTGGTAGTCAAAGAGAGCCCATCCATCCGTTTTATAACACCTTCATCATCTTTTGCGCCATAGCAATAAAGCAAGGCACATTTCCTATAGCACACCTAAATGAGTCATGTTTGGAAGTCTGCCCTCATTATGTCTCATCCAGGTGAAAACTCAAAAGAGTCTTCAGCCACTATGGATGTGAGATGTTTACCTGTCAAAGATGCTGATATTTGTATAATCTGCAGGTGTTATGTTTAACATTTATTTCATTTCAACTGACCAGAAGACTTTTATGAACTTCTTTATCTCAACCTTTTTTATGGCACAAAAACAGTAACTAACTATTGAAAGAACATCAAAAGGATGGTAATCTTTATTTTGGACTGTCTTCATTGATATCTTCAATATTGCTCAAATTAAAACTATAATCATACCAGCAGAACAACAGTATTGGTCCAAAGTCATCTTTAACAAGTTAATCAGCAATGTTAACAGCTGCCCTGCAACCAATGCAAATACCAACCCTAAACTATCCGAGTGTCACCATAATTACATCAGCTATCAAACATGTGGAGAACCCACACTGTGCCCAAAACACCTAAGCATGTTAATTCAGTAACAGTTTTGACCAATAGACATATATCTGTATCTAACTTCAGTTTCTTGTGCTCAAAACCATCCATCCATCCATCCATCCATCCTCTTCCACTTATCCGAGGTCGGGTCGCGGGGGCAGCAGCTTGAGCAGAGAGGCCCAGACTTCCCTCTCCCCGGCCACTTCTTCTAGCTCTTCCGGGAGAATCCCAAGGCATTCCAAGGCCAGCCGGGAGACATAGTCCCTCCAGTGTGTCCTGGGTCTTCCCCGGGGCCTTCTCCTGGTTGGACGTACCTGGAACACCTCACCTCATCCTGATCAGATGCCCGGTGCCACCTCATCTGACTCCTCTCGATGCGGAGGAGCAGCGGCTCTACTCTGAGCTCCTCCCGGATGACTGAGCTTCTCACCCTATCTTTAAGGGAAAGCCCAGACACCCTGCAGAGGAAACTCATTTCAGCCGCTTGTATTCGCGATCTCGTTCTTTGAGTCACTACCCACAGCTCATGACCATAGGTGAACTATCCGAGTGTCACCATAATTACATCAGCTATCAAACATGTGGAGAACCCACACTGTGCCCAAAACACCTAAGCATGTTAATTCAGTAACAATTTTGACCAATAGACATAAATCTGTACCTAACTTCAGTTTCTTGTGTTCAAAACCATTTGAATAAATATATTTAATACAGCAAATTGTATCTTTACTCACAGAATAGCCCCTTCTTCTCAAGCAGGAAAACCTCCTATTAAACGAACTTTGGAATCCTCTGTTGTTTGCCCTCACTTCCCATGTGTACTCTGTAATGATAATTTAAAGAAACTCAGTCCAAATATTTGCCTCAGAGGTTTAGGAGATGGGAAGGAAATTCAGAATTGTATTAGAATTAAAAACTCATTCCAGCCACTAAATTCACAGTAAATAGCAACTTCAGCATTCTTTGTTTCTAATAGTCATTTTTATATTCTATTTCTTAACTTGTAAACTCCATCCATTTTCAGCTTAAAATAAAAAGTAGATGACCTGTTAAAACACTCTTGGGAAAAATGTTTACATTACATTTTCATAATGTCACGCTCACTGTTTTTATGTAAATGAACAATACTATACCAGGAAATACAACAGCAGGTTTCGGTGCTCATTTTTGTGTTATGTATTTGCACACTGATTTACAGTATTTATGTATTTCTTTTTTCAGTTCAAGTGTTTCTATATTCAATAGATAGTATGATAATATGTTAAAGGGTTCGTATTTTTGTGCTTCTTCAATGTCACATGCTAGCAGCCAGAACAGGAAAGCTGATGAATTTTAAACTAAATTATTGTTTTATTACCATGCACTTTTATCTCTCTTTTTCTGAAGATTTTAGATTAATTTTTTTTACTGTATTTTCTTTACTTCTCATTAGAATCAGCACTGGTCATGTGTTGTACAAGATGTTTCTGGTATTAGTTTTAATATTTCTGGATTGTTCTTAGAAGGTAGTTCTTCTATCCATCCATCCATCCATCCATTTTTGAACACACTTAGTTGAGATTACTGTTGCTCAGGCCATTCAGCACTGAGTGCACAGAAGGAATAAATGTTGGACGGGGCATCACTGAACATAGAATACAATGCAATACCATATATTTTTGCTTAGCCCAAATTCACACAAGAAGTGCCGCAATGGGCTTTAACAGGCTCTGTCTCTTCAGAACCCCCCAACCTTGACTCTCTAAGAAGACAAGAAACCCCCCCCCCCAAAAAACGAAACCCTAGTAGAGAAAAAAAATAGAAGAAACCTTAGGAAAGGCAATTCAGAGAGAGACCCCATTCCAGGTAGGATGGGAGTGCAGTGGGTGTCAAAAAAACGGGTCAATACAATACACTGAAGAGAACACAAGTAAACCTCAATACAGTATAACAGTAAAATAAAAATTAAAAAAAATAAAATAAAAATGTGCACACACACACACACACACATTATTAGGGTTATGTGGTAGGTCAATCCTGAAAAAGTACTGAAAATAACTATTCTTAAAATGGTATGGTACCGACATTTACATTTTGTTAATTTTGGTAATGAAAGTAAATGGTAGTTTTGTAGCACCTCATGTTCAGTTGTCTGAATCACATTTCTTCAAACATATGTATATTAATGTAAATATTGATTTGCGGAGTGCATTCAAGCACAGAGGCGTGTCACTGTATGGCAGAGCAGGGAGGCTGCTGTGAGGTTAGGTGGGTGGCTAATGTTTGCTTTGGTACTGTTTTGATAACGGGTACTGAGATCCGAAAGCTGGTATTAATGTCAGTCAGTCAGTCATTTTCCAACCCGCTATATCATAAGACAGAGTCACGGGGGTCTGCTGGAGCCAATCCCAGCCAGCAAAGGGCGCAAGGCAGGAACAAATCCCGGGCAGGGCGTACACACACACCCACACACCATGCACACACTAGGGACAATTTAGAATCGCCAATGCACCTAACTTGAATGTCTTTGGACTGTAGGAGGAAACCGGAGCACCCGGAGGAAACCCACGCAGACACGGGGAGAACATGCAAACTCCACGCAGGGAGGACCCCAGCGAACCCGGGTCTCCTTACTGCGAGTGCTGCCCCTGGTATCAATATCAAGTTTAAAATTTTATTTCCAATCCAACAATAACACAAATATACCCATACTCAATAATGGGTCAATTTAGAACATATTTGTAAAATTTGAGAGATAAAGTAGAAAAAGAGTACTTTTAGTAAAAAGAGTATTTTAATTTTTTTTATCATTTAGTTTAACCATCAGCCAGGATATTGCCATCTAATACTTTTCCTGTTGTGAAAGCTGAAATTAGTTGCTAGGGAAAAGCACATCTAGTCCACTGTAAATTGTTTGTTGCCACAGGAAGCTGCCCCCGGCAAATGATATGCAAAGTAAAGTCATGGATGGATAACTGATATTTTTGTCCAGTGCACCTTACAGATTCCAAGTATATACAAAATTAAGCATATCTTTTTCAATGTAAGTACTAGAACTATAAAATCCAACACATACTGCAATATGCAGTAACTCAAGTTTACACATTCGCACACTGCTTTCAGAGTACATTAGATCTTCTTGCTCTATAAACAAAATTGAACTTGTGAAGTTTGTGCTAATACCTGAACCTTCATTATTCAGTATACCATCAAGAATTGCCCCACAGTTCTTATCAGTATGACTTTTAATTAAACTACTAATACATTTGTTTGTCTTACCTGGGGTTGTATTTCTGTGCTTTGGGTCCAGAGATGGTTCTCTTGATGACACCTGCGGATTCATTTATACGAAGTACCACCAGCTTTTTTGTTCTAACTGAAAACTTCTCAGCTTTTCCTTTTCTAAGATGGTCAAGAATGTTAGATAATATGATAATTATGTGTCCAAGCATTTTCTTCATACATATGAAAAATGAAGTGAGCTGAATGAAAGAAACAAAGAGTTACAGCTTGAAGGGAAGACCAGAACAACAAAAATATGATTCACTGGTTACTTATTGTTATGTGAGAATGAAATGTTTCAAGCTATGAATGGAGATTATGGGTTGCTTATTTCAGGAGCATAATACAAAGCTCCATTCAGTATTTTGCATGACAGCATCACAATGTACTGTACATTAAGTAAAATAAAACCCTCATGTTATTTGTAAAAGGTAAAATGATCTCCTTAACACTTACCCTTGCTTTATATCTGGAACTTTGGTAATAATGCATTGCAAATAGAATAGCACCCAGTGACTAGGCTTGGTAAATTTAATAGTAGTGCATATTAAAGAACAAGCAATAGAATATTGGAGGGTGATAAAATTATTTTCATTCTTGTGGATATCTTCTGTTTGAAAAAATCATTACATTTTAATACTTTGTTTACGGTATTCACTTTAGAAAGGATCATGTGGTCCCCACTTGGAAGAAAACCCTTTTAAATGTGTTGACCTCAAGTGCGAACATCCTACGTATGTCCTGTGTGCCATTTACACTGAAGTGCATAGTTCACCTTTATTTCCTTTTTCCTTTCGGACTTTAACCTGCATCATGCAATACAGTCTACGACAATTACACTATGGCAACTCTTCTGTTGTTTGCTATTGATTGACCTGCTTTCCTTTGTTCTGTTCTTACATTTCATGATCTTTCATCAGCTTTGGATATAATTAACAATATTATTTAGTTACTTCCTTTTGTAACATGATGTCCCAGGTTTTATGCAAGACTCATTTGAGTCCTACCTTCCAGGTCAGTTTTTCGTTGTCTTATATTGGCATAATGTGCCATCTTTCCTTTAACAACTCTCATCAGGTTGGCCTTATTGCTAAGTTCTCTTCTCTTTTCCCTCTACATCAGTTGCCTATGTACTCTTAACATCCATTCATATCTTCTGTTACTACTTATCCTACCTTTGTTTTCTTTACGTTTCTTTCATTTAAGTACCTGGTTTCAGCCTGGATCTGCCTTGAGGATGAATAGCAGTTCTCTTAAATGTAGCTTGTCCAAGTCAGGTTACTCGTACGAAGTTTCTGCTTTTTTCTCTCCATAGATTCTTGTCTAAACATTTTCATTGTTAACATCACCCTCCCATCATCAGATACTGTCTGAAATCTCAGGATGACTTGGAATGACTCTCCTTAAATATTTTTTTTATTGATTCAGTCCTGTTGCTTCTTTCTTCGCATCACCCATAAAATCTGACGCTTGTCCTCTCTAAGTGGAATTACTGCAACTCCCGAGTGGTGGGTATTCTAGCAACTTCTACCTGATGTCTCCAGATCATTTGGAACGCTTCTGACTAATTGCTTTATTCTTTTTCTTGCTACATCCCCATTACTTATTTGCATTGCTGTCTCCAGTGGCTTTGTGCTGTTTTTGGGATCAAAAGAAAAACCTTCATGCTGACGTATACCTGTTTGAACAGCTATGGTCTGTCCGTGTGTTACTAACTTTCCCTTCTCAAATGCAGCAAGCAAACCATGTGTACTGTTTGTTCGTTTTTTGCTCACAGGCTGTAAACTCGGTGTCTCCTAACACACAATACTCTGTGAATTTGAATGTTTTTTATACCTGTTGCCTTCCACCTTAGGACTTCTTAAGCTCTTTTTTTGTTTTCTGTTATCTGTTGATCAACTGCTTGCTCTGACTCCATCATCTCTTTATTTACTCTGCCTTTGTTGATATGTGGCAAATTTTTAACATAGTCTAGGAACAATGTGCAGTTGTAAAATTGGTATTGATTGCATTTTGGTTTTAGTAAAGATATTTGTGCATTAATGAAATCTGATCCACTTATCTAGTTCCTTAACCAATTTCTTCATTTTACAGTCACAGAAATCAGCTGTTAAGAAGCACAGGACAGAGACCTGCATTGAACACAATCGTACTGCTTGACACATTAACTCATTTTCTCAGAATCCTACTTTCAAGTAAATTACCAACTGTGAGTATGTCTTTATGTGCAAGCGATCCGGAGTCCTTGTGAGGATCTCATACAAATAGAGAATATACAGACTTCATAAGGAGGACATCCTTGTGCTTTGATGCAGTTTAAAATGTAATAGAACTGAAGTGTAAATCAAAATGCTTTTCATTCTTGTAAAGAGCACATACAGTGCATCCAGAAAGTATTCACATCGCATCACTTTTTCCACATTTTGTTATGTTACAGCCTTATTCCAAAATGGATTAAATTCATTTTTTTCCTCAGAATTCTACACACAACACCCCATAATGACAACGTGAAAAACGTTTACTTGAGATTTTTGCAAATTTATTAAAAATAAAAAAATTGAGAAAGCACATGTACATAAGTATTCACAGCCTTTGCCATGAAGCTCAAAATTGAGCTCAGGTGCATCCTGTTTCCCCTGATCATCCTTCAGATGTTTCTTCAGCTTAATTGGAGTCCACCTGTGGTAAATTCAGTTGATTGGACATGATTTGGAAAGGCACACACCTGTCTATAGAAGGTCCCACAGTTGACAGTTCATGTTAGAGCACAAACCAAGCATGAAGTCAAAGGAATTGTCTGTAGACCTCTGAGACAGGATTGTCTCGTGGCACAAATCTGGGGAAGGTTACAGAAAAATTTCTGCTGCTTCGAAGGTCCCAATGAGCACAGTGGCCTCCATCATCCATAAGTGGAAGAAGTTCAAAACCACCAGGACCCTTCCTAGAGCTGGTTGGCCATCTAAACTGAGCAATCGGGGGAGAAGGGCCTTAGTCAGGGAGGTGACCAAGAACCCGATGGTCACTCTGTCAGAACTCCAGAGGTCCTCTGTGGAGAGAGGAGAACCTTCCAGAAGGACAACCATCTCTGCAGCAATACACCAATCAGGCCTGTATGGTAGAGTGGCCAGACAGAAGCCACTCCTTAGTAAAAGGCACATGGCAGCCCGCCTGGAGTTTGCCAAAAGGCACCTGAAGGACTCTCAGACCATGAGAAACAAAATTCTCTGTTCTGATGAGACAAAGATTGAACTCTTTGGTGTGAATGCCAGGCGTCACGTTTGGAAACCAGGCACTGCTCATCACCAGGCCAATACCATCCCTACAGTGAAGCATGGTGGTGGCAGCATCATGCTGTGGGGATGTTTTTCAGCGCCAGGAACTGGGAGACTAGTCAGGATAAAGGGAAAGATGACTGCAGCAATGTACAGAGACATCCTGGATGAAAACCTGCTCCAGAGCGCTCTTGACCTCAGACTGGGGCGACGGTTCATCTTTCAGCAGGACAACGACCCTAAGCACACAGACAAGATATCAAAGGAGTGGCTTCAGGACAACTCTGTGAATGTCCTTGAGTGGCCCAGCCAGAGCCCAGACTTGAATCTGATTGAACATCTCTGGAGAGATCTTAAAATGGCTGTGCACCGACGCTTCCCATCCAACCTGATGGAGCTTGAGAGGTGCTGCAAAGAGGAATGGGCGAAACTGGCCAAGGATAGGTGTGCCAAGCTTGTGGCATCATATTCAAAAAGACCTGAGGTCCTGTAATTGCTGCCAAAGGTGCATCAACAAAGTACTGAGCAAAGGCTGTGAATACTTATGTACATGTGATTTCTCAGTTTTTTATTTTTAATAAATTTGCAAAAACTCAAGTAAACTTTTTTCACGTTGTCATTATGGGGTGTTGTGTGTAGAATTCTGAGGAAAAAAATGAATTTAATACATTTTGGAATAAGGCTGTAACATAACAAAATGTGGAAAAACTGATGCGCTGTGAATACTTTCCAGATGCACAGCATGATTTTAATTATATTCATTTTAAATCAAATACTTTTGTTGAAACAGAATTGTCACTATTATGAGAAAGTATTAGCCCCTTTCCAGTTTCCTGTATTATTGTGCATTTTTCACACTATGGGAATGTTTTCAGGTGTTCAAACAAAATAGATTTTATTTTGAATATACTGTATGTCAATTTTTGAATGAAACAGTTACCCAACACCAACTGGTTACTGTGTGAAAAAATAATTAGATGCTCTCATTAGATACAATGAAAGCAATCAAATAATTTCTGTAACACAAAACCAGTATTTCACTTTACTGTGGAGGAGTTTTGACTAACCCCAAGCTGCAGAGCCGCTTTATTTCAAAAATATTGTTAGGTTTTCAAGAATGAATTTCCAATGTCAGGTCCACTTTTGGATTTAAGTCTGGACTTTGACTAGACAAACCCAAAACTTTAATTTGCCCAGTGGGTGGCTGGGTGGTCCCATGGCCTCGGAAACCCCTGCTGATTTTGCTTTTTTTCACCAGCCCCCTGGAAGTTTGTTTTATTTCTTTGTTTGTTTTTTCTGTCCACCAGGCCATCGGACCTTCCTTTATTCTTTGTTATTTAGCATTGCCTAATCTTATTTTTCATCTTGTAAAGCACTTTGAACTCCATCATTTGCTTGAAAATGTGCAATAGAAAGAAATGTTGTTGTTGCTTCTTTTGAACCTTTCTTATTTGGACTTGCTTTTGTTCATTGGATCATTGTCATGCTGAATGACCCAGCTACACCTGCTTCAACTTTTTTCTCCGATCTTTTACCTTTAAACTTGGCATTATGTGTTTGTTGAGTCTTTGTGTTTGTAACTTGACTTAATTGTAAGGATCAAAGTAAGTAAAGAGCAGGCTGTACTGATGCCTGGCTGTATTAATTCAGTAGACTCTAATTACCCCCCTTAATTAAGTTGATTTTAAATGGGGGCAGTTACTTTTTCACACAGTAGCACTTTTTTATTTAGACAAATAAAAACCTAAAAAAGTGTTACTTGTTCATGCAGTTGCTCTTTATCTCATGTTAGATTTCGGTAGAAAATATTTAGTATCTGAAATTTCAGTAACAGGAGAAATCAAGGAGAATGCAAACACCTTTTCACAGTATTTTTTTGTCCTATTCATGCAGCTTCTGACTTGAACTCTTTTAGTACTTTACAATATGTCTACCTTTCCATTCACTACTTATTTTACTTCATATTGGGCATTAAAGGGTGCCAGCCAAACGAATAGAGGAAAAGAGTTACAGTGTGTTTTCAAAAATGAAATATTCAAATGTTAAATTGTAAAATAACTCAATGTATTCTTCAGTCTGATCTCTTTCTATGCCCTTCTCCTGTATGAATGAGATTTAATGTACTCTCCGCAGAAGGTCAATGCATCCTGATTTAAAATGTGCCATTTTTTTATCTAGGGGTTTTGCTTATGTATTTTTTTTTTACTTTGCTGCTGCCTCCAATGAGGAAATGGCCAGAGAGTTCTCACCTCTAAATGATTAGTCCCTCAGGTTTTGTTACGTAAAGCAGTTCAACAAACTAGTGGCCTAATTGTATAAATGTTGCATTGTTAAGTGTAGTTTGTGACCTATCGGTTTGCAATTTAAATTAGCTCTGAGGCTTTGTTTGTGAAAGACATATAAGAGAAATGATGTAATGAGGTTTAAAATGGCGAGTGAACAGCATCTGCATTTTGAAGTTTAAATGAATAATCAGCTTTGTAATGACAGCTAATTTTTTTAAATTTCTGATAGTCTGTATTTGATTTTGGCTCTAAGTTCACTTATTAATCATTTAGGTAAATTGAACAAATAGAAAATCAAACTGTGTGTAAATTTTGAATAACAAAAAGTGCATTTGTAAAACTAAGAAAGGTGTATTTACTTGTTTTACATTGATGCTCTATCTTCAGTTCTAGTATTGTGCATGTATTGTAGTGATGTTTAGCTATCTTCATAATGTCTGTACTAAGAAAAGATTTGCATTTAGTTGAGCTATTGGGTTTAAAACTTACTAGTCTGGCATTTTGTTAGTCTAATTACCTTGGATTATTACTTAACCATGCATTAAAAAGATAACTTTTGTTTTTGCAATTGTATGTTATGACTAGCTGAAATACCCAGCGTTCCCCGGGAGGAAAATAAAGAGTTTTTTTAATTGTTTGAGAAAAACATAATTAAAAAAAAACACAACTTTTTAAAAATAAAAATAAAGTAACAAACAATAAACCTGGCTTCGCTTCCTGGGTCCTTCCTGCGTGGAGTTTGCATGTTCTCCCCGTGTCTGTGTGGGTTTCTCTGGGTGCTCCGGTTTCCTCCCACAGTCCAAAGACATGCAGGTTAGGTGCATTGGCGATTCTAAATTGTCCCTAGTGTGTGCTTGGTGTGTGTGTGTGTGTGCCCTGCGGTGGGCTGGCACCCCACCCAGGGTTTGTTTCCTGCCTTGCGCCCTGTGTTGGCTGGGATTGGCTCCAGCAGACCCCCATGACCCTGTAGTTAGGATATAGCGGGCTGGATAATGGATGGATGGAATAAGACTCACTAATGTGCTTGTCTTGTGGTCTTGTATGTACGTTATCATCTAGTTGACGCTCGGAACCGGCCAACTGTATTTAATTTGATAAACAACGGGGCGTGATGCTACTCAAAAATAAAGAATGCTGGCAGTCGCCTGGTATATACTAACTATCTAAGCTGCACGGGGTATTTAAATCGTCAGAACTACTCTGGCCATCTCTCTGCTAGAAGGAGTCATGTTGCCGAAGAGCTTGCATCGTTTGTGTATTAGCAGGTAAGCGGCTGTCTTTCTTAGGAGGTTTCCTTTTGCCGGTGTGCTGGCCTCACTTGCGTATCCTCAGAGCTGGAGCCCTCACCCCAACTCTACATCTCACGTCTGGGCCAGACAGACACACACACACTTGCATGCGTAGAACTCTATTTAATTTCAAAAGCAATCGGAAGGTTGCTGGTTTGAATCCCATAAATGCCAGAAGTGATTACACTCCATTGGACCCTTGGGCAAGGCCCTTACCCTGTAATTGCACCATCCTGGGCATGACGTTAACCTGCATCCATTTCCTCCAACTTGCAAGGGAAAATTTTGGGGTTGGTGGTAGGATTGGCGCTCCAGCCACTGTGAAAAACCTCCCCACTGTTCCATTCCATTCGAACTAGTGTGGTGCCGAGGTGTCACCCGTAGCACGGCTGCACTCGGGTCCTAATTTGGGGTCCTGAGGTGGTTCGGCGTGTGGTGGGTGCGGCAATGTCCTGTATCAGTGCATATCCATCCACCACCCAACCTGCTGTATCTTAACTAAAGGGTCATGGGGGTCTGCTGGATCCAATC
>JANRMT010062789.1:20701666-20733019 GCA_026402145.1 Polypterus bichir lapradei
ATAGTGCCTTTCACATCTATCTATCTATCTATCTATCTATCTATCTATCTATCTATCTATCTATCTATCTATCTATCTATCTATCTATCTATCTTATAGTGCCTTTCACATCTATCTATCTATCTATCTATCTATCTTATTGAGTAAGACAGTACATTTATCCCCAGCCCTTTTTCTCACCTGCCATTTGTTATTTCTTGCTGTGATAATCTCTCTTTCTGGGTCCACACCAGGAGGTCTCCTTTTTTTTCTGTTATTCATGCAGGTAGCTTTCCTGTTAGCATAGTTGCCGCTGTTTGTGAGCTCCTCTGGAGAGGCCATGAACAGGCGGAAGCTAGACAGAGTAACACCTCCCAACCTCAGTGGGACTGTGTGCCACACCTCATAAGACAGGTGACCAGCCAGTGAGAGATCTCAGATTTCATGTAAATATTTTAATACATTCCCGGTACTCAAATGTGAAAATAGTGGTGGAGCAATTATGATAGTACATAGCACAAATTAGACTTTTAAATGTAATTGTTGGTGGGATTGTAAAGGTAAAGAGGATTAATGAAATGACAGAGCACATGTATGCCTGATCTACTGGATATTACACCCGAGAGGGTACAGGCATTTAATAAAATAAACACAAGGTTGCTTGTTCAATTCCCTGAAAGTCATTTAACCTGCCCTTGTTCTAATTTTAGAGCCATGTGAAAAAAAAGGTCTGTTTTCCAATTTAATGGTGGAAAGCATTCTAAATAAGATTATTGTTTAATTTAATAAATAGAACATTGTAAATAACATATCCTTATTAATCTTTCAAGCCTGCTTAACCCAGGCGTATCTGAGGAGTAGGGCACCATTCTATTGTACAGTATATTCACACACATACAGTATCTTTCAAAAGTTTGGACACACCCAGAAATGTTCATGTTTTTGGTAGAAATGAATTCCTTTTTTATCAAGACACCGTTAAATTGAGCTAAGACATGGCTATTGCTGTCTGAAATGACAGATTTTTTATTTATTATTCACATATGACTACAAAACCCCAATTTACAGCAACCATTTCTTCAGTGTCTTAATGCTAAACTTGCTTAGCTTATCAACTTTAGTTATGGACAATTGCTACTTGGTTACTAGAGAAATCTTTGTAATTGCATTAGGACTGAAATGAAACCTGTTGTTCTGTTCACTTGTTGAGTTGCAGGGTACTGGCATTCCTATGTTCAGTTCTGGATTCAAAAATGGCCAAAATGAAACAGCTTTCTCAAGGAACATGTCAGCCTCGACAGGGTACAGATTTTTAAATCAATTTAATGTTATCTTCACAAATACTTCACAAAGTAGTAATAGATTACTTTATTCAAAAGTTTCACATTCAAAGGTTTTTCTTACTTGACAAACTTCAACAACATCATACTGCAAGCTCCTTGGCCCCTTTGGTTTCCTGTAAGATATTCAACAATCTTCACAATATAAGGTTTCTCCCGAAAGGTTTGTAACACAATATTTTATTACCAGTGGTTTATTATAGAATTGTTTTGAATTTCTGACAGGATAAATAGATGTAATTGTTAAATTCCTCATTTTTCTGTATAGGTCTGGGCTTTCCCTTAAAGATAGGATGAGAAGCTCGGTCATCCAGGAGGAACTCAGAGTAGAGCCACTGCTCCTCCGCATCGAGAGGAGTCAGATGAGGTGGCTCGGGCATCTAATCAGGATAAATCCTGGACGCCTCCCTGGTGAGGTGTTCTGGGCATGTCTAACCGGGAGGAGGTCCCAGGGAAGACCCAGGACACGCTGGAGGGACTATGTATCTCGGTTGGCCTGGGAACGCCTTGTGATTCCCCCGGAAGAGCTAGTAGAAGTGGCTGGGGAGAGGGAAGTTTGGGGGTATCTGCTCAAGATGCTCCCCCCGCGACCTGATCTTGGATAAGCGGAAGAGGATTGATGGATGGAGGTTGGTAGCACTGCCGCACCCACCACATGATGAACCACCCGGGTTGGGACCCAAGTGTAGCCATGTAACAGGTGACACCTCAGCACCACACTGTTTGTGTATAATAACTATTAATTTCAGGAGAATGTACTCCCTGCATATACCAGTCTGAATCCTGGACTCATAGCTACTCATCACTACTTTGAAAATCAAATCATCACTCCAAAACGTTTTGCCATACATAGCATCTTTGACAGCTCCAGAGGGGTACAAATCTGAGGGAGTAACATCTGGATTATACGGTGGATGGTATGAAACAGTCCGACTGTTTTTCCTGGTACGTTAATGTATTTTCACACTTGTGTAGTGTGGCATCGTCATGCTGAAAGAGAATTTTGGCATAAAAGCTTGAAGTCTCAAGTAAAAACTAAGCAAGTTGTTTTTGCATAAGTATTTTCTTAATGTGTAAATAAACAGACATGTGTCTGTTTTGTTTAAAGAATGCCAGCACAAAAATATAGCAGCAGATGCAGTCCTGGATAAAAACCAAGATCCAGGCCTTTAATGACCTCTTGGGCACGGCCATCAGCAGTATGTCTGTCTGCGGAGAGAGTGTCGACCTCATCGAGAGGTTTACTTACCTCAGCAGTGACATTCATTCCTATGAAGCCGGATTGGGAGAACATAGGGGTGGTTATTAAGTCATTGGAAATTGGTGTGTGGAGCTCCCGATATCTATGCAAAAGGACGAAGGTCCAAGTCTTTAGAGTCCTGGTGCTTCCTGTTTTGCTATATGGTTGCGAGACATGGACGCTATCCAGTGACCTGAGACAAAGACTAGACTCCTTGGGTATTGTGTCTCACCGTAAAATTCTTGGGTACCGTTAGTTTGACTTTGTGTCAAATGAGTGGTTGCTCATGGAGTCCCAAATGAGGCACATTACTTGCATTGTTAGGGAGCGTCAGTTACGGCACTCCAGCCATGTGGCGCGATTCCCCGAGGGTGATCCAGCTCATAAGATCCTCATTGTTGGGGGCCTGAGTGGCTGGACCAGGCCAAGGGGTCGCCCATGTAACACCTGGCTGTGGCAGATAGAGGGTCATTTTCGGGGGTGTCTCCCTGGGGGGTTGCAAACCGGGATCCCGATGTGTTTCTTCATGTAGTGGGTGTGGCGACGCACTGTACCAGTGCCTGCTCCCCAACTTGACTTGACTTACTTGAGATGCAGTATGTTGAAATATCCTGTAAATACCCCCAAAATCCATAAAAATGCATCTATCCTTTTCTGCCTAGTGTTTTAATAAGCAAATTGAGACCATATTACTTTTATTTATATAGATTAATTAAGTAATAGGGCAGGGGTGGCGAACTCCAGGCCTGGAGGGCCGCAGTAGCTGCAGGTTTTCAGTCTAACCCTTTTCCTAATCAGCAAGCAGTTTTCACTGCTGATTAACTCCTTTTCCCTTCATTTTAATGGCCCTGTTTTTAAGGATTCAGTCCTCTGAATTGATTCTTTTCTTCATTAAATGATAGCCAAACAGAAATAAGACATAAAACGAGCCAACAGATGACCAGCTAAATTGGAGCTTCAAACTCCAACCAATTTCACTCCAACCAGTTTCTTAACGAGAAGCCAATTCTTGCTGTTAATTAAACCCGTTATTTAATTCCATGGTTTGTTGCTGCTCTCATCCTGCCCCAGCAGACATTTCCAAAACTGTTGAATTTCTATTTTTTTTTAAGAACACCAATGTCAAAATGGTTTGGTGACCTGAGAGATCAGCCTTACTGAGACCTTCACCTTTCTTTATTTTCATTTTTTTATTGTGTGAGGTGAGTTGGTCATATGTCAGCTCGTTTTGTGTCTTATGATTGTTTGGCTGCTAATTAAGGAAAAAGAAACAAGTAAGGGGCCTGAATCACGTCAATTAAAACTAAAGCGAAAGAAGTTAAGTAGCAGCAAAAACTGGTCACTAATGAAGAAGATGGTTAGAATGAAAACCTGCAGCCACTGCGGCCCTCGAGGACCAGAGTTCGACACCCTTGTACTAGGGTGTTGTACCATGTTAGCCATTATGGATGTGGTGAGAAGTTAAGCAAAATGACACCTTTTATTAGCTAACTAGAAAGATGACAATATTCAAGCTTCCCAGGCAACTCAGACCCCTTCTTCAGGCTAGATTACTTTCTGATGTATACTGTTGCATAATTTACTCCTGATTGCTTTGTATATACTATATTTTGATGATAGCGTTCTCTATGAAAGAGATTTCAAATATGTAGTATAATAAGTCCATAATTAGGTAAGGGGATGACAGGCAAGGTAACAAGTTTTTTTGTTATTTGTTCAGGCTGCTTGTTTACTTGCTGGTACCCATGTTCTGTACTCTTCATTAATTTGGCTTTACTTTTAACTACAGGAAATGGCCAACACAATAAATATGCCTAAAATATACTTGTTTTGCAATGGGAAAACAAAACAAAGAATTTATGTGGTGTCAAAGAGGATGTGGGTTTGGCTTGTGTGCACCTAATGTCTTGTATTACCAAAGGACGATAACTATTGACATTGAACACTGCAAAAAAAAATATATATATATATATATACAGTATATATATATATATACCTGTATATAAATAGAACTTTTTTGTTCAGATAAAAGCTTGGAAAATATAAAAATATCTTTGAATTATGCTTATCATACATTTGAAGTGGTTCGAAAAGGCTCAGAGTGGTCACTTTATTGGAAATTTCAGTTACTCCGATTGTGTAATTTTTCTCTGGCCTTCTTGTTTTAGAAGAGCATTCTGGTTGCCTTTAACTTGAAGGAAGGATTTCTTGTGATTTTTCTTCTGTGCATCTGATCTCTGTCTTTGTGAGACTGAATAAAAGCATTGTGTAAATTTTCAAAAGACCGGTTTTGCTTGTTGTTAAAAACTGTGTTGTTATTTAAAACACTAAGAAGCATTTATCAGCATGGAACATGAGAGCGGTGTCAAATATTTGACTTTCAATGGTGTCATCTGTTGTGCAGTTCAAGGTGGCACAACTGCGATCACCCAACAGTGGACCAATATCACACAATTCTGCACACTAGGTCAACAAAGTGGAAAATTGTCACATCATCATCATATCCCACCCAGCCCTCTTTATTTCAGTTTAGGATCGTGGGGGGCTGGAGCCTATCACAGCAAACACGGGACGCTAAGCAGGTAACACCCTTGAAGGACCTCACACATATACTGGATTCACACAGGGTTAGTTTAGAGACGTCAGTTAACGTAGAGCAGGGGTCTCCAACCTTTTTTCCCTTGAGAGCTACTTTTACAAAATAAAAATGGCTGAGAGCTCCTCATGTTTTCTAACCTTTATTCTCAAACAAACTGAATAAGCTTGTTTTGCCTGAACATTTACAAAATGTTGGTGTCCACAACTCATATTTTGCATTAAAACATCACAAAAAATATTTAGTTCGCCTGCAAGTGCATTTTGTACATCTGTATGCATTTTCTAGCATTTCTCACACTATTGAATTAAAACATGAATGCTGTCAAAACAAAACAATGCAATTCCAAATCCACAGATATGCCTTATTCATTTGTCATTTTGTCACATGTCACTGTGTCGCTTTATTCACATGTCCAGTTGCATGTGTGATGTGTTTCATTTATGTTAGGTAGAATGCCCAGAGGGGACTGGGCAGTCTAATGGTCTCGAATCCTAAAGATTTTATTTTTTTCTCCAGCTGTTTGGAGTTTTTTTTTTGTTTTTTCTGTCCATCCTGGACATTGGACCTTACTCTTATTCTATGTTAATTAATGTTGACTTATTTTATTTTTTACTGTGTCTTTTATTTTTCTATTCTTCATTATGTAAAGCACTTTGAGCTACATTTTTTGTATGAAAATGTGCTATATAAATAAATGTTGTTGTTGTTTAGTTGGTCAGATCAGTGGCACTGCATGGAG
Source organism: Polypterus bichir lapradei (assembly GCA_026402145.1). Lineage (NCBI taxonomy): Eukaryota > Metazoa > Chordata > Cladistia > Polypteriformes > Polypteridae > Polypterus > Polypterus bichir. Next base: position 20,707,564 of record JANRMT010062789.1, read on the forward strand.
TCAACAAGAGAGGCAGGTGTATGGTGGAGTGGAGCCACTGAGGTTCACTCTTATGGAGTCATTTAAATGTTCGTCTCTCAGTCTTGTTCTGAACTTTGATTTCATGACATTCACGTCAGACTCACAGAGGTATGGAGACCCAAAAAAGCAGATTCTTATAGTTATCTGGCTCTACTAAGCTCCAGAAATACTGAGAATGCTGTTGAGACTTTAACAGCACGTTATTTTGAAGGTTTACTTATATATAATATAGAAAATCCAATGTCTGTCCGCTTTTCACGAGAGAACTACTTAACGGATTTAGATCTTTTTTTTCTATAATTTGCTTGAACATTCCAGTTGATTTTGTGACTTCTCTTATTTCGCTATGTATCAGAGTTCACTCGCGGAAATCCGAGAAACACGCAGCGGGCCGAGGGGAGCGGCCTTCCTCATTCACTCATCATCTTCGGGGCGTGTTCCTTAACTCCGCTTAGCTAGCGAACGAGAGAACAATTGAATTCAACTTTGCTTGATATTTAAAATAAAGTGTTACTTAGGTCTTGATGAGTTGGAGTCCGGATGTTCTCTTAAATGTATGCCACATTGAAAAGACAGATTGCAATTCAGATTGTGGATCGTGATTTTGTGTTAAAAGGATCGTGATATGATTTTTTGGAAAGATCGCCCACTCCTAATTTGACTAATCAAGTTTTCAAATTTATGTAGGATTCATTAACCCTTTGGTGAGCTACTTGGAAAGGGGTTGCGAGCTACCGGTAGGTCGCGAGTGACGTGTTAGAGACCCCTGACATAGAGATATTTAGAAAAACCTCATGTACTCATTGGAATACCATACAGACTCCACATTGACAGAGTGGGATTCAAACACAGGGCACTAGAACTGTGAAGCAGCCACACTTACTGCTACTGAGTCGTTTCACCCAACGAAAATTGTGACTTCTAATTCATCTTGTTACATGTTACATGTCGGTTACATAAATGTAAGCCAAGTTAACAGCAGCCTAATGTTTTCCTGAACAATAATAACTGAACACATTTTATCCTGAGTTGCAAGTTTTTTACATCCCCCCCATCTTCTCACAAATTCCTTATTCCAACATGACATACAGTATGTCACGTGATAGCAGTATTTAATAAAAAATAAATCATCAGTTTGTGTTCACTTGAGCACTTGGCCAAAATAAATGATCTTAATGACAAAAAACTAGCAGTGTTTGGTGATCCAGTGAATGAGAACAGCTTGTGGATTAGAAGGGCCAAAGCAGGAATGGTGAGGAGATGGGCACAACCAGGCAAATCACATCCATATTCAACACAGGTATGCAGAACGTCATCTCTTAAAGCAGCACTAATCACACCTTGTCTTGAATGGGCTACAACAGCCAAACATCATGTTGGGTGCCAATGTTGGAAGGGGAAAATAACAAAGCTAGTCTCGAGTGAGAACAGAAGCAATGAAAACTGGACTATTGAGGACTGGAAAGAAGTTGCTTGGTTGGGTGAATCCAGGGCCCTTTTCCTTTATGGTAATGAATGGATTGGAATTTGGGCCAAGCAAAACGTGTTCACAGATGTTTCTGGTGTCAGTAGGATGGTGTGGAGCAGACATTAGGCCCACAACATGTGACACCCTGACACAAAGCATGTATCCGCACTGAAAGGGTCAGTGAACATAACTTTGAGTTTTCATTGCTTCAGTGGCCTGTGCAGTCCCTTGATCTCAACCTTATTAGCCTTCTTAAGGATTAGGTGAAAAAGATGTTTGCATCCATCCTATTTACAGCAACTCTATAACATAATGTACTGATGTTTCCGCATGGGATGAAATTCCTGAATACTGATGTCCCTACATTGATGGATTAAAGGCCAGAAGTCCATGTGACCATCAACATCAAGTCCTTCCATGAAAATCCTGAATACAATGAGGACTTTGACAATGATGTTCTTTTATGTTAGGTAGAATGCCTAGAGGGGGCTGGGTGGTCTCATGGCATGGAACCCCTGCAGGTTTTATTTTTTCTCCAGTTTTTTGTTGTATGCAAATCCATCCATTATCCAAACCGCTACATCGTAACTACAGGGTCTGCTGGAGCCAATCCCAGCCAACACAGGGCACAAGGCAGGAAATAAACCCCGGGCAGGGCGCCAACCCACCACAGGGCACATGCACACACACACACCACACACTCACTAAGGACAATTTAGAATTGCCAATGCACCTAACCTGCATGTCTTTGGACTGTGGGAGGAAACTGGAGTACCCGGAGGAAACCCATGCAGGGAGGACCTGGGAAGTGAACCCCGGTCATCTAACTGTGAGGCAGCAGCGCTACCTACTGCGCCACCGTGCCACCATTTGTATGAAAATGTGCTATATAAATAAATTTTGATGTTGTTGTTGTTGCATGCAGCATCTTGTAGAGTCCAAATCCAGAAAAACTCAGGCACTTCTGAAGCCAAAGGAGGTGCAACACACTACTAGACAGGTAAACCAAATAAACTGGCAACTCGCATATACTGCATATAGTGCCTTCTACAGACTAAAATACCCAGTGTTATTAAAATAGTGTTAACGTGACACTTAATTAGACAGAATAATAATAACAGAGTCAGCAGGGTAGAATATTGAAACGGTAAAAGGAAAATGTGTCAGACTAAATCAGGAAATCATTCTAGGTAATGAGACATTAATGTCAGACTTATTTGATTCTCATATAAATCTTTTACTGTAATCTCGTCCATTGGTTGTGGGTAATTCAGCTGTCTTAGAAAAACGTATGTAGTGTGTACTTGAGCTCTAGCTTAAGCACAAATGACAGCTTATTCATAAAGTACGGTACCAATTTTCAACTAATTTAATTATACATAACTTACTCAGCCTGATGAATATTATAAAATTAAAGAATATTGGCAAAACCTACTGTGAATATTAAGCGGCGAGACCTCTTTTATTTTAGTGTGTTATTCCATGGCACTAAATAAACAGCTTATGGGTAGGGGGAAATATTCCAGGGAAAAATAAGTTTTGCACTGTTTGTTTCATCTGATGAGTAGAGTTCTGTACTTTACCACAAGAGATTAGTCATCTATTGCAGTCTTTGAATGTTTGTGCTAATGATGTTACTTACAAATTATAAATATATATTGTTTCATGTGTGTGCTTATTATGTACTAATAATACTGACAACAATTCTATTCTGGCAGATTACTGAAGCATTCCATTAGCTCAGCTAGTTAGCTTGTGTATCTGGTCCACGTAGAAGTGATGTGATGGAGTGTTATGTGCAATAAAATCCTCATCGGCTATTAAAGGAGAATGGTTTCAGTTTGGTGATGTGGTGCCTAAATCTTAAACTGTGCCTATTTATTTATTTATTTGATTATCTGACCTTTGCTGGGCATGTTTAGCTATTTTAAGCTTCGCTAGCTACAAGGCCTTGTATGTTATTATTTAATATTTGCTGCCATCTTGAGGCTATTGAATTTATTGCAGCAAAGTTGCTTTTGGAATAAGCGTTAAAAAAACTAATTTAGTATTGGATTTTTCCATATTTTTGTCTAAGCTTTATTTGTTACTTTCACTATGCAATAATTAACAGTCACTAAGAAATAATTTCAGTTTAACATGTGGATTAGGGGTTCATTAATATCTAGTTTATTTATTAATTTATTTTTAGATTTTTTTTTTTTCAAATGTAGTGGCTTCAAAGACTCGTCTTTAGTGTTCTTAGAAAACCAGTGAGCAGGATGATTAGAAAACTGGGCCAAAGGGAACAAGACGAGTAGCTATCATATAATGTAACCAAGTGTAACCTTACCTTCATTATTAATAACTGAAAGCAATTCTTAAATTAATAATAAATAATCATTCTTTACATTTGTACCGCGCTTTTTTCACCACTCAAAGTGCTACCACGGAAGGAGGATCACCTTACAGCGAGGCAGTTAGATGAGCTCCACAGGACATCCGAAAATCTCAATTTGGAAAAAAATTATTTTAAATATCAAAGTGGTCCAAGATTAGTAATCTGAATTGTTACTCCTCCACCGTTTCAGTATCTCAATCTTTTGTTACAGATTTGCTTTTAAAAGTTATCAATTAAAAGGAAACAAATAGCAAGTGGCAGTAATTTAATAAATGTTGTCCCAGGATTTAGGCATAATAGTTTCACCTGGGGGGAACCTGCTTGTTCATTCCGAATGTTGCATCTCTACCCAGTTAAAATACCCTTCTATCCCTTATTTCCAGCAAAGAAAATATCAACAGAACATTCTTGTTGTTTTATTTTGTTAGTACCATATGTTTGTATAAGGGCGGCATGGTGGCGCAGTGGGTAGTGCTGCTGCCTCGCAGTTAGGAGACCCGGGTTCTCCCGGGTCTGCGTGGGTTTCCTCCGGGTACTCTTTTTCCTCCCACAGTCCAAAGACATGTAGGTTAGGTGCATTGGCGATCCTAAATTGTCCCTAGTGTGTGCTTGTGTGTGTGTGTGCCCTGCGGTGGGCTGGCGCCCTACCCGGGGTTTGTTTCCTGCCTTGCGCCCTGTGTTGGCAGGGATTGGCACCAGCAGACCCCCGTGACCCTGTAGTTAGGATATAGCGGGTTGGATAATGGATGGATGGATGGATATGTTTGTATGCACGTACTGATGCTTTGAAATGGACTCTAAATAGTAAATCAGTCTTCATAATCTGGAATTTGCTGCAAGAAGAATTGCATCTGAAAATGGAGTGTGCAGTAACTGAGGAGATGGGACGTGGATTGATAAGGGGAGCCTGTGTGTTCTTAGATCAATGTCTGAGTGCTTCGTTATGTATTGCGCTGTTCTAAATAGGTTGTATTTTTATCTTTCTTCTGTGTCTATTTCTGTCTGCGGTGCTCAGGGCAAATGGTGGTTTTTTTGCAGTTAGGCCCTTTGCATCGTTTGGAAGGGTTTGTGGCGTAAGCTCAAAGCAATGGGCACCGTCTCTTTTTTAAGCCTACATAGCACTCCATTTGATAGCTACTTTTTTCCATTTCTGTTTAACCACTCTGTCCCATTGTACTTTTGAATGTCATTCTCGCTTTAGTTCTCATCTGCCGTGCTTTAGCCAGGCTCTTCTGAGAGCACAATAATCTAGAAGTGGGTCACTTTTAAAGTGGCGATACTAGGGTCCACTCTGAAAGTGGCTAATCGCCCAGACCGATGTAAATGCCTCTGTTAACTAGTTGATGACATCATAAAGCAGCCTGGACTCCATCTAAGAGACATCAATGAGGTCAATGCATGGTGGAGAAGTTAAGCAACCTGAAAGTACATTAAGACAATCAGCATCATTGTGCCTGGATTTTGCACCCTGGTAAGAGTGAATCCACATTTCTGTTCTCTATAGTAGGCTTTGTTGTCTGAGAAAATTAAAGTTTTCTCTTAATGTAGTTGTTTACTTGGTTAGTTTTTCTAATAGTGGTCCATCTAGGATAGGGGTGTCAAACTCTGGTCCTGGAGGGCCAAAGTGGGTGAAGCTTTTCATTCTAAACATCTTCTTAATTAGTGACCTGCTAATTACCTTCTTTTGCCTTAGTTTTAATTAACTTGAAAAAGACCCCTAAGTTGTTGCTTTTACCTTAATTAGCAGCCAAACAATAAAGAGACACAAAACGAGCCGCCATATGACCAGCTCACCTGTGCCCATCACACAATATGTGGAAATAAAGAAAGGTGACAGTCTCAGTAAGGTTGATCTCCAGATCTCTTAGAAAAAAGCAGAAAATCAACAGCTGTGGTAATGTCTACTGTGGCAGAATGAGAACAGCAACAACAATAACTGGTTTAATTAACAGCAAGAGTTGGCTTCTCATTAAGAAAGGGGTTGGAGTTTGAAGCCCCAATTTACCTGGGCATCTGTCAGCTCATTTCATGTCTCATTTCTGTTTGGCTACCATTTAATGATGAAAAGAATCAATTCAGAGGACTGAATCCTTAAAAACAGGGCTATTAAACTGAAGGGAAAAGAAGTTAATTAGCAGTAAAAACTGATCAATGATTAGGAAAAGGGTGAGAATGAAAACCTGCAGCCACTGCGGCCCTCCAGGCCTGGAGCTCGACATCCGCGATTTAGGCACTGCACACATTCCTCTTCATTTCATACAACCCAAAATTAATCGGAATGACTGTATTCATTTTATATGCCCAGAAGGTATTGAAACAATGCAGAGGAGAAGCTTTGGACAAGCACCTTCATTATACTCGGTTCATAATTTATAGAAGGTGCTATATTTCTAAAATGGACTTCTGTTAGTCAGTTGACATTTACTTTTAAAACGTATTTCAGAGAATACATAAACACCAAGCCTTTTACTGTGCACTCAGAAATACAACTCAAACAGAATGACTATGAAATATAATTTTAAATAATAATAAAATATTTAGCAAAAATAATTGGATAAATAATCCAAAATACTGTAGTACCTAAGAGTAGAATGGTAGCCAAAGTTGGCAAATTTCACATTAGAGTCATCATCAGTACACTAGGTGTGCAAAAGTAAGGGATAAAGGAAAGCAAGGTAAATGAGGCCATAACTATAACTAACCAGACAACAGTTTGGCTTTCCAACATAATTTGAATGCTAACAGTGACAGAGCCACGGGGACACACCTCAGGATTGAGTTCCATTGAGTAGGAGCAGCAAAAAGCTTAATTGTACACAAAGGCTTTGGGACCAATTTCCAGAAGGCCCTAAGTGTCTGCTAGATTGATCTCTCCAGTTTTGATGTCACTACATTGGTTACCGGTGCCATTTAGAATTGACTTTAAAATCCTGCTTATGGTTTACAAAGCATTCAATAATCTGCTCCATCCTACATCTCAGAATGCCTGTCACCTTACACTCCAAATCGTAACCTTAGATCTTCAAATGAGGGTCTGCTTAGAATTCCAAGAGCTAAACTTAAAAGAAGTGGTGAGGTGGCCTTCTGCTGTTATGCACCTAAAATTTGGAAGAGCTTACCGATAGAAATTTGCCAGGCTAATATGGTGGAGCACTTTAAAAAACTGCTAAAAACATTATTTTAACATGGCTTTCTCATCACTTCATTTTAGTGTAACCCTGATAGTCTGTATATGCAATTATTTCTCATTTTTATCATGGCTCCACAATCCATACTAACCCCTACATTCTCTGCTATTCTTTTTTCGGTTTTCTGTGGTGACGATCTGCGCCCCCACCACCTGATCAGGGCATCATGCAGTTCTTACATTGATGGATTGAAGGCCAGATATCCACATGACCATCCATCCATCCCGCTGAATCCGAACAGGGTCACGGGGGTCTGCTGGAGCCAATCCCAGCCAACACAGGGCACAAGGCAGGAACCAATCCTGGGCAGGGTCCCAACCCACCACAGGACACACACAAACACAACCACACACCAAGCACACACTAGGGCCAATTTAGAATCGCCAATCCACCTAACCTGCATGTCTTTGGACTGTGGGAGGAAACCGGAGCGCCCGGAGGAAACCCACACAGACACGGGGAGAACATGCAAACTCCACGCAGGGAGGACCCGGGAAGCGAACCCAGGTCTCCTAACTGCGAGGCAGCAGCGCTACCACTGCGCCACTGTGCCGCCCATCCACATGACCATCATCATCTAATTCTTCTGTATGAAGCCTGAAAACCATGAGGACTGATTGAGATCATTGATGGCAGGTTGAATACCCAGTGGGGGCTGGGTGGTCTCATGGCCTAGGAACCCCTGCAGATTTTTTTTTCTGTCCTCTTGGCCATCTCACATTACTTTATTCTTTATTACTTAGTATTGCCTAATCTTATTTTTATATTTTTTTTTCTGTCTTCATCTTGTAAAGCACTTTGAGCTACATCATTTGTATGAAAATGTGCCATAGAAATAACTGTTGTTTTTGTTGTCAAGGGCTGGACTAAGATGTAACATTACCTTTGATTTTGGAATTTACAGGTTTGATAGTCAGTAGCAAAGTTTTGAAGATGATCTAATAAAAGAGCTCTGAATACATAGAAGTTCACTGAAAAAAGTATAACATTGATGCTGCTCATTCAATGTAAATTTTCTCTTTCAAGCAACTTAAGATTAGTCATTTAGTGTTGTAACTTGAAATATTTGGTTTCAGATCTCAACCAAAGTAAAAAAAAATTGTTTGTACCAAAGTAAGTACCAAAGGGGCCGTTTTTTATATTCTTTCAGTCAAACTTTCCAGTGTGCTGGCTTTCCAACTGCCAAAAAAGAAGAACACTTCCCCGAGTGGAGTGGACATGGCTATACAGGTCTGGTCGTTTTCAGCAGCAGACTTTTATAACTGAGGATTTCTGGTAAATAATCCTGTTTCTCAACTGTTAATTTTAAGTATAAGAACTTGTAATAAAACACACTTTCAAGAAAGCTGTAGAAATGTTTAAGCATTATTTGTTGTATATTTAAGATTTACACTGCAAAATGCTTGTGTATTTGCACTAGATTTTTAAATAAATGTAAAAAGTACAGCATTGGAATGTGTTATGTTCATAATATTTCTAATAGCATAAAAACAGGTTACAACCAATAAACATTTTAAATTGTAACAACTTAAAAAATAGATTTACTTCAGTATAAAACCAGTGAATTGTACCCAATCACTCTAAATCAGCGTTTCTCAACCTTTACATATTTGTGACCCGAGTTTTCATAACAGTTTTAATCGTGCACCCCCCCTAATGTTTTTTTGAAAGGAGCCCACTAATACCAATTTGTTTTTTTTTAATTAATGATATATCATAAATGCATATTTTATTATACCTACTTAACTTTTTTCGACATTTATCTAACTCTATATTAATTTTCTATCAGAATGTAGTTTAAGTTAATTTGTTTTGGTTTTAATAGATGTATTTTTCATATTTTCGATTTTTGTTTTCTTTTTTTCACATCTCCACACCCCCCCCTTTTTATTACTTTGTGCCCCCCTCGGGGGGCCCGCCCCACAGTTTGAGAACCACTACTCTAAGTGATTTGCCTCAACTTAAAAAATAGCTTTACTTCAGTATAAAACAAGTGCATTGCACCCAATCACTCTAAATGATTTGCCTCAACTTAAAAATTGTGGATTCAATAAGATAAAAAGAATTATATTGGTTCAGATTGAAAATATTAAGTGTGAATCATTACCTTAATTATTTTAAGTTGAATGGAGGTTATATGTTTTTCAGTGCAAACAATAACCCCATTTCACCCCCAAAAATGGTGTCCTCTGAGAATAAATAGTGAGAATAAATTCTTTTGTTGCACGGCAGATTGCAAAACTTGTTCCATTATTATTAGATAATCTCAGCTGTGAGAAAAAAAAAATCTAGGTGCTGGCAAGGATTCACGCTGGTGAAGAAAAGGAGAACACAGATTGTAAGACAGCTCTTCATGTAAAAAGGAGTGACACTTGGACACTAATGGAAAATGAGTTTGGCTCATAAGTAATTTAGACTCAGCCATGTTCACATAAAGGCATGAAATAGAATTAAAAACATAGTGTTGGTGCAGACAACAAGCATAAGTGGCTATGAAGCAGTGCAATAAGATTGCCAATATTCCTTTACAGCAGTAGGTACCACATACTTCATGAGGGCCGCAGTTCACAATGGCCTGGGATGATCTGTTTCCAAAGCACCTCTCAACTAGTAACCTCTCTGACATTTGATGTGGACATTTCGCTGAAGTTAGGGTGGTACCTGGTGAGGCTTGGCATAAGGCCAGCTCAGGCCTCATGTGGATAGCTCTAATTTGGGCCCAAAAGAAATTTCCATTGCAACACCACTGACAGAGTGCCTCAAAAATAGATTCATCTTCAGTGCTCTTAGAAAAAAGAGGAAGTCATTTATCATCAAAATGGGGAAGCTGTCTCTTCACACATTTTAAACTTGTGCCTAAACTACATTAAGAGATAATTTTGTGGTCTAACATCAACAAGGCTGTTGTAGTTTTCTAGTTTTGTTAAAATATAAATTCACTCATTGTATGCTTCTCTCTTCCTTTGTTATTGCTGTCTATTCAGTGATCCTTTGCTGTTTTGAGAACGTCAATCCTGGTCCTGCTGAAACCCCAACATTGTGTTTGTTTCAAACACCTTAGAATTTAGATTATCACTTATATTTTTACCAATTTTGTCCTACCAAATAGATGATCATAATTCATAAAGATGATCCTATCTTTGTCTCCTTCTGTATCAAATAATCACTTCACTAGCTCTCAGATTCCTTTTTGTCACTTTTATGCAGATGCTGGGAATCACCTTCGGTTCGAAAGTTCTGCCATGAAGTTTTGCGTCCACCATTCATTTGTTGACCTCATATCAAGTGAACTGACTTTTTATTCCATAATGGGCAATGATATTTTTCATACAAAAAACATTACCAGACAATCTGTAAAAAAAGATACCTACACTCAGAGGAGTTATCATTATACTTAGAAAGAGGAAAGATGTATTTCACAAGAAAAATATGAAGAAAAGTATTAATTAGGATAGTTCAAAATGGGATTACAATAAATCACTTTATATTAACGACAGGCCACTTCATATGTTTAATTTAATTTAATTGTATGCTTTCAAATTTTGAATTTAGTACTTAGTATACACTCTAAACTGAACCTGCATAGCATGGAGCAATAACATTCTTTCTTGTCGGCATTTTCTACGGTGTAGCAATGGATTGTGCAGATTGTGCAAAGTACAAGGGCCACTCGGGGCTGTATAGATTTTTTTTTAATTTTGAATAACTTAACTAAAACAGTGGTTTCACAGTCTCAATGCAGTGGTTTCAGCATTAAATGTCTCGTTACCATCAACTCTGACCTCGATGGGTAACGACAAATTTTATGCTGCTGCCGATCTTGTCATTGAACGCTATAGCACCAACATTCCATCGGCGTTTTCCGCTCAATTGTCATTCCGTGCATGTCAACCAAGTCAACTGTTTTTGTAGTAGCTGAACTGTTACTGATAGATCACTGGACACCATCGTCTACTTTCGGTGATGTTTGCACGTCTTACATGATACTGCTGACCATACCAGTGACTGTTGCTGCATATGAATAATCGTTCTCCAAGTTAAAACTCATCAAAAATTACCTCAGAAGCGCCACGTCGCAAGACTGACTTAGTGGCCTGGCTGTACTCTGAATGGAAAACGGGCATGCCAGACAACCTGACGTGTCAAAAATTGTTGAGACTTTTGCACAACAGAAGGCACACCAGCGAGTACTAGTGATATTATAAGTGATATGATTTGTGACTTGTCAGTCAGTTCCATTTTTGTAAGCTTTAACAGTTAACATATCTGTAATCTGTTTAATTGTGTACCTAAGTATTGGCTTACTGTGCTTTAGTGTCACTACTGTGAGGATTTGTGAGCGTCACCACTTTATGATGTTCATCTTCTCAGAACTTGTGCAAAACAGGTCGATTGTGCAGTAATATCCTGTCCGCCGGTGTTGTCATTTTAATTTGTTACAAATTGAAATTACTTCATTTTATAGCACAGAACAGTTTCTACTTTCTAGCTTAAGTTACATTTTAATCATCGCCCTTCATAAAGTTGTCTTGGAAAAGTAAGCGGGTCCACATTTTACATATATTTACGTACTACTACTACTACCCACACCTCCCACATTTTATTCCCACAATTTATTTTACATTATTTTTGCAAACTTTCAGCAGCTGTAATAAAGCGATTAAAAAAGTTATTACAAATTCCATTTAGAGAGGTGGTTTGTTTGTCGCCAGCGTGTGATCCGATAGTGACACAGTCGCGGACGCCATTGCCCAGCCGGCCCGTAGGATCTAGTTGCAAATAATTTACTAACAGTTATGCTAGACAGGAGGGGCCCACCTCAGGGCACTGCACAGGGGTCTTCAGCAAGCTACCTACGCCACTGAACATATTGTTTGTATTTTTTTTCATTAAAGGAATACTCATACAGCAAGACCACACAAAACACTGAACAGTTTTAAATAGGCAATTACTGAAAGTAAATCGTCATTTTGTTAAATCATTTATAGTTTAGTGTAGTAAAATTAACTTACTTCTTTTGCATTGTTTTTTTTTTCATTTTAAACAATTATCAAGTAGTTACTGGCTTAGGCAGAATGAAAACCATAAAGTACAGTATTAGTGCTGCCGTGGACAGCCTTAAACTAAATTTTGCTCTCATGGAAGAAACCTCCCTAAGAGCCCATCCCAAAAGACTACTTTTGTAGTCACTGGCCCCAGCAGGTTTTTTCTCGTCACGTATTTGGCTTTTGCTGCCCTTCCCTGCCATGCTTGGTGCTACTTTTAAAACTGGTACTTGCTGTTCCACTCTTACTTTGACCCTTATTCGAAGTGATTTTAATTACGCCTTTTGCACATGATAAATGAAGGGTTAACTAAGATGATTTACATCTTTAAAAAGGTGACTTATGCTATCCAATTCCTGGTATTTAAATATATGAGTTAGAAATGTTGAAATAAACCTCTTCTAATGTAATCTGAATAATTCAAATCTTGATATTTTGCAGAATTCACATGAAATCAAAGTTATGATTAGATGGACAAACAATACAGGAGCTTTTTGCCCAAACCAGCCCCTCTCTCTCATTGGCACTATGGTAAGTTTTGTGTGTAAGATATTGTATGTTCAAGGAGCCTTGAGCTGAAGGACTAGTGCCGTTTTGCTTTTAGATTTTTTAATTGTTATGTTAATTACCTTTGAGCTTGTTTTCAAACAATGTTACTTTAAATTTATAAGAATAAAACCTGCATCAGACTTCATCTCCAGGATCTGGTCCTAAGGTTCCCAACGGGGAGAGTACCACCCACCAGTGGGCACTGAAGAAATCTAAAGGGGCATTTCTGGTCCAAGACATATTAAGGGGGCATTGGGGACCAGACGCCGCTCCCATGGGTAATACTTGCAAGAACACGCTGAAAGGTTTGGTTAATACTAAAAATCATCAAATGCATGTTTCAACCAATTATTTAAAATGTCCATTAAGAAAGACCCATCTTTATGAAATAGTAGGTATTGGTACATTATATTTACAAGTTTGCACAAGTCATGCATTCTCAGATCATGTAAGTCCTTACACACGTGCAGAGGACCGAATCTATGCATGCTTTGACAGGTCGTATAAATATGTGAGTTTTTTTATCAATACCAGATTGTTTCGGAATTCCTTCAGAGCAAGTGTAAACCTAAAATTACATTGTGGTACCTACAGATCCCATTCAAAGAAAAACTTACGTGGACCTACTTATTAAAAATTAGGGGGCTTTGCCCCCTGCTTGCATCACTCGCGAACCCCCCAGCCTGCGCTACATGCCAGCAACTTTGCGTCTTTGCCACTTGCGCATGTGGATTTCACTTTCACCAAACAACAAATCTTTTAATTCTCACGGATCGGCCTCTTCATTGGGAAGAAACACTACTTTTCTCTGATGGCAACACAAATTAGACGGTCTACAAGTCTCTCATCATCATATTTAGCTGAAAGAGGATTTAGCATGATCAACAATCTATTAACAAAGAAAAGAAACAGATTGTCAATAGTGGAATGCGCCGCTTTAAGATTGCTGATGACAACAATGGCACCAAAAATCGAAAATTAATGTCATCACACCAAGTCTCAGCCCCCTCACTAATAATATTATATTTAGATCATACTTTGAGCAATGCACCAATATTTTTAATATCTTCTAATAAAATAATTTGAAAAATCTGTCCTTGTTTTTCAATATATAGTATAGTTCACCCAAGGGGGGGCAATATCGAATCACTCTTTGAAAAAGTGGGCTCTGACCCAATAAACGTTGGGAACCTATGATCTAGTCTGTCTAGGTCTATTCTGCCTATGTCTGAGATTAAACTGGCTTCAGTCCTGAATCTCTCCCTGGATAGCCCACAAAATCGCTAGACTGCACCACATCACCATTTCACACTGAGCACTACCTGGGCATGTGTGTTGCCCAGCTACAAGGAGTGGTCCTAGTAACCCAATCCTGGGCAGGGTACAATTTTTGTTAATTTGAATCATCATGAGGATCACTGTGAGCTGTTCTTTGTCTGACCTTTTAGCTCACACCTGTTCACCAAGGGAGACTCTACCAGGAGCACAAAGATGGAGACGACCTCTAAGATGCAAAAACCCCACCACCACATCAAGGTGACAGTCCTCTTTGCTACATATGACTGTGAACTTCAGCATACTCTCAGGGCGGCTGGGATGAGGATCAGCATTTGCATGTGTGAGGTCATAGTTCTCTCTCAGCCCTTTGTGGAGGAGACCAAGTATCTCTGGACCTGAGACTCACAAGCTGATTGTAGCAGGGGCAGCTGTTCAGTGGGCACTATACCCTAATGTCGAGGTGAAGTGGGAGCTGAGTCTAAAGACAAAACTGTCAGGTTACTGGCCAATCTACAACACTTACAGTCAAGTGGCAAAGATGGAGTTTCGAGTGGCAGGGCTGACATTCTATGAGAGCCTCAGAGTAGACTTACTTTCCCTCCGGAGAAGCCACTTGAAGTGGTCTGGGCATGTCGTAAGGATGACCCCCAGGGAGACTCCCCCCAGAGCTTCTCTAGCCACGTTCTATTAGGCAGAGACCCTGTGGCAGACCCAGGACACACTAGAGAAATTATGTATCTCTCAACTGACTTGGGAATGCCTAGGGAATTCTCTAGGAAAAGCTGGAATCTGTACCTGGGGACACGGATGTTTGGGTGACCTGCTTTGCTTGCTGCCATCGTGACCCTCACCAGGAGAAGTGGATTTAGAAAATGAGATGAAATGAGACTTGCATCAGACTGAGTACTGCAATGTTTTTGTAAAAATATCACATTCACATATAGTTTGGAGTTAAATTTTATCTTCTAAAATTTTTTTCAGTGGAGTGTAAGATCCTAGTTCTGCACACATTGACAATCAAACAACATTTTTTTTTTCCAGAAAATGGAATTGTTGCCTTTAAATCAATTGCAAATATGACATTCCAAATATTTTAGCACATTTTCTGAAAGTGGCAGTGATGTGTTGAGGTGAGGTTATTCTACTCTCTAATCATAGTGTCGGAGAGTGGCAATATGTTGCATGCTGATTGGCACATGCAAGTTACGAATTTCACTGCACTCAGTATACAGTATGTGACAATAGGGCCCTATAATGTAGTGTATGCTGGGAAAAGTCCTCCTGGCCATTTTACTCCATAAGCTGTGTAAAGAATTCACATACAGCATACTGTAATTACAATGGTTGGTGTAACTTTGATGTTTTATTAATTAAAGTTCCTTATTATCAAAGTTGTCATGTAACAAGGATGTTCAACAGTAAACTGCAAATTGTTAGAATGACATATTAAATACTAATTCATTTTAACCACTGCCCTTGTATTTGTACAATATAAAACAATGAATATAAAATTTTTATTGAATGCATTATTTGATTTCCTAGACCAAAATTTGTCAGTTTAAAAATGTTAAAAACACACCTGGATATGTTGAATTTACTAATTAATTCACTACTTGGTATACAAAAAAAGTTTCATAAAACATTTATTACAGGCTTCTCCTATGAATATCATCAGTTCAGGCTGAAGATGAAAGGAGGTGACAATACGGTTTTCATGCGGGTGGAAAACTTGGCGGCAGTGGCATGGCACGATAGCAAAAGGGTGACTTGACTCTTTATAGTACACACTAACAATATATGTGAAAAAGTGCAGCAACAGACAATTGGAAAGGAGCCACCAGGGTAACACATATTGTAAGCAGTGCAATGTGGCAATGCATGCAATTGGCTGCTTTGAGCGATATCAAACTTTGCAGGACTTTGCTGTGTAACATGTATGTGATATGTATGTGAAATCATATAGAATGCAGGCTCATACAACATGCAAGACAGTAACATTTGTCGAAAGTAAATATTTTATGCTGATTTGATATGTTAAACAATTGCTTTGTGTTCTTTTTTTAAAAAAGTTAGTTTTTGAAAAAATATTCAGCCCTGGGAGAAAAGAAACAAAAAAATTAGCCCTAAAAGAGTTAATATACATTATTCTTAACACAGAAACTCTCAAATGGAAATAATTTGAAAAGTGTTTTCCTGCCTGCTTAAATTCATTCTTTGGCACGCTATCTCTTGATATTAAGTAGGTGAAGAGCTATTGCAAATAACTGTTAAAAAATACATCATAGCATTTTCAGTTCCTCTTTTTAACTGAGATGCATTAAGCAGATATCAGAGAACTCTGAAAGCAAAACAAAGTGATGCCATGAAGTATCTAATCCGGCAAAGTAGATGTAGTGAGCACAGGCAAAGCTATTTGTGTCTTTAAAGAATTTCTTTTTAAGTAATGTCTGCAGTGCTAAACAACTTTAGAAACACAAGATTGTGTGTGTCAAGCCCAACCACAATTAGCTATGTGTGTGTTTGTGTCGTTTTGGTTATGCATTGCATTATATTCATGTGAAGGTATAGGAAACACACACTGAGCTTCAGGCCCATTGATTTCTGTTAGATTGGTGTCCTGATTTATAAATATTTATAACAATATTTTCACTTCTCAGTCACCAAAGTGATACCTTGAACTGATGTCATAAAACCTGGAAACAAAACAAGCTATTGTCAAAAACTATGCACATCCTGGTAGCAAATACTGGTGCCTGCATGGAGTACCTGAAACTTAAGGTCACTCAGAAGAGTTTTAACAGCACTGCTTGAATGGTCAAAACAAGTCATTTTAGTGACTCTGAATGTGACATGATCAGTGTTGTGCAAGTTCACACCTCACCAGAACTAAAGCTCAAAGTTCAGTTCGTACAGATTAAAATGAATACATTCACGTTCATAGTTCACCATTTCAATTTTGAACTAGTTCATGTTCAGTTCATTTTGTATGTTTTATGGAGTGAGAATAAATGACCTATGAGTTTACTTTTTTCAATTTTCCATGCCTTATATTAGGCTATTACACTGAAAAAAGTATAACATTGATGTTGTTCATTCAACGTAAATTTTCTCTTTCAAGCAACTTAAGATTAGTCATTTAGTGTTGCAGCTTGAAATATTTGGTTTCAGATCTCAATCAAAGTAAAAAAATTTGTTTGTACCAAATTAAGTTATGGTGGCGGGAATAAACGTAAAAATCCTATTTCATTTAACTTAATATTTTAGGTTGTTCGTGTGCTGTGTTTGGGGGCCGTTTGTATATTCTTTCGGTCGAACTTTCCAGTTTGATGGCTTTCCAACTGCCAAAAAAGAAGAACAACTTAAAAAACTAGATTTACTTCAGTAAAAAAAAACAAGTGAATTGCACCCAATAACTCTAAATGATTTGCCTCAACTTAAAAATTGTGGGATCAATAAGCTAAAAAGAATTATATTGGTTCAGATTGAAAATATTAAGTGTGAATCATTCACATTTATTTTTTCAGTGTACAGTGTTCTTGAATAAAATGAAATAATTATGAAGACTTTTTTTATTTAAATATAGTTTATTGAGTTATATCCAGTAACAAATGTATAACCATATATACTTGTATCCTTCCATCAAAAAAGAAATCAAATACTGTAGATGCAAATGTACATACTGTATAAATTACCACTCTATTTCCAACTGTGTGAGACAAATGGTGAATGTGGAACCAGCGTGTAGGTGAACTAACCAATTACACTGCCGGTCAAAATTTGCGTCACATATTGCATGCTCGCAAAGTCCAATGATTTCCTAAAAGTGAAAGTGGAGCTTCACCGTGTGCTTGTGTCAGCGGGGGTGCAGCTTAAGCACAAGCAGGCAGACACAGACAGCGCCTATTTGATTTTTCGCTATTTTTTCCGAATACAAATAAATGGCAAAATATTTGTACGAAATAAATATTCGTAAAAATCCACTATTTGTGCTTATCAGAATACCGTATTCAGATTAGGCTCCACTCCTACAATACAGGATAAGGCAAAACGTTTAATGTGGACCTAAACCAGATCCAGAATGTCACACTGATCTAGCTCAAGTTCAAGTTCTTCACTTGCAAATTATGTTATGTTAAGTTCACCGTTCTTAAAAAAAATGAGCTTGTTCAATAAATGCGTTCTTGCACAACACTGGACATGATAGTTAGTTCTAGGCATGTTCATTCTGACTTCTCCCAAAAGGCTATGAGAGGCTTCATTGTGTTTTCAGGAAAAGCGTATTAACGGTATACCAAGCATTGTCTGAAAAGGAAAAACTACCAATGATAGGAGATCCTATGGATGAAAACCACTATAGTGAGAACTATACATGAAAACAAAATAACCCAAAATGAGGCAAATCATACCCAGATTTAACACTGGTGTTCAGAATGTTTTCTTGGAATGTACTACTTATTGCACTTTGTCTTGAATAGGCTAAATACCACATTGGGTGCCAATGTTGTCAGAGGAAAAGAAGAAAGCCATTCAATGATGAGTACAGTAGTTTCAAATGTGGACCATTAAGGAATGAAATAAAAATACTTTCGCATCATATTGGTGGAAGATGTGATGGAGCGGGTCGGCCGCACACTCCCTTGAGGGACTTCCTCCTGGCTGAATGCCTTCTCTCTCTCTCGTCTGCATGCGCTTGTTGTCTCCTATCTTTGTCCTGCCTTCTTCTCTCCATCATTTAACTTCCTTTTCAGATTGTCTCTGTTGTTCTTTTCTGACCCTTTCGATTCTTGCTGATTCTCCCCTCTCTCATGCCGGCTCTTCTTTAGATGCCTCTGTAGATGTCACATCTCCCAGGAAGCCTATGAAGGAATTGAGACAGGCTGCACCCTCACATGCAGGTGTGTCTTGCCCCAGTTACTCCACCAACACCCCACGTAGCTGCATGAGCATGCACACTCCCTGAGATTGATTATGTATTTATAAAAATCAGCCATCTTATTCTAACCCTAACCCACTATACCACAGAAGGGTCAGAAGTTTGTACAAATAACATAATCTCTTAAAGCCATCCTGTTTGATGTCAACAGTACAGGCCAGTGATGATTCGAAAAATGTTTTCCTGGCTTGGGGTAGCTGATACCTGTAAAGAACATCTGAATGTCAAGATATATCTGAATATTACTGCAGGCCAGTTTCATCCCTTCATTGCTATAGCGTATCTGCGCATGAATGCATGGAAGGATCCTCAGTTCATGAGCCCCTGAGCGTGACAAGACACCCTCTACCACTGCCGCCAGACTGAACTAACCTAACGAAAAATTGATTAAGAGTGCATTATTCATCCAAATGCCAATGCATATTTGTACGTATGGGACAACAAACACAGTTTAGCAACTTCATTGTACTAGTTATTAGACAGCACATACGGCATATTATACACAATAATAATTTGCATTTGGATTTGCATGGTTTATGTGAAGAACTCACAATTGGGGAAAACACGAGAGCATACACATGCTTTGAATTCAATAATAATACACAAATGCAGTAAAACTTCAGAATACTACCCAACAAAATTCATGATTTGTTTTGCCTTTCTGCCTCATAAGTGATCACAAAAGTTCCAGTTGGTAATTCGCCTGAACTGAGGCTGTCCTGGCTCATCTAGTGGTGGACATTCACCATATAGCTGCTGATGCTATGGCTCATGAGACGCTCACTGCAGTCAGCATGAAATGTAGCTGAGCGATTGTGTAGAGGGCTTCAAACGACTCGTCTGGAAATCAAAACTAAGTCATGTAATGAGAAGGCTTAAAATGTCCATGCGCACATGGGGATAGCACTGAAACACCACACTTGGGACACGAACTTTGGGATTCAGTGCTTACCAGTGTGTCATCAAGTCAGTCAAAAGTCAAAAGTGGTATTTTATAAATCTGCTGTGATTTATTTATGGTGATTTATCAAGCCTGTTACTGATCTAAATAAATAAAGGATCTTTCTGGAACCACCCTGCGGGTCGTTCTTTGGAGAACCTAAAATGCTTCCCTTATGGCAGTGGTTCTCAATCTGTGGGGCAGGCCCCCCTAGGGGGGAGCGAAGATGTGAAAAAAAGAAAACAAGAATCGAAAATATGAGAAATACATCTATTGAAACCAAAACAAATTAAGTTAAACTACATTCTGATACTAGAAAAATAAATATAGAGTTAGATAAATGTCGATAAAAGTTAAGTAGGTATAAATAAATATGCATCTATGATATATCATTATTTGAAAAAGAACAAATTGGTATTAGTGGGCTCCTTTCAAAAAATTGTTAGGCTGGCGCAATTAAAACTGTTATGAAAACTCGGGCCGCAAATACTTAAAGGTTGAGAAACGCTGCCTTATGGCATCGCTCTGAAGAACTGCTCTGGCACCTTTATTTTTAAGAGTGTACCTGTACTACTTGAATTCAATGTGTTCAATGCATTTCAGCATATTATTTGGTTCTTTTTTTAGTTAAAGTGCAGGCCCTAATCTGGAACAGGAAGAAAGAGTAGATCAAGTAAGGAGGTGTGTTTTTTTTAATTCATTTTGACATATTCTTTTAAATCATGGTGCCAAAGAATGGTGACATTTTGCATTTAGCTGGACATCCAAGTAAGATTTACTTTGCACTCTGTACACATGGGAATAAGACTACAACGACTACTGGAGTTCTCACTATAAAAGGTGTTAAACTTAGCAATGTTCTGAATAGTGAAATGGAGCATCAAGATATGGCAATGGATAGGACTGCTGCTTTCGAGCGCTTAGACTATCTATCTATCTATCTATCTATCTATCTATCTATCTATCTATCTATCTATCTATCTATCTATCTATCTATCTATTATATAGTTCAGATCTATCTATCTATCTATCTATCTATCTATCTATCTATCTATCTATCTATCTATCTATCTATCTATCTATCTATCTATTATATAGTGCCTTTCATATCTATCTATCTATCTATCTATCTATCTATCTATCTATCTATCTATCTATCTATCTATCTATCTAGACCTTATATCTGACTTTTGACGGGATTGCTTTTATTGTAGAGTTGGCTTGTTGTCTCTGTTTTAACGTGTGTTTCCTCTGGGGACGTTTTCGTCCTTTCACAGTCCAAATACTGATTTAGAGAATTTGAATTGCCTCAGCATGCAACTCTTTGTATGTGCACTGTATAGTAAACTGCATTTTTTCAAGGGCTTTATTCTAATTTGCTGTCTGAAACCTTTTAGGCTACCAACAACAAAAGAAGTATTATTACGTGGTCAAAACCAATAAATAGGCTGATGAAAATGACAAAATGGTGACACTTTGGTAGCACTGATGCCTTGTAGTAAGGAGACCAGAGTTCACGTCCTGTGTCCTCTCTGCATGGTGTTTGCATGTTCTTACTGTGTCTACATGGGGTTCCTTTGGGTGTTGCAATTTCTTCGCCCAGTCCAAAGACAAGCCAATTAGTTATTCTGCTGTGTACTTGTATGTGGCAGGCGGCTGGATTCCATGCCCGGCCAGGATGCCCCTGCTGCATATGTTTCGGGTGAGCAACCATGGGCACCTCAATACCTCCTCTGGGATGCTTGGTGGCAGCCTCCCTGGCCGGTGGTGATGCATCAACCTCCTGCAGGGCTCCATGGGAGATGGAGTCCTCAACAGACCGGTTGGGAGTTGGGGTGGCCGCCAGGGGGTGCTGCATGGATTCCACAGCCCAGCTGAGCAACTGTACAGCCCCGCCCGGAGGTGCAATCAGATGCAGGTGATCAAGCACCTGGAGCACTTCCGGGTGGGCTATAAAAAGGGCTGGCAACCACCACTCAGGGCCAGAATTAGGAAGAAGAGGATGAGGTTGCCTGGGAGGAGTAGAGGTGCCAGAAGAAGGGTTGGTTATTTGGATTAAGTGCTTGGGACTGTGTTATGCCTGTGGGGTTCACGGGGAAGACGTGCCCCACAGCGGAAGAGTGTTTGATTTGTGTTACTGTGCTTGGGACTGCGTATTGCCTGTGGGGTTCAAGGGGAAGACGTGCCCCACAGGTGAAGA
The DNA here is from genome assembly GCA_026402145.1 of Polypterus bichir lapradei. Lineage (NCBI taxonomy): Eukaryota > Metazoa > Chordata > Cladistia > Polypteriformes > Polypteridae > Polypterus > Polypterus bichir. Next base: position 20,729,566 of record JANRMT010062789.1, read on the forward strand.
AAAATAAAGTCTTGTGTGTTTGACACGTGCCTCAGTGTGAATCTGTGCCGAATCGGCGCCTATATAGCGCCTTATTTCACATTGTAATATTTCTATTGCACTATTCTATTGCATTGAGGATTACTTGTGTTCTGTTCTGTGTATTGTATTGTATTGACCCCCTTCTTTTTGACACTCACTGCATGCCTAACCTGCCTGGAAAGGGGTCTCCCTTTGAACTGCCTTTCCCAATTTTTTTTGAGGAGTTTTTCAAGTCAAGGCAGGGGGGCTGTCAAAAGACAGGGCCTGTTAAAGCCCATTGCACTTCTTGTGTGATTTTGGGCTATACAAAAATAAATTGTATTGTTATTGTGAATTCTGCCTTGCGATGGACTGGCATCCTATACAGGGTTTGTTCCTGCCCTGTGCCCAGTGCTAGCTGGGTTAGGCTCTGGCACCCCACCATAACTCTGGTATGGACTGAGTGGGTTCAAAAACGACATGACAAACAGGAAAATGTTAAACATTTGGCAATCTATACATCAAATATTTGTATAAATTTGTCACATGCAACAGTTTGTAAATTAAAACAATCATTTTCGGTTCATCTGGAGGCTCTTGAAAAATGAAATACACATATAATTGTGATATTACAGCTCAGTGGTTGGCTATTCACTCATACAATTTCAGAGTCCTGAGTTCAAATCCTTGTCCAGGTGACAGTGTAGAGTTTGTACATGCTTCCTTTGTCTGTGTGTTGAGAATACTCTGGTTTTCCATTGGTATCCCAGAAACATACAGGTTAGGTTAAGTGTGAAATCTAAATTCTCTCATCTGTGAGGTAGTGTCATTGTGGTTTGGCCATGCCTATTTCAAGAATGGTTCCTGCCACCCTAAAATGGAAAGTTGGTTAGTCATTGGACCGATAAATAATTCAGTGATTTACAGTGAGAAAGAAAGGCATAAATTATCATAAAACAAATAAGCAAAATAAGAAGAATGACAACACTGGAAACTGTAACCATTTGTAAATGATTCCAGTTGTTATTATTCTGGAATAGTATTTTTCTTTCCTGTTTCTGGGATAGTGTCCCGAAATTCTGTATGTTCATTAGCACATGTGTCCGATATCACAGCACGTTTGTGTTAAGATTAGCTATTAAGATGATGTATATGGGTACTACATACAGTATGTGGCGTCATCCACAAGAATACTTTCACCTGAAAATTTGTTAAATCAGGATTCACGCCGCCTCTCAAGAAGCGAAGTTAAAAAACAACATTTTGGGATTCGTATTCGTAAAATGAGGTTTCAACATCCTATCCTGCACAGGTGAGCGAACTGCTGCCCCTTCGCTGAAGGAACAAGTGGCTGTATGATCTTGAATAACAAAGGCGGCTAAAAAAGAAAAGTGACACTATAGACAGTATACTTAACATTTTCACACAAACATACATCTTCGGCGCTGCCACCTCTGTCCACTTTTGTGCCTTAAACCAACAGTTGCTTGCGCGCGCTTAAAATATAATTTCCTCACTTCAATGACAAAGGCGGTGCGCGTAGTTTGCAGCACTCAACGTCCTTGATGGTCACAATGTCACCGCAAGTGTCTCTTTTTAATTATATTCTTAAAAAATACCCTGCGTCTTCGCTGAAGTTTTGGGGAAGGATGTGACTCGCGCCGGTTTTGTAAAACACTACCTTGTGGACTGGCGATTGAGCTCTTAGCGTTAATTCTTTATGGACTATGTTCCTATAGTTGTCCTCATCTAACAAATCATATACTATCATCCGTGCACGGTTTTCCGTTTTACCTGATCTGAGAAGAGGACCCAGTGCTGTTGTATCAGGTAAAGTTACTTGACATGAAATTTGTGAAATTAACTTATGAGCGGTTTAACCCACTGTTGCACTTTTCATATATAAGCAGTCTTGTGTACATGAGTGAAGAAAGTTAAGGAAGCAGATTTGGAATATTTTTTTAAGATAAACCTGATTTTAAGAGCAAATCTGATTTGAGTTCTTTCTTTCTTTCTTTCTTTCTTTCTTTCTTTCTTTCTTTCTTTCTTTCTTTCTTTCTTTCTAGTACATTTATGAGTGTCCGGTTCTACAACAAATTGGTACCAGATATAGGAAACAGCTAAAGCATATTATGACATGGGAATAAAAATAAACCCTGGCGGAAACGAAAACTCATTTTAAACGTTTCCATGTGTTTTGACAAATAATACGGTTCAAACAAAAAGGTGTAAATATAATATATAGCGCTAACACCACAACAAATATACAACCCGGGTATATAACTTTCACATGATGTATTCCTAATTTACTTTTTATGTAATAGGTCATTCACATTCATTTACATCATTTTAATTGCAAAATAGTGTATTTTATTGTGTAGATATGCCGTGCCATAAGCTAAACACAAGCAAGCAGACTGTGAGAGGTTTGGTTTTCTTTTGTTATGCTTTTATTTTCCTTGTATTAAAGACGCTATTAAATTAATAAAGTACATTTGAACAAATAAACAAAACGCTTTTAAATGTTCAATGAAAACATATTCAAACGATTATTCTTCATGTTTGTTACTGCTGGATGGCCTATGCGATTACTACTGAAGAGCCGGAGGGGCTCACTCCTCTTTCTTCTCCCCCTCGAAATACAAACCGTCAGATTGGCCCAGGGTTCGTTAATGTGCACTGCATGCGGTTAAGAAATAATCTTACGTGCAATACTGCTTCCCATCTTGTGCCTCTTTGTGTCGAGAAGAAAATGATTTCGGAAAATGGATGAATAGCACCTTAGTATGTAGCGTTGAAAACTGAGGGTTTACGGTGAAGTTATAGAAAAAGGCGCTCGTGCCTTATAATTTGTTATATTTGCGTTGCTTTACCGCATTACTAATAAAAAATAAATTCTATGGAAAGCTTGAATTAATAATTTTGTCGTTTTGGGTAATATGTACATAATGATTAGAAAATACATTTTTTAAACCTCAGTTGTTTCAGAAAATTGGCTACAATTTCATTGCCAAACTCCATAAAAATGAACATCTCAAAACATTTTACGAGGGACGTTTAAAAAGTTTCCGCACTTTTTTTTTTATCTCTGTTTATTAAGAATTTAAAGAACAAACTACATCACTTTTCTACATAGTCACCTTCGTTTGCGATGAGATTTTCCCAGCACAGTACCAACTTTTTAATGCCCAATTACTACTCCTCCCGCCTTCACCGTTTCCAACGAAAATATGAAAGTGCGGAAACGTTTTGAACGTCCCTCGTATAAGCACAATCATTCTGTTACTCTAAGAAGGGTATCCTGCATTTGAAATGGTACTTTAGTTGCCCTTCCTTTCTAAATAGGAAAAACAGACTATACCAAATTGGCACATTCTTTTTCAGGTGTAGAATATGTTTTAGTACATTTTCTTTCTTTCTTTCTTTCTTTCTTTCTTTCTTTCTTTCTTTCTTT
>JANRMT010062789.1:20738222-20753409 GCA_026402145.1 Polypterus bichir lapradei
ATCTATCTATCTATCTATCTATCTATCTATCTATCTATCTATCTATCATATATTACCTTTCATATCTATCTATCTATCTGTCTCTCTATCTATCATATAGTGTCTTTCCTATCTATCTATCTATCTATCTATCTATCTATCTATCTATCTATCTATCTATCTATCTATCTATTATATATTGCCTTTCATATCTATCTATCTATCTATCTATCTATCTATCTATCTATCTATCTATCTATCTATCTATCTATCTATCATATAGTGTCTTTCCTATTTATCTATCTATCTATCTATCTATCTATCTATCTATCTATCTATCTATCTATCATATATTACCTTTCATATCTATCTATCTATCTATCTATCTATCTATCTATCTATCTATCTATCTATCTTATGGTTCCAGAACCCTGTTACTCAGCTATAAGCTTTGTTGCTCCTACCCCTTGAAATTTTACTTTTGCGTCTATTTGTGAGCCTCTGTCCAGCCTGACTTGTAAAGACATCCATTTTTATTTCTTTTCTTTCTTTTTTTTATTCATACTCTTTAAAATTCCTTTTTTTCTTCATTATATTATTGACTGCAAAATACTGTTTAAATCAGACAGCTCACTTTTGTAAGCCCTACCTCAGATTTATCAGTTTATTGTTCACTTTATGCAGTGTAAGTACCTCTCACTACTGCCATCTTGGCTATTATCTTTGCACTTGCTTTGTTCTTAGTTATATTTTTTGGTCGTCTAGATATTGCTCTCAGTACATTATTTTTTCATTTTACTTGAGATTATTGTTTTCCTTTGTATTTCAGTGGTCATTTACTGTGTTTGATACACCTGTAATTTGTCATCTTATTTGCCGTATATGTAGTACCTTGTAAACATGTGTGCTGTTTAATCATGGTGTTAAAAATAAAGATAAACTCAAGGTTAACTTAGAATGCACTCCATTTGAATTTTTAGTTTATAACAACATGTCAAGTGATATGCAACACTTCTTCTTCTTCTTCTTCTTCCAGCTGCTCCCGTTAGGGGTTGCCACTGCGGATCATCTTCTTCCATATCTTTCAGTCATCTGCATCTTGTTCTGTTACACCCATCAATATGGTACAAGGAAGGTTGTTAACTTTAGCTCTGACATTAAAATAGCCTGGTGGCAGCGGATGTGGCACTGTGTGTTATTGTGCCCCACAATACGCTGGCATCATATTTAATGTTAGTTGCCATTCTGCTTCCTTTCACTGCCTGGATTGTCCTCAACATCTTTCTGTCTTTCACTAGAAACAATCTAAAGATAATTTTTCACAGTATGTATTACATCTGTGTGGTAAATAAGTTTATTCATTATTGATCATTTTCTTTATTTATCATACTCTTACCTTCTTTAAACTATATTTTCCATGAAAACAGAAGATTGCTTTCCTAATTTTATTAATATTATATACAGTATACAGTATTTAAGCACTTGTCAGTTTCAAGAAGAGTGAGTGGTTGTTTATTTGGCATGTCAGAGGACTGATCTTTTCAACTCCTGGACAATGTAAGGTTCAGTTTAACTTGGTCACTGGGCCTGCGGCACTGAATCACAATGGTGATCCATGTATAATGTGACTATAGGTGTGTATAGGTGATTAAGTGGTTAGCTCTGCTACTACAGAAGACTGGGTTTGAATCCCAGTCTCTTCACTCCGTGTGTGAGGTTTGCACGTTCTCTTTAGTGTTTGTGTAGGATTTGTTTTCCTGTATATCGTGTTAACCCTCACACATTCCATGAACATGCATATTAGGTATACTTGTCACCTACTTTAAGTAAATATGCTTTTATGGTCCATAGGGCTGGCGCCCTGCCCATGGTTTGTTTCCTGCCTTGTGCCCTGTGTTGGCTGGGATTGGCTCCAGCAGACCCCCGTGACCCTGTAGTTAGGACATAGCGGGTTGGATAATTAAGGGATGGATGGATGAATGGATAGTCCATACTGGACTGGTGCCCTGTTTATGCTAAATGCTACAGTCTTTCTTGTTCACAAACATTTCAATGGTTTCAAAAATATATAAAAAGGGCTGGCATGTGACAATTCTGATGTGTCCAGCACATTAACTTCTGTACATCAAGCTGTGATTGAATTTTAACATATTTCAGGCTAATTCATTACTATGTAGAATAAATTCAATAATCACATCTTTTTTTGACGAAAATATATTTCTCCCTTATTATGCAGCAATCATTTGGATCCAATGATCTGATTTTGAGTTGTCATGTCCGTAGACTTGGATTCAGAAACTATGACATACCCACTGACACAGTCATATTCAGGAACATGTAAATCAAGTGAAAATCTCAGTGTTCACACAGACACTCACATACATACTACAGTATACATATTTATATGAGTGGGATTCAGTGTGAGCCACCCTTATACAATATATATGTATTGTGATGGATACCCGGGCATTAGCAAGTCCAAACCCCAACACGAACACAGAATCACAGTCCCGGGTTCAAATAAAGGTTGTTTATTAACAACAAATACCTCCAAGACGATACAGAAGCACAAACCACAGGCTTTCTCTCTTCCCAATAACTCTCTCTTTCTCACCACCGCACTGCCCTCCTTCAGTCAAGTGTTGCCTCTCTACCTCCCAGCTCTGACTCACCTGGATAAAGGAGTGTGGTCCCTGGCCAGGGTGATTGCCCGATCAAAGTACTTCCGCGTCACACAGAAGTCCCTCATCACAGTAGGGAGCCTGTTTCCCTGCAGGTACCTCTTGCGGCACCCCATGGCCCCAGCAGGGTCACATTTCCCGGCATGCCCTGCTGACTTCCCACAGGATACCGACACCCAGGGCTGCTGCCATCTTGTGTGCTGGGGGAATAAAAACCATCCATCCATCCAACTATATCCTAACTACAGGGTCACGGGGGTCTGCTGGAGCCAACCCCAGGCACAAGGCAGGAAACAAACCCTCGGCAGGGCACACACACTAGGGACAATTTAGAATCACCAATGCACCTAACCTGCATGTCTTTGGATTGTGGGAGGAAACCCACGCAGACACGGGGAGAATATGCAAACTCCACGCAGGGAGGACCCGGGTAGCGACCCTGGGTCCCCTAACTGCAAGGCAGCAGCGCTACCCTCTGCACCACTGTGCCGCGGAATAAAAGCCCCCAAGCAATATCTTCTCTTCTCCATCCACCCTTTCCGGTCCTTCCTTCTGGGTTTTCTTCTGGCTGGGATGTCCGTCCAGTCCACATGGGATCTACAGTATATACAGTATTGGCAGCATGGTAGTGCTGCTGCAATAAGATGGAGTCTGCATGTTCTCCCCATGTGTGTGGGTTTCCTAGGGTGCTCCAAAGACATGCAGGTTAGGTAAATTGGCCTTAGAGAGAGAGAGTGTGTGGCAGAGGGATGTGGGGGGATACGAAATTGGATAAAAATGATACTGCTAATTTTTTTTTTGTTATCTATACTCGGTACAAATCGAAAATTCCGAGGTAGAGGAATCTCTGAGGCATGCAGCACATGCATAATAAAATAAGCACCAGCAAATGGTCCACTACTTGCTTCAGAGGTTCCTACACCATATGCTCTGTATTTGTTTTGATTTTCACAAGGGTACAGCAAAGAAACCATTTCATATTAAATATTTTATTTGCAGACATTCAAGTCAAGTATTTCTGTGAACTACAAACTAGGGCTGGTGTTCTAAACCCAGCTCACAGGAGACCTTGAAGGCTGATTTATACTGAATGAACAAACTAATACAGTGAAAGACAAATCCAAGAGGCAATCTATTAATTACATTCAGCAACAATGATAGCGACTCTGGAATGCTTTTATTTACTCCCATCTTGGATGTTCAAAGTTCATCTACTGTGTATGTGAACCTCTGTGAGCAAAAGGAATGAAGGCAAATATCCATCTGATTTTTTAAAGCTGAATTATCCTGAGCAGGGTCACTGGGAAACTGGAGCCTATCCCAGCAAGCAAAGGGTGCAAGACAAGAACAATACCAGTTAATTGCAGGGCGAACATACAAACATCAGGGGCCAGTTTAACAGTGCCAGTTCATCCAACCTGCATCTCTTTGGAGTGTGGAAGGAACCAATGGGAAACCCACATAGACCTGGGGAGAACATACAAACTCCAAACTGGGAGCAACTTGGTGCAGCAGTGCTACCACTACACTACACCAACATGCCACCATATATATATATATATATATATATATATATATATAGGGAGAGGCAGAAAGGACGGACGTTTTTTACAAAATCACAAAATTGTTAATTTTTTCTTACAAAAAAATTTATTGAAAGATTTGAGTTCATATTGAAATAGCATTTGACAATTTGTAGGGATGGAAATGCAGGTATAAATGCATAATACTCCTTACCGAACGATTACCGAGGCCAAGTTCAGAAGAATGCTTCCGAGCAGATCGACTTGGACTGCACAGCAGGGCTAGTCATACGCTTTCCACATGTTCAGGGGTACGTGCCGTTCGTGTAGCCCCCGGCGGTCTTTTGTTCGTTAGTGTACCTCGTGTACAAAGTGCTTAAACCCAACGTAGGATAGTGTTATGAGCGGGAACAGCTTTATTTCTGTGGATATTGAAATGGCAACGAAACTCACACTGTAATAGATTGGTTGTTCTTCACAAAACAGTCGCACGCAAAAACGCGGTGTTGTATTGTCCACGGTTCCATGGCTTTAACTAAAAAGAAAATAATAAAATGCTAAGACTTCGCGAACCTAAGGCCACCTACCGCACATCTGTCACTCCACCTAGTGGTGAGTTCTAGCCATTTCAAAGACATCCGTCCTTTCTGCCTCACCCTGTATATATATATATATAGTGACAGATAGGGGGCACTATCCCTCCCTTGAACCCCTGTCCACGTCTCCAGACACCAGGTAAAAGTCCAAATGATGACTTTATTAAATCGCCACAGTGCACAATGCACCCTCTCCTCCACTATACTCATATAATAAATCACAATAACAATAATACACAATCCTCCACACCCAGACGCGTTGCCCTCCTACCACCCAGCTCAGCTCGCCGTCTGGGAGCTCCCAAAATCCTTTTATATTCCCTGACCCGGAAGTGTTCCCAATCCCCAGTCCATGTGATCTTGTATCACTTCCATGTCAGGTAAAAAGTCCTTTTCTTCACCCCGGAAGCACGTCATTCCCCTTGTCCATGTGACTTGGACGTACTTCCGGGGCGTAGGGTAAATAACCGTTGTTCCTCCCTGCAGAATCTCCTAGTGGCCCCCATGGCATCCAGCAGGGCTGCGTATAAAAACTGCAATGTCCATGATGCCCTGCTGGTCTTCGGGGAACCTCCATACTACAGGGAGGGCTCCACGTGGCGGCTTGGGGGCATTGGCCGGGATAAATGGCCGGCCATACACCACTATATATATATATATATATATATATATATATATATATATATTCAGTCATTGTCCAACCCGCTATATCCTAACACAGGGTCACAGGGGTCTGCTAGAGCAAGGCAGGAACAAACTCCAGGCAGGGTGTCAGCCCCACCGCAGGACACACACACACACACACACACACACCAAGCACACACTAGGGACAATTTAGGATCTCCAATGCACCTAACCTGCAAGTCTTTGGACTGTAGGAGGAAACTCACGCAGACACAGGGAGAACATGCAAACTCCACGCAGGGAGGACCCAGGAAGTGAACCCAGGTCTCCTTACTGAGAGGCAGCTGCGCTACTACTGTGCCACCGTGCTGCCCCTATATAGAATATGGATGGCATACACACATATATGCACTTACTGTACATATGTATGTATATATGAGTGTGTGAAGTTTTTACCACATTTAAACATTTCAGGCAATCCTGAATTTGATTGTGTCTGTGTGTATGTCTTTATGTCAGAGCCAAAGTCTTTTGATGCAATAACTCAAGAACAAGTTATTCATTTTAAATGAAATCCAAAAAGTGGATGTGAAGCATTACAGAATGTCTTTTCCCCAAAGATAATTGAACAAAGAACAGAAGTTAAAACTAAAACGCATTCAAAATTTTTGCTTATGTATCAAATCTTAATACGTAAGATAATGGTTTACATGTACTCGTAGGCAACATCCACGTATTGACTGCCAAGGGTCCTATATACACATTTGCATATATTCAAGCAATATTTTAAATGTAAAACATTTTAATCTTAATTATTTGTTGACAGCATTCTACAAACATAAGGTTGCATCTCACATGAATCATCCAGAATTAAATTCAGAATGTATACTAATGTCTGTATTACTGCGGAGATTTTTGTCCCTAGACAGGTAGGTGTTTGAATAGGAAGTAGTGCTGTGTGTCTGATTGCTTTTTTGTAAATCATTCATTGTAACGCAGGTGAATTGCAGTTTACTTACTCTATCAAATACTATGTCATTAATCATCATCGTCATCATCACGGTTTTAACAGCTATTTTCTGGGTTAACCAGGTAAGTTGGTTGTCCCGCAAGTCTTTTCCTCCACTCTCTACAGTCCTGGGTATCCCTTGTCGTGAGAAGTATTCTTTTCATATCATCTGACACCACCTCCAAACCACATCTTTTTTTGGCCTTCCTCTTGGTCTTTTCCCATCCACCAACATTTTGGTGCATCTATTCAGCCAATCACCTTCTCCAATTTATGTAACATCCCTAAATTATCTTAGTCTGTTTGTCCTTAGCACAACACTTATCGCCTCCACGCCAAATTTTTTCTCTTAACTTGGAATTCATCTTCTTCTGACTCCATGACATTCCACGCATCCATTTGTCCAACTCTGTTCTTTCCAGCTTTCCTTCAAACTCTGTTTTCATCTGCCATGTATCGCTCCCACAGAGCTTACTATTCCTTGTACTCATCTCATTCATTTCACCTTTAAATACCGAAGAGACTCTTTTAAAAGTCAGAAAGAGGCACAGCTCGTGGAATTTTTCCCATGCGCCTCACACCCTGTCTATTACTGTTGTGCCTGCATTTCTGTCTGCGTTCAACATGTCATCTAAGTGGCAGAACTTCCGCAATGGAGTTGTTCTGGAGAAAGTGGGATTATTTAAATGTACACTTACTAGAGTTGTTCTCTCTGCCTGCAGACTACCCTTCAAACTACTACATCTTTAACGTACCCACCTCAGACAAATTGTGCATTGGACTGAGTTCCTACCAACAACATTATCTCACATGAAACATGGCTATGCACCCACCAATCCCACACCTCCTGCTTCTTTCACTCCAGTCAGCAACTTGCTCTTTCCTGTATTTTCAATGAAGCCTTTTCCATCCAAAACAGTTTCCTTTTGAGTGTACTCTCCTTTAATTGTGCTTCACTTTTTGCCATATCAAGATCATCACCATAAAAGAACTTCCACTGCAATTCTTCACACACTTTTCCGATCACCACCTCCATCACTATAATTAAAGACAGTGGACTCAAAATGGATCCCTGGTGCACCCTCACCTTATTAACCTCAAAATTTTCACTGTTCCCATCAGCTATGCCTTTTCTTAAATTGACACTAACCTTTCATTTACACCTAACTCTCTCAACACTCTAAGGCTACGAGGTGTGGCAGAAAAGTAATGAGACTGATTTTTTATTTACCAAAGTTTTTATTTTTTTCAAACATCAATGTTATCCCCTTCAAAGTAGTTCCCTTGGGCAGCTACACACCGATGGAGACGTTGTTCCCACTGTTGGTAGCAGCGCTGGAAGTCTTCAACCGGTATGGTCTTCAGCATGTCCGTTACACTCTTTTGGATGTTTTCTAAAGTCCCGAAATGACGTCCTTTGAGGACATTTTTCAGTTTAGGAAAAAGGAAAAAGTCACACGGACTGAGGTCAGGTGAATAAGGGGGCTGGGGAACCACAGGAATGCCTTTTGAGGTCAAAAATTCTGTTATGGAGAGGGCAGTGTGACATGGGGCGTTGTCATGATGGAGCATCCATTTGTCTGCAATGCCTGGTCCCACGCGAATGACCCTTTTTCTGAGCCTTTCATTGTTCACTCAACATTCTTAATGTTAAACGACGGTCTGATCTCACAAGAGTGTTCACACGTTCGATGTTTTCATTGGTTTTCGAAGTTGAAGGTCTCCCTGAAAAACTTGAGCTCGGGATAAAGAATGGTCCCCATAGGCCTGTTTTAACTTTTCAAACGTCACACTTGCAGATTCTCCAAGCTTAACACAAAATTTAATGGCACAACGTTGCCCCAAATTCCGCTGTTCCATTTTGCGTGACGCACAACCAAAAACACAACTTCGCTAATAGCAGTCACAAAAATCACGTAGTTAACGGAAGGAGTTGAAACTCGCACTGAGCTATGGGAGGGTACTGATACACGTGCTCTATCAAGGACAACAGTGCAGCGTTGCCAGATCGCTTGCAGTGTTGCCAGTCTCATTACTTTTCTGCCACACCTCGTAGGTATCTCCGCTGGCAGTTGGAAGGTTGCCGGTTCGAATCCTCTAAATGCCAGAAGTGGGTCTACTCCATTGGGCCCTTGAGCAAGGCCCTTAACCTGCAATTGCTCATCATGGGTATGACATTAATCTGCAACCAGCCCTGCAAGCAGGTCCTATAAACTTACAGGGAAAACTTGAAAGATGGTTGCAGGACTGGCACTGCAGCCACTATAAAAATGAACCTCCCACTGTTCCATTGTGGTGCTGAGGTGTCACCCGCTGCACTCGGGTCTCAATCCAGGTGATTCATCGTGTGGTGGGTGTGGCAACGTGCTATCAGCGCATGTTCCCAACATCTCTTCTCTCTTTCTCATTGCCCATTTCACCACCTCTTGTGGCACCCCCATTCAAAGCTTTCTCCAAATTTACAGATTATTTCCTTTTAACAGATGCTTTTGTTACACTTACATGGCAATAAAAAATTGCATCTGGAGCCAAACTGAAATTCTTAATCTGGACTTCATTCACTTGATCCCTGAACCTTTTCTCTAGCACTGTCTAAGCCATTTTCATTACTTGCTCCAAAAGCGTGATTGTTCAATATTACCCATGCTAAAATGGATCACTTTTTCCTTTATAAAATTGAAATGGCACACGTCTTTTCCAGTCTTCTGGAATCCTCTTTCCATCTCCCCTTGCACAGGTCTGTCAGCTCTAGGACTTCGCACTGCATTCATCATTTCTAAAACTACTCTAGTTGGGCTTGTTGCATATGCCACATCCTCTTATGTAAAACCTACTTTTTTTCTCACAAAAAATATCATTATTCCATTCCTTCTCTTCATTCAGCAGCTTCACCATATACTTGATTCTTAATTCCAATACCATCGATCACCATGTTCCCTACACGTTTTTCAATCAAAATGAACACTTAGTACTACATTCTGCCTTTCTTTTGCCATCAGCCTTGTGATCTTGAGCGCATTGCTCTTTCGTTCTTCAATCTGTAGCTTGCTTACAAACTCCCATCACTTACTTTCTGGAAATATCCAAACTGCTTTTCTAGCATTTTATTTTCCTTTCTTAGAGATCACCGTGTCACCTTCTGCCTTTGTTTTCTTCTACTTCTTACTGCATCTCATCTTTTCCTTAATTGCATTTTCTATCAGTGTGCTGCTGAGGTGTCGCCCGCTGCACTCAGGTCCCAATCAAGGTGGTTTGTTGTGTGGTGGGTGCAGCAATGTGTTATCAGCTCATGTTCCCAACCTACCACTACTACATTGCTATCGCAGCATTCCATCACCATATTTCTTTGTCTCTTAATTCTGCCTTGTTCAACTGCCGATATCTTCTGTTGTTTATACCCACATATTCTTCACTGCTTTCCACTTGTAATTTATACCTAATGGTCCTGTAACCTCAATCACTCTTACTAGCAATGTTTAAGAAACTTTAATTGCTACTCTCTCCTTCTTCAACTTCTGGACTTTTAGCTTTGGTACAAACATCTACTTTTTCTTAATATCTTTGACTAAAAGATCTTGAACCAAACTTACGGGGTGATACTCCACCTTCTCCAGGGATCACCGTCACATTAAACATTGTCTATCATGTTCTTTATACTACCAGATTCATATGTCACCAACTTGCTTTCCTCCTTCCTAAACACGCAGTTGCACATAACCATTTCCATTATGTCACCAAAGTCTCTCAGAATTATTCCTGCAACTAAAACTAAATCTGGCTACAGACTGACAAATAACTATCAGCACTAACTCCAACATTTAGACTCGAGTCACAACCCTTTACAGTCACCTTGCAGTACCACCACAGATGTCATCTCCATTAACTTGTCCAAAATGCATTCTTCCTTTAATCAATCCTGGGACACATGCTTATACTATATTTATTAGTTGCTTATCAACAATCAACCTGCTCATTCACCATGTTCTCCTTCATTACTTTACCTGCCTATTTTTAGACAGAAATAGTCCATCTCCAAAATTGCTGCTGTTTCTACCCTACCATATTCCCACTTAGCATAACCTTCACCAAAATTCCCACTTAGCACAGTTTTTCATTTACACTTTGTTTCCTGTACACAGCACACCACTTCTCTCCTTCTGTTCATTACTTACGCCACTTTGCCTGATTTTCTCATTACATCCTTGACGTATATTTTTAGGAAGTCACTGCACACTGGAGAAATTCCGAAGGAATGGAAAAGGGTAAATATCATCCCATTATATTAAAGGGTTACAGGGCAGATCAAAGCAACTATAGGCCAGTAAGCTTAATGTGCATCACAGGAAAAATAATGGAAGGAATTATTAAGGGTCAGATTGAGCAACACATGGCAAGGACAGGATTTATTCTGAACAGTCAGCATGGGTTCAGAAGAGGGAGGTCGTGTTTTACTAGCATGCTGGAATTCTATGAGGAGGCAACAAAAGGATATGATCAAAGTGGAGCACGTGAGATTATTTATCTTGACTTTCAGGAAGCATTTGATAAGGTGCCAAATGACAGATTGAGCATCAAATTAAAAGAAGTGGGAGTTCAGGGTGATGTTTTCAGATGGGTGCTGAATTGGCTCAGACACAGGAAGCAGAGGGTGATGGTGTGAGGAACCTCATCAGAACTGGCCGATGTTAAGAGTGGTGCTCCACAGGGGTCAGTGCTAGGGCCACTGCTATTTTTAATAAATATATAAATGATTTAGATAGGATATAAGTAACAAGCTGATTAAGTTTGCTGATGATACCAAGATAAGTGGATTAGCAGATAATTTGGAATCTTTTATATAGAAGGACATGGATAGCTTGGGCAGATTTGTGGCAGATGAAATTTAATGTCAGTAAATGTAAAGAATTACACATAGAAAGTAAAAATGTTAGGTTTGAATACACAATGGGCAGTTGGAAAATCGAGAGTACACCTCATGAGAAGGATTTAGGAGTCATAGTGGACTCTAAGCTATCAACTTCCCGACAGTGTTCAGAAGCCATTAAGAAGGCTAACAGCATGTCAGGTTATATAGCACGATATATGGAGTACAAGTCTAGGAGGTTCTGCTCAACCTTTATAACACACTGGTGAGGCCTCATCTGGAGTCCTGTGTGCAGTTTTGGTCTCCAGGCTACAAAAAGGACATAACAGCACTAGAGAAGGTCCAGAGAAGAGCGACTAGGCTGATTCCAGGGCTACAGGGGATGAGTTATGAGGAAAGGTTAAAAGAGCTGAGCCTTTACAGTTTAACACTAGAATTACCAGAGCCTACGAAAAAACTCATAGATCCGTCCCACCTTAAATCGCTTCTTAAAACCGTTCTCACCTCTCCACCAGCGTCTTTTGTTAATCTAAATGTGCTGATAAAGAAAAGTTGCAAGTAGCTGGCTATTCCATCCCCCCACCGACTTAGAAAGTGCACAAACTTCTCCCAGCTCATGCCTTGATGGATTATCTGGGAGTGAAGTGGAGTTTTAGAGTGGAAATAATAGGTCATTATTTGGAATACACGCATTTCACATGTGTTCCGTTTCTACAGTAATCCGTGTAAACACATTTTTAAAACAGAAACGTTTTTCATATTGTAGTAGTAAATGACAAAATGTAGGCATAAACTATATAATGTATGAAGCCTGAAGTCCAAATATCAAATTAACAGCTTCACAAAAGGTACAAATATAACAGAACAAGTATGCTTTTATTCAAAAATATAACTGCAGGAAAAAAAGCTGCATTAGCATGCCACATTGACACATATGTTTCTCAACTGCTGTGGTAGCGTAATGATATCAGCTGCTTACTAGTAATCAAAAGGTCATGAGTTCGATCCTGCACGATTCTCTTTTGAAAAGTAAACTGCTCTTATTCTTACTATTTTAAAATAAAAACATACATTTGATTTCAGTGTGTAACAGACAGTGTAATTTATGATACTTGTAAAGGTTAGGTTTTTTTTTTTATTCACTTTTCATTCTCTCAGTCGTGTTCAAGATCCTCCCCCCCCCTCCCAATTGAAGATGCGCTATAGCTTTGCAGCGTACTTGTGACTGCATTCTCGTACCGATGCGTGCACTTTTCGTGGTATTACACGTCTATTTTTTTTGAGCATACCCGTGTCGCTCAAACACAGGAACATCTGTTGGTGTACAAGTATAACAAAACAAGTGCACTTTTATTCTAGACTATAAGTGAAGAAAAAATAAAGCAAGTTACAGTTGGCGGTTGATACGACAGCTTGCGTGGGGCAATGCTAAGAACTGCTGATTTCCGATCCGTGCTATATAAAATCATCCCATTCAAATATTAACAATTCCCACACACCCTTCCAACATTTACGACATGTATATAGCACGTCTTTATGTGAAAACAGCATTGTCAGATGGGGGGGGGGGAGAACGCGACTGAGAGAATGGAACTGAATTTAAAAAAAAAAAAAAAGCTAACCTTTACAATTATCATGCATTTACACTGGCTCTTACAGACTGACTGAAATCAAATTATGTTTTTATTCTAAAATAGTTAAAAATAAATAAATAACCTTCGCCGTTCTGCCTGCCTGAACTCCCTGTGTATCCATATAGTAATAACAGTAATTTTATTATTATATAGGAGCTTCCCTGTCTGCCTATCATATAGTGCCTTTTCTTCCTACCTATCTATATATCTATCCCCTTAGCTGTTTTTATATATCTATTATACAGTGCCTTCCCTGTTTATTTATACATCTAATGCCTTCTCTGCCTGTCTGTCTGTCTGATTGCATATAGCTCTGAACTTACTACTCTGTACTATTCTGTCCTCTGCGTGTCCTGGAGTACAAAAGAAACACCACCATACAGCAACATGTGTGAACTGGCAAGATCGGGAAAAAAGAACTTTAAGAGGTGACATGATTAAAGTGTTTAAAATTATGAAGGGAATTAGTCCAGTGGATCGAGACTTGTATTTTAAAATAAGTTCATCAAGAACACGGGGACACAGTTGGAAACTTGTTAAGAGTAAATTTCACACAAACATTAGGAAGTTTTTCTTTACACAAAATACGATAGACACTTGGAAGCTACCAAGTAGTGTGGTAGACAGTAGGACTTTAGGGACTTTCAAAACTTGACTTGATGTTTTTTTGGAAGAAATAAGTGGATAGGACTGGCGAGCTTTGTTGGGCTGAATGGCCTGTTCTTGTCTAGAGTGTTCTTAAGTTCTATCCCCAGTATTTCAAGCTGTAATTCTCTTACTTACCTCCCCTGTCACCAAACAAGTGTCCCTACAGTGTGTCAGGTGTAGGGCCATTATAAACTGGGTTTCCCTGTTTGTGGTGAGGCTAAGTACTCCAGTTCTTTTCGACATGGACAGGTGGGGGTGCCCAGAGACTGTATGCCACCCCTCTGTTTTTAACTGTCATCATTGTACGTCATCTTCAAGGGGTTTTTGAAGAACAATGTTTAAGGCTGGATGCCTTTACTGACACCAACTCTCTTTAGTCACATTTTATGACACACAAAAGTGACAATGACCTAATTCATTGTGATTAAATCAAAATAATAATAATAATTTCAACAGTTAGAAAAACTTTTAGGTGGGTTGAAATGAGTCGAGGGTTTTTTTCTTAATGGGTGTAACATGTGACATTTTTGCCTATTTAGCTATGATTTCAACTTTGACATCAGTCGATTTAAAATGGAAAAATAAACTGCAGTATTTTGGAGAAGTGAATCATAATACGCGGCGGCGCAGTGGTAGCGCTGCTGCCTCGCAGGTTCGCTTCCTGGGTCCTCCCTGTGTGGAGTTTGCATGTTCTCCCTGTGTCTATGTGGGTTTCCTCCCACAGTCCAAAGGCATGCAGGTTAGGTGCATTGGCGATCCTAAATTGTCCCTAGTGTGTGCGTGCCCTGCAGTGGGCTGGCACCCTGCCTGGGGTTTGTTTCCTGCCTTGCGCCCTGTGCTGGCTGGGATTGGCTCCAGCAGACCCCCATGACCCTGTAGTTAGGATATTGCGGGTTGGATAATGGATGGATGGATGAATCATAATACGCAATTTGGGAAAACATAAAACAAGCTCATTAAAAAGGCAGGCTCAGTTATGGGACACACTCTCAACTTCCTGAAGGTAGTAGAGAAGGATGGAATGAAGACTAAACTGATGGCCATTATCAATAACACAGCACATCCTCTCTGTGACACACCAGCACTGAGGACTTTCATCAAGTAAATTATTCAGCAGAAATTGGGAAAGAAACTACTGGGGCTCCTTCGGCAAAATGCCTTGATAGAGCTTCACTGTAACTGTGACTTCCAAGTCAGATAGTCATTCTGGTGTGTATCTGATAAGGGTTTGTTGTTTGTGATAATATAATTATCTTATTTATTTATTTATTGAGCTTCTGAAAAAAACAACCTTTTCTCCAATGGATGAAACACATTTTGTTTTTTATTTTGACTCTAGCATCAAGATATCTTGGGATTTCTACAATTCTCACCATTCTAATAAATGGTCCAAGTTAATTTGAAATATGTTTTACTATGTCTATGGTCAGTTATTTTAATATTTTTCTTTTCCGGTTTTATCTAAGGCACCTGGAACCCATGGGAGAAAAATCATTCAGGTATGTATGTTTTCTAAATAAAATTAAGATCAATCAAAAATATTCCACAAGTTGCTTTTAGGATGAGTAGCTTCTTACTGTAAATAGATAGATAGATGTGAAAGGCACTATATAATAGATAGATAGATAG
>JANRMT010062789.1:20753419-20775082 GCA_026402145.1 Polypterus bichir lapradei
ATATAATAGATAGATAGATAGATAGATAGATAGATAGATAGATAGATGTGAAAGGCACTATATAATAGATAAATAGATAGATAGATAGATGTGAAAGGCACTATATAATAGATAGATAGATAGATAGATAGATAGATAGATGATAGATAGATAGATGTGAAAGGCACTATATAATAGATAAATAGATAGATAGATAGATGTGAAAGGCACTATATGATAGATAGAGAGATGTGAAAGGCATTATATAATAGATAAATAGATAGATAGATACTTTATTAATCCCAAGGGGAAATTGATTGATACTTTGCAGACTTATCAATGTGTGGTCATTAAGCAAAATAGTTTTCAAGCTCACTAAATAAAAATTGGGGGGAAGAAAGATCTGTCTTAAGACAGACAAATACTTCCAATTACAATTTTAGGTTGAAATGGGAAAGCAATGATTTATGAAGCACTCAGTTTTAGACAGAATTGTCAGACATAATGTGGAGTTCTCTGATAACACTTGGCAGACTTTACATGCCACGCAGTCACTGGGATGGCATTTGAACAAAAGGCTCTGGAGGTGTGAGTCAGCTGTGCTAAGCACCTTGCCAGTGTATTGTCCCACATTAAAACCTGTTAACACTGAATAACCTTTACAAATTCTTAACCAGAACAACAACAACAACAACATTTATTTATATAGCACATTTTCATACAAATGATGTAGCTCAAAGTGATGGCCATTATCAATAACACAGCACATCCTCTCTGTGACACACCAGCACTGAGGACTTTTCATCAAGTGAATTATTCAGCAGAAATTGGGAAAGAAACTACTGGGGCGTCTTCGACAAAATGCCTTGATAGAGCTTCACTGTAACTGTGACTTCCAAGCCCGATAGTCATTCAATAATAATAATAATATGTGGCAAGTCTGAGGAAATGTGAGTAGAGACAGGAATGGAGGTGGGAATGGAGAAGCGGCTTTTAGAACAAGACACTGTTTATATTTTTTCACTTCACCAAGCATACAGAGTGAGTGCTTCTCTGCTTTACATAGGTGGAGGTGCTAAAGTATCTCACAGCAGCTTCCTTGTACTGTAGAAAGGTCTGTGGTTTAATATTCAATAAAATCATGTGTTACAGAGACATCACAGCTCTTTTTAAAAATGATCCATCTTTTTCTCTTGAAGCAATTGTACAGATGACTGTTGTTTTGTAACAGTATATGTTTGACTTTGCAGACTGATTAAAGGCCGTGCTGTTGAACGTCATCATTGTTAAAATGGAGCGTCTCACCTTTTGACCCAGCTATAGGTGTGTACAAACCTTTGTTCATGCCGTTTATAGTTTAAGTATCTAACTCTTTCTCTCGTGTGGACGCTGATTTTCTTTTTTTTTTTCTATGATCAGTTTCTGAATTTCTTTAAATGACCTTTTTAATTGGACAGCTTGTTTTTCTTCCACTGTAATTCTCTAGTTAGGAAAACCAGTCAGTGCAGGTTTTAAAAGACGTATTTAGCATGTCTTGTGAAATCATTCATTAATATATCATGTACTAGTTTTTTAAAAGATGCATCTGATAATAAGATACAGTGTGTAAGTGTGACACAGTTGCCAACTCTTCTGTACAGTGCGCTGTTAGGCTCATTTGTGCCTCTTCATTTTTACATTCACTGGATTTTATTTTTTTTTTTTAATCAATGAAAGAACAATCACTAAATAATCATGTAAATAAAAATGAAGCTGAAAAATACTTTTGACTAATGATAAACATCCGTTTACATTTTTCAAAGGAAACAGACACTAATGTACATTCTTGACCTCAGAGACTGGTTAAAAGCAGGAACTGGCCTCTGACTAATAAATTGGGTGAAACAAAAAAAAAAAAAAAAAACAACATCGACCGCAGGAGCACTTGACGACTAGCTCGTGAACAGAGTGAGCTGCTGTGTGTGGAGCACGCTGAACGCCTTTCTGACAATTCTGACGCATCTTTATAGACCAAAAATAAGACTAGGGGAGACCATACCACATTCAAAGTTTTGGTCATTCTTTAGGAAAAAATCTAAAATACATGAATACCCAAATTTCCTAAGGCTTCATTTGGTCAGCTAAAGACAATATCTTATGTATTTACTTATGTGGTTGTCTTTTTATATTTCAAGGCAGACATTAACATCTACAAAAGGTTATAAGATACAAAAGATTGAAATTACGTATGTTTAGAAATTGTACTCTGCTCATTAGACTGTCCATCCATTATCCAACCTGCTGTACCCTAACTACAGGGTCACGGGGGTCTGCTGGAGCCAATCCCAGCCAACACAGGGCACAAGGCAGGAAACAAATCCCGGGCAGGGTGCCAGCCCACCGCAGGGCACACACACTCACAAATAATCCTCAATACAGTATAACAGAAATATAACAGTAAAATAAAATAAAATAAAAAGGTACACACATACATTAGGGTTATGTGGTAGGTCAATCCTGAAAAAGTACTGAAAAAATCTATTCTTAAAATAGTATGGTACTGACATTTACATTTTGTTAATTTTGGTAATGAAAGTAAATGGTAGTTTTGTAGCACCTCATGTTCAGTTGTCTGAATCACATTTCTTCAAGCATATGTATATTAATGTAAATGTGCTAAAGACTAAATACTGATTTGCAGAGTGCATTTTAGCACAGAGGTGTGTCACTGTATGGCAGAGCAGGGAGGCTGCTGTGAGGTTAGGTGGGTGGCTAATGTTTGCTTTGGTACTGTTTTGATAACGGGTACTGAGATCCAAAGGCTGGTATTAATGTCAGTCAGCCAGTCATTTTCCAACCCGCTATATCATAAGACAGAGTCACGGGGGTCTGCTGGAGCCAATCCCAGCCAGCAAAGGGAGCAAGGCAGGAATAAATCCGGGGCAGGGCCAGGGCCGGATTTAGATGAAAAGAGGCCCTAGGCTATTCCACTTATGAGGCCCTTTCACCTCCCATTTTTAAGTTTGTTCAAATTGCTAACAGTTTGAATGTAGGCCCCTCTTGATCTTGAGGCCCTAGGCTGAAGCCTAGTTAGCCTATAGGAAAATCCGGCCCTGGGCAGGACACACACACACACACACACACACACACACCAAGGACAATTTAGGATTGCCAATGCACCTAACCTGCATGTCTTTGGGAGGAAACGGGGAGAACATGCAAACTCCACACAGGGAGGACCCAGGAAGCAAACCCGGGTCTTCTAATTGCGGGGCAGCAGCGCTACACACTGCACCACCGTGCCGCCCTCATTAGACTGTCATTTTTATTATTCAAATGTAGTTTTTAATGCCCCTTATCAGTGTAAAACAGACATTGTAACTGAATGCTTAACTATTACTTGTTTTATTTAAGAGATCTTCACATAATGTATTGAACTTTCAACATAGTTAAGGGTTTTATGTAGTTGTATACTGTGTTAACCCTAAACAAATCAGCTGGCAAACTTTAAACGTTAAATATCGTTGCATGATGTCATGTTTTACGTCTGTCTTAAATCTTAATGGCTCCTTAAAAATGGCTAGCTCTGCTGAAATGCTGAAAGCTGTCGTTGATACACAAACCCCGATCACCCTCATCAAGGCTCCTTAACAAGTGAATATTTAATATTCTCTCCTCTGGCCAGGGCTGGACCCCTCTCTGCGACTATGAGAGCAAACACCCAAGGTTTAGAACCAAATTCTCAATATGTGTGAGTATTCAAAAGTTAGGAATCACCCAGCAATTGTCTGTTTTTAAATGAAAATAAATACTTTTTTTTTAAAAATTAAGATTCCATTCAATTAATTGAATAATACAAGTTGTAAAAAATTGACTGTGAATTTGTAGTTAATTACTGGCTACTAATTTCACGGTATTTTGCTGTACCATATTACTGTATATTACAACAAAAATAAAATGCTATTCATTGAGTTTACAGTTAATGTGATGTAGCAGTATGTTGCAGTTGAATTACAGAATTTTATTGAATCTTTACAGGTTAACTGTTATGGTACAGCATTTTAGTAGCCAATAATTTACTGTAAATTTACTAAAATAATTTTAGTAGTTAAAAGACCTAACAGTTACATGTCTAGCAATTCAACTACCAAACATATAGCCGTCAGACATACAGACCATCATTTTTACACATTTTGACACAATATCAATGTCTCATAGAATTATTTTATGTTGTCTGGTGGGAAACAAAAGGTTGCTTCTGTGATGTCAATTGTGCTGCAGTTTCACCAATTTATTGAAAGCATAAATCGGCTCCCAGGACCACCAAAAACTTTCAGTACAAACAGAAAATGACTTTGCTAGTCGTCTTTATGTTTTTGTTTCTCACAGTCCAAGGCTGTGGGAGTCATCGGGTACAATTTTCAGTGTTGCTGCAAAAGGGACATTCCTTATGCAAATGTGCTAACTTTATGCAAATTTAATTTTCTGTGCCATTGTGACAGCAATCCCATCATTCGTCATTAAAACAGTCCTGCACATTGAAAAAAATAATTGATGTTGACAGCTAAAACAATGCTTACATGTAGGTTTATGTGCATTTATCTGTTTAAAATCATTTACTGTATTACAGTTTTTTGACTAAGAAAATACTCTGTTAATGTATTGTGTTTTTACAGTGTATTAACCTGTCTTCCCCAAAGCTTACATGAAGTTGAGTTTTGAAGATCCCTAAAGTCTTCCTCACTATTTGGTCACGTATTCCTTGTGTCTGTGGTTCTCTGTGTGAATGAACACCTTCTAATGATTGTATGATATCAAACATGCTTTCATCAGTGTTCCTGTAGCCAAGATTTCACTTCTAACTGTTTTATTACCCTGCGGTGGGTTGGCACCCTGCCCAGGGTTTGTTTCCTGCCTTGCGCCCTGTGTCGACTGCGATTGGCTCCAGCAGACCCCCGTGACCCTGTAGTTAGGATATAGCGGGTTGGATAATGGATGGGTGAATATTGCATTATCACACATATAAGTGCAATGGCATGCAAAAACTGAAAATATACCACAATGCAATGCAGACAAGTACAAATACTGCACAATTTTACAGTAATTTGCTGTGTTATGACAGAAGATGGCTTAGCCTTATGCTGTGATTACATGGTACATTTTTCAATACAGCATTTTATTGTGAAAAATTACACTTAATTCCTATGAAAAATACTGGCAATTTTATACAGTGGCAGCTCAGCTAAGGCTTTTTCAGTGTTGCTAAAATATGTTACTGCTTGAAATGACTGACTTTTAATTTTTTATTTGCATATGACAGAAAAGCTCCATTTTCAGAAATCCATTCCTTCAGTGTCCTAATGATCAATTCCCTTAGCTTATTCTTAATTTGTAATTGACATACTGTATTCAAGTTATTACTGATTGGTCATATGCTGGTAAATTCACAAAGTCCAATAGATCTAATGGTATTGTGGATTTTTCAAACAATTTTAAACTCACTGCAATGATTTCTCTCTCTGTACTACAGCATTTCTTTATACGCCAGAGTTTATACAAAAGTGCAACTCCAAGTTCTTTTCAAAACGACTACAATGAAAATAAGAAAATAAATAATCAATTCAAATAAACAAGCAAATAAATAGAAGGGTCCATAATCTAAGTTAATATTAACTATGCACAGGTTTTTAAGCTTGTAATAGTTATAATGATACAAATCAGAGTCTAATGCTATGGCCAGATGGCCAGGGATTAGAGGAGAGCAAACTCCAGCCCATGGGGTGGTGGAGAAAATACAATAAATGTCTATGCCAAAAGACTACTTGGCACCCCTGGGCAGGGACCATCTTAACGCATGGGCACACTGGGCAATTGCCTGGGGGTCCCACGAGCACAGGGGCCCATACTAATCTATGTATGTTGTGACTTGCTGAGTGGTTGTGTAGGTAAGGGTCCCAGTGCAGTGCTTTGTCCAGGGGCCTATAATGCTGTTAAGATGGCCCTGGCCCTGGGCATCCTACAATATAGAGCGCTATGGGTAGCTTATGGGTGAAATACAAATTACACATTTTACAAAATACACAATTTACACACATAGAAATACAGATTAGATTAAACACATAGTTAAATAAAGTATTTTCAAAACAGTTTAACATAAATTGATAAATTGTTTATACTGAAATATGGTCAACTGAGACCTGAAGAGCAGAAAACAAAAACTGCACTTTGTTGCACTCTTGGGTGATATAAACCTCTCGGGTTTCACAGTTAGTGGTAATGCAGAGTCATAGATAAAGTTAGGCACTGCCACAGTTCTGGAGACTTAGACCACCTGGAGCTGGAGCTACAGCTTTATGTAAGATTGGGCTGTGCAGCCTAAAGAGACCCATAAACTCCTAAATTCATCTTTGTGTTCCAAGGCTCCCAAGTATTGCTGGAAAACCGTTGTGGAACTGGACCCGGACACAGATAGGCGGACAACGGTTTCTCACCCAACACACTCATTTTATTATATACACTATTTACAAAAGTCAGTGCACAACCCAGTGCCTCCAGCACCGATCCCCCAAAGTCCAGGCCTCACAGTCACAAAATACCTTCCTTCTGGCCGCCTCCACTCCTCTCTCCAAGCTCTGTCCCCTTCCACCCAACTCTTGCCACTGAATGAAGGGAGGCGGCCCCTTATATAGCAACCCGGATGGGCTCCAGCTGCTTTCCCCAGCGGACCACAAGTGCCGGCTGCGCATCCGGAAGCCCTCCGGGTGTCCCCAGTCTTCTTCCCCCCAGCACTTCCTGGTGTGGCGGAAGTGCTGAGGGCCAGGGTTCTTCAGGAACCGGGGTGCTGCCTGTCAGTGGCCACGGGTCCCTACAGGGTTGGGCTTCCAAGCCCTCTACCCGTGGCCCCCAACACAACCAGGGCGGTCGCCCCCTCGTGGTCTGGAGGAGGCACAAGCCCTCCTCTGGTCCTCCTGGGCGTCCCGGCTGGGCTCCACCCCCAGCCGCATACCACACCGTCTGGCAGAATAGCAGTGATATTAAGTCCTAGGGCAGTGTAACAAGAAGAGAAACAGAATAGAGAAGGGTCAGCAACATTTCATAATTATTGTAATGCTTATATTTTTGTACACATGACTAACAGACAATAAAATAGATAGATCAATAAGAACAGCTATTTATCAGCTTTCATGAGAGTACGCTAGTGTAAATCGGTGTCTTCAACTTGGATTTAAAGGCTGAGACCTTAGGAACATCTCTTATGCAAGCAGGCATATCATTTTATAGCTTTTGAACTCCATAGCTAAAAAAAGCTGTACCTCCTACCATTGTTTTATTAATCCTTGGAATCTTTAGACTGACATCTTGAGACCATAATGTGTACTCTTGTTTGCATGTAATGATAAGTTTAGATAAGTAATCAGGCCCTTGGCCATTTAAAAATTTAATAAGACAGAGAATTTTGAAATCATCCTTAGGAGCAAGCTAGGCAGAGAATAATGCATTTCATGATCAATTCCACTAGAAATAAATGCACAAATTAATTTCTTACTATCCTTTATGTTTAGAGATCACCTTAATTTTCAAGTTTCTAAGATGGAAAAACAGCTTTTAGATGCTATAATGTG
Source organism: Polypterus bichir lapradei (assembly GCA_026402145.1). Classification (NCBI taxonomy): domain Eukaryota; kingdom Metazoa; phylum Chordata; class Cladistia; order Polypteriformes; family Polypteridae; genus Polypterus; species Polypterus bichir. The sequence continues at coordinate 20,761,000 of JANRMT010062789.1, forward strand.
TTTTAAAATATAGTCTGATGTCAAAGGTAACACTTTGTTAGCTGTGTGCTGATTCATTTGAACTTATGTTTAGGCCTACTGAATTAAGAAGTGACAGGACATTGATGTGGTCAGCATCATCTCCCCAGTGAATAATATTTCTGTTTATTTTTAATGCAAATTATCCTCCTGCCACTCAGTGATACAATTAATTAAGGACACTACAGGAGAAATGTCATTTGGTCTGAAAGAAATGTATAGCTAAGTATGATTTGTATATGACTAAAACTGAGTATTTTGTTTTCTAATGACATATCCCAGTAGTAATAAAAACAGTTAAGTTTCGAGTACTGAGCCCTATGGGACACCCTAACCCTAACCACCGAAGGTAATGGGAACACATATGTACATCCTGAGACTGTTTGCATGAATTTGAACTAAAAAGGTCAGTGGTGTTACCACTTTATTCCAACAGAATTCTTTCAACTTAAAGGTTAATCACGTACTTGAGGACACAAGTGAAAATTAAGGTGAAGTGCATTTAGGATGAGGCAGAAAGCACTTATTTACGTAAAGAGTTGTGGTCATCGTGAAACAGACGTCTGAGATATGTAGCTGAAGCAAAAAACTTTACAATCATTAAGAAGTATTTGGATGAGATATTGGGACAGCTTTGCTATTCGCCAGACAAACAAGTTTAATGAACTGAATGGTCGTTTCTCGTTTGCCAAATTTCTTATGTTCTTTTGTATTGTTTCATCAAAAAATAATCAAATACCTTTTACAACACGGGTTAGTGCAGTTCTTGTGCAGGTAACAGTGTGTATGCCAGGCTGGAACTTCATAAACAGATTGTAATTTGAAGCTGTAAGGCAACTACTTTTTCAGAAGGAAAGGGAAATTTTGAAATAGGGCATTTCATTTGTAATAGGTTTTATTTTAGAAATCAGTATTAAGTTAGGCTACTAAGTTGGTCTGCTCAAGGAGACACATAGTTTGACAGCACAATATTTAATTTGCAAGATGACATTAAAATCTGGAATCTCATATGATCAATTTTATCTTTAAAGACATTAATACATTCTGTGTTTTAAATGTTTGTAGGAATATTGCACAGCACTTTTGCACAGAACAATCACTTTTGTTTTTAGGGGGGCTACTGAATCCAAGGCCTCTTTTAGAGGCACAGTAAAATTATCTTTCAGCTCGGTTCTCTATATTTAAGTCTGTGTCTGCTATAATATCCATAATATTTCATGTACAGTTTTAATCTAGATGTCACATTGTTCTATATTTAGTCTGCAACTGTATTAATAAGAGACATTATTAGGTAGTGATTAGAGATCATTTTATTACGTGGAAATTAGAGAAAGTAAAATTTAAATTTGGACCCGGTTCTGTACATAATAATTACTTCCAGTATAAGGTTACGATAATGAGTTTTGCTTTTACCAATCTGGCAGAACCCTACTGAGCTTAACAGATGTGTAAAACATTTGTCATAATTGTCTGTTTCTACATCTACAGGTATGGAAATATTAAAATCTCCCATCAACACGATATGATCATAAATTATGGTTAAGTAAGATAAAAGACTTCCAAATCAATTAATAAACAATGAGTATGACCCAGCTGCTATGTAAATTAATACTGCAATTGTGAGAAATTTTGTTTTAATATCTAATGATAGATAGATAGATAGATAGATAGATAGATAGATAGATAGATAGATAGATAGATAGATAGACAGATACTTTATTAATCCCAAGGGGAAATTCACATACTCCAGCAGCCGCATACTGTTAAAGAACAATATTAAATTAAAGAGTGATAACAATGAAGGTATAACAGACAATAACTTTGTATAATGTGTGGTCCCCGGCCGGGGCTGGAGCCCGGCCGGAACGCCCAGGAGGACCGGAGGAGGGCTTGTGCCTCCTCCAGACCACGAGGGGGCGTCCGTCCTGGTTATGTTGGGGGCCTCGGGTAGAGGGCTTGGAAGCCCAGCCCTGTAGGGACCCGTGGCCACCGCCAGGCGGCGCCCCAGTGCCTGATTATCCCGGGAGCCCGGCACTTCCGCCACACCAGGAAGTGCCGGGGGTAAGGCTTTGGAGGACACCCGGAGAGCTGCTGGGAGGACAGCCAGCACTTCCGCCACGCTGGGGCGTGGCCAAGGGAAGAATGCCGGGAACACCTGGTGCTCGTCCGGGAAGCATATATAAGGGGCCGCCTCCCTTCAGTGAGCAGTGGATGTCGGGTGGAAGAGGACAGAGCTGGAGAGAGGACGGGAGGCGGTCAAAGAGAGAGAGAGGCACAGAAACTGTGAGGCCTGGACTGTGGGGAATCGGTGCAAGAGGCACTGGGGTTCATGCATTGTAAATATATTGTAAAAATAAACGTGTGTTGGGTGAACTATGTTGTCCGTCTGCCTGTGTCCGGGTCCAAGTTCACAAATGTAAACGTTTACCCCCCTGGGTGAAATTGAAGAGTCGCATAGTGTGGGGTCTCCTCAGTCTGTCAGTGGAGCAGGACGGTGACATCAGCCTGTTGCTGAAGCTGCTCCTCTGTCTGGAGATGATCCTGTTCAGTGGATGCAGTGGATTCTCCATGATTGGCAGGAGTCTGCTCAGTGCCCGTCGCTCTGCCACGGATATCAAACTGTCCAGCTCCATGCCTACAACAGAGCCTGCCTTCCTCACCAGTTTGTCCAGGCGTGAGGCATTCCTCTTCTTTATGCTGCCTCCCCAGCACACCACCGCGTAGAAGAGGGTGCTCACCACAACCGCCTGATAGAACATCTGTAGCATCATTTGAATGCCTCAAAAGACGTTAATACATTGTCAGAAGCCATATGCAATTCATTATAAAGAATTATTTGAAGGCCACTTCCTTGACTAAAATCTCTTGATTTATGAAAGAATTAAAAATCATTCTGTTTCAACTAACACAAAAGTATCAGATTATACAATGTCTGGTGTCAGGAGGGAGACAGAGATGTTTTTTTTTACTTAGTATGATGCCATTCATCAAAATAACTTCATTTCTTAGGGAATAAATATTTAGCAAATAGCATTTTCAATTGCAAGGATGTTGTTTTCCTGGTTTTATAATTTTTATTTTAATTGATATTAAGTTAATAATGCAGCCACTTCTGAGGGAGGGTTTGATTTTAATTCTGTTTTATCTTGGTAGAGTAATATATGTATTGCTCTACTTTCCCCTATTGTATTATTAATATGCAGCCTCAGAATGCCTAATCTCACAGACGTACCACTGTTTATAAGATATTATTTTATATAACTTATCCCCACCTTCCCTTCTATATCTATAACCTCAGGCAATTAGATGTAGTAAAAAGACAAGCAGGAGTTAAGTTACACATAAAATTATGTATTACTGATAATATTCATAAATAATAACAAAATGCAAAGTACATTTGAATATTGGCAACCATACAACCTGATAAAATGGTGATGTGTAATTCAGGTGGCACACAGACTTGTAGTTACTTAAAATGTCTCTAGTTAAGGCATCATTGGTGCTCAGCTTTCAGCCACATGTCTGTTCAATATGGCTGCTGAGCTGTGCTTTTCATTGTGTTGTCTTCATCATCACAGGTTAGCAAGAGAGATGCTTCTTCATCATATGTTGGTAAGAGAGATGCTTCTTTCAGATGTTAGTAAGAGAGAGAGAATGTGGTTGAGCAAGTACATTTATAGCTGTTCTCTCCAATTCCTCCAGCCAATCCAGACAGCCATATCTCAGACCAATGGGTGGAATAGATCATCTTATCTCCTGCCCCAAAACCATATGTTAAACATCCTGGCTTCCTTGCAGGGGGTTCAAAGACTTTAGCAGAGAAATACTCATCAAACTGGTTTAAGACACATCCCCCCAAATCCTGTCATAAAATTACAAAGAGACAGTCGTAAAAGGGGGGTGGGGGGGGGGGTGGGGGTGCAAACACGAATACCTCTCACTACTTGGTTTGCCTAAATTATAAATAAAGACATACAAAACATTTATCAAGTTATATGCAAAATCCCACATCACAACAAATTCTATGTCCAATTAAGCTGTCTGTTGCCTGTTTAACAATTAACATAAACTGAGGTATGTAACAAAATCTTTTTTAGATGTTCCAAAACAGGGATTTTGTATGGCAGCTTTAGAAGAATGATAGGTGGAATAAAAGACTGCAGCCTTGATAGAGAACTGATTAGTCAGCCAGGCAATCTGTCTGCCCAATATAAGGCCTACTCCATTTTGGATGAGTGGCCATGAGACACTCATGTTGAGGCTTTCACTACTGGCTGGATAACTGACTGACTGGGTTACTGAATGCATTCCTATGGTTTCCTAAAAAGCTAGTTTCCTGCTTAAATCAGCTTTCTCACTTTGACGGTATTTTTCACTGTTTATTTTGCTATTCTGCTCCTACGTTTTTTGCAAAGCTTCCCTCATTCAACCCCCATCCCCTCCATGGTTCCACCTTCAGTCTTCAGTTCACAGTAGTGTTTGCCTTCTTCTTTGTGAAGTTGGTTGTTTTGTAAGTATGCAGAGGATGCTCCTTCCCTGATAATGATGCTCAACCACCCTGGTATAGCCCATAGTTTTCTCCTTGATCCCACTTTTACCTTTGATGCAGCTGGCCTTTGCCAACTAAACAACTATGCTTACTGCAACATGCTAATCTTGAATGTGCTTCCTACCTTCTGGACAAATGTATGAGGTGTGATCAAAAAATACGGTGAATGTTTTAAAAAAGAAACCTTTATTGCAGTAAAAGATTTACAACTATTAGTCACCCTCGACGGCACGGTGGCGCAGTGGGTAGTGCTACTGCCTCGCAGTTTGGAGACCCGGGTTCTGCCTGTGTGGAGTTTGCATGTTCTCCTCGTGTCTGCGTGGGTTTCCTCCTGGTACTCCGGTTTCCTCCCACAGTCCAAAGACATGCAGGTTAGGTGGTTTGGCGATCCTAAATTGTCCCTGGTGTGTGTGTGTGTGTGCGCACCCTGCGGTGGGCTGGCACCCTGCCCAGAGTTTGTTTCCTGCCTTGCTCCCTGTGTTGGCTGGGATTGGCTCCAGCAGACCCCCCGTGACCCTGTAATTAGGAAATAGCGGGTTGGATAATGGATGGATGGATAGTCACCCTCAAAATACTCTTCTCCACTTTGAATGCGCTTATCCCAACGCTCCTGCCACTTTGCGAAGCAGTTCTGGAAGTTTTCTTTCGAGAGTGTCCTTAGTTGGGCTGTTGTGGCTATCTGGATGTCCTCAAAGGATTGAAAGTGTTTGCCTTTCATGGTCATTTTTAATTTAGGGCACAGCCAGAAGTCGCACGGTGCCAGATCCAGCAAATATGGCGGATGCCGACACAGTGTAATGTTTTTATTCAACAGATATTGTCGTACTAGAAGGATTGTGTGAAAAGGAGCATTGTCATGATGAAGAATGAAAACGTTTCAACATTTTCCTCAATTATTGATGTTGAAGGATGTCTCATCTTCAACCGAGTCAGATCCATTACGAAATCAATCAAACCACTTGTAAACAGTCTTAATTGTCGGTGCAGTGGCACCATAAACCGATTTTAACTTCTGATGGGTTTCAACAACAACAACAACAACAACATTTATTTATATAGCACATATTCATACAAACAGTAGCTCAAAGTGCTTTACATAATAAAGAATAGAAAAATAAAAAAACACAATATGAAAACAAAATAAATCAGCATTAATTAACATCAAATAAGAGTACGGTCCAATGGCCAGGTGGGACAGAAAAAACAAAAAAAAAAAACTCCAGACGGCTGGAGAAAAAAAAAATAAAATCTGTAGGGATTCCAGACCATGAGACCGCCCAGTCCCCTCTTCCTTATCTTTTTGCAATTTGAAACAAAATTTCATGTTAATGCGTTGCTCGATATCAATTATTAACGACAAACTCGAAAAACACACTTGAACTCAACAGTGGCTTACAAACGACTGACAGCATCAAACAACTTGACACTTGTCACAAACTCGGCTCTAGGATGGACCTGTCAGAACCGGCATTCAATTGTTTTGCGTTGCTCTTGGATGGTGCTCAGCATCAACATTCACCGTACTTTATGATCACACCTCGTAGTCTCGTGTTTATTGGTGATACAATTGTCTTCAGCCTTAGTACTGTGGTTGGCTTCATTTGTTAGTTCTTAGTCTGTTTATTTTCAATATATGTCATTTTACTACTGGCATGAGTGATTTACCTGCATGACTTTATGTTTTAAGTTTATACTGATGACACCTTTTTCTATTCCTGGAAACAGACAAGCTCACTGCCTGTTTCAGTTGCTTTAACATGAGGATGTCTGCTAACATTCTACAACTAAATACACTGAAATTTAACTGCTTCTTGCTTCATGTCGAAATTTAATCTCAAGTGCTAAACTTTCTCATTTGCCTTTTGAGACTAGCCTTGGAGCTATGATGCACTGCACTAAGACGTTTCAGCATCTCCACAGCATAAATGCTCATTGTTGAATAGCCATTTTAGAAATAATGTGTTCACATGGCTTTGATAGTTTACATGAATATAGGTTTAACATTGACAAACTTTGGTGCAAAATTAAATTATGTTGATATAAGGATTAATTATTGATATGAGGCTCATTTTGTCTAGATGCATTGAATGTGTTTCTGACTGTAGTCAGCCAAGTTAGTGTGCTCATCAGTAGTTATGAGCGAACATCTCTGAATTCGTGTCTTCTTGAGTTTGACACCAATATGGAAAAGTTTAGGAAATTTGATAAACTCAATGAAATGCGATGAAGTCAATGGGGAAGGAGAAACTGAACTAGTTTTAAATGGCTTTTAATGGTGCAGTGGTCTTTTGAACCTCTCTCTTTTAAGTGCTAGGAAAACATCTTCCAACTATTCTGGACAGATTATTGTGGCCAACAATATGTGGCCTGAGCTGTGAGGCAAAACTGCACTACCATGCCTCCCTGGGATAAAATTATACTCCAAGTCCACCATACCCAGAGTCCTCTGCCTCTCTCTGCATACTCTAGGTGATATCACTGCAACTAACTAACACCAAAAGGCGGTATATAAATAAAATGGATTTTTGTTGGGTGGCACGGTGGCGCAGTGGGTAGCGCTGCTGCCTCGCAGTTAGGAGACCCAGGTTCGCTTCCCAGGTTCTCCCTGCGTGGAGTTTGCATGTTCTCCCCGTGTCTGCGTGGGTTTCCTCCGGGTATTCTTGTTTTCTCCCACAGTCCAAAGACATGCAGGTTAGGTGCAATGGTGATTCTAAATTGTCCCTAGTGTGCGCTTGGTGTGTGTTTGCATGCCCTGCGGTGGGCTGGCACCCTGCCCGGGTTTTGTTTCCTGCCTTGTGCCCTGTGTTGGCTGGGATTGGCTCCAGCAGACCCCCATGACCCTGTAGTTAGGATATAGCGGGTTGGATAATAGATGGATGGGTGTATTTTTGTTATTATTACCCACAGATCCTGTGATGTGAGGGATCAGAAAGAGACAAGGTTGTCCCTGTCACTACCTGATCTGCACTATATACTGTAGTGAAATGCATAACATGCTTATTTCAGCACTAATGGCACAAAATACAATGAATACATGCAGTATTTCCAAAATATTCTCATTATGGTCAGCTAATATACCTTTCAAATAGAAATACTGTTTTTTAATGGATTTTTTAATACAAATATTTTTAAGTCTCCAGGATTCTGAACAAGTCTAAATCATATTATGTTATACCTATCTACTGTTAAATTCTGCTCTGTACTTGTAATATTTCTATTGCACTATTATATTGTATTGAGGATTACTTGTGTTCTGTTCTGTGTATTGTATTTATCCATTTTTTGACACCCACTGCACACCCAACCTACCTGGAAAGGGATCTCTCTTTGAACTGCCTTTCCCAAGGTTTCTTCCATTTTTTTAAGGGGAGTTTTTCCTTCTCTTCTTAGAGAGTCAAGGCATGGGGGCTGTCAAAAGCCAGGGCCCGTTAAAGCCCATTGCGGCACTTCTTCTGTGATTTTGTATTGTATGCAGGGTGCAAATCCACCAGGAATGCTGATTGGGTACTGACATCATGTGTGTGTATATATTCCTTAAATAATTCATGCATATGCCAAGCTGATCAGGCAGCTCTGTGCAATGTGAGTTGCAGTATGCTTACAGTATGCATGCCTGAAAGTTCTGCACATTCATGACAAAAATCAAGCAGGCAGTGCAGATCGGGTAATGACATGGCTGTTTGAGCTGTATGATATCGTGCTGGAATCACAAAGTGTCTAGGGAAGCTGAATAAAAATGTATAAGGCGGCTGCATGGCAAAATTTCAGAGAGAAATATGGCAAATAAGGTCATCTGCAAACCTAGCAAATTCACTGCGAAAAATGCTTTGACGAATTTCGCCAATCGACATTATTCTCACTATTGAGAGACATGCCAGTCCATGTTGTTTATTCTTTGTTTTGTTTTTTCAACTCTTTATATTACAGTAATGACCTACACTTTTCCCCATGATCATTCCAAGCATTTTAAACTATCATTTTTTAACTCCACTTGCAAAATTGCTATATGTTTGCTCTTGAGATTCTGCATTTTATTCCATATTCTATATAATATTCTATTCTTTACTAAGATGTTAATGAATAGCAGACATAGAATGTGAATCCCTGTTTATCTGCTTCATATAAGTAACAATATTTAGGGGATCTGTAGCCTATTGCAATCAAATTAATACCTTCAACATAATTAAAACATGAGGCAAAAATGTAAAATGACACGGCATTTACTTGGAACTGGTTAGCTACTGTCATGCGTTTGCCTGTGTATTTAACACATTATTAGTTTATCCGTTTAGCACCTTTACCGTCAAAGATAAGCCAACTGTTTCCATCATCTTTTTTTGATTGGTCAGCTTGGTGCTTGTACGTGCAGGAAGATGTGTCTAAACTTTGTGATCACAGCTTCACCTTCTGCGGAAAAAAATAAAGTTTACATTAGTTAAAGCAAGAGCACAGTAGTATAAAAAGCAAGCAAGTGAAAAGCGTGTAGAATAGAGGTTGATTTTTCCAGATTTGGATCAAATAATACTAATTCATAAAAGTTAGGCAAAAAAGATAGTCAGAGTCTGTGCATACTAGCAAGGCACAGCTGCAGTGGTGTCTGTCTCATTGCAATGCTGCCTTCACCATTTGCATTCTGTGAAAACTTCTTTCTTCAGTCTGTTATGTTAGTTTAAAAGATGTTCTGCATTCTATGACTCCAATACACTGTTAAATGTTGTAGGTTCCCTTCTCAGTGTATTTTTTCCCCATTTTAATAATGTTAAAAATTCTCTAACAATAAATCTTGGTTCGATGGCCAATAGTAGAGGACGCCATTCCCTTATAATATAAATTCTAGGAGTTTGCAGGCATTTCTTGGATCCTAATTATGTGAAGTGTTTTCACTGCTGTCTGAAATGAAGTAAATGGTACCATGTAAGACTGACCCATTTCTGTAGTACCTTGGACTGTTTTAATCACTACTAATTATTATTCATGTTTATATTATGATGCTTTCCAAAATAAAAGGTGCAAGTTATATTTAATTCTGAAATAACTTTGTAGCGCAAGTGTGATTGATAACCAGAAATAGTAAGTGCTCATTTTTGAATTAATGATGGCTAAGTGATAATGGACAGTCCTGTGTATACAAAACAAGGGTAGTCAGCATTATTTTAAAAATATCAATTTCCAAGTAGCTCAAAATGAAACAGTTTTCATGGTAGCTGTCTTTAAAACGTGAACTTTCTACAACATAGCATCTTGGTCAGACTTCATTTGTCATTTATTTTAAAAATGATTCACCTTTGACTTTTCTTTAAAGGAATACTTTGACTAAAAATGATTTCATATGTTACATACTCCTGTTGTACATAGTGTTAGCCAAGAAATATTTTCATGAAGAACACAAATTACACAATTCCTAATACAGTGGGCTTCAATGACAACCCAGTTTGAACAATTTCAATGAATACTTTCAGATTACTTATGTTGCATAGTCCACATGTCTGGTATGCTCACACCGTCACGTATATTTTGGCTAATACAGGGTGATTCAAAAAGATTCATCCGATTTCAAAATGATTTATTTCACTTGTAAATCAATAAAGAATAAAGCAGTAAATTGTAAATGGTTTAAGTGAGCATGAAGTTTATTAAAGAATTTTACAAGTGCTCAATATGACCTCCTACAGCTGTACAGACGACATCCACGCGATAGTCAAATCCCTCCCATACTCGATTGAGCATGTCAGGTGTCACTGTACTCACGGCTCTTCCAATGTGATTTCGGAGATTATCCAGTGTTGTTGGGAATGGTGACTCATAAACACAATGTTTAATGTACCCCCAGAAAAAAAAGTCACACGGCATGAGATCTGGTGATCTTAGGGGCCAAATCGTGGACTCCTTTATGGCCAATCCAACAATAATGAAACTCGTTGTTGAGAAATGCCGGTGACAGTCAGAAACTCTATGACCCTCTCTTTCAATTGGTATGCAGTTGGTTCCTAGGCCATCATGGTTGTAAAAACATGGCACTTTGAAATCAAATTTTCCTTAAAATGCTTTTATATTGAAGACCAAGCTCTCTCTTCATTCATTGGCCAGGAGTCTTGCCCTGTAATAGCTCATTTATTGGCTAACATACAGTATGTAAGTGTCATATGAGATGGACAAGCATCCATACCAGGAGAGAGAATTATTCCTGGCTGAGATGGGAGGCCCCAGCTGGATGGACAGGCATCCCAAACCGAGCAAGATGGAAAGGTTCCTTACCCAGACAGGAGGCCACAGGTTGATTGATGGACATCCCGGCCAAGAGAAGAGAAGGTTCCTTGCCTGTATATGGAAGCATCAGGGTGAACAGGTGTCCCAACTGGATACCTTCCCTGGATGGGATATTGGGGACGGACATGGAAGAACTGTCTCTAAGGGCTGTTTATTCCCCCAAGAAACTAGATGGCAGTCGCCCTGGATGTTGATGCCCATTTGGACACCATCAGAAATTGCTGGGAATTGTTGACTGGTAGCACAGTTCTACTGGGCTCCGTGCGTGCCGTAAGAGGAGTTACACTACCTACCATTGGGGAGTACTATATGACCTGAAAATGATTCCAACGGGAAAAGTAAGCCCTGGCACCGGAAGCACTCCTGGGTCCTCAATAAAAGGAACCGCACTGCCTTGTCCAGACGAGTTGGAGCTGGGAGGAACGGAGGCAACACTGAACTGGAGGAGTAGCAGTGTGTTGGAAAGATGGGGAGAGAGAATGAAGAAGAAACACTTGTTAATTGTGTTTATGAGGTATTTGTACTAAACACCCCTTTATTTGAACTTGGGACTGTGTTTGTATGTTCATGTTTGGGGTTCACTGGCACCCCTGGCCTCCACACATGGCAGTGGCACACCTGGGACTGGTGTACAGTTATAGTATAAAAGTTAAAGAAAAGCAAGTGAAAACATCAAGTATGTCTCATATTTGTGCATGTCTGAAACTTTTCAACAAACGAGGTTAATTCACCACTGCAGCTTCATAAACTGATTAAGAAAACCAAAGTACTGTAGTTGTGGCTTGATGACCAATAATGAGGTTGAGAGAAATGCCTTCAGTTCGGAAACTTGATTGCTTTTAAATGTGCACAAGAGCATTTCCTGGAATTGGTTCATTTAATAATATTTTAACCAAAATGGGTGTTTGAGGCATTGAGATGGACCTGAATACCTCACATTTGCAATATACAACACTTTTTAAGGAATGTTTTGATATTGTTTGCTGTTCTTCAAGCTGAGTCTCCATTGAAACCCACTGTATCTGGAATTGTGTTGATCTCTGTTCTCACTGAAAACATGTCAGTAAAAATGTTTCTCGACAATCAGTAGAATGTAGTGTAGATTACAAATGATATTATTTTTGGAAGGAACATTCTTTTAATTGGTTATTACACCAGTCCCATTATGTCCCTAAAACAGGGATCTCAAACTCCAGTCCTGGATGGCTCCAATGGCTGCAGGTTTTCATTCTAACGCTTTTCTTAATTAGTGACCTGTTTTTGCTGCTAATTCATTTCTTTTGAATTTATTTTAATTGACTTGCTCTTGAAGAATCTGACCCAATAATTGCTTCTTTCTCCTTAATTAGTAGCCAAACAATAATGAGATACAAAATGAACCAAAATATGACCAGTGTGAAAGAAATAGCCGGACACAAAATGAAGGTTTGAGGCAGCCATCCGTATAGTTTCCCTTGCTGCAAAATACTTAAATTAGCATACAATGTGTACAGGTTAGAGTCCAAAACAGAACTGCCCAAGTATGGAGGATGAAGGGATTTTAAGGCAGTCCAAGGGAAGTGATGTCATTGGGGCTGAACCAGACATGACGTCCTTAGGGCTGGGACAGGAAGTGATGTCATTGGACTGTAATCGGAAACAGGCAGAATTTCTCGTGTTTGATCTGCAGATAGAAAAGAGAGAGGTTTAGTGCAAGGCCTGGCATGGGATTGGCATCTTCTGGTCCCTTTGGTTGACTCCCAAACGCACGTGTGTGACACCAGCAAACTGTGGTCATCATGCAATATCCGAAAATAAAAATGGTGGAGGTCTCAGGAATGTCGATTTGCTCAGGTCCCCAAACCATTTTAACAGAGCTCTTAGAAAAGAGAAAATCAATCATTTCAGAAATGTCTGCTATTGCACAATGAGAGCAGCAACAAGCCATGGAATTAAAGAACGGGTTTAATTAACGGCAAGAATCAGCGCCTGATTAAGCAACTGGTTGGAGTGAAATTGGTTGGAGTTTGAGGACCTGACTTAGTTGGTCTTCTGTTGGCTCACTCGCTTCACGTTTCATTTCTGTTTAGAGAAAGAAATGAAGCAATTCAGAAGAATGATGAAGAAATTCTTAAACAACAAATCAATTAAAATTAATTGAAAAGAAGTTAATTAGCACCAAAAACAGGTAACTAATTAAGAAAAGGGTTAAAATGAAAACCTGCAGCCACTGCGGCCCTCCAGGACTGGAGTTTGAGATCCCTGCCCTAAAAAGTCAAAGAAGATATTCCCTCACACTCTAATTCTAACTAAAATTGTTTGTTTTTTTTTTACAAACTTTTTTCTACTTTAGGTCCAAGTCAAAGAACGTTGCTTGCACCTTTTTTACTTTAGTTTTTGTGGTTTTGGTCTTGGCAAATGACCATCACAATATTCTGTTACATTTTTTTCATAACTTAGGAAAGTATTTGTTTCAGGTATCAGGTGGTTTAATGTGAATGCAATGGGCTGGCAATTGATCATCTACTGTATTTGGATTTTTTCAGTAAAGAGAGAATTCCTAATCTCTTGCCCCAATTGCATCCCTAATAAACAATACCTACCCATAGTTATTTTTATATTTCTCTGCTTTTGCTAAGTGATTTCTGTAGTCAAGAGTACAAAACTTTTAAGTGTCAGAGTAACACCTTCTGTCTTAATCAAGTGTGAAGCATAAAAAATAAGTAGGTGATGAATTATGTTTTGACACATTTTAAACCCTTGAGGCCCTACTCACACTTAAAGAAACTGCGTGAGTGAGAGAGAATACAGTGAAGTGTGCCTAAAATGAATGTAGTAAATCTTTGTAAATGGCTAAAATATTAAAATCAATGTTTCCTAAAGCTACACAAGTGTTTCCTTCGTAGCATTTGGTAGACAAAACAGCCTCTGTTGAGAGCAGGAAGGCAAACCAGCCATTTAAGTAATTACTATATTAACAATTAATTCAAGAAATGTTTTTGAGCACATGTCCGGTCTTAGACTTTCACATCATTGATGTGAATTGCTTTGAAAGAGAAGACAAAAAAGAAAAGAAGGCCCCATCATTAAACAAAATACTCTGTTGATAGGTGGGAAACAGGAGAAAATAATAAACCTTCTGTCACCCAGATGTAACTTAACAGATCTTGAACTACGTATATGGAAGATTTAAATTTCACAGAGATAGACAGATAGATAGATAGATAGAAGGTACTATTTAATAGATAGATAGATAGATAGATAGATAGA
>JANRMT010062789.1:20775482-20803745 GCA_026402145.1 Polypterus bichir lapradei
ATCTATCTATCTATCTATCTATCTATCTATCTATCTATCTATCTATCTATCTATCTATTAAATAGTACCTTCTATCTATCTATCTATCTATCTATCTATCTATCTATCTATCTATCTATCTATCTATCTATCTATCTATCTATCTATTAAATAGTACCTTCTATCTATCTATCTATCTATTTGATAGATAGATAGGTAGATAGATAGATAGATAGATAGATAGATAGATAGATAGATAGATAGATAGATAGATAGATACTTTATTAATCCCAAGGGGAAATTCACATATATAAAGTATATCAAGTTTAAGGTTGTGTTGTGGCAATCATTAAACCTTTAAAAATTTAAGACATAGTACAATTGCTTCTTCCTCAATCATAGGATTATACTCAAGCTCCCAGAATTGTTCCTTAACAAATTCAGATTTATACTAACGCTGTATTGACGATTTTTGCTGTTTAATGTCATAGATTGACATTACAGAAAATTCATATATAGGATAGTATCAAGAAATGGAAGTGTAAATTATTAAATATGAACTCTACGTGCCAAAACACAGATTGGAAATAAGAGACCAAGGGATGAGATAACCAGACTGGATAGTGAAGGGTTGTACTGAGTGACAAGGAAATTGCAAACTTTATCAAATGTCAAATCCTTGGAATTGGAAAACAAAAATCGATGACACAAAACAAAGAATGCAAGGTTTCTAACACTAAGATCAGCTCAGAAACACCTTTTAGCTTCCACTACCATTATTTAGAAATTAAAATATTGTTTAAAGGTTCAAATGCAAAATTTGGACATGATGTACCACAAGGTACTATCTTAAATATTGTGTGCACAATGATGTCATATGCCAAGTCCATGTGATGTGAAATGCCATGTTTAACTGGCTCTCAACCAATGTCATTACGATACATAACAAGGTGTCGGCCTCGCCTGAACACTGCGAAATAGCATCACTAATGAAAATGAAATGGTGGCATGAAAAGTAATAAAATAAATTCAAAAAGTAACAATAATTTTTCAAAATTTTCTTAAATAAATAATAGATGAAAATATATGAGGTACTGTCACAAATTTCAGCGGCTGACAGTTCCGTTTATTTCCCTCTCCAAGAGAACACAAGACATCAATAACTTAAAAGAAAGAAAGAGAATTGGGGGCCTTCAACTGGGAGACCAATTACAAAACTATCCAGTAGAGTTCTATACCCAGATGAGCCTACAGTGGAAAAGAAACAGAGTGATCACCTACTGTTAAGGGCTCATTTCAGAAATAGAGGTCTAGGAGTACTAAACCATAGAGGAAAAATCTCTCAATACAGAGATACAACCTGACAGGAAAAAATTTGATGGCCATATTTACAAGCAGAGATTAATTTTTAGGGCAGAAAAGGGAATAGCAGATTAGTAGAAAGGAAATAATAAATTGAACTTCAGAGGACAGCAGACCTTTAGTGGTGATAAGCCTGTTGCATAGCAGATGAACAGTGAGAGATCAGTGATACAATTCTAGATCTTGTGGCACGTGGCTGGAGGTGGTACCCGGCCGGGACGCCCAGGAGGAGGGCTTGCGCCTCCTCCAGACCACGAGGTGGGGACCGCCCTGGTTGCTTTGGGGACCAGGGGTAGAGAGCTTTGAAGCTCAACCCTGTAGCGGCCTGTGTGCACCGCCTGGGGGCGCCCCGATGCCTTTGGAGCCCTGGACCTCAGCACTTCCGCCACACCCGGAAGTGCTGGAGGGAAGAGGAGCAGGGGCGCCCAGAGTGCTTCTGGGGATACAGCCAGCACTTCCGCCACACAGGGGCGTGGCGGTGGAAGATTCCCGGGAAGCACCTGGAGCACATCTGGGGAATTATAAAAGGGGCCTCCTCCCTTCATTCATGGCTGGAGTCGGGTGGAAGTGGACAGAGCTCGGGAGGAGAGGCAAGAGGCGGCCTGAAGAAAGGACAAGGCATTTGGAAGAAACCTGGACTTTGGGGTGATTGGTGCTGAGGCACTGGGTTGCGTGGTTCATCACTGTAAATAGTGTAAATAAACGTGTGTGGGGTGACTAAAAACGATGTCCATCTGTCTGTGTCCGGGCCAAGTTCCACAATCTGTATTTGCATTTTTGTGTCTCTGTTTGATTGATTAGCTGTATTTCAACTGTTCTTCTGTGAGTACCCCTGTAAAAAAAAGTTTTTCTTTTTGAGAGGTTAGAGGGTTTGATGGAGGATCTTGTTGAGTTCCAAATGAAGTACTAGATGATAGACAGAACATCAGCTCAGAAATGAAGGGGGGGGGGTATGAAAAGAGTAAATGGTGCTTTCTTGAAAGAACAAAAGAAGGAAGGATGAGATCTTGTAGGAATGCTTAAATCTACTCTAACCTCCATCCTCCAAGGCACCCGTAACTATATGGTAATGTTTTGAACCAGGATGGAGATCTCAATGCCAAGGTATTTAAGTGATCTGAATGGAAGGAGGGAGAGCAACCTTTTTTAAAAAAAATTTCAGGTCGGTATATTCAAACTGATTTATTTTGTATACAATACAATACAGTTTATTTTTGTATAGCCCAAAATCACACAGGAAGTGCCGCAATGGGCTTTAACAGGCCCTGCCTCTTGACAGCCCCGCAGCCTTGACTCTTTAAGAAGACAAGGAAAAACTCCCAAAAAAACCTTGTAGGGAAAATGGAAGAAACCTCGGGAAAGGCAATTCAAAGAGAGACCCCTTTCCAGGTAGGCTGGGCGTGCAGTGGGTGTCAAAAGAAGGGGGTCAATACAATACAATATAATACACAGAACAGAACAAATCCTCAATACAGCATAAAAATAAAAATTTTAGAAGTACGGAGGAGAATTTAACAGTAGATGATATCACATAATAAGATTTGGATATTTTTAGAGTCCTGGAGACCTCATCCATCAAGCTGCCTCCCCCATTTGGCCATTCCACGGCTGAAACAGTGCTGGGCCAGCCAATCCGATGAAAGGACCCCTCTTTCCCATGATTTCTGCGATCCTCCATCAGGGATGACTTAACCATAGGCAGGCAAAACAACTTGGCAGGTGGGCCGCGGCACCAAATGCCACATTTGAATACCAAGAAGAGAAACAGAATAGGTGAGGGTTAGATCTGGCCAGATCCTCAAAAGACTTAAAAAGATGGGGATAATATTGTAAATAATGTTTGTGTTTGCCTTAAAAATAGCAAAACATTGTGTATGGTATTGTGTATGGTTAAAGAGGAGATTAGATCAGATTTGTGAAGGGCAATGGCAAGACTTTCCAGGGAAACACTGAAAAGTAAAAGGCAAGCTTGTGTTGCACTTCAATATATGCAAAAAGGCTGAGAAATATCTGAGTTTGTAAAAAAGATGGCTCAAGGTAAAGAGTAAAGAATTTTAATGATATTGATAAACTATGACAGCACAGTGGCTGATATTGATAAACTGCTGCCTCGCAGTAAGGAGACCTGGGTTCACTTCCCGGGTCCTCCCTGTGTGGAGTTTGCATGTTCTGCATGTGTTTATTCCGGGTGCTCCGGTTTCCTCCCACAGTCCAATGACATGTAGGTTAGGTGCATTGGTGATCCTAAATTGTCCCTAGTGTGTGCTTGGTGTGTGGGTGTGTGTGTGTCCTGCAGTGGGCTGGCGTTCTGCCTGGGATTTGTTCCTGCCTTATGCCCTATGCTGGCTGGGATTGGCTCCAGCGGAACCCCGTGACCCTGTGCTAGGATATAGTAGGTTGGGTAATGACTGACTGACTGATAAACCACCCCCTAAATCCCATCTCATTTAAGTCCTGCCATAGATGGGCAAAAGTCTTCTGGCTGATTGCCTTCACTGCATCAAGCAAATGAGAAGCAATGTAAGAGCGCAGACTTGGGGCAAACAATATCATCAGAAGCCTGATGAAATGTATTGAACCCTATCTTATTTGGGTTTAGATAGATAAATAGATAGATAGATACTTTATTAATCCCAAGGGGAAATTCACATAATCCAGCAGCAGCATACTGATACAAAAAACAATATTAAATTAAAGAGTAATAAAAATGCAGGTATAACAGATAATAACTTTGTATAATGTTAACGTTTACCCTCCTGGTGGAATTGAAGAGTCGCATAGTGTGGGGTCTCCTCAGTCTGTCAGTGGAGCAGGACGGTGACAGCAGTCTGTCGCTGAAGCTGCTCCTCTGCCTGGAGATGATCCTGTTCAGTGGATGCGGTGGATTCTCCATGATTGACAGGAGTCTGCTCAGCGCCCGTCGCTTTGCCACGGATGTCAACCTGTCCAGCCCTGTGCCTACAATAGAGCCTGCCTTCCTCACCATTTTGTCCAGGCGTGAGGCATCCCTCTTCTTCATGCTGCCTCCCCAGCACACCACCGTGTAGAAGAAGGCACTCGCCACGAACGTCTGGTAGAACATCTGCAGCATCTTATTGCAGATGTTGAAGGACGCCAACCTTCTAAGGAAGTATAGTTGGCTCTGACCTTTCTTACACAGAGCATCAGTATTGGCCGTCCAGTCTAATTTATCATCCAGCTGCACTCCCAGGTATTTATAGCTCTGTACCCTCTGCACGGACCTATAAATACCTGGGAGTGCAGCTATATATGTTTATGTATAGTAAGTTCAGAACATCTTGCTATGTTGCAGCCTTCTGCAAAAATCATTTAAAATAATTTTTCCCATGCCAAGCAACACTCAATACTGCAGAGTAACAAAGCGAAAATGGGATTTAGACATTTGTGATAATGTATTAAAAATAAAGAAAGTACAAATCATATTGACACAGTATTGAGACCCTTTACTTGGTAATTAGTTGAATATCCTTTCTCAACAATTACTGCCTGGATTTATACGTTTCACACACCTGGATTTGGGTATTTTCTGTCATTCATCTCTGCAGATCCTTTCAATCTCAGGCAGATTGGATGGAGACTGTCAGTGAATGGCTGTTTTTAGGTCTCTCCAGAGATGTTCTATTCGGTTCTATGGCAGGACAGCTCAAGAACATTCCCAGACTTGTCCCAAAGCCACTCATGTCTTGTCTTTGCTTTGTGCATAGGATTATTGTTCTTTTGGAAGGTGGACCTTCTGCCCAGTCTGATATCCAGAGTACTCTGGAGCAGATTTTTGTTAAGGATATCTCTATACTTTCCCTCAACCAGGTCTTGTCTTCAAGCCTCTGCTGCTGAAAAATAACTCTACAGAATGATGCTGCCACCGCCATCCTTCACCATTGATGTTGTATTGCATATGTTATGAGTGATGCCTGGTTTCCTCCAGACATGACACTAATCTGAGACTCATCACACCAGAGAATCTTATATCTCACAGTCTGAGAGTCCTTTAGGTTAGTTTTCGTCAAACTCCAAGCTTCCGGTTGTCTTTTACTGAGGAGAGACATCCGTCTAGCCACTCTGTTATAAAGTGTTTTAGTGATGGCTTTCTGTGGTGTAGCAGGTCCACAGCGCACGACAAAAGGGCCACTTTTAAATTAATAATCACCGCGCTCGCGGCTTGGTGAGGGGGCATGGTGGTTGTGTGGCTGAAGCGGTTCTCAGGGCGATTCGCGATGTGGGCATTTCTCCCCTAAATGCACAGGTGAGAGACTGTCCACATCCATGATTGTTCCTGGGGCCTCTGATTTACCACAGCTGCCATGCCCTCTTGATAAATAGAAGCGCGAGTCGGTTAGAGAGGAGGAGAAAGAAGGACATAAAAAGAGAGAACGAACGGGAGGTTGCAGGAGGAAGCAGGAAGCAGAGGTGAGAAAGAGCCAGAGAGAGAAAGAAAGCCGGTGTGGGAGAGCGAGCGAGTGAAGGCTCGCATGCAGCTGTGCAGGGATTTGTAGTAGTGGTCGCTCCTGCAGATTTTGTTTTGAAGGGCGGGAGTGACCGGAAGGTGGATGACTCTCTGCGGGAGTCAGGACTTGGGACGTGGTGTCCCCAGCGTGAGAGCCTCGGCCATTGGAGAATCCCAGAGCCAGGAATCGGAAAGGCGACCGACCAGTTAGGAGCATAGAGAAGGCCAGCTGCAGGTAGAGCGACTCGCCTATTGAGAAGCCCAGATGGGGGAAGCAGGGGAGTCACTGGTAAAAAGGCACTGGGCTTGTTGTTGTTTTTAAAAGAATGCTTCCTGTTGTATTTTAACCTCATTATTTTTAAGAAGACCTTTTTCTATTGTTTTTAACCTCCACATTTTCACTTTTGGGTTTTATTGGATTATTTATTTATTGACTATTTTTGAATGACTGCAGTTTATTTAATTTGAACATTGTTTTTGTTGTTGTTTTTAAATAAAAGCACTTGACACTTTTTACACCATCCCCTTGCTTTGTTGTTGCCTCACTGCTTAGCTCATCGGTAACATTACCGACGGTGATAGGTTCAAGGGCTCCCAGAGGCAAGATGGGATCGTGGAGCGAACCTGCATCGTCACACTTTCCTTCTGGAAGTTTCTTCCATTTCCACATAGGCTCTCTGGGGTACATCTACCGCTTAGTCACCCCTCTTGCTATGGTAATTTTCCCACAATTGCTCAGTTTGAGCCAGAGGGCCCTCGGTAGAGAGAGTTGTAGTTATTCTAAACCTCTTCCTTTTAAGAATTATGAAGGCAGCTGTGGTCTTGGGTACCTGCAATCCTGCACGCATTTGTGGTCTTCCCCAGACCTTTGCCTTGACACAATTCTGTCTCTACATTCTGCAGGCACGTCCTTCAACCTCCCGGCTTGGTTTTTGCTCTGATACACATTGACAATTGTAGAACCTGATATAGATAAGTATGTGCCTGTCCTAACCATGTCCAAACAGTTAAATTGACCACAGATGTACTCCAAACACGGTGTAGAAACATCTCAACAATGATCAATAGAATGGGATGCACCTGGACCAGATTTCAAGGGTCTGAGTACTTGTGTCAATGTGATATTTCTGTATTTTATTTTCAATATATTTTGGAAAACTGTCTAAATCCTGTTTTTACTTTGACATTCTGGGGTATTGAGTGTTGCTTGAAGTAGGGGGAAAAAATCAATAATTCTAGGACAAGAATGCAAAGTAGCAAAATGTGAAAAAAGTGAAGGGGTCTGAAAACTTTTGAACCCACCACATATCTGTTTGTTGTAACCAAGAAAACTCCTTTGCCATCAATCTGACATCTGAGTAGAAATAGCAGGGATGTTAGTGGATTCCAGAATGTAGAGGAAAGTTCTGGTAGTAGAACATTGAGATTTTGTGGTTCCCCAGAACTTTTGAATCTAAATTTTCCAAAAGCTGTGTGAGAGAGAGAGAGAGAGATCGGGGCAAGTAATATGGATATAAGGACTTCCTCATCTGAAACTCTGGGGAGTAC
Organism: Polypterus bichir lapradei; assembly: GCA_026402145.1. Classification (NCBI taxonomy): domain Eukaryota; kingdom Metazoa; phylum Chordata; class Cladistia; order Polypteriformes; family Polypteridae; genus Polypterus; species Polypterus bichir. Next base: position 20,782,837 of record JANRMT010062789.1, read on the forward strand.
CAGGATGCAAAAAAAAAAAAAAAATATCTTGTAGATCAGAAAGAGGCACATTTGAGTTATTACAAAAGAGCTCATAATAGAACTCATTTATCTATTTCATTATCTATTTCATTTATCTCAGCATCCCTATTAGTGAGGATACCTGATTTTTTTTTTGATTGTGGAAATTTTAGTGAAATAATCACATAACCAAAACCTTAATGCTAGCATCTTATTGGGCTTAGTAGTAGACATGTAATAGGGAGTTTGCTTCCATTCTGGTACACAATTAATGACTTTTGCCTTGTATCAACCAAATAAAGATGTATTCTCTAGAGGAGTATGGGTAGATTTCAAGGCAGATATTTTAAGATGTCTCAAATGAGACACGCTACTGGAAAAACTAGACGATATGAGGATATTTGCTGTACGAATTGAACATTTTGTAGTAATTGGGCATTGAAATGCCAGCACTTGGCACATAGTAAAAGGGAACATTAGTGGAGTTAAAAGACAGCACATCTGTGACCTGACAAAGAGGTTGATCTGCTTAAGGTATTTCTGACATGAACAGTAAGGGGCTTACAAATAAAAAGATTATTCAGTTGGGATTGAGACTGGTAACCAGACGAAAGAGGATATTTTTAGTCAAATTATTCAACATCGTCGAACGGATCAACCAAATTCAAATCAGAAAAAGTTTTGCAAAGAGCTTGCGTGGAATGGGGTATGATGTTGAGAATTTTGTCCGTGGATTTGTGTGAAAGTTGGCCTAAAATCCAAGAAATATTTTAAGATTGACGATTGGTCAAAAAAGGAAGGAAATGAAGGCTGATATGGATTTGGGCCATAGACTGGGCACAGAGCTAGTATTTTCCTCCAAGCTCACTTAACAGATTGCAAAGTCAGCACCTTATAGTGAAGGGCAGTAGTATATAAAAAGAAGTGCTCCACAAATACATACAGGAACAGAGAGGGAAGCAACCAAAGAATAAGATTTGTTTCCAAACCTGAAGAAAGCAGTGTAGAAAAGCAAGGGTTGATTTTTCCACTTCACAATCTTGTTTTATGCTCAGTTCATCACTGCTACCATTGCTTTCCACATGTCCACTGTAACTGAGAAGTAATCAGAGATAAAAGTAGATATGCTGCAGCTCAAAATGTTGGCACAGGATCGAGCCTCCTGTAGAAGTGTCCAGTGGTCTGCGGAGTTGAGAAGTCAATGACATCTGGAATTAAAATGTGCAGACACTCTGTTACATCTCTCAGGAATAGCAGAGCTGTCCCAGATATGTGGGAATTTTTCAGCAATTCCATTGACCTTTCATTTTCCATTTTTTTTCTCTGAGCTCCACTTACTGTATATGGATGTTATTCCTTCTGTTCTTGTTCCAAAAATTGATTTATTTGAAAATGAGTCTGGAAAGCTTGTCCTTCAGAAATTTAATTTGATTATTGTGGTGTCCACTGTATTCCTCAGCAAGCCAACTTCTTTACTGATGGCATCCAGCATGAATGCAGGTAGTTTGGGTACATATTGTTTCTCATACCCAAATAAGGCTGCCATAGTGGATTTAGGACTGATGTCAGATCTTTCTTAACAGGACTGGTTATATCTGAATGCATTTTTCTCACTTAGGATTATATTGCTGGGGAAGTAACAGCAGGTAAACAGAATCTTTTGATGGTTAATTGACAGAATTGAGGCTGAGAGTGCCAAAGAAAGGGGGTAGAAACTAGTAAATCAGGAGAACTATTATTACCACCCAAGGCCCCATAATTCCCTATATTACCCGAAATGTTCAGTAGTTTAAATTTTATTACATTTGGGTTGAGTTAACAGTCCTTCCTTCAGCAAGAATTTTAATTAAAATATACCTGGCTAAAGAAAAAAAAAAACAATTTTAAAAAATGTTAGTCAGCATTTTTTTCAAATGCTTCTTTATAATTGGGTAAATGCATAAATTCACAAGCATTTGCTCATCATATTTTAAAGTACAAGATATTTGTTATGTAAAGCTTAGAAAAAATGTATCAAATATTTTAAATGTAAGTGAATTTTAAATTAAAAAAGTTTCTGTATTTATAGCTGATAAGAATAGTATTTAATGACAAAAATAAAAAAACATATCATGACATATGCAAAACTGTGACAGTCATGAGCTATATATTCAAGCTATTTCATTTGAAAAAGTGCCCACCACCAGCCCATCATTTTTTTGTGTCATTTAAACAGAATTAGTCAGCTAACCCATACATATCCTGTGATAAAATCCCCTCTAATGAATAATTTAACTTGACATGTTTGATGTGGATCAGAGGAAGGAATGCATGCCAAACATCACCCGGGTGACAGTCCGCAACACAATGTCTGCAAATCTGAATTGCATGGTTTTGAAGCACCCATTACCATCAAGCATTTTGCACCACTTCACGTTTATGAAAAAGTCTCTTACAACAAACCAAACTGCTTTGAAAGATTTGAAAATAGGCTGTCCTCCTTTGAAGTCAGTACAGCTTGTGATCTACTCATTTAGAATGACACAGAGCTTTTGTGGTCAGAATTGTTATAGGAAATAACTTATACAAGCGCCTTTCTTGCTTTGTTTGGAGCGTCTACTTAGGAGCTTCGGAATGGGTCAGAATTAAAGGCAAGTTCAAGCGCACTTCATAACAGGGGTGCAGCAAAAAAAGCTGCTTAATGCAGTTTTAAGAACTTGAGCCTAAGTCATGTTCAAAGGCTAAGTCTGGGGCTCAACATACTGACCCTTAATGCTTTTCTGTTAATAAAAGGTGGGAATGTTTGAAAAAAAAAGATTTTATTTAGTACTGTTGAAAATAAAATAAGCAAAGTTTTCTGAAGATGTGTGCTCCTGATTGTTCTGATTCTCAGTTTGTTTTTGCTTAACTCTTTGAGGGCTGAATAATTTTTCCAAAAAACAGTTTCTGAAAAGCAATGGTTTCACACAGAAATCAACATAAAACATCTGTTGCTGCATGCTGTGGCTGCCAGTTTGCCAAGACTATGCAGCAGGCTGGCTGCCAGGCCGTCTTTGTGTGGCTGGGTCAAAGTCACAGTGCATTGCAATCTGCTTTCTACCTGTTATCATTGTTAAGTGGCAGTCCTCCCTGGCAAACATTGTCAGTACGATTAGCTGGGGACCAGTTAGCTGAAGCTGGAACCTCACATTCGTTTTCAGTCAATTGTATCAAAATCTGAGTCTGACAAGTCATAGTCCAGTTCAGAGATAACAGGCAAAATGTCTTCCATGAAATGTTTTGTTTTACGCATTCACTTTGATCTCTCGCCAAATGTCAGTGCCATTTTTGCTGTTGTTTGCGCCTTGCTACTCACACGAGTGCAGGAAATCTCGGTCAAACCAATGAATCTAACTTTCCTTCTAGCAACGAGCGTCCAACTAAAACAGAGCGGTTGGTTTTTCGTCATCAACTCCTCCTTTTGACAAAAGGCAACATCAGCCCTGAAAGAGTTAAATCCGTATTTTGTACCTTTAGTATTTTTTGTGTGGCTTTGGCATGTCTTTCTTTTTGTTCTTAGTGTTGATTATTTTTATCTTTGAGATGGTGACATCACTCCTTAGCCATTTAGTGCTTTTGTTTTGATTGCAGTTGACATTATTTATGTGGTCTTGGCAGAGACAGAGGCAAAGACACGGCCATCTTTTTTTACCATTTTGCCATTGCAATGACATTTACCGGTCACATTATGTAATGACATCAGCTTCATTTGCCTCTAATGGGTGTTGATGCCACAGTTCTAGTATTGACCAAAAGCCAATCGCAAACATCTATTGACTTTTCTGGCATAGTTAGGAATATAAAATCCACATTAGCGTAAGGCCCTTTGGAAACATTATTTTCATTTCATCCCTGATTTACCTTTTAGCTTTAGCTTTCCATTTTATTTGATTCTGTTGTTTCATATTAATAACAAATCAGAGCACTGGTAAGGTTAGCAGTTGTAAATTGGTCTAAAGGGAGAAGCCAACAAAGAACAATCCATTAATGACCCTCATGAAAGGCTTAAGCAAAAGAATAAGAACCTTGCTTGGCATTGAGATACTGTGGGCTCATTTGCAACGAGGGCATGCTGGCTGGCTGGCTAATCTATATAAACCAGTCGGACTCAGCCTAAAAAAACACTGTGGAACCGCCATACTCAGTGTGCTCACCAACCACAAGGGAAAGGATGAGGGTCATTTGAAAAGCTTGTCAAGCATAAGACAACTGAAACTTTGGGACATCAAACACAGAACACAATTTTTTGGTGGTATTAGTTTTGGAAATAGACTTCTAAGTCTAGAAGATCAGGAGAAGCCCTAGCATACGGTGCCACAAAATTATTATTTGATTGTGTTGATGAAAAGATTACCTCAGTGCTACTTCCAGTTTCAGGGAGGAACACTTTGATTGTTATTTTTGTATATTCACTATCTAATATAAAAGCAGAGTCGATGTGTGTATGTATGTTTGTTTGTCCGTCATACAAATCTCCACCGGGCGTCCGATCGGCACCAAACCGGGGATGGGGCTCCTTTGTGACCAGGAAAAGGTCATGGGGTATGTTTGGCTCGCAAAAAAGTTTGTGGTGAAACGCAGGGCACCTTTTCACCAACACAACGTTCACCACATGTCCCCGTACTTATCATCGACAAGATGGCCGCACACTGCAACAGATGTTCACTGCAACACCATCTAGCAGCAGCTTTGGTCTCTGTGCATTGCTCTTTACCCATGTTTCTTTAAATTTCCAAGAGATGGCGGAAGTGTCCAAGTATCAGAAGGCCGACTCCTTTGATCGTGCAAAGATCATGTGCAAAATAATTAGGCAGCTTGATTTCCTCAGGCCAAAATGGGCCAAAGAAGAGATTTCACGGACTCTGAAAAGTCCAAAATCGTTAAAAGTCTTTCAGAGGGATGCAGCACTCTTGAAATTACTAAGATATTGGGGCAATCAACAGGGTCGTAAGAAACGTGTTGAGAAAAAAAGACACAAATTAACTGCCAAAGATTTGAGAAGAATCAAACGTGAAGCTACCAGGAACCCATTATACTCCTGTGCTGTCATATTCCAGAAGTGCAACCTACCTGGAGTGCAAAGAAGTACAAAGGTGTTCAGTGCTCAGAGACATGGCCAAGAAAAAGGAAGGGGGAAACCCGACCACCACGGAACAAAACACATCAGTTGAAACGTCAAGACTGGGCCAAGAAAGATCAGAAGACAGGTTTTATGGACTGATGAGATGAGAGTGACTCTTGACAGACCACGTGGCTGGATCAGTAATGGGCACAGAGCTCCACTTCAACTCAGCAAGGTGGAGGTGGGGTACTGGTATGGGCTGCTATTATTAAAGATGAGCTACTTGGACCTTTTCGGGTTCAAGATGGACTGAAAATCAACTCCCAAACCAGTTTTTAGAAGATACTTTCTTCAAGCAGTGACACCTTTCAAGAAGGCCACGATTTTTATGCAGGACAACGCTCCATCGCATGCACTGTGTGGCTAACCAGTAAAGGCCTTAAAGAGGAGAGAGAGAGAGAGAGAGAGAGAGGCAGGCACTGGTACATCACGTTACCGTACCCACCACATGACAAACCACCTCAAGATCCCAGATTAGGACCCGAGTACAGCCATGCGACGGGTGACACTTCAGCACCACACCAGTTCAGATGGAATGGAACACCGTGAGGTTTTTTATGGTGGCTGGAGTGCCAATTCTGCTACCAACTCCCAGGTTTTTCCCTGCAGGTTGGAGGGTCTACATGTAGGGCTGGATGCAAATTAACGTCACACCCAGGATGGAGCAATTTCAGGTTAAGGGCCTTGCTCAGGGGCCAAAAGGAGTAGAGTCACTTCTGGTGTTTACGGGATTTGAACCGGCAACCTTCCGATTACCAGTTCAGATCCCTACCTCAGAGCCACCACTCTGCCCAAAGGCCTTAACGATGAAAGAATAATGACGTGGCCCCCATGACGGGAGACTTACGGGGAAGGAGAACAGTACACCTCTCTGAACAGTGTCTGGGAGGATGTGGTTGCTGCTACGCAAAAAGTTGATCGTCAACCTATCAAGAAACTGACCGACACCGTGAATGGAAGGCTTCCGACTGTTATTGAAAAGAAGGGGGCCATATTGGTCACTGAATATCTTTTTTTTGAAACGTCAGAAATGTTTATTTGTAAATTTTGATTTGTTTGTTTATTATTCTCACTTTAACAGATGAAAATAAACAAGTGAGATGGGAAAATTTTCGTTGTTCCTTTCAGTTGCATAATATTTCTGCACACTAAAAATTGTGCACACATGTGTTTTCCCCTGAGAATGTCCACACTCACATTTCCTTTGTAAAACATTCTGGTTTCAGGTTTATTAACATTTTGAATTGACTGACAGCCCTGTATTTGTTCGATATTAAAATGAATCCTCAAAAATACAATTTGCCTAATAATTGTGCACGCAGTGTATGTCTTGTCCCTCTGACGTACAACGATTGAACAGACCTTGTACTTACATACACTGAACAGCATGGTAAATCATCAAGCGAAAAACACTCATTGTTTTCCCATTTTTAAATGTGAGGTCCACCAATGTGAAAACACCGTTCCTACTTTCCGTTGAAGAGGTGCGTTAGCCATGACACCCCCACAATATTCAGTGCTTTCAACCTTTCTGACAGTCCATTCCCTGACCGTCCATTCCCGTAGCCTTACAACTATGGAGCTTTTTAATCGCTACTGTAGTGTCATTCACTGTAATGGAATGAGTACTCACCAATGTTTCCATCCACCTGGTTTAGATGTTTTTCAAAGAGCACTTTCCTTCTCTCATTGATTCAACTGATTCAGACAAAGTCTATATTTTCCTAACCTGAGAACTACCAGACTGATGTTCCTTCAACCTTTTTTGCATCATCAAAGTGTTTGCCAGAGCCTCATTGAGGCCATCCAGAATTATTCTTTGTATCCTTCCTTAAGTTATCCAGCACAGAAATGTTTCTTTTAGAAACCTCTGCCAGCTAATACCTTTTAGTCAAATCCTAAAATGGTTTTACTTACAAGACTTCATTCAAGTCTCTCATCTTTCCACCATTGAGCTCTATACAGTACAATACAATAGAACGGTGGTTCTCAAACTGTGGGACGGGGCCCCCCCAGGCCCCCCAAATAAAACAAGAATCAAAAATATGAAAAATACATCTATTGAAACCAAAACAAATGAACTTAAACTACATTCTGATACTGGAAAAATAAATATAGAGTTAGATAAATGTCGATAAAAGTTAAGTAGGTATAATAAAATACAGTATGCATCTATGATATATCATTAATTAAAAAAGAACAAATTGGTATCAGTGGACTCCTTTCAAAAAAATGTTAGGGGAGGCGCGATTAAAACGGAAAATTCGGGCTACAAATACTTAAAGGTTGAGAAACGCTGCAATACAATTTATTTTTGTCACACAAGGAGTGCCTCAATGGGCCTTAACAGGCTCTGCCTCTTGACAGATCCCAACCTCGACTCTCTAAGAAGACAAGAAAAAAACTCCCAAAAAACCCTTGTAGGGAGAAAATGGAAGAAACCTTGGGAAAGGCAGTTCAAAGAGAGAGACCACTTTCCAGGTAGGTTGGGTATGCAGTAGGTGTCAGAAAAAAGGGGTAAATACAACACAATACACAGAACAGAACACAAATAACCCTCAATACAATACAACAGTGCAATAGAAATAGTACAAGTAAGGAGCAGAATTCAACACTTGATGACATCACATAATGCGATTTGGATTTGTTCAGAGTCCTGGAGACCTCGACCATCAAGCTGACTCCCCCTATTGGCCATTCCACAGCTGAGTCAGCATTGGGCCAGCCAATCCGATGAAAGGACCCCACCACGCGATGATTCCTGTGATCCTCAATCAAAGATGACTTTACCTTAGGCAGGCAAAACATCTTGGCAGGTGGGCAGTGGCACCAAGTGCCACATTTGAGTACCGAGAAGAGAAACAGAACAGGTGAGGGTTAGTAACAAATTATAACTATCCTATTACTTATGTTTTAGTGCTAATGACAAACAACAGAGATGCAGTATGTACAGTTAATCTAGAGTGGTCATGACACGCACCAGCCACCTTTTGGTCGTAGCCTTCCTTGTTGCTTCCTCCACTAGTTAAATCTTGAACAGGATCAATTTAAATTGTTTATCCCAGGCCTTTACAAAGATGTAGGAAAAGCTGTCCCAGAAGTGAGGTTTGAATTCATCTGGATCAGAGACATTTTCTATGCATTCCAGGCTCACCTTTGTTACCCATTTGAGTCTTCTGCAGCTGCTTCATTTCATCAGTTAGTGATCATTTGATGGCTTAGTATTGCCGCTTACTTAAATGTCATGAATATATAGATTCAAGTAAGAAGGCGTTACTTCTGTGCTGAATTTTGAGTTTTGGTCCAAGGTACACTAGAACCCACTTACCTTAATAGTAACCTTGTATCCTAAGATGATGTTATTGTTATGAACACTGTACTACTAACACAGAAATCAATTTATCAGTGAGATTCACATCAGGATGTCAGTTTTCACCATTGTCTCCTTCCGGGGATCTCTGTCATTCTCCACGTGGAGCAATGAAATCTTCCAGTAGTTCTTCAAAAAGACAATAATCTTCCTAAATGTGACTCATTTAAATGCAGACAACAATGTTTTCTGTCTGCAACAAGAACTGGTATTACATCAACCATTTGCCTAACAGATATAAACTTCAACTATAGCCCAGCCTGAGGCTTATGAGAATCCTTTCGCCTGCCTGACGCCCTTCCTTGTGTGTAAACTCCAGAACAAGTTCAATTATAGAGGAATTGTTGTGCATAGTGGGTGAGTCTGACAATATCTAGTTATTCTTTTCAACCTCCTACGCAAATTCAGTTTCTTTCCTGCCTAAGAACTTACATTTTATGTTCAAAGAGCCAACATCAACCTTATAGGGTAATATGGCTTGGTTCCTTTCAAGTTGTGCCTGTCACCTTTTAGGAGTTAACCCACATGGCACACCTAGATAGATAGATAGATAGATAGATAGATAGATAGATAGATAGATAGCAGAATGAAAGGTACTATGCAATAGATAGATAGATAGATAGATAGATAGATAGATAGATAGATAGAATGAAAGGTACTATGCAATAGATAGATAGATAGATACTTTATTAATCCCAAGGGGAAATTCACATAATCCAGCAGCAGTATACTGATACAAAAAACAATATTAAATTAAATCTTAACAATAACAATGTAAACCTACCCCTCCATTTATTACTACCTCAAACAATATCAAATATTAAATCACCTGAAGAGAGGCATAGTATCTTTTTAACAGCCACTAAATTAAATTAGAATTATGATTTTTATAAAACCAAAGTCTTAGGCAATCACTGACTATTATAAATTTTTTAACTAAATGATATATTTATTTTTACTAAATTATTAATCACAAAACCGTTTTACCGATTTTTTCAAGATGGGTTGCTTAAAATGTACTTTCTTAAACGTCTAACACAAATAAATCCTTTGTTGAGGTCTTGTTACATATTAGTAACCAATAGTACATGCACATGCCCCCTGTTCTTATGTGCTACCATAAGAGAATGTGAATACCTTTTAAAACACGGTCCTTATTAAAACCAATGCCGTTTTAAATTATCATTGTATTTATGTTGTTAACAAAATAGATGAACAGATTTGACAAAAAGAAAACTATGTCTATGTAGACTTGAGTCCAAAACAGAACTGATTCACTGTTATCAAGATGGCGTTTTTTTTATAGTAGGGAGGAGGAAGTGACGTCATCAGACCTGGAAGTGTTAGTGATGTCATCAGGCCCAGAACCAGAAATGTTGTTGACAGACCCATGCAGTATTTCCCTTGGGTGGTCTGCAGGAGAAAGAGAGAAAGAATAAGTGCACACTGCCACCCCCTGGTCCGGTGAGAGATTACCATCTTTTGAGCCCTTTAGCTGCCTCCTATGCACGTGTGTGTGTGACAGTGTTTAGGAAAAAACGCAAGCAATTTACAGATAATCCAAAAGTAGGTTTTTGGAAATAGTCAAGAAGTAAAAGCTAAAATAATTACAAATATGAAGCAAATTAAACAAATTCTAAGCTAATGCAGTTAATTACAGATAAGTACAGAAGCAATAAGTAATATATAAAGAGGCTCGTAAAATATAACGCTGTAATTCTTATTAGGTGTATTTCCCTTAATTAGCCAAGCTAGAAAGTGAAATACATTATAAATTTAAAATGAAAAAGAAATGAACTTCTTTTTAGTTAGCCAATAAAAGGAATCACTCTTAGCTAATTAGAAGTGATGAACCACCCTAAAATGCAGGTTGGAACAAGACTGACAAAAAAATTACGTCTGTACGACGATGTAATAAAGACAGAGTGAGAATGCTGCTCATGAACTATCAAAGCTGGCTAAAATAGAGTTAAAGATAGATAGATAGATAGATAGATAGATAGATAGATAGATAGATACTTTATTAATCCCAAGAAGAAATTCACATACTCCAGCAGCAGCATACTGATAAAAAACAATATTAAATTAAAGAGTGATAAAAATGCATCACTCATAAAAGCAGACAATAACTTTGTGTAATGTTAACGTTTACCCTCCTGGGTGGAACTGAAGAGTCGCATAGTGTGGGGTCTCCTCAGTCTGTCAGTGGAGCAGGACATTGACATCAGTCTGTCGCTGAAGCTGCTCCTCTGCCTGGAGATGATCCTGTTCAGTAGATGCAGTGGATTCTCCATGATTGACAGGAGTCTGCTCAGCGCCTGTCGCTCTGCCACAGATGTCAGACTGTCCAGCTCCGTGCCTACAATAGAGCCTGCCTTCCTCACCAGTTTGTCCAGACGTGAGGCATCCTTCTTTATGCTGCCTTCCCAGCACACCACTGTGTAGAAGAGGGCACTCGCCACAACCGTCTGATAGAACATCTGCTGCATCTTATTGCAGATGTTGAAGGACGCCAGCCTTCTAAGGAAGTATAGTCAGCTCTGTCCTTTCTTACACAGAGCATCAGTATTGGCAGTCCAGTCCAATTTATCATCCAGCTGCACTCCCAGGTATTTATAGGTCTGTACCCTCTGCACAGTCACCTCTGATGATCACGGGGTCCATGAGGGGCCTGGGCCTCCTAAAATCCACCACCAGCTCCTTGGTTTTGCTGGTGTTCAGGTGTAAGTGGTTTGAGTCGCACCATTAAACAAAGTCCTTGATTAGGTTCCTATAAAATTACCCATAAGTTCTATTTATATGGTACTATACATATACACACCGAAATGCAAGGATGACAACAAACCAGCTATTAGTAAATGGTGTGAATTAAAAGTGACAAAACTGACAGCACTTTTGAATTACAGCAATGCAGTCCAGGCTACAGTTATTCTCTGTATATAATTTAAATGTTTTCCCCACGGCTATACCATTTTCTCTGGGTATTCCAGTTTTTTTTTCCTCCTCATACCCCAAAACATACTGCTTTTATTAATCACTCGAGTATTAATGAGTGTGAGCATTTGAATCTGTGTATTATGTGAAGGACTGGTTGAGCGGCATTACAGGGATAGACTCCAACTCCTTGTGGCCCTGTATTAAAATAACTGGGTTCTGAAAATGACAGGACAGACATGTTAAATAAATACAACAACTTGTACCAAAACATTGCGAATGTGCAAACTAATTAGGCATTACACAAGACCACCACTAAAAGAAAACATCATGCCAAAAACCTTAGTAGGCAGTCTGCCACAATTTGACTAAAGTATCCAAAGCTGCCGTAACAAAAAATATAAAACTGTCAAGACCAAAGGAATTAGCAACTTAATTTACCTCATTCCTAAAAACATCCATCCATTATCCAACCCGCTATATCCTAACTACAGGTTCAGGGGGGGTCTGCTGGAGCCAATCCCAGCCAGCACAGGGCATGAGACAAACCCTGGGCAGGGCACCAGCCCACTGCATGGCACGCACACACACACCAAGCACAATTTAGGATCGCCAATTCACCTAACCTGCATGTCTTTGAAGTGTGGGAGGACACCGGAGCACCCAGAGGAAACCCATGCAGACACGGGGAGAACATGCAAATTCCATGCAGAGAGGACCCAGGAAGCGAACCCAGGTCTCCTTACTGTGAGGCAGCAGCACTACCCACTGCGCCACCCTTCCTAAAAACACTTTTTGGTAAATACAATGTCTAGCTTATAATACTGAATAGAGAAAATATATTTTCTGGTACCAGTAGACTGAAGCCATGCACAGGGTCGGTCCTTGTCTTGCTCTCGGTACTGCCAGGATAGGCTCCACCCTAAGGCCCTGAAACAGATAAAAGCAGGTTCAGCAGTGAATGGATGGGTCATTTCTTCCTTCTTAATTAGAGTATGAGACTGTGCTTCCTCACAGAAATTAAATATTAAAGCTAGGGTTTCAGGTTATGCTGTCAAAGTAGACACACGTACAAAAGGAGGAACATCTCTCCTTCAACTCTTCTCAGCCAAAAAGCATACAGCTGAACAAATACTGCAAAAATATGGATGGGATATGATCTGAAGGAAAGTGTGGACTTCACAGTCTTATCAATTAAATGCAAGGAGCTACAAAGAAAAGCAGTAGAAACAAGTTGCATCTACGTATTTCATGTGTGGGGTATCCAGAAAGAAAAGAGTGTTGTACTGTATTTCAGCACTGAAATACACCTGACTGAAAAATGAACTAATTGAAGAAGCAGGACACTTTCTACAATCATCCTTTTATTCATCCTAAAGCAGGGGTCTCCAACACGTCGTTCGCAAGCTACCGGTAGCTTGCAACCCCTTTCCAAGTAGGTCGCCAAAGGGTTAATGAATCCTACATAAATTTGAAAACTTGATTAGTCAAAATAGGGGTGGGCGATCTTTCCAAAAAATTACAGAGTAATCTCGCCTGAAGGAGGGGCCTGAGTTGCCTCGAAAGTTTGCATATTGTAATCTTTTTAGTTAACCAAAAAAAAGGTGTCATTTTGCTTGACTTCTCACTGTTTTCCATGTGTGAAATTTGTATTTATATACATTATAAATGAATAAATGTATTAGTCGAGTTAGTAAATGTGGCATGATGTTTGTCATACAGGGTGGTCCAGATCTAATTATGGAGATCCAAATCATCTGGATGACTTTGATTTATGCGGGGATGATTCCAGTTAGGCGTGAAGACGATTCTTCATGTCGTCAGTTCGCACACTTCTCGATGGTCAGGGATTTTTCAGGTGATTTTCTATGTGATAAACTTAATAAGTTATAGCGTAATGAAAATTGCATAATTAGATCTGGACCACTCTATATTATATCACCTTTATCTATAGATACAATTTAAATGAAGATCAAATCTTGAACAAATGTCCACATACTGTATGTTAGTAAAGAACAAAACTTTTCACGTGGAGTACTTTCTTTTTAAATATGTAAATGTATGTATAAAGTGTACAAAAATACACACAGATACAGGATGGTTTTATGGCCAAATTGTAACTTTCCGAAACAACTCCAAATGTGTACATCATATGTGATGATGCATTCACTTGAAGTGCAAATCAAGCTTCACCACAAACTGAGAGAGAAAAAGAAAATATAAAGGACTTCGATTATCGGGATTATTATTGTCACGTTAACAGAGCACAGTGAAATTCTTACTTTCCTAATCTCATAAATTTGTAATATGTCACCAGTAATGGCAAATCAATAACAATTACTATGATCAGTTAAAAAGCAGTAAAAGAGAGTATGCGCGTAATTCCTGGCAACATATTGAGTGCCACCATTTTTTTGGAAAATGTTTACATACTTTCCACTTGAGCTTTCCCAGCCAGAGTGTATGGTGCACGCTTCAATGAGATATGAAAAGTCGTCCAGCACAATTTTCTTCATTAGTGACTAATGTGTGTGTCTGTGTGATTCAAGCACAAGGTGTTACACTGAGCAGAATGTGGATGTTTAACATGAGGACAGCAGCCATATCTCTAGCTGATGATGCCAGATAAGAAACTGCAAATACGCTTCCTACATTTTGTGAAAGAAAAAAAAGCTGAGAGATGGCAGAGTGCCAGGATTGAATCATGCAGTGTGGTGCTTGGCATGATTTTTAAGTTTTATTACTTGTTATTAGGGAGTTGTCCTTTCACAGCTGGGAGCCATGCAATTCTAAATTCTAGAATGCGTTGTTACACCAGTTTTGGGCAATTTAGAGCCAACACATTTTCTAGGTGAATTAATAGCTGGGAGGCTCACAATTTATGCAATAATTAAATCTGCATTCATGTATTTCCTAAAAAAGAATGCAAGAACAGGGCGGCATGGTGGCACGGTGGTAGAGCTGCTGCCTCGCAGTAAGGAGACCTGGGTTCACTTCTCAGGTCCTCCCTGTGTGGAGTTTGCATGTTCTCCCTGTGTCTGCATGGGTTTCCTTCTAAAGACATGCAGGTTAGGTGCAGTGGTGATCCTAAAATAGTCCCTAGTGCGTGTGTGTGTTCTGAGGTGGGCTGGCGCCCTGCCCGGGATTTTATTCCTGCCTGGTGCCCTGTGTTGGCTGGGATTGGCTCCAGCAGACCCCTGTGACCCTGTAGTTAGGATATAGCGGGTTGGATAATGACTGACTGATGACAATACCAGAACGGATCTCAATGATTAAATCTAAAACAGCATAGACCAGACTCCAAAAAGCATTGATTCAGGGAGTCAGTGTGAATTATTTTCTTATCCAGAGTACAATAACAACATTTATTTCTATAGCACATTTTCATACAAACAATGTAGCTCAAAGTGCTTTACATGATGAAGAAAGAGAAAAAAAGACAAAATAAATAATTAAAATTGGGGAACACTAATTAACCTAAAATAAAAGTAAGGTCCAATGGGCAGGGAGGAGAGAAACAACAAAAAAGACTCCAGACGGCTGGAGAAAAAAAATAAAATGTGCAGGGGTTCCAGGCCATGAGACCACTTAGCCCCCTCTAGGCATTCTACCTAACATAAATGACCTCAATCAGTCCTCATGGTATTCAGGGTTCTCATGGAAGAACTTGATGATGATGGTCATGTGGATTTCTGGCCTTTAATCCATCAATGTAAGGACATCACGGTTCTTTGATTAGGTGGTGGGGGTGCAGGTTGCCACCACAGAAAACCAGAAAAAATTCAGAAGAGAAAGCAGGGGTTAGTGCGGATTTTGGAGCCACCATGAATAATAATGATAATTAATTTAATATACAGAGCATCAGAATTGAACTAAGATGAAGCTATGAGTAGGGGCGGCACGGTGGTGCAGTGGGTAGCGCTGCTGCCTCGCAGTTAGGAGACCCGGGTTCGTTTCCCGGGTCCTCCCTGCGTGGAGTTTGCATGTTCTCTCCATGCCTGTGTGGGTTTCCTCCTACAGTCCAAAGACATGCAGGTTAGGTGGACTAGCGATTCTAAATTGTGCTTGGTGTGCGAGTGCGTGTGTGCGTGCCGTGCAGTGAGCTGGCACCCTACCTGGGGTTTTTCTCCTGTGTTGGCTGGGATTGGCTCCAGCAGACCCCCGTGACCCTGTGTTCAGATCCAACGGGTTGGAAAATGGATGGATGAAGCTATGAGAAGGCCATGTTAAAGTAATGTGTTATCAGCAGTGTTTTAAAGTGCTCCACCGTATTAGCCTGGTGAATTTCTATCAGTCAGCTATTCCAGATTTTAGGTGCATAAGAGCAGAAGGCCGCCTCACCACTTCTTTTAAGTATATGTGTATTGCCCATTAGCAGGTCCACCTATCACAAAGCAGATTATTGTGGCCTCTTGTAAGATCAAATTTGAGGATAAAGGCCCGTTCAAGGCTGTACTAAATATAACAGTAAATACAAACGCTTTCTGAGATGTGATGTAAAATTTTAATTATGAAAAAATACCCTTACCTTTATAAAGTGCTGTTCCATTGGCTCATGATCTTCCTTTACCTGAAATTCCCTGACATTTCCATAGCACCTTATGACTAAATAAGCACCTAAGACTATGGTCTTTGCCTCATGCATCTGCTTTCAAAAACAGAAATGCCACGCTGTTAACTGGATTTAGGAGAATATGACCACTTTACTAATCTGGAGGTACTGGTAAGCTTAGATGGTCTTGCAGTTTCTCATCATCTTGCTATTCACTTATATGGATGAAGTAATTAAAAATATCCTCATACATAACAGATGCCTTTCATAAGTTGTCCTCCCAGGTTGTCATCTCACGAGGACTGGGGCCACTACTCTTTATAAATAAGTGCAATTTTTCTCAAATCCAGACTGCATGTTTACCATTAAGTTATCTTCCATCTATCCATTATCCAACCTGCTATATCCTAACACAGGGTCACAGAGAGCCAATCCCAGTCAACACAGGGCAGGAACAAATCCCGGGCAGGGTGCCAGCCCACCGCAGGGCACACACACCCACCATACACTAGGGACAATTGAGGATCACCAATGCACCTAACCTGCATGTCTTTGGACTGTGGGAGGAAATCGGAGCACCAGGAGGAAACCCACGCTGACAACATGCAAACTCCACACAGGGAGGACCCGGGAAGCGAACCCCTGGTCTCCTTACTGCAAGGCAGCAACGCTACCACTGCGCCACCATACCATCCTTAAGTGATTTTATGCAGGTAATTTCAGGAAAGGTCAGAGGTCACACATAAGGTGTAAAGAGCTGTAACTGTGTCAAAAAACCTCAGCGGCAGCTTGCAAGAAGAGCATATGCTATGCCAAAATAATTCAAACTTAATTTTAATACTGAAACTGATGGGGCTTATCTAAGTCTGACCCCCACACAATACACTTATTTATTTGTTAATTTACGCCATGAGCACATCCGGTTTGGACAATTACCACCTCATCAAATCAAATCCAGTGTGAAATTAGTGGAATTTAACACATGGAACGATTAGGATTCTTTTAGAAGAGGTTCATGAACTGAGTCTATGTTATTTCAGGATGCTGACCATAATATGCTTTTCTAGTCACCTTCTGTTCAATGTCTGTTCTTTTGCCCATTTTAATCTTTCTTTTTATTTGTTAGTTTCAGATATGGCTTTTTCTTTGAATCTCAGCCTCTAAGGCCAGCATTCCACAGTTGTCCTTTTTACTGTTGTTGATGACACCGGGGTGTGCCGTGTAATTAAGGAAGAAGCCAACTGAGGGCCTGTAAAGCATTTGTTTCTCAGGCTACACACCATGATGTACTTATGTAGTTGTGAATCTGGGCCTTCCCCTTTCTTTTCTTTCCTGGTTACATACAGTTTGCCCTCTTATCTCGAGACAGGCAACCTGTCATATGTAATAACCTTCCTTCTTCAAAAAATAATAGACTGACATGTTTCTTAAGAAAGTCGATTCTTTTTGGCCATTTTTGAACCCAAACTGAACTTTAGAAATGCCAGTACCTTGCAACTCAAGTGAACAGAATATCAGGTTTCAGTGTTGCTAATGCAATTATAAGGATTCTACTGTATAATAACCAATTATCACTTAAGCATTGGAAATTAGGAATAAGCCAAGGGAGTTGACCATTAGGGCACTGAAGGAATTATTGATAAAAATGGGGCCTTGCAGTCATATGTGAATAATGAATTAAAAATCAGTAGTTTCAAGCAGTAATGGCCATTAGAAACACTAGATATATATTGGATTTATTTTAAAATTGCATCTTGATTGAAAAAAACATGACGGTTCTATGTACAGTATGTCCAGACTTTTGACTGGTAGTTTACATTGCAGGTCTTTGTAATTAGGAAAAATCATTAGGCATGTCATGGCTGACAGTATACAGCAGGAGTCCCCAACTCCAGTCCTGAAGGGCCGCAGTGGCTTCAGGCTTTCATTCTAACCCTTTTCTTAATCAGTGACCTGTTTTTGCTGCTAATTAACGTCTTTTGAATTAATTTTCTTTGACTTGCTCTTGAAGACTCAGACCCCTCAATTGTTTCTTTTTCCTTACTTAGCAGCCAAACAATAATGAGATATAAAATGAGCCAAAACAGGACCAGCAAACTGTGACCATCACACAATATCTGAAAATAAAGAATGGTGAAGATCTCAGGAATGCTGATCTGCTCTTAGAAAAGAGAAAATCCACCATTTCTGAAATGTCTACTATTGCACAATGAGAGCAGAAAGAAGCCCTGGAATTAAAGAACAGGTTTAATTAACAACAAGAAACCGCGCCTGATTAAGCAATTGGTTGGAGTGAAATTGGTTTGTAGTTTGAGGCTCTGACTTAGTTGGTCTTCTGTTGGCTCACTCGCTTCACATTTCATTTCTGTTTGGGTGCCATTTAAGGAAAGAAATTAAGCAATTCAAAGGAACAATGAAGAAATTCAGGGAAACAGTTCTTAAAAACCAAGTCAATTAAAATGAATTCAAAAGAAGTTAATTAGCAGTAAAAACAGATCACTAATTAAGAAAAGGGTTACGATGAAAACCTGCAGCCACTGCCGCCCTCCAGGACTGGAGTTGGGTACCCCTGGTATACAGTGTGATTTTCTTTGATTTTAAGAGAAACCTTCATTTAAATTAAATGACTTAAGCTCAAGCAGACAGGTTCTTGTAAGTTAATTACAGTGCACTCTTAAGAAAAGCCTCCTGTTATAAAGCATCGACTTAGCAAATACATGAATGAAATGGTACACGAAATGAATAGCTGGATGATTTTGATGCGCAGCTAAACTAGGATCAATGAAAATCAACTTCATTTTTTGCCTGCACTATTACCAGTGTACGTATATGTATTACACTGCAGAGGGGCAGTTTGTCCACCAGAGGGAGCACTTGGCTATGCAGCAGACAAGCAGTTTGGAACAGCACCGTTCGCATTCTTTGAAGGATTCAACTGATGTTAAGCAACAGAGGTTGTTACCTAATATCAGTCAATGTACACTGTCCAGTTTGTCAGTGTTAAAGAAAATAATTATAATAATATTGTTGAATACAAATGTACATTTTCTTGTCTCCTTAACAGTAAAATATGTTTAAAAATGTCCCTTACTTGAAAAAATATAATTAAGTAAACATTTTATAATGATGGTCAATCCAGTTAAAGAATGTCCAGTTTTCAGCACAGTAAATGTATAATGGCATTTATTTTTGCAGATGATACAATAAAAGATAAAAAAAAAAAAAAAAAAATTTGCATAAATTCATTGTCCCAGTGTTTCCAGCAGTAACAACACAATTCTTACGGGACTCTCCTGATTACATCCATTATTCACATTCATGATAAAGCAATTTACAGCCACCAGTCAATCTGGCAACTGAAGACTCGGTTAGACGCTCAGCATTAGGAGTTGGAGAGGAAGAACTGAAAGAAGTTGTGCCAGCTTGGGATAATCTGTGTTGTAAAGGTGGACTGTTACCTACTGTACAATTTAGCAGTTTGACTATGTTAATGAATTACTAACAATATACAAAGTTGTATTTCTTTTATAAGAAAGTTAACATAAAAATAAAATCAGAAGTGGGAAAAATCTTTGGTTTTCTTTTTAAGAATACTCATCAATCCATTAATCTATTATTGCTGAACAAGTGTAATCAAATTCAGAGTTGTGTCATATACAGACAGCATGGGGGTCATGTCAGCTAACCTTAGGTAGGAAACTCTCACAACACAGGGATGATGTCAAGTTTTTAACTTTTCTTTCTTTGGAATTTGGGAAGAAAACCAGAGTATCCACAAGAAAAAGTACTGCATACAAGAGAAGAAAGTACAAACTACTGGGATTTGAACACAAGACACTGGAGGGGTGAGGCAGTACCACTAAACACAACAGTAATGTGCCAAACTCATTATGAAAATCTAGCCATTTGCTAATCGACTTCTACGGCTCAGTGCCAAGGGGAGTCAGAGCCTAACCAAGCAGAACTGAACACGAGTCCATTGCAGGGCACCTAAATGCAACCCCCTCAGTGCACGCGCTCTGTGCAGTTCTTAATTCAAATATGCTGCAAACATCTAAAATCTAAAGTACAGGAATAACTGTATTTTTTTTTTTCTTAATTTAAAAATCGCATATACATTTTGTTAATATAAATGAAAATGCTAAATTATGCTTTATGTAAATGTAATGAAAGAATTATGGAGAATCTTGTCATGGGACATGTTTAAAAGCACAAGGACACACTTCAGTCCATGTTTTTTGTCTGGATTGTTAAGCAGTCATTTATCCTAAACTACATGGAGCTTTTGTTTAAGTTCTTCCTGTTTTCCATCTTAAACCAACCCATATTTAATCTACACCGACAATATATCTATGTATTTGACCTTAACTCTCTTGAAGTTATCCAGTAGGCTTGAGGATTTTCCCCACACTGGAAAGGTTCATGCAAAGTCTTTGGTTACACGTAGTTTGCTGGATGTTTTCTTTAGTATACACATAAAGCTAATCAAAATAGCTGAAATTAGTTCAAAACTTGAAACGTGAATGGTCTTTTATATTTATTAAATTTTTCACACAATTAGGCCAACATCTCTAACTGAGCATAATCAAGAATTCTTGCTGTGGAGTTTTTAGTGAACTCATGGTATAAATAATGCTTTCAGTACGTTCTTTTAAAGAAAATACACAGACTCAACTTCAATTTCCATGTGATATACTTGCCCCATCTGTTTTCTGAGCCTGTGTCTTCCAGATGTATCCTCGACAGGACTTTTGTCTGTTTGTGCCCCTGACCGCTCAAAAAATGGCCTAATCATTTAATATGCTTTACTTTAGATATTGTTTTAAAAAATTAAACTACTTCTACTGTGCTTAATAACATATTGTAGATAATAGTGCTACTTCTCATCTGAAAAGTTAGTTGCAGTCACGAGG
>JANRMT010062789.1:20804145-20814944 GCA_026402145.1 Polypterus bichir lapradei
ATACGTATATATGTGTGTGTGTGTGACTTGAGCTGATTCGGTCTGGCTGTGGGCTTCCTCTTCCAGCAGCACTGGGTGCAAAGCAGAAAGCAGCACTGGTTTGGGCACAATTCCTTCACAGAAGCCATTCATGTACAAATCCCAAAATGGCCAATTTAGAGCTGATAAATGGCCTAACTTGCATTTCTTTAGGATTTTGGAGGAAAACTGCTTCACCTGTAGAACAATTCATGCAGACACATGCCACGTCCATAATGACAATAACCAGGGTACTGTAACTCAGCAGTGCTAATTGATTCTGCCTTATATACTATAAATATATGATCCTTACGTCAAACATAAAGCTGATTATAATGAACATTGACCAAAATTTTAACTAAAAATAGCATTCGTACATTTGTGTGATGGTGATGTTGTTTACTCTCTAGTTTGTTTCGTTCTTTTCTAACTCACACCTCCTCACCTTTTAAGTTAATTTACTACAATTTCTATGTTAACTGACTTTTTCAAACTTGCCCTTTAAACATATTTGTGAAGTTTAAGTTAATTTGCATTTTGTATGTTGACAGTCTGCACAGTGTCCTGAGCCAAAATATTGTCAAGGTCCGTATATTAAAGTAAAATAAAATAACAGTAGGAGTAAAGAGTAGGTGGTCCCGTTTTACAGCTTTCAGAATGTGCAGATGAATGTTTATTGTTAAAGTTTAAGGAATGACTATAGTTTTCATTTCTGACACTCTAATGCTTTGCTATTTATAATGCTACCAGATGCATAAGAACTTTTTAAACGTTTTATGCTGGATTACAATTTTGCACAATTCTTCCTTTTCTACGTCTGAGATATGCTTTAGAAATGAAAGAACAGTTTATCTGATCAACTTAAAGGCTTTGGTTTATCATTTGCGGTACCTTTGAGCCTCATCTTTAGCAAATATCTAGTTCTTTGTCCAATATGTAACCTTCTGCTGCTTTAATACTTTTTTTGTTTCTTTTCTGTTCTTAATTGTTTGAAAACAGTAGTTTTAAAGTCTAGGACTAGTGAAAAATAGATTAGTAGATCATTCTCTCCTTACGCCCTCCTTTCACTTTGTAAGTAGCATTTCCTTTAGCTGTGAAAAACAGCATACTTTATTCTTGAATAAAACATCAGATATATGCTAACATCAGTTTAAAGAAATGCAGCTTTCCCCCCACTACTTTTGTATGTGGTCAGTTGATAGGTTTATATGTATCATGGTGTTTTGAAGAAGAGATGACATTGTTGATTTTATATCTAGATAAGCATCCTAATTATTATTGTCTCTCTGATGACCGTACTTCACACACTGTTGCCTTTAAAGTGAAGCATAGTATAGTTTGCCTTTTCTCACAAAGCTGGATTATGTTTAGGTTAAAGTGCATTTAAAACCCAAAGATAACATTTTTAAAATGTGTATTTATTTTTTGTGTAGTATAGCCAGATTCTTTTTTTAATTCATCAAAAAATGATAAATTATTGAATAACTGAAAATAAACTGTTAAAGTGTTGGCTGACATTCACAAAATGTTTTAAATTAAGTTTTATGTTATTTCAATTTTTGAGTTGTATTAAATATACACTATTTCCCAAAAATTCTTTACAGTCCCTTTTCTGATAATATATTTTGTCAGTGATTCATTCTTCCTAGAAAATATCCAATTATTATGAAAAAAATTGTCAGTTTTTTTAAGGATGTAAGTAAACTAGTTTTTAAAATTCTTTAAATTGCCATTCAATCATATCTTGACATAAAAACTTAAAAAGACCATTTGGCACTGATAGCACGTTTTACAAAGTTATGTGTAAACAGAGTATAAAGTTTCTTGTGAATACTACGTGCTGCTGCACTTGACAAATAGCAAAGTTAAGAAGCCAGTTTTTAACTAACCTAGAAAAGCTTCACTTGGGGAGACTGGTTTGAAGGAGAGAGACTGGGAAGAGGTGTTAGCAGAGAGTGTAAGGATGCGGACTTGGAATGTTGAGGAAACCATAGGAATATTGCAAAACTGTGGAGTGTGGAGGCGATGAAGAGAAGGAAAATAAGTTTGTGAGGCAGAAAAGTGGAAAAAGTAAAAAGCTGTAAGTGTGGCTGATGTAGTAGACAAATTCATGTAGGCGTTGAAGAGGATGAGTGAACAAGGTGTAGTTTTAAAAATGGAAATAAATGACTAATGAAAAAAGTCTTAGTGTATACCCCTCACATAAAAAAAACACAAAGCTTAATTTTCCTTGTGTTGTTGTATGTTTGATTGACCATAAAATTGTTTTTGAGTGGAGAACAGGGAGATTACCTGACTTGCTCAGGGTCACAGACTGAGTCCCCGGTAATCTTGTGTTTTTAACGTCCAGTGTTCTAATCACAATGCCTGCAGGTCTTGTTCTTCTTGGCAATATGTCAGGTGCTAGTATGCTAGAAGGCGACCTAGATGGACTTAATAGGTGTGTTGGCTTTGGTTTCAGGTGTGATGATGAATCTAGAGCCCATGGAAGGAAAGACATTAGTCATATTTGAGTCTAAAGTAAATAATCAGCTCCTGGTTAGTAAGAAATATATGAACAAAAATGTGAAGACGCTTCCAGTACAAATTCGAAACATAATGAATCAGAGGTACTGAAGGAAGAAAAAAGCAGCTTAGATGAGTTGCAAGACCAAAGCCAGAAGACACTAAGACAGTTTGAAAGAAAGCAAAATGCTAGAAAAGCATAAAAAAGGGATTAAGACACTTAGACATTTTTATTTAGACAGCATATTAGCATCTTATGAACAATTACACTCCATATTTAATTTTCCACCTATACACTTTTTCCTATATGCAAATTAGAAATATTGTATAAGGAAACCCACTGAACTTGCCTCATTTCACACCCAAATCAATCCCAAAGGTCGAAGTGGTTAGTCTTGGTGAAGACTCCGAGAATATTTCAGCAATATATGAAAAAAACGTCAAGATCATAGGGAATGGTGGGATAGGGATCTTTAAATAAGCATCTGAGAAAAGGAGTGGACCTCGGTCATACACAGAATACACTCTAGTTCTATATGTGCCAAGCATTTCATAATTTAACTAAAGGCCTGTCATCAGTCACATTTATTCATTTAAAATTGTCCAAAATGAACCCAGGGCAAAACTCAACCTGCAAGCATTGCCATTTAACTCCGGCATCATTAGGCCATTGGTTTTGGGAATGCACTAAATTAGCAACATTTTGTACAAAACTCTTAACATACCTCTTCAACAGCCTTGGTGTTACAATCACTCCTGATCTGCTACTTGGTGCACTCCGAGATGGCATTATGGTGCGTAAGGAATAATTTAATAATAATATCTTATACCACGCTAATAGCATGCAGAAATATCTAACTAAAACAATCCGACCCACCTTTTGTAACTCAGTGGGTAAGTGATGTTCTATATTATCTGATATTAAAAAAAAAACTCTAATTCTCTCTTAGTGGATATTACCAAAGGTGTTTTAAAACAAGGCAAGAATTTATTCATGTTATTTTAAAATAAGCATGCTGTGGCCTGTCATTGACTCATATTCAAAAAGTTTTTATTTTTTTGCTCATGTCTCTGTTCTTTTTCTCTTTCTTTTGAGTGGGTGTTGAGTCTTGTTTTCCTTTATTTTTTTTTTTTTGTTTTTCTCCTTTCTATTCATTTCAAAGTAAATGGTTGTATCAGTTATGTTATTATTATATGTTTGATTAGGTAGCATGCCACTGTATTACTACAGTTTTCGAAAATAAAATGAAACATATTAAAAGAAGAAAAAGGTATAAGGTAGGAGTTTTAAAGTGATCGGCAGAATTGGTGAAAAATAGGAACACATCCATTGTTGTAAACCAGATAGTAAAGGAAAAAAAAAAAGTAGTGATTTAAAATAATCTGACTAAGACTACCTGAAATATGTACATGAAGCAGTTACGCATTGAAGATAACAAACGGGATCGCGTCACGGGTTATAAAAATGAGTGTGATTTCACAAAAGACAAGAAATGATTACAGAGGGGTTAAAATACTGGAAGTGCCTGATAAGTCAGAGTTGAATGGTTATTAGATCAGTGTAATCTGACTGCGAGGTTAAGGAACACTGTGATTGATTGGAAAAAATTAATTAACAGTATACAGAAAAGAGTGTGATCTACTCAGGTATTAAACAGTATCAGCAGACATACATAATTACGAGGTAAGACCACATTTAGAGTTGGAATAATGGAACTAGAAGTGAAAGCACAAAAGTTCAATGAAACAGAAATATCAGATCCAGAGATAAAGAAGTCGCTCAATTATAAAGTGCAGGACAGGACGCACGGGCTGTATGTATTTGTCAGCTCAATTAGTGGAGCTCTGGGGTTAATATGAAGAAAAGCAGCCAGAGATGCAACATGCAGAAGTGCAGTGAAAGCAAAGCCACCAACATAAAACAGAGGCCCCCCTTATACAGTAATAGGCAGTGCTACAGAAGATAGTCAGACATTAAAAATATGTCTACTTGACGTAGCACCTTTCTATAATCAGAACCTTTCCAAGGGTCTTTACAGGTTCAAAATACAAGCAGGTGCAGTGACTTATTGCTTGAAAGTATAATGGTAATTTTATTTTTTACAATTCAATTAAGAAGTTGGCTAAATTGGCTAAGTAATCAAATAAACAGTAAAATGCAGTGTGGTGTAAAGTCTAAGAAAGAAATGGTAATGTGATATTTTATTGTAAAACAATTGCAGGAAAAGGTAACGAAGCCGCATTACACTTTTGTGCATCTGAACAAAGTGTTTTGATGGCAAAAAATACCTAAAATACCTAAAAATATTTCAGACACACTTCTTCCTTCTCTTCAAGATATATTATGTATGGCATACACTGTCTCAGAAGGGCAAAGAGTATTATTAAATGCCTCAGTTATTCTGCTCCGTCGCTTTTCTCTGTTTTGGCATTACAACAACACTACAGGACCATTAGTACCTGCACTAATAGGGTCAGGGACAGGTTTACCCAGTGGTCTTGAGGCTTCAGCATAAACTCATGCTGACAGTCGCATGGGGGTTTCTTTTACATCCTTGATTCACAAATTGTTAGAGTCTGAATTCACATTCAAAATCAATAGGGAAATGGCAATTCATTTTAAAAAATCCATCCATCCATCCATTATCCAACCCGCTATATCCTAATTACAGGGTCACGGGGGTCTGCTAGAGCCAATCCCAGCCAACACAGGGCGTAAGGCAGGAAACAAACCCCAGGCAGGGTGCCAACCCAGCACAGATTTAAAACAAAAATATTAAATTAATGAACTTCATCTACTTATTTTCTACTACAGGCTTCCAAAAGTAATTTATTAGATTCTAGAATGATACAAACCAACCTCATGAATTTTGACAATGCAATACACTACCTGTGTGTAGAATAGCATGCAGTAATAATTGTAACAGAAAAGAGTTTGAAGCTTTTTAACATTACAATTTTAAACTGAAGAACCAACATCACAGCACAAAATGACTATTTTCTTAATCTATAGGATCTAAGTCATAGCAATTCAAAAGAACACAAAGAAACCCTGGAGTACATTGTGACAATAAAACACAGAGTGCAGAAATAACACTTTAAACGTGAATAATGTCAAATCAAGATCACCTGACAGTGTGTACAGCAAAAACACGTCACAAAATGACATATTCACTAACTTCGAAGTGCCGAATTCATATTGAAAGATGAATAGAAATGCTAAAATAAACAGATGGAAATACTAAAGTAAGCCGCATTCTGTGATTTATTAAGTATAGCATTCTGAAGGAAAGCATAAATGAGGCAGGCATCATCTCAGTCCAACATTCATTTTATTGTTCTTTTGAAGTCTCTTTACATTCTAAAATAAGTCAATCTCTCAAATGTACTTTATATATGGCATAGGTCACATTCAAAGACTCAGAATAAATGCCACTGAGAGCACTCCTACACAATCTGGTATCACAGGCATCGCGTCATTTGGTGATATCATTTTCTCAAGCTGTTGACCCCAAATTTGAGAACTGTTGTTGTATATACACATATCACCAATGTTCTGATTACTGTATCATGTTGTATTCACTGTGTATGTTCGTAACCTTGTGAAATTCACAGATGCCACTTAAATTGGAAGGATAGCAGACACTGAGGAGGCAGGAAAAATAATTCAAAAAGACCTGGACAAGCTTCAGAACTGGGCCAACACCTGGAAAATGAAGGAAAAAAGAACATAAATTATAAATACAAGATGGGAGACACTGTCATACAGAAAGCAACCTCTGAAAAGGATTTAGGGTTTTATGTTGATGCAACATTTTCTTCAGCTAAGCAACACACAGAAGCAATTAAAAAGGTAAATAAAATGTTAGGTTATATAATATAAACTATTCAATTTAAGTCAAGGGACGTTATGCTCAGACTATATAATACACTTATAAGACCACATCTGGAGTGTTGTGTGCAGTTCTGGTCCACACGTTTCAAGAAAGACATAGCAGCACTTGAAGCTGTGCAGAGAAGAGCAACCAAGTGCATCATGGGACTTAAGGATACGTCATATTGTGACAGACTCAGAAAATTAATCCTTTTTAGTCTCGAGAAGAGGACACTGCGTGAAGATATAATCCAGGTATTCAAAATCCTCAAAGGCATCGATAAAGTAAATCCAGCAACATTCTTTCATTTTAGGGATGAATCACATATTCGAGGACATCAGTTTAAAGTAAGAGGAAGTGCATTTAAAACACAAGCCAGGAAGCACTTCTCTATGCAGAGAGTTGTGGGACTCTGGAACAAACTATGAAGACATTTGATTGAAGCAGAAACCTCGACAAGCTTTAAGAAGAATATGGATGAGACTTTGGGATAGCTTAGCTATTAGCTAAACAAACGGGCTTGATGGACTGAATGGTCTCTTCTCATTTATAACATTTCTTAAGTTCTTATACTACTGCCACTGGTTACAGGTGGAAGACATGCAAGTAACAGTGTTACTGTGCTATAGACGTATAACAATAAACTTGAACTAAACTGATATGACGTATCCAGCAGGGGGTGCATGCTCCTTGGGAATGTTTTCTTTTTAAATGTACAGCTGCTAGTTTGAACCTGTATATATACCCCTTCTGTAACCACGGTGGAAATATTGAGACTAGACACATATGGTACACAAGAAAGGGTATACCTTATTTAACTTGCCTTAAAATACAGCCAAAGAGAAGCCTTTGGATCAGTGGAATTGTGATTCAGTTCTTACAATACAATACAATACAGTTTATTTTTGTATAGCCCAAAATCACACAGGAAGTGCCACAATGGGCTTTAACAGGCCCTGCCTCTTGACAGCCCCCCAGCCTTGACTCTCTAAGAAGACAAGGAAAAACTCCCAAAAAAACCTTGTAGGGAAAAATGGAAGAAACTTCGGGAAAGGCAGTTCAAAGAGAGACCCCTTTCCAGGTAGGTTGGGCGTGCAGTGGGTGTCAAAAGAAGGGGGTCAATACAATACAATATAATACACAGAACAGAACAAATCCTTAATACAGCATAATAAAAATTTTAGAAGTACAGAGCAGAATTTAACAGTAGATGATATCACATAATAAGATTTTGATATTTTTAGAGTGCTGGAGACCTCATCCGTCAAGCTGCCTCCCCATTTGGCCATTCCACGGCTGAAACGTTGCTCGGCCAGCCAATCCGATGAAAGGGCCCCTCTTTCCCATGATTCCTGTGATCCTCCACCAGGGATGACTTTACCATAGGCAGGCAGACAACTTGGCAGGTGGGCCGTGGCACCAATTGCCACATTTGAGTACCGAGAACAGAAACAGAATAGGTGAGGGTTAGTATTCAATTATACTTATCATGTTACTTATGTTTTAGTGCTAATGACTAACAACAGAGATGCAGTATGTACAGTTAATCAGCAGCTCTAGTCAGGATATGCTAAACTGAAGTAGTGAGTCTTCAGCCGGGATTTAAAGGCTGGGACCAAAGGGGCATCTCTTATAGAAGCAGGAAGACCATTCCACAGTTTAGGGGCCCTGTAACTAAAAGCTCGACCTCCCACTGTTATTTTATTAATCCTTGGAATCATAAGCAGACCGGCATCTTGAGATCTTAATGTGCGCTCAGGTTTGTAAGTCATGATAAGTTCAGACAAGTAAGCAGGACCTTGGCCATTTAATGCTTTATATGTTAAAAGGAGGATTTTGAAATCTGCCCTAAACTTAACCGGGAGCCAGTGTAAGGATTTAAGAACTGGAGTTATGTGTTCATATTTTCTTGTTCTTGTAATAATTCTTGCAGCCGCATTTTGGATTAACTGGAGGCTGTATAAAGAACAGTTTGAACAGCCAGTGAACACCGCATTACAGTAGTCAATCCTACTAGAGATAAATGCATGAATTAATTTCTCACAATCCTGTTTATTTGGAAAGCGCCTTAATTTCCTAACATTTTTAAGATGGAAGAAACATGTTTTGGACAACTTTGTAATATGTGCTTTAAATGACATGCTAGAATCAAAGATAACTCCTAGATTGCGGGCTGATTCAGTAAAATTAATTGGGATTCCAACTGAGTTAAATGTCGACAAAATATTGCTGTGATCAGCGTCATTCCCTCCAACAATTAACATCTCTGTTTTATCTGTATTTAAAGACAAGTAGTTCTCATTCATCCATTCCTTTAATTCACTAACACAACTAATTAAAGACAACATCGGAGAAACTTCATTTGATTTAAATGAAAGGTATAACTGGGTGTCATCTGCATACGAGTAAAAATTAACATTATGTTTCCTAATGAGAGATCCCAGTGGAAGCATGTAAAGTGAAAACAGTAAAGGTCCCAGTACTGAGCCCTGTGGGACACCATATTGAACTTCTGTGTATAATGATGGAGTACTGTCAGCACATTTCTGTACATATTGGAATCGATTTGATAAATAAGAACTGAACCAAGCGAGCACGTGGCCTGTAAGACCAACATCATTTTCTAGACTGTGCAGTAAAATAGAATGGTCAATGGTGTCAAATGCTGCACTTAAGTCTAATAACATAATTACAGTGGAGTTTCCTTCATCAGAGGATATCAGAATGTCATTTACAACCCGTGTTAGTGCAGTTTCTGTACTATGACCAGTGCGAAAACCAGACTGGAATTTCTCAAATAAATTGTAATGCATAAGGTGTGACTGAAGCTGACTGGCGACTACTTTTTCTAGTATTTTAGAGAGAAATGGTAAATTTGAAATAGGCCTATAATTATTTAGTATGTGTGGGTCTAGGTTTGACTTTTTAAGTAAAGGTTTAATGACTGACACTTTTAGTGCATCAGGTACTGTGCCATGCAGTAATGAACTATTGATAACGGTTAGAATAGGTGCTGCAAGAACATCCATTGCACTTTTTACTAGTTTTGTTGGCACTGGATCTAGGGAACAAGTAGAGGGCTTCATTTTAGTAATTAAAGTTAAGACTTCCTGCTCAGTTACAGGATTAAAATTACTAAAGTGCTGAATGCAATGTGCAGCAGGGTCTGCTAAGCTAGCATTTGGTTTGTACTGCGATGCAGAGATCTGGGATCTTATATTTTTAATTTTCTCATTGAAGAAGTTCATAAAGTCTGTACTGCTAATATCTGTTGGTATTTTGCACTGTTGATCTGAATTGCCATTTGTTAATTTAGCCACTGTTCTAAACAGTACCTGAGGATTTTTATTATTGCTATCTATTAATGTAGAATAGTATTCTGAGCGAGCTTTAAAGAGGGCTTTTTTATATTTATTAACACTCTCTGTCCATGCAATTTGAAAGACATGTAGCTTTGTTGTTCTCCATCTACGCTCCAGTTTTCGACACTCTAATTTAAGAGCTCGAGTATTTTCATTAAACCAGGGAGAGTTTCTATGCGCTTTGATCACTTTTGTTTTAAGGGGAGCCACTGTGTCCAGAGCATCTCTCAAGGTCACATTATAATGTGATATTAGCTGATCTAAATTGTTTTCCATGTTTACATTTGATGTTAACTGATCTAATTGGTTTTCCACAATTACACTCGACTTACTCAAGGTGTCTATAAATTTTGAAGCAGAATTACAATCTAGATGTCGCACTGTCTTTGTTTTAATCTGTGAGTGCGTTGGCATGGGCAGAACTAAATCAAATGTAATTAAGAAGTGATCAGAAATAACTACATTTAATGGAGTAATATTTCAATTTTGAATTTCAACTTTGTAAGTTATAATTAAATCTAATGTGTGGTTATGATTATGAGTTGGACCTTTGACAATCTGACAAAATCCTACTGAATTTAACAAATAAGTAAAACATTTGCTAAAAGTGTCAGTTTCCACATCAATGTGTACATTAAAATCCCCCATCAGAACTACGTGATCATAATTTATAGCCAAATCATACAGAAGGTTGCTAAATTCAGTCATGAACAATGAATATGGCCCTGGAGATCATTCACAACTGTGGTTCCATCTTTCAGTAGGAGTGTGGAGGCATGGCTCTTGGTACAGAGTCACCGTCATATTTTTGCCAACTTGGCCTTTAGCTTTGAAGCATCTTAACAAGTCATAAAGACCCCCACCTCTAACCTTCAGAAAGTTATTTGAAGCATCTTAACAAGTCATAAAGACCCCCACCTTTAGCCTCCAGAAAGCTATTTGTGACCAATACCATAGATAGATAGATAGATAGATAGAAAGGACACTATATAATAGATAGATAGATAGATAGATAGATAGATAGATAGATAGATAGATA
>JANRMT010062789.1:20814954-20827811 GCA_026402145.1 Polypterus bichir lapradei
ATAGATAGATAGATAGATAGATAGATAGATAGATAGATAGATAGATAGATAGATAGATAGATAGATAGATAGATAGATAGATAGAGCTTTATTTGTCCCCAGGGGGACATTTTGGCTTTATAGAGGAACTTAAAAAATACATAAATAGGTAGAAAAGTAAGTAAATAAATATACATGCACACTTTGGTCTGAAAACACACCAGCATGACTATACAGCAAGAAAATTCAGAAAGTTCTGACTTGGCTGTCACAGTCCCAGTGGACGTTATGCAAAAGTATTTCTGTTAGTGTAAAGGAGCCCCAGTCGTGTTTCTTGAGGCACTTCTGCTGAATAATTTATTGGCTGAAAGTCATCAGTGTTGATAAGTCAGAGAGAGGATGTGCAGCATTTTTCATAATGGCACTCATTTTTGTTTTAATTATTCTCCTACAAGATTCAGGGGGCCAGAGTGTATCATATTACTGAGCCTGCCCTTTTAATTAGTTTGTAGATTTATTGCGCCTCTCTTGAAGTGATGTTTCGAGGTCAGCACACCACAGAGTAGAAAATTGCACTGGCCAGAGAGTTATAGAAGATGTGAAGTATGTCAGTTCCCCCATTAAATTAAAACAGTCTCCTAAGGAAAAAGAATCTGCTCCCCTTTCTTATATAGTTACTTGTGTTTTGAGACCAGTCCAACCTGTTATTAATGTGGACCCCAAGTACATGTATGAGTGGACCAGCAATAAATCCACTCCTTGAATAATCACTAGACATAGAGGTTCATTGGAATGGCAAAAGCCAATAATCAGTTCCTTGGTTTTGTTGATATTAAGATGCAGACAATTCTCTTTGCACCAAGAAACAAACTTTTCCACCTGATTCCTATCCTCTGTCTTAACTACTTTTTCAATTCACTCCATAAGTGAAGAATCATATGAGAGGTTCTGCAAGTAACATGACTTGGTGTTATTTTTATAGTCTGAGGTGTACTTTCAGCTTTGAACTGAAATTAAACTGAACTGAGGTCCTGGTGCTTCCTGTCTTGCAATATGGTTGCGAGACATGGACACTATCCAGTGACATGAGATGAAGACTGGACTCCTTTAGTACTGTGTTTCTCCGGAAATTCCTTGGCTACCATTGGTTTCACTTTGTGTCGAATGAGTGGTTGCTCATGGAGTCCCGAATGAGGCACATTACCTGCATTGTACGGGAGCGTCAGTTACGGCACTACGGCCATGTGGCGCATTTCCCCGAGGGTGATCCAGCTCATAAGATCCTCATTGTTGGGGACCTGAGTGGCTGGACCTGGCCAAGGGGTTGCCCATGTAACACCTGGCTGCGGCAGATAGAGGGTCATTTCCGGAGGGTGGGACTGGACCTTGTGTCTCCCTGGGGGGGTTGCAAACCGGGATCCCGATGTGTTTCGTCGTGTAGTGGGTGTGGCAATGCACTGTACCAGTGCATGCTCCCCAGCTTGACTTGACGTGATTTGAGGTGTACAGAGTGAAGAGACAGGAGATCGGACTGTTCCTTGTGGTGCTCCAGTGTTGCTTACATCTGTTTCAGAAACAAAGTCCTTGAGTCTCACAAACTGTGGTCTGTTTCACAGATAGTCCATTATCCAGAACATCATTGGCTCATTCACCTAACTGAGCTGTTTGTATATGCTATTGTAACCGGTTTCCACCACACGCGCCGTACTGCTGCGTCCTGGCCTTTGGATTCGGCTAACCCTCAAAGCTTCTGCGTTGTGATTTATATGCAACGTGCTGTACCAACCGCCATGAAAGAATTCTGCAAACACCCTTTAGTTCTTGATGTTTTCTCTTTTTTTATTAATGGTCTGAAATATTAAACAGAGATCATAAAAAGTGATAATTCAAGCTCTGTGAATCCTCCACCTCTCTCAGTAACACAACGAATACTGCACCAATCTAATTTGCAACGACATACATAACCATGCATAGCTCAGTAGACAAATAAAAAAAATAACATACCTGAAATATTAAACAGAGAACATAAAAAGTGACAATTCAAGCTCTGTGATTCCTCCACGTGAAACCACGTGAAAAGGCTGTTGAACGCTCACATTAACACATAACCGAAATTAATAGAAAAGCATTCAAAACATTTCAAAACAACAACTGTATACAAGAAAAATCATATTACAATTACTATCATATACAAAAAAAATTAACTTAAACAACTTAAAATACTTTAATTAATTTTACCATACAGCATGCTTACCTCCTCTTACAGTAACACAACGAATACTGGGAGAGGCTCACACTGATGACGTCACATAACACAACAAACAGAGTAGGGAAATATAACAGGACCACAACAGGAAAACATAAAACACAATGAATGTTATCAGGATTTGGTGAAGCTCCAAACAACTAAACTTTTTATTTTATACACCTGTTACACTATGTATAGATTAGCCCCTCTAAAACCCAAAGTCAAAACCCCAATAGAGCACATTTTTGTATTACCTTTTAACAGTGCATTTGCTCTAATCACTTAAGGTCTGAGCCTGGAAGAACTGTCCTTGTTTCGGCTAAAAATGTATGCATGCTAAACATAATTAGTCTTGTAAATCACACAATCTGACAAACATGTTGCTGCAGAATGTACTAAAGTGACATAAGCATTAGTAAGTTAGTGCCTGCGTTGATACATGAAGAAAATACAATGGGTATCAATATTGCAGGTAAATAAGAGTTTTGCTTTGAGGCAGTTGCTGCTTGTGATAGTAGGTTGTGATCGAAAAAGTTCCTGAGTTGTGACAATTGGATATAGTATGATGAAGAGCTTACAGTATATTGATGGGGAAACACAAAGCAGAATAGAAAAAGAAGGTGCGGAAATGAAAAAGGCATAGATGTGTTAGAAAACAATGCAATAAAAGTCATCAAGAAACTGATACAGCCGAAGTTGCAGAATCAATGTGTAGTCTGTGTGGAAAAGATGTTGTTAAGAACTTTTTCCAGCAAAGCTATTGTACGTAAATTTATATCAGGTGCACTGAAGAGAAGGACAGTGTGCAGACACTGATTAAAATATCTTAAGGTCAACAGTGTATGTCAAAGACACCTGGTGCTGATTTAGTGGGGAATTCCACGTAAACAATTCATTGCCTAATGTTTACACGACACCTCTGGAATTAATTGTGTTTGCCTGTAACATGATTCACTGATTGTAAAGTATCAAAAGTGGAACTAGGCGGTCAGTTGAAGATAAAGTTAATAACTAAGACTGTAATTGTTAACAATGTAACTACTAATTAGCATTACACAAATGATGATCTGACAAAATTTTACATTACTTTGTATCAGTTGTGTGGTTTTTTTTATTTTAAATATGATGTTTTCTATTTTAGTAGCATATCATTTCCTCTTTTCATTTACCTATACTGTAATTAGTGCATTAGTGCAAATTCAGTTGGATTCATTTGAGTTTGCTGGAGTGGTTGTCTGCAGTTTCACTGATATTAAGTTAACACTAAAGATAAAGGGTTAGAATAAGTATGAGGAGATGACTGGTGAGTTAAAAGCAGGCCGGGATAGTCTGGACATGTGAGGTGAAAGACAGAAATTAGGAGGAATTTTTACCAAACAATAATGGAGATGTTATTGACTGTTTAATGAAGTGTTAGTTTTATACATTAAAACAGTGATCAAATCAATATTGGTATTAAAACAGGCAGTAGTGTAAGTGTACATAATTTAAGAATCTTAAGAATGCTAAAATCTGTTTCATAGTCATCAGGAATGTGAAAACTATAATGCTCAATTAAAAAAAAAATACGAAACACATGAAATTTCTTCTTTGACGTAGTGCTCGCACATGCTTTTACTTAAACATAGTGCAGTGGTTCTCAACCTGTGGGGCGGACCCCCCTAGGGAGGCGCCGAAGTAACAAAAAGGGGGGCACGAAGATGTGAAAAAAAGAAAACAAGAATCACAAATATGAAAAAAAAAATCTGTTGAAACCAAAACAAATGAACTTAAACTACATTCTGATACTAGAACAATAAATATAGAGTTAGATAAATGTCGATAAAAGTTTAGTAAGTATAATAAAATATGCATCTACATTTCAAAAAAATGTTAGGGGGGGCGCGATTAAAACTGTTATGAAAACTCGGGTTGCAAATACTTAAAGGTTGAGAAACGCTGACATGGTGGATGCAAACATTTATAGAATTGCTGAAGAATGTCGGTGCAATTTGCTCATTTAATGAAATTCAAACTACTCAGAATCATATAAATGTAATCAACCTTTATTGTTATTATCAAGCTTGTGAGTAATGCAGAAAGCGCCCCTGAAAGAGTCGTCATGCTGTCTGTACGAGATGCTGCAAGTCTCGTGTTAACAATTTAGTTTAAATAGCATAAAGCTTAATGTAATTCTATCAGATAACAAGGAAATTTAACACCCTGTGTCCAGACAGAAAGTGCAATTGTGAGACTTTATGAGATTGGAGAAATTTCTTTGAGAGGACCAAGAAGGTGGTAATGTAGAATTTTTAAAGGTCTCACGTCAGTTTTTAAAAGAAAAGTTACAAAAAAGGATACTCACATCTTGAGCTTTGTCATAGAACGAGAAAAGAAATCATGCGTCAAGCTGAAACAACAAGGTG
Organism: Polypterus bichir lapradei; assembly: GCA_026402145.1. Taxonomy (NCBI): domain Eukaryota; kingdom Metazoa; phylum Chordata; class Cladistia; order Polypteriformes; family Polypteridae; genus Polypterus; species Polypterus bichir. Next base: position 20,819,587 of record JANRMT010062789.1, read on the forward strand.
ATCTGAAACAGGTGAATTTTGTTTTAACATTTTATTGAATTTATTAAAAGTAAATAACATTCCATACAAGCAAGTCAAACTTGACAAAACTAAGTTCAAATTTACCCCCAGACATGAGAAAGAGAGCAAAGCCAACAGCCAAAATAAAACTTATTCTAAAATATTATTGATTTGATCCTGCCAGGTTTTAAAACAAGTATTGAACAGATCCTCTAATTTGATTTTTTCCACTTTCAAATAGTACATAACATCAGTTACCCACTGAGTTTAACAACGTTGTCTGGAATTCTTCCAAGTTAAGTCTATGTGTCAATAATGAAGTAAAGGCAATTACGGTTTGTCTGTCCATCTCCACTTTAAGCCCCTCTGTGAGCCCACCAAACACAGCTGTTAGTGGATTAGGTGGGATTGTGACACCAAGGCTCTCTGAGGGGTGTTTAAGGATTTTGGTCCAACATGATGTTAATTTGCTGCAGGCCCAAAACATGTGGCCCGATGAGGATGGAGCTCGATTGCAACGTTTGCAGGTTGGATCTTGCCCTAGAAACATTTTGGACAATTTTAAATGAGACTGATGTGCTCTATGAAAGATGTTAAGTTGAATAATTGAATGTTTGGCGCATATGGAGCTCAAGTGATTTCTGTGCATGGCTGCCTTCCACTCCTTTTCTGACATATTGAATAAGAGATCCTTTTCCCACTGTACTCTGGGATCTTTGAAATGAAGGGGCTTTAAAATGTTTTTATATATTACAGAAATGCTGCCTGAGTCCTCAAGACTGACCAATATTTCTTCTGGAATAGAAGTAGGTGGGAGGTGAGGAAAATTGGGCAGATTTTGTTTAGCAAAGTTTCTAATCTGGAGGTAGTGAAAGAAATGTGTTCGTGGAAAGTTGGAAAATTAGTTTGGAGCGTAATTGATCGTAGGATGCAAACACATTATTCTATGTACAAATCTCTAAGTAATTTAATCCTGTATGTTTTACAAACATTAAAAATTGCGTACATTTGAAAGGGTTGAAAAAGGTGGTTATCGTGCAGAGGTGCCACAGTGAAGCAGGTGATTTTTAACGGGTGAATATTTCCAGTAAACCTTTGTCAGTCAACACAATTTGCTGCTGCATCTACAGATGCAAGTTAAGTCTTTACCATGTAAAGCAGAAGTCATGCATTAATACGGCCTAGAAAGGCTACCAACTTTTCCGGGCTTGGTTTCATTTAAGATGGAAACTGGCACATTGAAATTGTGCTTTGTGGTTTGCTGAATCAACATTTCAAATAGTATTTTGGAAAAAAAAAAAAAACAAAAGTCATGTTCTCTGGGCCAAAGGGAAAAAGGACCATACAAGCTGTTATCACATCAGATCCAAAAGCCAGCGTTGGTCATGGTGTGAGGGTGAGTCAGTGCGCATGGAAAAGGTAAGTTGCACTTTTGTAAGGTCACCATTAATGCAGAGAGATATACAATTGTTGGAGCATTATATGGTGCCACCCTACACTGTCTTTTACAGGGCAGTCCCTGGGTTTTCCAGCAGGACAACAGCAAACCACACTCTGCCTGGATTACTGGTGGCTGGCTGTGAGTGAGAATGTGTGGCCCATTATGAAGTGCAAATTACAGCAGTGAAGACCTACATGATGGATGAATGGAGGAAAATTCAACTGTTAAACTTAACCAACTTATCTCTTCACTGCCAAAATTCTTACTAAGTGTTATTAAAAGAAATGGTGATGTTACACAGTGGTAAACTCTCGACTGACCCAAGCTGTTTTGGCCATGAATGTATATTTTCAAAAGGACAGGTAAAACATCAAACTGTGTGTTTATGTAGTGCTTTCAATGTACTGCAAGGTGAATGAAATGTACAAATTAATCCTTTTTATTAGCATTTTCCACACTGTCACAACTTTTTTGGAAATGAGGTTGTATTATTTGTAGATAATTATGTTTTGTCCTTCAGTTCCCTTGTCATGTGCTATCGAGCAGACATTGAATCTTGGCAACACTGCAGATTGATGTTATTTGTAACACCCTGTCTTCTGTTTTAGTCATTAGAATTAAAAATGTGACAAAGGTAAGCCATGTTACAGCTGTTCTACCTTCTGTTCTCTTTTTTTCTATTTTTTTCCATCATTCCAGCGTCCTGTTGGGAATGTGAATTTTTCATAGTGTGTGGAAAATCAAAGTTTCACCCCAGTCTTCAGTTTCCCAATGTTAGGGGCATTTGTTTGTTTTTCTGGTGGTTCAGCAAGGTACCAGTTAAAGACTACTAAAGCATCAAGCTTTTCTCGTCTTGTTTTTGACTGTCCAGCTTTCTTATTTAATTAACCTAACATAGATGACCGTTACATGCAGGGTATGAGTATCTTTGTGCTTATAGATATTTTGTAGTTCTTTGCTGTTCTGTAAGTGAATTCCTTATCTGCTGCATTCTTTGTTGTTAATGATTGATGCCATGGGACCAAAACTATCTGCAACTTCAATATCTTCTTAGTCAAGTCTAAAGCCCCCTCTTGCCCAAAGCCACATGATATTGGTTTTTGCAATATTTAATCCTATATCCATATTTTTACTCTTTTCCTTTGTTGGTACAATTTTTGATACTTTTCATTTTCAACTGACAACGTAGTGTTAGTGGGTATCTTCAATTCATCCAGTTTCCCTTATTGTATATTCAATATACAAACTGAGCAGAAAAATATAAAGTGTTTTATAACTTTGGTAATAGGTAGCCAATTTGTTTTTGCACATTCTGTTCTCAGTGTTTCAGATTCTTTATAAATGTGATTTTATTTTTATGTGTGGTTACTTTGAATTGCATTCTTGTTTGCTTTTAAAGCACACTGTGATTTTTGTTCTGTTATAAATTTGATTATGGGTATTTTTTAGCATAACATTGCTGTTATGCAAAATTTAGAAAACTGCATGTTTTTTTTTATATAAAAAAGAGATGTTAAGTGAAATCTTGCAGTTTTTTGGCTATTTTTTTTTATCAGTATAAGTGAGCTACCAACTTGAATTTGTTTTGTTGCTAGTAGCTTGCTGGTTGGTAATGCATCTATTTGAGTAGCCCCCTTTAATAAATACAAGTAGAAGCAGGAGAGCAGTTTGCAAAGAGGTGCAGAGCAGGGAAAATACATGTTAAATGCCATAACCCATTAGTAATTCCTATAATCATATCAATGTTGCCTTTAAAATATAATTGTAGAGACAACTACTCCCATATAATTAGATGTATTGAAGAAGCATTGACACTGTCCTCACTGCCCAATCTATTAATGTACATTTAACCATTGGAATTGCCTTTTTTAATATATGCCATCCATTGATGTGATGTAATATATTATTTAGTTTATTTGGCCAAAAAAATGTAAACCACTATTATGGCTTGCTGTACCAAGATGGCAGATATCTGATTACTCTTAGTTTGCAAGTAGTCAATAATCTATTATGAGATTTCCAAATTTAAACAACTCTCATTCAACATACATTGTGTTTTTTATGGATTCATTTTAGACATTTCTGGATTCGTCTTTGTCATATTTGTGTTACATTTGGATTTGCGCATGCCCCGATTGTTTCTGATCAAAGAAGTACTCCTTAAAATATGTGTCTCTCCCTAGCAGACTCCAACTATCATTTAACCACAGACACTTTTAGTCACAAATCTCTATAGAGGCCCCTTAACCACCTCTTCGCTCTGGCAGAGGGCTATGGAGTACTTCAGCATTTGAGAACTGCCAATTTTATATTTGAATCAATCAACTACTTACAAGAGAGAAGGAAAGCTACAGCCAGGTGATTCAGCTGAAGATATCATCTTGTATTTTGTTTTTCAAAATTTCCTAAGATATACGTCTCATTTTTTTTTTAGCCATTAACAGAAAGCATAAATAGTTTTTTCAGCAAAAAGACATCCTCAGTTAATTGTTAATTATCCTTGGTATTTCAAATTTTTGAAAAATTTTGATATTTTTGGTTTAGCTTTGAAGTTGTTTTTTTTTTTTTTTTTTGAAAGACAATTTTGTGGGAAACCAACCAAATCTCCAGGTTTTGAAAGTGTGCATAGTTTGCCGCTAAAAGTTCTGTTCTTAGGATACTGTGCCTTATCTCCTCCCCCAACAAACCCAGCAACTCTTTGTGGTTCACTTTTTTAGTTTGTTACGTCCTGTGCTGCCTCCACCATCCTGCAAAATGAGTATGTGTCAGTGACAAAATTAAAAAAAAAAAAAAAAATGCTTCATCGACATCTAGACCCACACACAGGTACTTTTGCTCATTTTACCATATAGTGATTGCTGATAGCTTCCTAAAGCCAGATTCTCTTCACCACTCCTCCATGAGAACAGCATATGATAAAGCCTCAGGTAAGCCAGATTTTCAATTCTTTTGCTCTTGTTTTTTTTTTTTTTTTTCACTTTTGCAACAGTTGAGAATGAAGAGGATCGCTTTTCTCAAGACTGCAATACCACAAGCCACTTTTCATCTAAAGTCTTTCTTAGATCAAAATTTCTTTGCACTTAACCTGCCCATGTAAAGCCGCATTAGTTTGAAGGGCATGGCAGTCTCGGATGTGTGTAGTCCTTATATATGTTATACTACCTTAAGTCTAAATAAGGAAAACGTAAAGCATGTAAGCTACTTAGGCACAAATGTAAATGTATCACTCTATTTATGTATGGTACATGTAGCATTTCATGTTATTGTGTATTTGCTTTGCTAAGAATTAGTTGATGAATCAGTGCAAATTAGTGTCTGCTTTGTAATGGTAATATCCTCTTATAGTTAGAGAATCTGTACTTGTTTGAGAGATCCCTTCTGTCATAAGACTTCGATGTGAGCTGAAGGTATGCTTAATTTGCATATTCCTCAAAAACATTTTCATTTAATGTGTCTCCATGCTCTCTTGTTTTAGTGTCCTACAACTTCATGTTTTCTACATTTACCAATGCTCTGGTAAATGGATTCTGTTTTCTTTTCCTAGTTTATCTATCCATCCATTATCCAACCCGCTATATCCTAACTACAGGGTCACGGGGTCTGCTGGAGCCAATCCCAGCCAACACAGGGCGCAAGGCAGGAAACAAACCCCGGGCAGGGCGCCAGCCCACTGCAGTTTCCGAGTTTATTTAATTTCATTTCTTTGTGCTTACATTATTTTGCATACCTTTTGCAAACTGAAGTGTTTTATTACAAACCAGCTGTGAAAGTCCCAAATGATATTTAATTCCAGAACTTCAGAGGTGTCCGTGGGCAGTTCAAACCGCTGTGCTCTCCCCACAGGCATTCAACACAAATTGTCTTGCACAGTGTGCTTCTAGTGCATAACTACATGGTAAATTGAAATATTTTGAACGTTACTTTCTTTCATTTAAATGAAATAAGCATTGTAATGATAAGCATAATAAGCATCGACTTGTTCTTAATTTTATTTTTTGTAAAAATTGATTGATTTGTATGGAATGATTGTAATAAAATTAAAAATAAATTTAAAAAAAATAAATGAAATAAGCATAAAATATATAGTAGAATCAGGTGAATACATGTACATTTAAAATAATAATAGTAGATAACGTAAATGTGTACATAGTGTACACGTGTACATCTTAGTGCACATCTTGTGTTTGATTGTCCATAAAAGTAATAACTGCTTGCCATCTTAATTCATAATTAATCTATGATCATGTGTTGAAAGGCTGCAACAGAATACGTCCGCTACAAAGATGAAACACTCAACTATTAAAAAGGCTGATTAGTTATTGAAGCTGATGGAATTTTGCCCTGGCTTTGTCCTGAGAACCCAATGAGGGTAACATTTCACAGGAGCACTGAATGAGGGAAAAACAGTTCAGTTATACATTAAGTTCCACATTAATTTGTGATCTTCTTGAACTTATGTGCAGGAGATCAACATTTGGCTATGCAAGAGTTGCAGTATATGTAATAGATTATCGATCTCATTATTCCTGCTACCTCAGAGAGATGTTACCTTTGGGTAGGGTGCTATCTTTGTAGATGTAGCATTTTCTTCTCTGTGGACTCAGGTTTTGTATCAGACTTCAAGTGGATTTTGACTGGCAGCATTAAAAAGGTTTATCATGAATGAATGTGCTCTGTAATTAGCTGGCATCCTGTTTTGAACTAATTGCTGCTAGGAGAACAAATAGGAAAATGGATAGAGGAAAGGAAGTAAGAATGTTACATCAGCATCATAAATAAAAATAATGTTTTTACTTTCTCGTATAGGGAACATATTGTAATTGTTCAAAGATTCGATGTCGAGATTTTGATAAATCTCAACATTTTAGGCCTCCCTGACTTTTTTGTATACGTTTTAGTCTGAAAATATCATTTTTGGAATTATGTCTGTGTTTCTGTGTGTGTGTGTAAACATGATAACCTGACTTTGCTTTCACTTGGGTCAAACAAATTTTGCTTACAAGTATTAGGTACAAAATTTAGATTTCTATCAACTTTTGGGCTATTTCAGTTAACTGTGTGGTACATTACCTTTTATTCTTGCAGCTGCAGAGTCCAATTTATTCAGCTTTACTTTTATAACAATTGTATAATTGGTCAATATATTATTAATTTGATTTGATTTGTTGTAAATGGTTCTTTAATGTACATAATATAAAAATATAATCATTGTTTTTTTGCGGTTTACTCCTCAAATATCCATCCCCATATCTGAGTATACGAGAAAGTCGAGGGGAGACCACTGATTCTTTTTTTTAAGTGTTCTGTACTTCTAAACAGATAAAACAGGATAAAAATGAAGGTAATGACATAGAACCTTGCTGTATGGCAAGATAAATCCTTCACTGTACTGTTACTTTTTCCATACTTTCCAAAAAAATATTCTATTTTTTTAATAACAAACACAGTAATGTTGAAAACAATACATTTTCTAATGGCTGAGTCAAAAGCTTACATACCTAATCCTGGCAGAACCATTACATTTCTCACAATTCATCATCCCACCTCATCACAAATTAACTAGAAGCTGTCTCATTGACACAGAATGAGTTTCAGTTATCTCCTGAATGAAGATTTTTTTTTCTTAATTTAACATACAGTAGACCTGACCAGACCATTTTAGTGAAATTGAATGATATATATTTGAAGAAAATAACACTGTGCTATTTTACTTCAGAAGCTCAGTTAACAAAAAATAAGATTTCTCATGTCAAATTAACAATGTGTAATCAAATGAAAGCTGTTTTCCCTTCAGTTGCTGAAATAGTGGATTCATAGAGGTGATCCTTCAGGCTTGTTGTGACATTATGACTTTTGTGAGGTCCCTCAGTTTTTATAAACAAGACATTAATAAGTGCTAAAGTTCTGCTTCTGAGTTTTTAAGAAGTCCTTTGAAGTATTCTCAAGTGTTCATGATTATGAAAGTTTTGGCTGGTTAGGTTTTCCTATTGATCATAAAATATAAATGTTGTATACTTTCTCCAAACATGTCATATTTTATATTTATAAAGCTAGGCTACAAAATGTTTACTTCTTGTATATTTGGAATGAACCAGTTTCCCAGTCACTGCGGACATAAAATTCAAATGATCCACTCCAATTATATACAGAGAATGAAAAGTACAACATGCAATACATTTTAATGATATCCTCCTAGCAGACTGGCTCCATTTTCACATTAAAGAAATGAAAGATTATGATGTACTCTACTTAAAAGTTTATGGTGTCATATGAAAAGTTATCTTGTCTTGAAAATTAACAGTGTTTTGGTCAGCAATCTAGCAAGGCTAAATACAAGTTTTAAAATGGCAATTGGATAAGTATTATCACTTCAAACACCGTCTAAAGTAATGCTATGTGTTTTATTTAACAGAAACTACAGTGTAGCAAAAATATCTGAGAAATAGATATTTTCTGCACAATGATACAGTAAAAAAAGCGAGTAAGAAAATATAATTTGTTTAGTGAATGTTGATATACAAATTTCATGCTTATACACATTTATCAAGCTTTCAGATCAGTCAGATATTTTTATATTAAAAGTGTTAGAATGTAAATTATGTATTTGTGTGTAATAAACTATCATATATGTACAAGTACACCTTTTACACAGCATTACTGAAATGGCACAGCAGTAATGTTTTAGTGTATGTAGGGACTCATTGTGTTTGCATTCATCTATCTATCTATCTATCTATCTATCTATCTATCTATCTATCTATCTATCTATCTATCTATCTATCTA
>JANRMT010062789.1:20837811-20878614 GCA_026402145.1 Polypterus bichir lapradei
ACTAAATAAAAATTCCTTCTATTTAAAATTTAAATAGAACTTGAACAAATACGATAGTTCATAATATCCACGCAGACTTGCACGTAAGACCGGGAGTTATCCGTTTTAACAAGCAGCGTCTTGCACTGATACGAAATAGCTGTGTGTGTATATATGTAGATATGTATGTATATGTATATATATGTTTATATATGTGTGTGTGTATGTATATATATATGTATTTGTGTGTATATATGTGTGTGTATGTGTGTATGTATATGTATGTGTATATATGTAGATATATATATATATGTATGTATATATGTGTGTGTGTATATATATGTGTATATGTATAGATATGTATATATATATGTTTATGTGTGTGTGTAAATATATATATATATATATATATATATATATATATGACAGCAACACTCATCACTCACAACAGTGACAAAACAATTACATTGACAATCATGTTACGTTATTTTCAAAATGTTTCCTTTTCTTTTTCATTGCTTCTTTAACACACTACTTCTCCGCTGCGAAGCGCGGGTATTTTGCTAGTAAAGAATAAATGATGTACCAAAAATATTAGATAAGAACAAATTAGTTTGCATTTATCTAGCATAGATACAAAGGTAATAGAAAAAAGTAGAGTCCTTAAATATTCTACTGTATATAGATTAGTTTTTAAGTCTATAAAGATAAGTCTGAAAGTATGCTCAGATGACTGGAAAGGGCACAGAAAATTTGAAAAACATTCAGAGGCACAATGCCGGAGAAAAAAAACAAAACAAAATCTGCAAGGGTTCCAAGGCCAAAGACCACCCAGCCCCCACTGGTATTCTACAATTCATGAATGGGTGACAATAACAGGAAACCCTTGTGGAGCTCTATTTATCTTCCCAGCATCTCTGGTGGGTGCAGCATAATTAAGTCAGGGAGCACCTGGCACAGAATACTGGAAAAAAGAAAACACACAAAAGTAATGGATATTGACCAGCCTACAAAACAGCAAATCGAATTACATTTAATGAAAAGAAGCAAGGAATGCTAGTGATATTAGTAATTTCCTAAATGATCATGCAAGCCAGATTAAATGGTTTTTAGCAGTCTTTTGAAGTGTTCAGCTCTACTGGCCTGCATATCTCTAATGGTGAAGTATTTCAAATTTTTGGTGTGTAAAAACAGAAAGCTGCCCCACCAGTTCTTTATTATCGGAATATTGATCAAATTGATGTTAGAGGACCAAAGATGACAATTAGGAATGTAGAGAGGGAATCAGTCTAAAATAAAAGAAGGATCTAGAATAATTAGAGCCTTATACATTATACAATTACTTATATTTAGTATATTAAATTAATCCTAAAGGACAAAGGCAGCCAGTTCAATGATGTCAAGCCTGATGAGATATGCTTAGATTTTCTGTCTTCAATTAAAATTCTTGCTGCTTTGCTTTGGATTATTTGCAGTGCACATTTATCTATTTTGGTAAATCTGATAGGAGTGCATTGTAATATTCCAGAGAGCTAAAGCCAAAAACATGCATTAATTATTCAGCATCTTGCAATGATATAAAAGATCTAACTCATGCAGTGTTTCTTAAGTGAAAGAATCCAGTCCAAGTATGGTTAATGTGTGATTTGAAGCTTTACTTTGAATCTAAAATGATGCTGACATTCTTTACTTGTGGCCTTATTTGTAAAGCCAAATGGCCTACTTTATTTCTGAAGTCCTTACTATTTTGCTTCCTGCCAATAATTTAAATGTTTAAAGGTTTAAAGGTTGCTCTGTATGGATTGCAATAAAATTAATAAAGTATTAAAAAATAAACAAATAAATAAATGTTTAAAGGCACACGTTCGTGATGCAGGACAATTATGGTGCACCCTGGGAATATGCAGATGCCCACACAAAACAGTGACCAGGCAAGGGACTTAAAGCACAGGCTCCTGGTGAAGCATACCAGCGATGGCAGCCTCTGAGCCATGGTGGGCACTAGTATTAAAATAACGTGAGGCAAATACATAACAAACATGAACTCAATTAAATATATGTAGAATATTAATAATGGTGATTTAATCCTTTTACTTTAAAGACTGTATGTGCCCTGCCCGGGGTTTGTTTCCTGCCTTGCGCCCTGTGTTGGCTGGGTTTGGCTCCAGCAGACCCCCGTGACCCTGTAGTTAGGATATAGCGGGTTGGAAAATGACTGACTGACTGTTATGGAGTTTGTATGCCATGACTGCTATTAACAAGTGTATTGGTCCTTTTTTAATAAATGAAAAGTTTAAAATATAGTTTAATAAAACTAACCTTAACTTTCATTTTCACATATTAAGACTGTGAGTTACACTCATTTCAGATTATGTTTCCTTTTATGAAAGATGGACTTTAAAGACTTATTTAAACACTTTAAAGAAAAACTGCTTAAATTCTTTTAAATTATTTAATGAAGATCACAATGTTTTAAACAAGTTTTTGAATTTTCAGGAATGTAACATTTAAAATGAGTAATTAAAAATATTACTTGTATTTTCAGTAAACAAGAACACCATTGATAAAAAAACATAACATTGGCCTACCCACACAAGCTTTGATTGTTCTTATCCTTTTACTGCCTACATTCATAAAGAAGTAGTTTTGTTTTATCCCTCTTTTGTTTTATTAGGTTGAAATGATTTTGCTGACTTGATTGAAAAGACAATCCTGTTTATGGTGATGAAATATGTTGGTTGAAGAAGTACAGGTAAATATGATTAATCTAAAAATCAAACTATACAGACTTTTACATGATGCTGTTAATTTTTTAAGTGGCTGCTTACAGTTTAACTACTTAAATTGATTCTTGTTGTAGCAAGTATTGAGGACTCTGTGAGCTCAATAAATGATCTCTTTTCTTATATTTCTGGTCAGATAATATTTTGAACAGTATGGTAGCACAATTGATGGTATTGCTTTGTCATGCGTCTTGAGTTTGAATCCCAAATCTGGCTGATGTCTGGACGTTTTCTCTGTGTGACTCTGTGGAATTTCTTCTTGGTACCCAAGAACAATCCTAAGACAAAAAAACATGTGTATTAGGTTTAGTGATGACACTAAATTAGTCCCAGAGAGATTGTGGGGGTCTGCACAAGTTTACCCTGCAAAGGAATGATACTCCATTCAGGGTGGGCACCTGCTGTTCACCCAGTTCTGCCAGAATAAGGTTTGCCATTCCACAAAATGCAATTTGTAATATAAATGCAGGAAACCTAGCATAATAGACAACAGACACAGACAACCAGAGGAAGAGAACTGTAAGTGTTCATTAGTCTAAAGCAGTTTGAAAAATCAAGACCAGGCATTTGAGAATGAATCAAGCTACTTTTAAATGTATAACAAAAAATGTAAAAAAAACTATAGAGCACAAAGTGTCTTTATAATCATTACAGAAAGATGCAAGCAAACTCATACAAAATTGCCAAAGTCTCATGGGCATCTTCAAGGGTCTCCAGTTCGCTTACTACAACCAAGATCAATAATCATAATTCAGCAATGCAATCGAAGCCAAAAAGCAGTGTAGTTTACCACATAAGAGGATGAACAAGAGAAGACCTCCCAAGAGAGGACTTGGCTAATAATCTTTTTTTTTTTTTAAAGACTAAATGGATAATGATATTGAATATAGGAAGAATAAATTCTGGATAGATGATCTCATTAACCATAATACAATTTAAAACATCTAGAATACTGTGGCTGGAAGTTTGATTTTTGTTTTCTGTGATCAAATTTGTATTAATACACACATAATTACACAGCAATTAACTCTGGGAGAGGATTTATTAAACATAAAATTACCACCTTTAAATGGTGTCCTTCCGAAGTCTCAGGTAGTAGTAATACAATGGATGGTACCGTCAGGTTCTGGGAGGACAGGAAATGAAATCAAACAAAAGAAAGGCTAAAGAGCTACTAGAATTGCCAATGGGAAACCTCAGTGGCTGGGCTTCTGCATCATAAGTTCCTGGCATTAAAGAATTAAACCCCAACAGCAGCAGACTCTTACTATTGATTCAGTCGATGCCTTGTTAATATCTTATGTGTATGAATTTACAATTTGTAATAATTTGTTTCAGTGGTGCAGTGGTTACTGCCGCTACTATGCCTCACAACTCCAAAGAACTCATGAACACCAGCCCTGTCACAGTCTTCAGTAGTTTCTTTACCTTCCATAAACCCAAAACATATACAGTATATTTGGTTAGTTATTGATGCTGCATTTATCAGTACGAGCGAAGGACAATGTTTGTCTGAGTGTGTACTGTGGATGAGTGGCATTACTAATTGATTCTTTCAGTTCTTGCCCTCTGTGCTGTTAAGTAATTACTGTGGCTTTTCTGACCCTAATTTATTTAAGTAGGTTCAGAAAATGAGTAGAACAGTATTTCATAACAGCAACACGTAAGAAAATGTATACATGGCATAACATGCAGGTGCGTTCTGGGACTTGGTTAACTGTTTTGAAAGTTGGAGCATTTCTAATTTTCCAGTAACTTCATCAATGAGTGAGTTACCACATTTTGTTTGTTTATATATTTTTGTAACAGTGATCGATTTTTCCTTCTTTTTTTTTAAACATTTTATAAATTTTATTAAAATCAGTCAACACAGAGGTTCTCAAACTTTCTACCTGGAATAATTCTGTGCCCCCTGCATAATATAAGATAGATGAACTAACAAAGGTATGATACTCATGCGGTGTCGCAGTATCCTGTCATTTTTACTTACATAAGATTTGCATGTGTTCAGCTAACTTTCGATGAAATATTGGCAATTTTTTTTTTTTTTAAGTGCTTTAATAACTGTTAAAATGCCTTGTGTGATTTTTGGTAATAATTCTAATCCCAAAAACAAAGAATAAATTAGTTATTCTTATTGAATTATTTTTTTATGCAAAGAAACAATTAAATATGTTTTAATTTTTAAAAATTTCGTAAACGAGGTCACCAATGAAGTCAATCTGCGCGAGACGAACATATTTTCGTCCGACAAATATTATACCTTTGTTAGTTGTATCATGAAAATAACCCAATACGCAGTAAATTATTTAACTCAATTTGGCAATATTGACTATGCTGCCAATGTGGTGCAGTCGCATCGCATTATCACCTGATCTACTATTACCCGAATGTTCGCAACAGATACTGATACATCTTGAACTTTCTGGACTGAAAATACGGGACTATAAAGGCAGCAGCAGCGGCACCGCTTGTCAGTTAGTCATTACATTAGAAAATTAGAACACTCCAGACGAGAACAGGCCATTCAGCCCAACAAAGCTCGCCAGTCCTATCCACTTGGTTCCTCCAAGAAAACATCAAGTCGAGTTTTGAAAGTCCCTAACGTCTTATTGTCTACCACACTACTTGGTCTCTTATTCCAAGTGTCTATCGTTCTTTGTGTAAAGAAAAACTTCCTAATGTTTGTGCGAAATTTACCCTTAACAAATTTCTAACTGTGTCCCCGTGTTCTTGATTAACTCATTTTAAAATACAAGTCTCGATCCACTGGACTAATTCCCTTCATAATTTTAAACACTTCAATCATGTCACCTCTTAATCTTCTTTTGCTTAAACTGTAAAGGCTCAGTTCTTTTAATCTTTCCTCATAACTCAACCCCTGTAGCCCTGGAATCAGCCTAGTCGCTCTTCTCTGGACCTTTTCTAGTGCTGCTATGTCCTTTTCGTAGCCTGAAGACCCAAACTGCACACAGTACTCAAGATGAGGCCTCACCAGTGTGTTATAAAGGTTGAGCAGAACCTCCTTGGACTTGTACTCGACACATCATGCTATATAACCCAAAATTCTGTTAGCCTTCTTAATGGCTTCTGAACACTGTTGGGAAGTTGATAGCTTAGAGTCCACTATGACTCCTAAATCCTTCTCATAAGGTATACTCTCGATTTTGTGTATTCAAACCTAATATTTTTACTTCCTATGTGTAATACTTTACATTTACTGACATTAAATTTCATCTGCCACAAATCTGCCCAAGCCTGTATGCTATCCAAGTACTTCTGTAATGATATAACGGATTCCAAATTATCTCCTAATCCACCTATCTTGGTATCATCTGCAAACTTAACCAATTTGTTACTTATATTCCTATCTAAATCATTTATATATATTAAAAATAGCAGCGGGCCTAGCACTGACCCCTGTGGAACACCACTGTGAACATCGGCCAGTTCTGATGAGGTTCCTCACACCATCACCCTCAGCTTCCTGTGTCTGAGCCAATTCAGCACCCATCTACACACATCACCCTGAACTCCCACTTCTTTTAGTTTGATGCCCAACCTCTCATGTGGCACCTTATCAAATGCTTTCTGAAAGTCCAGATAAATAATATCATAAGCTCCACTTTGATCGTATCCTTTTGTTGCCTCCTCTTAGTATTCCAGCATGTTAGTAAAGCACGACCTCGCTCTTCTGAACCCAAGCTGACTGTTCAGAATAACTCCTGTCCTTGCCATGTGTTGCTCAATCTTATCCTTAATAATTCCTTCCATTAATTTTCCTTTGATGCATGTTAAGCTTACTGGCCTATAGTTGCTTTGATCTGCCCTGTCACCCTTTTTATATAATGGGATGATATTTGCCATTTTCCAGTCCTTCGGAATCTCTCCAGTGCACAGTGACTTCCTAAAAATATGTGTCAAGGGTTTATATCTGTACTCACTAGCCTCCTTAAGAACACGAGGATAAATATTATCTGGGCCTTGTGATTTGTTTGATTTCATCTTATTTAATCTGAGCAGATCTATGCCTTAGAAATGTTTTCTTTTAATTTTAATTATAATGCATTCATTGTGATTATATGCTTGCAAATTTAAATTTGAAATAAAAATGTAAAAAATAAATTTTGATGTCTTGTTTATTTATTCAACATTTGAGAACCGCTGAATTAACATTCCATACAAGCAAGTCAAGTTTAACAAACTTGAAACAAATCAACCCCCACCCATGAGAAAGAGAGCTAGGCCAGCAGAGTAAAACTTTAATAATAGTAAAAATATGCAAATAAATAAATGAATCAAAATAACTAGAATAAAAAAAGAGGGGAGAGAATCCGCTTCCTCAATTTAAATGCTTATTCTAAAATGTTATGGATTAGATCCTGCCAAGTTCTGAAAACGTTTTGTACAGATCCTCTAAGTGAGAATTAGATTTTTTTCCAATTTTAGATAATATATAACATCAGTTACGCACTGACTTTTTTCAATATTAACAGTGATAATAGAATGTAAGTATATTTGATAGTAGGGTACATAAAATACATGTTTTTGACAGCATTATACAATATCATGTGGTTGCAGACAGAGCCCAAATAGACTGATGAAGGCTGAAATACAGTAGCTTTCATGGGCAACAGAGTCCAACTCAAGTGATGTATTGATGTGCTAATGGTAGACGTTGGTTTAAAGGGTCCACGGTTTATTGAAGTTTTTAAATATAACATTTTTGAAAGAGGTACCCAATGAGGATTTAAGATCTGATTTGAAACTCCAAGGTACAGCTTTTGGCTTCAGTATGATAGATAGCAGATCACTGTGGTGCTTTGCTGATAAAGTATATTATCAGAAAAATAGCAAATCATAATGTTCCGCAGATAATGTAGTCGTCAGACTGATTTTAGTGTAACAGAATCCTGAGTACTGTCAACGGAACCCGGGCACAGACAGGCAGACATGTTGTTAATGCACCACCACACGTTTATTTACAAATATATACAAGTCGTTAAAGTGCACACAAACCCCTTCAAGTCCCCAAAAGTCCAGGCCTCTCTCACACACTGCCTTTTGTTCGGGCCGCCTCCACTCTCTCTTCTCCTGCTTTGTCCCACTTCCACCCGACTCCAGCCTCAAATGAAGGGAGGCGGCCCCTTTTATTTACACCCGGATGTGCTCCAGGTGCTTCCCAGCAATCTCCCAGCGACACGCCCCCGTGTGGCGGAAGTGCCGGCCGTATCCCCGGAAGCACTCCGGGTGTCCCTGCTCCTCTTCCCCCCAGCACTTCCTGGTGTGGCGGAAGTGCTGAGGTCCAGGGTTCCCAAGGCATCGGGGCGCCCCCTGGCGGTGACCACGGGCCCCTACAGGGTTGGGCTTCCAAGCCCTCAACCCGTGGCCCCCAAAGCAACCAGGGTGGCGGCCCCCACGTGATCCAAGGTGGGCGCACGCCCTCTTCCAGTCCCTCAAGGCGTCCCGGCCGGGTCGTCGCCCCTGGCATCACTGACAGTACATGCTTATTCACAATATACATGATGTGTCACCAGGTTACGACTAGAGAGCCCATGCCCGCTTCCATGCACTTCTGCCGAAGTTGGGTTGCTTACATTTTTACTTTTACAGCCATGATCATCATGAAACTTACCTGCTGAGATTTCAAGGAGCAGGACCAGTGAGGTACTGGGACAGAAGTTCCTGCAAGCACAGATCACTGCATGACTCTGTTGATAAAAAGATAAAAAATCTGCAGAATAGTCATTTTAAAGTGACCTCCTGCAAGGTAAATTTGAAACACTAAACTAATCCTCAATTGACTTTGCTCAGAATGCATCTCAGTTTTAATAATGAAAAGTCTGAAAATAGACCAATGCTTTTCAAGGCGAATTTTTGAAATTTCAAACATCTGTACAGTCTGATCTATTTGAGATATTGTAAAAAAATGTAACTTTCATGGCAGATTTCCTTGAAGAGTGCCCAATTTAAACAAATTATACCCACTTGGAGCGGAGTTATTTTATGTGGACAGACATACAGACAAACTTGAGGCAGCAGTAGGCGCTTTTCTCATTACATGCAAACACACCTAAAAAAGATTAAAAAAATAAATAAATCTAGCAACAATTAACTAATAAAATGCTTAAAATTCAATACTCTACAAAATGGTCCAAATAGAGACAAAAGTTTTATGACCAGATAGGTGGACTAACAGACTGATTGACCGACTGACTACATCAGAGGCCTATCTTACTACAGACAATGCACTTCAAAAAAAACCTTACAGGACTTTCTCTAGTGATGGTTATCTTATATCTACATTTTATTAGTTCATTGTTCTCGTCTTTCAGGGTTAATTCATCTAAGATTTATTAATTTTGCTAAGATTTGAACAAAAAGGTTGTTAAGATGAAAGAAAAAAATCACTTTGCTATCCCAATATAAGCTGGAGTATTTTTCAATTTTTTTGTTACACCCTACTTTCTCATGTAAAATTTGTGTCATAGATTTTACTGTGGATTAATAAAAAAAAAAAAGAAATCTTTTTAAGGTGAGTAGCAGAAATGTTGGCTCTTATTCCATGTCTTACCTCTCAAGACGTCTCAGGGAGGACAATTAAGCAGCATGGGAGCGTCAATCTGCCTAATTCTACGCTTGTGACAGGCTGTTATAGTTATATTAATTAAAGTTCACTGCTAAATATATGTGTACACAGTAGATGAGATAAAATATCGGAATTCCATAGACATATTTCACTATATATGTATGTGTTTCTGTACACAGTGTATTTGTTTTATTTCAGATTGTGTGTATTGTTAAGAATAAATTATTTCTTAAATAATGCCTTATAACAGCAGACAAGTTTACCTACAGCAATCCTGTTTTATACCTTAATCGCTGCTGACAGAATGCACACACAAACTTGCTGATGGGCACAATGTCAGGTCATTGACAAGTAGCAGGCAAGAACCACATTGATTAACAACAATTGACTAAGTAAAAGCAAATGAAGTAGTCGGCTAATGGTGACAACAGTGAAACCTCACTTTGTCATGCTGGATGTTTGGAAGGAACTGATTAACTGTAAATAACAGTTTGTGTTAAGAATAGAAAAGCATATATTCTGAAATGAAAGTGTACATCTTAAGGCTTTGGACAGTAACGTGTGCCATGTTTTTCTATTTTTCTATAATATGATTTAGTATGCTATGAGACTCCCAATCAAAAAAGCTTCTGTCAAAGTGGTTCTAAAATTTTTATTATAGCATTTTGTTGCTTGTTTGGTATAAAATTTTCCCCAGTTCAAATTCATGAATTCACGATTCTACTTATAATATTGGACACCTAACCTGCATAGACCAAGTTGATGTTTAATTATTAATGAACAATGGATTCCAGTAACCAATAGCTAACCCCTGTTATTTGCAATCTCACATGCTGTTACATTTTGATTTTTTCTTTGTTATTTGTTCCACGGTGGCAACATTTTCATCTGTTATTGATGTCATATTTGACATACGTCTTCCAAGGATGAAATTCTCTTGACTGTGGCATTAAGGTGTGTGTTATTCACTAGTGTTAATAGTTCAGTGACTGAACACTATTTAAAATGACTGAACAAGATTTTCAGTAACCCTCTCTTAAAAACAGACAGAAACTTGGAAGAGCCAAAGAAGTGCCTGTAAGTCTCATAGACATACTGTGTATGTCAGTTCCCGATTTGAATTTTATTTCTTTTTTTAGCATTCAGGTTTAATAAAAGATAGAATTGATTCTCTGTATTGAACATTTTCTGGTATTTTTGATGTTTCTTCTCCTGTTTATCTCCATTAATTAGTTTTTCTTCTTTTTTCTAGGCAAACATAACATACATATGTATGTGAACATGATGCAACAAATCTCAATCAAATATCCATATGACTACCAAAAAATGTAAAACCAAACTAAAGCACACATGCATAAGACATGAGGGACATTCTCATACCTAAACAGACATACATTTACAAATTTAAGACTAAACAAAACATCTGCAGGATATTTACATAATTATACATACATAAAAAAAACAAAGGTAACGTCATTTGGGACATATAAGATTCATCTCCTACATTAGGTATTTAAATACCCTTTCTTTGGTAAACCTGCAGACATATATGAGTGCATTTTTTTAGTTATTGAAAAAATAAAGCTGTTGAGATACCCTCTAGTTAAATATATTACTCATTTCACCACTTCCTGTTTTTTGTGGTTTGTTCTTTTTTAGTAAGTTTAAAAAAAATCAATCTCCTATTTACACACAAACGTAGCCTTTTGCCACCTGACAATATACTCATTTAATAGGAAATGTAATGCTTTCTAATTATCCGTTAAAAATCAATACTTATACAGTGGCACATTGCCAAGTGTATGCAGAATTCTATTTTCACATTAATGATATTTTCAAATCGGCTACCATTATTATATGTAAATAAAAATACCAAAAGATTTTATGACACATGGCAGAGTGCTCTGTGCTATGGGAGCTCGAGCGTCTCTCATAGTGCTCCTCAAGTCGGAAATTCTCTTCTCTGTCATATACATCAGCTTGATTCAATAACACATTTTAAAACTACCCTCAAAACTTATCTTTTCAAACTGGCATACCAATTGTAAGTTTTGCACTGTTACTGCCAGTTATCTTTGTTTGTTTGCTAATTATTGCTGTTTGATCGAGAGCGACTGTGGATGCAGAAGTAGGATTAGAGATGGCGGGCAGGGCTCTGTCGTGTGTATCCTATGGTCTTAGAATTGGTGGGCGGGGCTCTGTTAGTTGGTGGGCGTGGCTCTCTGTCTTGCTTGCTCTTAGTTAGAGTTGGCGATCGTGGCTCTCTGTCTTGCATGTGGTGTAAAGTCATTGTGGCTCAGAGGTGCATGTAGACTTTTGCACAGACAAAAGTGACTGAGGCTGTGTTTGGTGAATTGTTGCGTGCCTCGAGAGCGACGCTGGACTTGGGAGGAAGGTTACAGTTGGCATGCGTGGCTCTGGCATACTTATCCCATGATGCGGTAGGAGGGTTAGAGTTGGCGGGCAGGGCTCTGTCAAGCATATTCCATTGTCTTAGAGTTGGCGGGCTGGGCTCTGTCTTGCTTGCGCTCACTGTCTTGCGTGCCCTCAGTGTCTTGCTTGCGCTCAGTGTCTTGCGTGCCCTTAGTGAATTATATATATAGATAAGTTGTAAATGTAGAGATGTAACTTTGCCTAATTTTATTCATTTTTTATCTGATGTAGACATCTGCAGGTTCACTTCACTCTTTTATGTAGTCATGGAGGAAGGGGAATTAGCTAATCAGCTCTCTGTCTCTTTTTCTTGGAACCTTTTAAAGCAATTTCCAAAGTACACAACATACCAACATAACATTCTCAAACCTGCACAACTCAGTTCATAGTTGTTGAGGCTCAGAGCCTATTTAAGTACATTTGTGTGAGTTGCAGAAGGAGACCAGTCCCTTGTATTGCCCACTCTCATCAGAACATTAGAACACTCTAGACGAGAACAGTCCATTCAGCCCAACAAAGCTCGCCAGTCCTATCCACTTATTTCTTCCAAAAAAACATCAAGTCGAGTTTTGAAAGTCTCTAAAGTCTTACTGTCCACCACACTACTTGGTTGCTTATTCCAAGTGTCTATCATTTGTGTAAAGAAAAATTTTCTAATGTTGGTGTGAAATTTACACTTAACAAGTTTCCAGCTGTGCTGCCATGTTCTTGATGAACTCATTTTAAAATTGCAGTCTCGAACCACTGGATTACTTCCCTTCATAATTATAAACACTTCAGTCATGTCACCTCTTAATCTTCTTTTGCTTAAACTGTAAAGGCTCAGCTCTTTAAATCTTTCCTCATAACTCATCCCCTGTAGCCCTGGACTCAGCCTAGTTGCTCTTCTCTGGACTTTTTCTTGTGCTGCTATGTCCTTTTTGTAGCCTGGAGACCAAAACTGCACACAGGACTCCAGATGAGGCCCCACCAGTGAGTTATAAAGGTTATGGCACTATGGCCATGTGGCACGATTTCCAGAGTTTGATCTGACTCACTGGATCCTCAGTTGTTGAGGACCCAAGCGGTTAGACTAGGCCAAGGGGACACTCATGTAACACCAGACTACAGCAGATACAGAGTCATTTCTGGGGGGTGGGACTGGACCACCTGTCTGGGGGTGCTGTTAACCAGGATCCCGAGCTGTTATGTTCTTTGGTGTGTGTGGCAACATGTTGTATCAGTGTGTGCTCCCCAACCTGACCTGACCTACCTCCAGGGGAGTCAAGGTTGCATTCCAAAAGTGGGCTTGCATTTTTAGTTAATTGATTGTTTTTTATTAATACATTTCTGAAATTATTTTTTTTTTATTTATATTTTTGTTTTGTTAAGCCTGCTTATAAAAACACACGATCCCTGTGTAGAATGAATTTCATTACTTTTTCTTGATACAGAAGTATGGCATCAGCATAATTTTATTCTCTTGAGCTCTTTCAAATAGTGTTGATATATCTGTTGTATTAAACTACTGTAGTATGATGTCTATTCACCAATTAAAAATTAGAGTAAAAAGTAGAGTAGAGTTAATACATATTTATTATTAAAATAGTTAAAACTGCATTAAATAAGTTTTAACCTTTATAACTGGCCTGTTACTCAAATGATGCCTCATTTAGTTAGCTTATTTATAGTAGATAGATAACATAAACTAATGTGTTATTTGAACAGATTCCTTTTTAAATTTGGAAGAAAAAAAACCCAGAAATATTGCTTTATGTTTTCTCTGCCCTGGGGTCCCTCTCCCTTAGCTTTATCTGCTAGCAGACCTTTGTTTCCTTTGGAGGCACTAGCTCTCCGGAAATGTGTTCTTTTGAAATTGCGGCATGTTAAGTAACCAAGAAATATAGAAACATGATATAAAAGGCGATATCCCTCCAATAGTAATTACGATGGTACAAAAATCATGAGAGAAAAAGATATACTTTAGCTTTCTTTACTGACAATTTTACGCAGATACAGACGGGAAGCTTATGACAGACTCTATTAAGGTGGGATCTTGATTTATGCAGTCTGCCATCTTTCATCACCACGCTGAAAGGATTTTCCGGACGGATGACATAATCTTCCGCCTGACAGCTTCAAAGTGTATTGGCAGTAGGTCCATCCTTATGTACTGGTTGCTCCACGTGCAGGCTCTTTCTCTGGTCTCCAAACAAGGACAGGAAAGGACTCAAACTCCACCTCCAAAAAATACAGGAATAGCACAATGCCTACTTGCAGTTCTCATTCTCCCAACAAGGAAAGAAGATTTTGTGCTGACAGAAGACAGAAGTATACTATTCTGTCTTTTAGGCTGACTATACAATCCTCCAGTTGTCTTTGGCTATCTAGTCTTATGCTTGGCTGGCAATTCTAAATGCTGAGCCCCTGTGTACCATACTTGGTCTGCCTGTATGAATGAATCCATAACAGCGTGCACAGAGACAGTGACATTAAACTTCATATTATAACAAACATATTATAACACCTTCCACCTCAGCTCTTTATTCCAGATTCCAACAAGGTCCTTTTTAAGTAGCTGACTCGATTTTTACTACAAGGACACCAGGCCAGAGCTTCCTCTGTTTGTCCTAGGGACTCCAGTATCTCTGAGCCCTGACTTGCCTTTAAACATCTGGATCTCGGAGGCACATTGTCAGCATCCTCTTTTCTCAGTAGTTCAACACAATTTCTCACAGGATTCTGCAGTTATTGGGCAGATTCTTCTGCTTGTTTTTCAAGAGGTTTTGTGGTTTTCTTTCCAACTCTTTCTTGCCCCACTGACTGCTCAGATATACTGCGTATTCAGGTTTGGTCAGGATTGCATTATTTGCTTCTTTCCATGCTGTACCATAATGGTACCACAGCCTTTTTGCCCTGATTGGAAATACAGAGTGTGCTGCTTTCCATTTGCAATGTGTTTTCACATTGACATGAGTAGAAACTTTTCTACTAATAATGTAATTCACTGTCTCCTCTGGAGGTCTCCTACAGGACTTCACCATACCCTGTGCCTTCCTGACAGCCTCTTGCCCACTAGATACAACCTTCACATATATGCAAGAGCTGAACAAAAAGACAAAGTTCATTACGTCCAAGAGGAAGTTACTGAAAAGCAGAAGCCCTAGAAGATAAAATGTCATAAATGGTGAGGCAGATATTATCTACAAGAGCAAATAAAAACTGTGTGCTGCCAGAAACAAATTCTAGACAACTGAAAGTGTGATAGCGTTTACCTATGTACAATAAAGCTATTTTCATTAAGCTCAGATAAGTCAAAATTAACTTTGGAAAGTCCTGCAAAAAGTATTTTTGTTTGTTCTTTATGCACAGCTTTGTGTTTAAATCCAAAGATCTGAAATTTGGCACACACACACTTCTCACCTCAAGTCAGGTTTCTGACGTGTAACTTTCGGCTTTGCGGCACCAACAGGAGTGGCTTGGGGTCAGAGCAAATGGTTGTAACCCAACACCTAACTCTAATCTCCTATCAAATTGTGAACATTGATCATTTTTAGTCTAAACACAGGATGTTTTTCTTACTTTAATTTTTGTAGTTAAGCATGCAAATAATACCTGGCAGAGAGAAATAATGGTATGAGTTACTACTCTGTGATCCATTGACAGAGTGCTGATGGTGGAGAGATGCTTAGCATACTTGCCTTTCAACAAAGAAACTGATTTCATTCCCATGTGTACAGGGTGGTTTAGATCTAATTATGCAGATCCAGATCGTCTGGATGACTTTGAATTATGCGGGGACAATTCCAGTTTGACGCGAAGACGATTCTTCATGTCGGCAGTTCGCACACTTCTCGACGGTCCGTGATTTTTTGAGTGATCTTCTATGTAATAAGCGTAATAAGTTATAGCATAATGAAATTGCATAATTAGATCTGGACCACCCTATACTTTTTGGTATTTGAAATTTCATTTCAGAAAATACCATTTAAAAAAGAAAAAGAGAAACTTTTTTGATTTTCAACTTAAAAGGGAAAAATGAAAAATGCAAAACGATGACCTTTTTCCTTTTGTTCTTTCACACATCAGAAAAGAAAAATGCAAGAAATGAGAACGAGAAAATGGCCTTTATTTATTTTGTCTGGATCAGGAAGTTTTCGTAGGTCAACATTCTGGTCAGGTAATGCACCACTTGCAGCAAACACTGGTCACTGGTGTGTTGACTGGACCATCATCATGACGTTGGAACAGTACGCAGACGTAATTTTATAGAGAGCAAAACAAGGCCTGTCATCGAAAATTATATCTGTAAATCAACATATATTAGCTGTTTCGCAATAAGTAACAACAATAACGTTCATAAAAGAACTGCTACATCAATGAAGCAACGTTTGCAAAGCTTGTATTTTTACCTGAAAGGTGCGACTGCTAGTGTAATGTCGATCAACATGTTATGAGGAGGACTGTCCGCACGTGTTGTCAAAAATCGTGCAGAAGAAGTACTTCCAGTTTCAGACAATGAAAATGCGTCTGTTTGGTTGTTTTTGAGGTATTACACTTTCATTATTTGAATCACAAATAAATCCAGAAAAGTATGTGTTATTTTAAGTTTATGACTGCTATTTGTTACAAAAGAATTAAAAAATACCTTATTTTCCCTCATTTTATTCTTTAATCAAAAATCTAAATCTGAAAATTCCTTTGATTATCGTTTTTTCATTTTTGCTTCTAAAATGAAATTTCAAATACCAAAAAGTACACGGACCCCCATACATTTCTTTTTATTTCTTTTGTTAGGCATTTTGTCCACTGTATTTGTCATGGCTCCAATCTGCTCCACTTGGAGCAATATTGTGAATGAGTTAGTTTGCAATTTGGCTTTCTTTGAACAAGGATAATATAAATATTGTGTACAAACAAGTTGTCCGATATTAACAGCAGTTATGTACTGCAGCAAATTTATGGGTTATAAAATTTGGAGATATATAATTTGTATTAACATTTTACCTTTTTGTCTTTTTTATCTTCCCACCTTCCCACCTAGGCAATAGCAGGTAGCTCAGTTAGTGATTGGCTAAAGTTTCTGAAAGTTTGAAAAGTTTCTACAGTGCAAAAAAAGTCTGTTTTAAATAATTAGAGAAAATATGGCACATAACATACCAGTGTGACACTGATCGAGGAAAGCCATCAAGATCCCAATAACAAGTCCATTTATAAGAAATTATAGTTTGCTACGACAGAGATTGGTGAAACTGTGTATATAGGTTATGACATGCAGGGTTTCAAGAAATAATGTGACTGGGGAGAGAAACAGGAGATGGTTTTAATGTGAAAAACTGTAGTCAAATTCTAGCAAAGGTCAACATACCACAAAGTCTGATCAAAACTGACCAAACAACAGGATCAAAAAAGTTGAAGTGAAACTTACTAAAAAGAGGTCAGAACCAGCACAACAAAATCTAATGTAATGACCTACTTGAAAAAAGGCGTATTAACACTAAAGAGAAGGAGTTTTTGCATCTCTTGAGAGATAATTTGAAAATATGAACATCATCAACATTTATATACAACATCCCATGATGTCGCGAGGACAGCAGCACATTCATGTAATCTCTACCAGGAGTGTTGCATAAATGATGAAAAGTAGCATAGTAATGAAATATAATCTTGTAAATTCAATTCAAAATGCACAACAAGCCTCAAAAGAATATTGTACACATTAATAAAAACTTACACAATAACACAAATATAGAAATCTGAGAATATATTATGGGCGGCACGGTGGCACAGTGGTAGCGCTGCTGCCTTGCAGTATGGAGATCTGGGTTCGCTTCCCGGGTCCTCCCAGCGTGGAGTTTGCATGTTCTCCCCGTGTCTGCGTGGGTTTCTTCCCACAGTCCAAAGACATGCAGGTTAGGTGGACTGGCGATTCTAAATTGTCCCGTGTGGGTGTGCGTGTCCCGCGGTGGGCTGGCACCCTGCCGGGGATTGGTTCCTGCCTTGCGCCCTGTGTTGGCTGGGATTGGCTCCAGCAGAGCCCCGTGACCCTGTGTTTGGATTCAACGGGTTGGAAGATGGATGGAGTATATATTTTGATATGGTACTGTAATGCAAACTTGAGAAAGGTGCCAACGCAAATAAAATAGATTTAACCCTGGTAAACAAGAAACACACATTGGAGGTGCAAAAACATAAAATGCTAGAGCCAAAAAAAAAAACCAAACAAACACACAAAATTTTGTCAATATGATATCACTTAAATTGTCAAAAAAGAACAAACAGAATATTATTTTGCAATCCTGACAACAGATTGCTAGAAGACTGAATGAGAGATTTAGAGCACAAGTAGAAAAAGACAAGACAAAATGGTCAGATAAAATTTAATTTGTTGTCTCAAAATTAAGTGCTGTATGTGTCTTGAATGTTAAGTTGCATATTATTCTGAGAATTGTATCCTATATCGTGAAATATGATGGAAATACAATCATTACTTGCTAATGTTTCCTTGTGTCAGAGACCAGACGTCTAGTGCAAATTGAAAACAAAATGTAGCAAAGAACAGAGAAATCCTGAAAGTTCTCCTGATTGAGTCAGCGGGAGACATGACGATTTGAGCAAGGTACGATTTATAAAGAAATAGTGGCCTTGAGTATGCAGCCAAAACCAAGTAAAGTAGATTAAACAGAAAATGTTAGTCTTTCAGAGTGACCTGGTCAAAGTCAGACTTTAGGAATACGTGGCAGAAGTTGGTGACTGCTGTTTACCAGTTCTTTCTATCCACTTTAGCAGAGCTTGAGTACTTTTTAAAGAAGAGCGGTGAAACACGTTGAATGAAGACATTATTGGAGAGGGGTCAATCATTTTTTCTTTTTCTTGTGTTTTTTTTTTCAGTTTTTATTATCTTTGATATATCTACAGAAATTTGTTTTTCAATGTAGCATTTGATGCGGTGGACTGGCGCCCTGCCTGGGGTTTGTTTCCTGCCTTGCACCCTGTGTTGGCTGGGATTGGCTCCAGCAGACCCCCGTGACCCTGTAGTTAGGATATAGCAGGTTGGATAATGGATGGATGGACATAGCATTTGTGTTATTCAGGAGCAGTGTATCCTTTTTTAAATGCCTTAAGATCTTAAATAGCTTAACAAAGATCTTCAATATAACAAAACATGAGCAATTGTCAGTGTATGTGGAATGTGTGTCTTTTATAAACACAGTTAGTTCAATAATGAATGGGTGGCCTGCTCTTAACAAGTTCAGCCTAGGTAAACATTCTCTTTGAGACTGGCAGTTCATTCTGAATGCGGAGGAAGAATGCAATTATTTTGTGGTCTAAAGAAACTGTCTACTGAGAGGATGCAATTCTTGCTAAATGAAGCTTATTTTCTGTCTGTGCTGTAGTGCTTTTATGCTTTATAGATTCCCGGTTTATTCATTTAATTATGCATCTGTAGAGTGAAGTCATTTTCGGTCGGGATTTGTATTCCAGAGTCTCTTTATTGTTAGGTATGCTTTGTTTTTCTTACGTATTGTGGCCATGGCCATTACCTGGCTGGGACACCAGCTGGATGGAAGGACCGGGAGAGAGGGCATCTGCAAGGCACATTTGAGGGCAGCCTTCCTGGGCGGTTGTGGCACCATGGATTCTTGCATGGCATACGGGGAGTTGCAGTTTGGTTCAGTCTTGTTGGGTTCCTTGGGGGCTGCCAGGGGGAGTTGTAGAGCCCAACTTCCGGCTTTCACCACACCTGGGAGTGATTCTAGGTCTGATTAACGAGCCACCTGGAAAACACCCAGGACCAGCTAAAAAGGAGCCACCTCACTCCATTCAGAGAGCCAGAATTGGGTGGAAGAGGGCGAAGGTTGCTGGAGGAGGAGTGGAGGTGGAAAGAGAGAAAGAAGAGGGAAAGGTTTTTGTGCTGGACTGTGCATTTGGTGCTGCTGTTGTGTACTGTGCTCTGGGGAGAAGTGGAATAGCGCACCCCACGAAAAATAAAAACGTGTGCTGTGCAGTACTCGTGTCTCTGCCTGTCTGTGTCAGGTTAGGATGGCTGTACGCACCCGGTGGTCCACAGTAGATACTAGAGAATTCTTTAGTTGTTCTGGTAAAGACATTGATTCCTTTTCTTCCGGTCCGTGAAGTAGAATATCTGATCCTGAAACATCATACTGGTGCTTGCATCAGGACCGGAAGTGTGGTGCATTGTGCAAGTGCGTAAGGCACCTGAGACAAATGTTCCAGTGCTTTTTAGGCTGCTATAAGTGAATCCTCATTCCCTTCAATTCTTTTCACAAAAATCAGATGTTTAGTATATAGTGTATTTAGAAAGTATTTTATTCAATGCAGACTGATGGGAAAAAGTGGCACATTAATCAATTTAAAATTAAACCTGCAACTCAATAAAGTATGCAGAAATTGAAGGGGTCTGAATTATATATATTTACATACATTTAACTACATACATATTTATAGTATTTATATTGTAGAATGTATATATAGATACTCCTTTATCATTCTTTAAGTTAATATTGTTTTTTATCAGTATGCTGTTGCTGAAGTATGTGAATTTCCCCTTGGGATTAATAAAGTATCTATCCATCTATCTATCTACCTAGATTTTATCCATTAGCCCCAGGACATGCATACTGTATGTGTTGTTCAGCCCGGTCGCGTACAATCACGTACAACAGGCAGAACACAGGCTCAACACAACACCCGGTTTATTTACAGTTTTGTGCACCCAATCCAGTCACTTTTCAGCCGCCAGTCCATCCGCCTCCACTTCCTCCTCAGGCTTTGTCTTCTTCCTTCCGACTCTGGCCATTGAATGGAGTGAGGCGGCTCCTGTTATTCTGGTCCCAGGAGTGTTCCAGGTGGCTCATCAGTATTACCTGGAATCACTCCCAGGTGTGCTAGAGGTCCTTTATAGGGCTCTGCAGCTCCCCCCGGTGGCCCCCACGGAACTCAACAGGGCCGCGCCAAGCTCCATCTCCCGGCCTGCCCTGCGAGAATCTGTGGTGCCACAGCCACCTGGGAGGGCTGCCCTCTAGTGTCCCAGGCGAGGTATTGCCTCACCAATGCCCTCTCCCCTGGTCCTTCCTCTTTGTTGGCCGCCATCACAGTGTTTATCACCAAAATGTTCATACTGTGTATAACTAAGGCCTGGGATGGATTAGTTTTACCTCCAGGGCTTGTTCCTGACGTTTAAAATGATTTGGACATGCAAAGCAATTTCAGATATTAAAAGTAATGACATTTTTTAGGAAATGATTACAAATATGATTGGTTGCTTGTTCTTTCATAACCCCTTACAAACCTAAATAAATGTTCATATGGCTTGAACTGCCAAAACTTCTATTTTCATTGTACTCAGTACTCAAGTAGGGCAGTCTTGGCAATTGCGTTAACTTGACAAATTGAATTTGATGGCAGTTTTAGTGGTCATTGCTAAGACTTAAATTGGTGCAGTGATTTTTACAGTATAGCCAAAACATAATCCAAAATGAAATGCAGCAGAATGGTCAAACACAATTGAATATTTATCCAGTCATCTGTTTCCTAGACCCATTTTCTGCATGTCTTATAATAACATAGGTTTTAGTCCGAAAATAAAACAATACACTGTTAAAATCAAAGACAAGAAATATACTTATAAATGAAATATAGTCAAACACAGCTATAAATGTAACAAACTCATTGTAAGGAGACATTAAAACAGCAACAGTTTAGTGAAGGCCTAATCAAAGTATGAAACTGTGGCAGTGCAGTTTAAAACAACTTACAGTTGTACATATTTATTACAGTCCAAATAACATCTGACAAAGGCACAGATGAGGCTCTCAGCAGCACACTTTGATGGTATGGAGCTGAGCCTCAATATACTTTTTAAAAGAAATTAATCTTTTGTATACAGTATATGGCCTTGATGTGAAGATCAAAAGAAAATGTGTAATATATAGTACACGGATTTCACCCTTTTGTTTATTGATATGTAACAAAACCCAGGAAAGAGACTGTGAGGAGAAGGTCTGAGGTGACTGTGAGAAGCACCTAATTCTCTTAACATGAAACTTTAAAAATGTTTTTTTTATTATGCTAGTCTTGATTTAATTTACACAAATCTCACTAACAAAGTGCAATGTGTGGAACTAAATTTGTGTTAAAATGATGCATATGAATCATGTGACTCAGTGGTGGTGCAAACGGTAAATGATACACAATAATGAGGAGCGCAATGCACAAAAGAGGACGATGCCTGACGGTCACCATGCAATTTAATAACATATTGTTCTTACTTGTGCAAAGGGACCTGCTATGTCAATGAAGAATGAGAACATTTAAATGGCCAGAGTCAGCATTTACTAGTAAGTCCTTCAAAACCTTAACTAAAACATCAGAGATGGGAACTCTTCATACAGTCCATTAAAAGCTAAGTGATACTGAATATGACTCAAATCTGTAGAAACTTGTCAAGAAAGGGAGATTGGAGGTAAGCCTCTAATTTTTGAAATCTTTAAAGAGAGTTCAAGCTTTTTGGCAATGGCAACAATCACTGTTAGTTTAAATCGAATTGGAACAAAAGCAATAAAATGTTTCATTTATAATGTCAGTCATAAGGGAGCTTAATTAAGAGATATAAAACTCTAATAAGACATTAAATGCAAATGGAAAAACTGGACTTTAATTTCTGTGGCCAAGACAGTGAAGAAGGAAATGTTGCATAAACCATTCGAACATTATTTATTTATTTATAAAGCACTTTAAAAACAACATCAAGGCTGACAAAAGTGTTGTACAATAAAAAAAAAGAAATCCCAACATAATCGGACACACAAAACCAAAGGGTAAATGAAACAGAAACACATAAACACATAAGAACTGAAGAGATTCTTAATAAAAAGTATACAGACAGTCGACATATCATACTGGGTTAAAAGCCAGAGAGTAAAAATGTGTTTTTAAATACGATTTAAAGACAGCAAGTGGAGGAGCCTGCCTAACGTGCAACGGCAAATCGTTCCAGAGTTTTGGGGCTACAACTGAAAAAGCTCGATCACCTCGGAGTTTGCATCGTGCCTTGGGAACACGTAAAAGCATCTGGTCTGCTGACCTGAGAGAGCGAGACAGACGGTACGATCTTAAAATGGATTTGAAAACGAATTGGAAGCCTGTGAAGGGAAGCCAAAATCGGGGTAACATGCTCATCCTTTCTTGTGCCAGTTAAAAATCGAGCAGCAGCGTTTTGCATCAGCTGTAGGCGAGCAATGGAGGCCTGGCTAATTTCTAAAAGAAGCGCATTGCAGTAATCTAGATGACATTAGAAAATTTAGATGAGAACAGGCCATTCAACCCAGCAAAGCTCAGCAGTTCTTTCCACATAATTCTTCCAAAATAACATCAATTCTAGTTGTGAAGGTCCCTAAAGTTCTACTGCTCACCACACTCCTTGGGAACTTATTCTATGTGTCTGTGGTTCTCTGTTTTAAGAAAAACATCCTAAAGTCTCTGCGAAATTTACATTTAACAAGGTTCCAAGTGTGTCCACATATTCTTGTTCAACTAATTTTAAAGTAATAGTCTTGATCTACTATAGTAATTCCTTTCTATCATTGTCTCCTTTTAATCTCCTTTTGCTTCAACTGAAAAGGCTCAGCTGGTGTAATCTTTCTTCAAACATATCTCCTGTAGCCCTGAAATTAGTCTTAGTCACTCTACTCTTGATTTTTTCTAGCTGTGCTATCTCTTTTTTGTAGCCTGGAGACCAAAACTGCACACCGTACTCCAGATGAAGTCTCACCAGTGCGTTGTAAAGATTAAGCATGACTTCTTTTGACTTGTGCTCCATACATTGGAACGTTGTATAACCTAACAATCTGTTAAACTTCTTAATGGATTATGTACACTGTCTTGATGTAGATTATGACAAGTCCAATACGACTCCTAAATCTTTCTCATAAGTAGTACTTTCAATTTTCAGACCTCCCATGTTGTGTTCAAATGTAACATGTTTACTTCCTATGTGTAAAACTTTACATTCGCTTATATTAAATATCATGTGCCACAATTATTCATATGCATATATGGTGTCCACTGTCTAAGTCTATGTGCAATGATTTAAAGGATTCTAAGTTATCTGCCCATCCTCTTAGCTTAGTATCATCTGCAGACTTAACCAGCTTCTTATTTATATTCCTACCCAAATCATTTATTTATATTAAGCACAGCACTGAAACCTGGTGGACACCACTCTTAACTTCACCCGCTTCTGCTAAGGTTTCTTGAACCATCACCCTCTACTTCCTGTGTTGTAGCCAGTTATGCACCCATCTACAATCTACACCCTGAACCCCCACTTCTTTTAGTTTTATGCCCAACCTCTCAAATACTTTCTGAAAGTCAGGATAATATCATATGCACCCTTCTGATTGAATCCTTTTGTTGCATCCTGTTAGTAAAACATGACCTCCCTGAACCCTTGCTGACTATTCAGTGCAACTCCTGTTCTTGCCATGTGCTGCTCAATCTTTTTCTTTTTTATTCCTTTCATTAATGTTTGTGTGATGCACGTTAACCTTAATGGCCTATAGTTACTTAGATTAAGCTTTTTATACAATGGGATAATATTTACTATTTTCCTGTCCTTAGGAATTTCCCCAGTGTACAGTGGTTTCATAAAAAATAATGCATCGAGGGTTTATATATGTACTCACTAACCCTCCGTAAGCACTCAACGATAAATACCGTATTTACTCGTGTACCACGCACCCTCGTGTAAGACTAATTTTTACAAAGAAAATCACGAAAAAAGTTTTGCCCCGTGTACGATGCGCGTTGTGATTGTATAGGAAGCGTTTAGAGAGAGAGCAAGCACTGTCGAGCGAGAGCGCGAGCATGCGAGCGAGAGAGAGAGAGCGCGAGCATGCGAGCGAGAGAGAGAGAGCGCGAGTGCGCGAGAGAGAGAGTGTGAGTGGGCAAGCGAGCGAGAGAGAGCGCGAGTGGTCGAGCAA
This sequence comes from Polypterus bichir lapradei, assembly GCA_026402145.1. NCBI lineage: Eukaryota > Metazoa > Chordata > Cladistia > Polypteriformes > Polypteridae > Polypterus > Polypterus bichir. The sequence continues at coordinate 20,862,579 of JANRMT010062789.1, forward strand.
GCGAGCGAGAGAGAGCGCGAGCAAGAGAGAGAGCGCAAGTGCGCGAGCGAGTGAGCAAGCCCAAGCAGAAGAAGTTTCCTCATGTATTACGCGCACATTTTATCGTGTATGACGTGCACCTGATTTTCTAATGCTAATTTTTGGGAAAAAATGTGTGCGTGGTACACGGGTAAATACGGTATTATTCCTTCTGGTTATTTATTTGATTTCGGCCTCTTTAACTCAGCAGTACAATTTCCAAGTTCCTCAGTACTGTCTTAGTAGTCCCTTTTAACTCTGGGAGGTTATCCACTTTCTCATATATGAAGACTTCAGAAAAATGCAAGTTTAGAGCATCTGCTACTTCACTGTTTGTATATTTTAATTCAGCTTTACTATTTCTGATGCACTTCACCTCTTCCTTGACTGTTCTTTTACTACTAAAATAATGAAATAATCACCTTGGGTCATCTTTCATCTTACCTGCTATGTTCCTCTGTAACTGTCCTTTAGCTTCCCTGTTATCGTTCTTTATGGTTGCCCTCATGCTCTCATATGCCTTACGATTCACTTTGGAGTTATTGGACTTGTACACCTTATACGGTTGGTTTTCTTTTCCTTTCCAGCTACTGCATATTTTTTTGAAAAATTACTATTAATTCCAAATTTTCCATCCATCCATTATCCAACCCGCTATATCCTAACTACAGGGTCACGGGGTTCTGCTGGAGCCAGTCCCAGCCAACACAGGGCGCAAGGCAGGAAACAAACCCCGGGCAGGGTGCCAGCCCACCGCAGGGCGAACACACACACCCACACACCAAGCACACACTAGGGACAATTTAGAATCGCCAATGCACCTAACCTAACTGTTTTACATTATACGTAAAAGGTTTATAAATCTCTTCCTTTGCTCCTTGACTGTTTCTACACTTAAAAGCCTATTACAGTTTAACCCTTTTAAACTTTGTCACATCTGTTCAAAATTTCCTCTTCCAAAGTTAAACTTAACAGTTTTAGTGTTTCTATCCACACTCTTCCAAAACACTGAGAACTGTATTCTATTATAGTCACTTGACCCTGCTTGTTCAATCATCACTGCACCCTCAATTATATCCTTGTTATTGCAAAATACTAAATCAAGACGGGCTTCCCCCAACATTGGTGCTTTAGCATGTTGTGTTAAAAAACAGTCACTAATTACATTTAAAAACTCCCGTTATTGTAGTCTGCTATTTGCAAGGTTAGCCCTGTTAATATTTGAGTAGTTAAAATCCCCCATGGCTATAGAGGGTGCAGACCTATAAATACCTGGGAGTGCAGCTGGATGATAAATTGGACTGGACTGCCAATACTGATGCTTTTTGCAAGAGAGGACAGAGCCGACTATACTTCCTTAGAAGGCTCGGCGTCTTTGAACATCTGCATTAAGATGCTGCAAATGTTCTATCAGACGGTTAATAATTCTTTGCATTTATAGAGCGTTTTTCTCACTACTCAAAGCGCTCAGCAATTGCAGGTTAAGGGCCTTGCTCAAGGGCCCAACAGAGCAGATTCCCTTTTGGCATTTACGGGATTCGAACCGGCAACCTTCCGATTACCAGTGCAGATCCCTAGCCTCTTCTACACAGTGGTGTGCTGGGGAGGCAGCATAAAGAAGAGGGACGCCTCACGCCTGGACAAACTGGTGAGGATAGCAGGCTCTATTGTAGGCACGGAGCTGGACAGTTTGGCATCCATGGCAGAGCAGAGCAGGCTTCTGTCAGTCATGGAGAATCCACTGCATCTACTGAACAGGATCATCTCCAGACAGAGGAGCAGCTTCAACAACAGACTGCTGTCACCGTCCTGCTCCACTGACAGACTGAGGAAATCGTTCCTCCCTCACACTATGCGACTCTTCAATTCCACCCGGGGTGGGGGGGGGTAAACGTTAACACTACACAAGATTATAGACTGTTATACCTGCCTCGCACTCTCCACCTTGCACTTTTTAACTTGCACTGCACTTTTATTGCTCTTTAATTAATATTGTTTTTATCAGTTTGCTGCTGCTGGAGTATGTGAATTTCCCCTTGAGGATTAATAAAGTATCTATCTAATATCCCCCTCTAAACTTACCTTTTTAAAATTACTAATGAAATCAGAGGATGTGGAGACTGAAATTGGTGATACATATACAAAAAGATTACATAAATCAGTAGACGCAAACAGTGGAAAGCTATTAGAAGGCAACAGTAATTTCTTAATTGTAGAACATATTATTTTGGGGGTTCTGTGATAATCAGCAACTATACACAAAAAGAAAGTGGATTTTAACTGTGCAAAAATGTCCTTGTAGTTAGCAATAGAATCTTCAGAGACATGAGTATGAAAAACACTTTTTCCTTGTTTAAATGGTTTAAGTTATACCCATCCTGCCTTGCACCCTGTGTTGGCTGGGATTGGCTCCAACAGACCCCTGTAGGATATAGCGGGTTGGATAATAGATGGATGGATGGAAGTTATACCCAGTGACTTTTATAGACTTATTGTGTAAACCAGGTGGTAGGATAAGAAAAGAAAAGAGTACAGACCATAACAGAAATAAAAATGGTAAAAAAAGTACAAGGGAACTATCTATTGTATACACCATAAGGCATGTTCAAAGTCTGCTAAACATATTCATCAGAATAGTTAAATTGGTGTTTTAAAGTGTCTTATCAAATGTGCAAGCAGAACATGAAGGAGGGGTAGGTATAGTAGATAAGGCAGCCTTAGGGGTTGAAATAGTGAGATTGACATCAAATAAGTTTGAAGCAGAAAAACTTGAAGAACACATAATGTCCCTCATATGACATTTAAAATTTATAGATTTATATCTGCATCAAAAGGGTGATCTGAAAATGGTCTCAGATCTTTAGTACTTTGTCTTTATAACCTTAGTTATCGTCATATATATTGCCAGTGATGTCCCTTGCTGCTGAGGTTTTAAGTACCTGTGGAACAGTAATCCAATAATTTGAATAGTCTTACAGTGAGGCATTTCAAAACAGTAAATTACAGATAAGATTAATGAATGGGCTAGGTTTTAAATATCCTAGATACTAAGAAACAGTCTTCATTTTATAACATTTCTGATATGGAGCTAGCAGAATGCACATGAGATGAGATGTGCAAAGGATAAATCAGTTGCAAAGATACTGTCTACATTTGCAACAGTGGTGTCAGTTCAAGGTCTTAACATACAGAATTGTCAGTACTGGCACTTGTGAGGGCCCCAGTGAGAGGTGAGCATGGGTCAACATTAAAGGAGGTGAAAGGGTTACAAAAGCTCACTCTTTTAGAAAAATAAGATGTAAAAAGAAACTTAAGTTTGAAGTAGTAGAAGTGAAAAACCTGTGAACTGCTAAGCCCAGCAAAATAAAGTCAATGCAAAACAAAGCTAGAAATATGTATAGTTAATATTTAAGGTAAAAAAAGGTATGCATCTTCCATTCTCAGTTGTGTTTAGACTCCAGAACGTTTACATAAAAACATAAAATCTTCTCTGTCGCGCCTTCAGCTGGTTCAGACTGCTGCAGCTAGATTTTTGATTGGTTTGAGAAAAAAGGGTTCACATCTCCGCCATTTTAGCCTCTCTCTCCACCGGCTACCGGTGAGGTGTCGCATTGATTTTAAAATCTTGTTGTTTGTTTTTAAAGCCTTGCATGGTCTCGCTCCAAAATACACCTGTGACCTCCTTCACCCCTATGTGCCACCAAGAGCACTGAGGTCATCTAGACGACTGCTCCTTGTAGTGCCAAGATCTCGGCTGAAGTCGAGGGGAGACCGAGCTTTCTCTGTTGTTGCTCCACGGCTTTGGAATGACTTGCCTTTTCACATCAGGTCTTCACCCTCGATTAAGGTTTTTAAAAGTCAGCTTAAGACCAACTTGTTTTCTTCTGTCTTTCACTGTGTATAATGGGATTGTGGTGGAAATTATAATTGGTTGTTTTATTAATCTGCTTTTGCATGATTGTTTGTATTGTGTTTATCTTAATGCTTCCTGGGTGGCACAGTGGGTAGCGCTGCTGCCTCGCAGTTAGGAGACCCGGGTTCACTTCCCGGGTCCTCCCTGCGTGGAGTTTGCATGTCCTCCCCGTGTCTGCATGGGTTTCCTCCCACAGTCCAAAGGCATGCAGGTTAGGTGCATTGGCGATCCTAAATTGTCCCTAATGTTTGGTGTATGTGTGTGCCCTGCACTGGGCTGGCACCCTACCCAGGGTTTGTTTCCTGCCATGTGTTGGCTGGAATTGGCTCCAGCAGACCCCCATGACTCTGTAGTTAGGATATATATCGGGATGGATGGATTAATGCTTCCTTGTACTTTGGCGCAACCTCTGCTGTTTAAAATGTGCTTTTATAAATAAATAATCTAATCTAATAAGAAACATAGAATATTAATTTGGAAAATAAGAGGATACCATTCAGTCAATCAAGCTTATTTGGTTTTCTAATTGTTACGTCTCAGTATCTCATCCAGATACTATTTAAAAGTATTGAAGGTTTCTGCTTCAACTACCATTTGTGTGTAGTTTGTTCCAGATTCCCTCTTTGTCTTTATGTAAAAAGTTCTTCTCAGCTTCATCTTTAAATGTGCTTTTCCATAAGTTCCATTGGGGTTCAAGTATCAAGAATCAAGAATGTGATTCGCCATTTTAACTGCACAATTTTTGCTGAATCATCCTTACAGATGTCTTTGAGAATTTTGAAGATCCTAGATTAGATCCCCTCACAGCCCTCTCGACTCAGGTCTTGGAGTATTAATTCACTTAGCCTGTCATAGCAGCCCATACTTTTGAGTTTTAGTGATGTACAGTAGGTGGCTCCTCCACACAACTTCTAGTGAAGTGTTCCCAAAACTGCAATCCCGGTGTATTACATGTGTCCCTTGATTATGTTCAACAGTTTTCACAGTTTATAACTATGTTTTATTTGTTGTTTTAATTCATTCTGCACATTGTCTAGAACAGTGGTCCCCAACTCCAGTCCTGGAGGACCACAGTGGCTGCAGGTTTTCACTCTAACACTTTTCTTAATTAGTGACTTGTTTTTGCTCCTAATTAACTTCTCTTGAATTCATTTTATTTTATTTATGCAGCCACTTGGGCCCTCCAGGACCGGGGTTGGGGATCAACATAAACTACTTAATTCTTTATTCTTTTCCCACACAGTACATCTGTTGTACGTGATGGGCCTAAGAACCGTATTTATCTGCCTTCTTTGAAAGATTGTTCTTCAATCTATCATTTCAGTAGCTGCTTTTTGTTAAAGTTAGTAGAGGTTAAGGTATTGCTTTTTGGGTTCAGAAAATATTTTTTGTAGATGAGTAATTTCTTCTTAAATATTGGCCATTACACCTAAAAACACCCCTTTGATATATCCATGTACTGACCTGCAGCACACCCTAAAGGACAATGCCATCCAGAAATCATATTTTTATACTGTATACATTACTTATCATATGTGTTTTATAATGATGACCAAGAAAAATTTATTTTCATGTTTTCATAGATAACAAAGATTAAAAAAGTATATGACAAGCCAGGGGTATCCAGTGCTTTACAGTAGCAAATTATAAGAAAGTAGCTGTGTAAGCTCATGCTGTAAAAATCCCGGGGTCCTAGAAACTATTGAAATTGTCAGAAAAAATACGGAAATGTCGAGATATCAGGAAATTGAAAGGAACTACTCTGGGCACCTCTCTCACAAGAGGATTCATTTTGCCGATGTGCTCGCCTCGTTTGCGTAAGAGTTTCTCTCTTTTCTTGGCGGTTTTACTTTGGCAAAAAAGTCGCTTTCTTCTTCCGACTCGTTAACTTGGGGTCGCCTTGCTGGCTCTCTGAGCTTCATGCTGTAGTAACCTCGCACTTCCAGGTTGGTCAAACAGACACACACACTTCCACGCGTAGACATTTAGTTTTCTGTTTCCTCGGAGGTGGAGCCCTTACCCCGACTCCACCTCTCACTTCCGGGCCGGACAGACACACATACTTCCACGTGTAGACGTTTATATATAAGAAAAGTCAAGGGAAAAAAAAATCTTGTTACCCGTGATGCGTATTGCACATGTCAGTTATCCAGTTATTTGCCCACAATATGCAGAACATGTGCATGGAAGTGAATTTTTGAAATGAAGATCGGCCTCTTCCCCTCATTCTTTGGTTAAATGTCCCTCCTTCAGTTCCAAAAGTCAGTCCCATATGACGTTGGTTTCTTGGCACTGATAAAGTGTAGAAGCAGTGAGAGAACACACATGCAGCAAAGCAAAAATGAATACACTGAACCCATCCTTGGTGCACAAGATGCTCAGACTGCAAAAATGATAGTGCCATTTTACTCTGTCCATCATGCTGTCTGTCAGCTATCCACGAAATCTGTGAAATGTGTACTGGAAGTAATGCAATTGTATAAATCATATAATCTTATTTTGACTTAATATAATACTTCCAGCTGACTGAAAAGTGCAATTTTGCTTTTTAAGTTTAAACACAGAAGTGATTTTATGCCAGAAAGCAGCTTTCGAAAGCCGCTCATATCACAGCATCCCTGCCGTTCTCGCTCCAGGGAGAATGAAAAAGTACAAAATTGGAGAATGCACACAATTAAAAAAAAGAACATTTGTAAAGCGCCATTTTAAAAAATAGTTTCTACTTTATATATTATTTTATGTGCCCAGCTGAGTGAAATGTAATAAAGAAATCAGACACCATTTGGCAAAGCCATGATTGTTGTAGTAGTGAAAAATTATGTGGCATTTCTAGTGTAAGCAGCATTACTTAAAGCTACAACGTCTAGTCGTGGGGTATTTCAGATTTGCCAACTGCATTGCTGATTTTGTCGCTGGACCTTGTCGGTTTAAATGACTGATAACCTCTGGCCATGCCACATTTACTGATTTCCAACACAATCATGCGTGTCCCTTTTCAATAATAGCAAACAGCACCCTGACTGATGGGGCCAATTCTGTATGAAGAGTGTAAAGGCCCACCCTGACACAGACAGGCGTAGAACACAAGTTTCAAGCACATGTGAGTTTTTATTTTCTTTTTCCTTTGTAGGAAACGCCTTCCCCATTCCTCACAAGTATAACACACATGCATATTTTGTTCTAACCCAAACATGATTGGTTGATGCCTGTCATTCCGAGAAATGTTGGTAAAGAAATGTCTGTTTTTTTTGGTTTTGTATCAATCTCAGATGCTGCACAAACCTCTCCCTAATTGAATTCTTAGTTTCACCCACATAAATTTTCCCACACTGTATTGCGTAAATACAATTCTTTAAAGTTAATTTAAATGTTTGAAAAATGGGAATTTCTGTTTGAGTTATTTTATTTTGAATGATTTTTTTTTATTTTGAAATGGTACCACCCAAGCTGTTCTATTAATTTACCTTTTCTTATTGGTGCATGAAGCACGTACCAGTAAGTCCTTTAAATTTAAATTTCTTCTAAATACTATGATAAGTTTGTAATTTTGTAAGGGTGGGAAAATTAATTGACAATTTGCAAAATTCTTGTATGATTCGAATTGCATTTTGAGATAAAGTAAGGAAATTTACACTGTTCCTGTCCCATGTGAGGTGAATCAATATATGATATTAAACCAGAAGTATTTAATGAATTATTACGTACCTCTGGGTCAACCCCAAACTGCTGTCCCCAAATCAATTTCTGGCTATTCATAATAATAATAATAAGTTTTATTTATATAGCACCTTTCATACACTCAGGGACACTTTACAGTTCAATACAAGACAGTAGAAATTACATACATGAAGAAGAATAATACTCATTGAAGAGATGTGTTTTTAACAGATGTTTGAAATTAATAATAGACTTTTCCATGCGAAGGCTGAGACAGAGAGAATTCCAAGGTTTAGGGGCTATCACTCTGAAAGCTCTGCCACCCATAGTTATTAACCTGTATTTAGGTACAGTGAGTAACTTAGCGTCCGATGATCGTAATGCATGGGTAGGAGTGTAAGGAAGCAGCAGCTCAGGCAGATAATGAGGGGTTAAACCATGAAGGGCTTTAAATTTGATTCTTGAAGAAACCGGTAACCAATGTAATTCACAGAGGACAGGAGTGATGTGAGCAGATTTTTTAGTGTGTGTAAGTAAACGAGCAGCAGAATTCTGAACATATTGTAATCTGTTGATATATTTAGTCAGGAGGCCATAAAACAAAGCATTGCAATAGTCCAGACGGGTAGTGATGAAAGTGTGAATGAGTGACTCAGTATCTTTCACACTGAGGAATGAATGCAGATGAGCAATGTTGCGAAGATGAAAAAAGGCTGTCTGTACTATTGAGCTGATGTGCGATTGAAAAGTAAGAAGATGATCAAAGATGACATCCAAATTACAGACTGATGCTGAGGGTTGAACCAGGATCCCATCAATGTCAATTTTTAGCCCATGAAGGGTAGAGAGGACAGATTCGGTGCCAACTAATAAGATTTCTGTTTCATCAGGATTAAGTTGTAAAAAATCATCTGTCATCCAATGATTGATTTCCCGAATGCAATCAGTCAGTGCAACAGGTGGAGATGTTGCAGTTCCATCCAAAATCCTCCCCTCCTACCTTGTTTCAATTTCAAATTTAGATTAAAAAGGAATTCACTCAAATTCCGCCAAAAATCAAATATCTTTTTTGAGGAAAAATATGTTCACAGTCCCAAGCACAACACAATACTTTTCTTTCTCTTTCTTATCTCTTCTCCTCCACAGCAAGCTTCGTCTCCCAACTCTGGCTCTTGGAGTAGTGTTTGCTGGCTCCTTTTACGACGCACCTGGAAGTGCTCCAGGTGCTTGATGACTTATTTCCGGCAGCACTTCCGGGTGTGGGCTCAGCAGCAGCTACAGCACCCTCTGGTGGCACCCATGGATCCCAACAGGGCTGCATGAAACTCCAGCTCCCATGATGCCCTGTGGGAGTCCTAGGCACCACTGCAACCCAGGGGGGCTGCCCTCTAGTGCTCCAGGGCTCCAACTGTAGTCTCTGACCCTTCTCTCTTTTTTCCATTCTGTTATGGTATGCAAAACATGAGACATCAGACAGACAAGTTTCTCTTCTGTTTGTGAGGTCCAAAATACCTGCATTCCTCATTTCTCTTTGCTGCATTATATGCATCGCACTTCCAGATAAGTGTGCATTGTTTGTTAGCTCTCATGTACACAGAGCCTATCAATACAACTAAAGACAAAGTTAAACTAAAGTTAAACAATGAACCTTCTCACATACTCTTACACTTGAGGCACAGACATAATAAGAGACTTGCTTAGGGTCACACAGTGATGCAGAGGCAGGAATTGGAACTGGCAGTCCTGTCCATTGAAGTTCTTTAACCACTACACCATGCCATAATAAAGAACAGATATGGCATTAGGGGTGAAACTACAAGGAAAGACTGATTTGAACAACATATTTGATTTTCCTAAATTGGGGGGTGAAGCACCTAACTAAGGTCATGGAGTGAATTCATGAGACGATTGTCAAAATAGAAATGTATTGAAGAACCATTGCCTAAACTAAAAGGCCTGTTTAAATCTGTAACGCAATTCTTTTAGATTATTCTAACTTAGTGGTTCCCAAACTCGGTCCTGGGGACCCCCTGTGGCTGCAGGTTTTTGTTCCAACCAACTTCCACTTTTCATTGGTTTCTGTGTTTTGGAGTCAATCTAGAAATTACAAACTAAGTTTGGTAGATTTTTATTAAAATGTAACAAGCAGTTATATGGGGGAATATGTAGGGTTTTTTTAAGTCATTAATATTATTTTCAACCTAATTTTCATTCTGCTTTTCCAGGGGTTCTGATTATTTAATTGATTATTTACTAATTAGTGGGTCTGTCACTGAAGTCGTTGCAGCTTTCATCATCCTGGGTGTCTGCTATGCCAGTTGTTAATTGTCACTATTAGGATTAAATGAAGGGAGCAAACTACACAGGAAATGGGGAAAATAATAGGAAAACAACAAAAGAGAGTTAAGCATCTATAGCAGTGAAAGGCAACCTTTTTCGAGTTGCGGCTCACTAAGTCCAAACATTTTCTTTCGCGGCACACCTGAGGGACTGCCCATAAATAAAGTCGTGACGAGAATAAACTATGTATTAATTTTTCTAGATAAAATGTAATTAAAATTACCGTAAATAAAAAGCGAGTGATAATCGTTGAAAATTAAATTACAAGGAAGTATCGAATGCTTGCGTCACAACAAAATGTTTTTCGCCACAAAGAACTGGAAAAGGTCACTGAGCTTACAAAGTTTACTGTGTTGATCAGCGGTGTCAGAGCGAAAATAAGGTTAATTTTTCCATAGTAATACTCAGATGATTAAGTGGTAAGAGCTGCAGCTACAACGATACTATCTCGTCGGTAAGAGCCGAAATGTAGCTTTCGTATTTTCTCATTCTGTATTTGCTCTGCCTTCTTCTATCCGTACAGTAAACGAGATCTTCTAACAACGAGACTTAAGTCTCACGAGATGTGTTTTTGACACCGCTGGTGTTGATATTATGATGAATGTTGAACAGCGAAAATTTTAACTTGCATTCAAAATAAACACATTCGTTTATTCAACAATCTGATTAACCGTTATCTGTTTTTCCAACATAAAATATATTTTTGTAAACATTATCATTTTAATCAAAGAAAAGTTCAAAAACATTAGCAATTTTAAATATTTTACAAAAGTTTTCGCGGCGCCCCTAGAAAATTCCACGGCGCACACCGGTTGCCCAACAATGATCTATAGCTTTAGAAAAAAATAGAAATATTTTTAAATGTCTGTCTTATAAATATAAAAACCATACTGTTGTGTTTTTCTCATTGCAGAATAAGAGAAGAGTAAAAAAGAAAAGCTAATTAACTGAGATCACTTATTGATTATTATCGCTGATTGTGAATCTGGTTGGAACAAAAACCTCCAGGACTGAGTTTGGGAAGCATTGTTCTAACTCTAAATAAGTGGATAGGACTGGCGAGCTTTGTTGGGCTGAATGGCCTGTTCTCATCTAGAGTGTTCTAGCGTTCTAACTCATTTTAAGCTTGTAGTGAGAATACAGAATCCTATTTAGAATTCAGGACTGGGTTCCTTTTGAAATGTAAACATTCAGAGAGAAATTAGTAAACAGGATTAAAACTGAAATACATTCACACATTGTCAGAATTTTTATCAGTTACAAGAAAAACGTTGTAAGTAACATAAAACAATATGGTGGCTAGCAGCACAATACCCTGTTGCTACTATCTACTATTATGAATTGACATCTCATGATTGTCTTGGACTCTTTCTCCAATCCAAGGCACCTGAACCCAGCTGAAGAGAAAAAAAAACCCGACCTCAGAATTAACATTTGTCCTTGTTCCTCTTGTTTAATGGTGCTGATATGGTGCCTTGACAGCTGTTTGTTGTAAGTTAAACCAGCATTAAAGCTAAGCTAAATGTTTTTTTTCCTGTAATCTTTGTGTGTTTTGTCTTCTGCCTGTTTAGAGGTGTGTGGGTGTTTTTTTTTTTTTTTTGGTTTTTGGGGCTGGCGTTATTTATGAAGTAAAAGAACCTTTTTGATGTTTTAGAGAACCTGTGTACTCCACAATACACAGACATGCAGTGACTAAAAAAACAACTTTGGTGAAGAATAAGGGACTTTGGTTTACAGTTTTAGAGTAGCGGGTTTCTTAATACTGACAGTAATAGTGACACCTACATTCATATTTTGCCTGTTGCATGTGTATGGAGCTTAATTTATATTTTCACTACCTCCTTTCTTGTGTTTCTTTTAACTTTTTTATATATTCTGTACGCACTCTGAGAGTCGTATTAGTTAATTGGCATACACTCGTAGTATAGCTTTAAAGAACACACTTAACACCCCGATATAAACCGATTCTCGTCAATGGGCAGGCTTATGTTCAGCATAAATATTTTTTAAATACTGTTTTTAATGACCCCTCTCCTTGCAATGCTCAGTTTTAGAGAGAACATCTCAGATGCATGCACTACAACTTGAAAGCTGTGGTTAGCAAGATAAAAGTTAATATCAGTTGCTTGCCTCAACTTCACATTGTGTGAAATTATTTGAATCTGTTGCTACACATACACACACACATGGATTAGGTGTGTAAAGGTAGTTAACATTAACATGGGATAGTTTAGGCACACAGTTTTTTGGAGAAATCCATGTCGATTATAAATATGTTAATTGTGATATAATACTGTTCCAATCATTCATCCATCGTGCCACTGTGGTAATCTGATACAGAAATACTAGGCAACCATTTGTGTTCTTTTCCAGCTCTTAGTACTGTTGAACTTAATGAACTCCCCCCTCTAAGGTTGAATTACTCATCCTTCAGATCTGAGTATAAGTGCTCTGGATAAGTAACCAGAGTCTATCCTGCAGCAGCAAACACGAATCAAGAGCTAACTTTGGACAATGCACAGGTTTATCACTTAGCGTCCAGATTAAGAATGTATTCATTGCATGATGCAATCTCTTGTAATCTCTTGTTGTTTTGTGATGATGTAGTGTGTTGGAATAAAACATGTGGATCCACTGTCCTGAAATAAAAAGGAATTAACAGGGGTGAAGTCCACCAACATAATGATCGAGGTGATTATAAATTATGAACACGTGGGCACCGTGTACTGGGGGGAAATCTGGTTCATTCTGTTGAGTCATGGCCGAGGTTCACCACTTATTTGTGTGTGTATGGTTTTTTTTTTTTTGTATTTTTCTTATTTCAAAAAGCACACAATGCTGATTGTTGATTGATATTGCAAACTTAACGGCAACATGCAGGTGGATGACAGTATCTGTTGGCTTTTTCAAAAACGTATGTGTATTGATTAAAAAAAATGGAGAATAATGAATTTATTTGAGATTTATTATCATGTGTGGCATACACAGTATGAAATATACGCTTGACCAAGTGCATCATGCCAGCCTGAATCATGCTGAACACTATTCAGGATTAGACGAAAAGATAAACTGTAAAATGAAATCTGTAATGTGAGGCGAGGCAATAAAATTGTTAGAGGTGGTTGTTTGAATTGTTTGAAAGTGGTTGAGGAAAAAAAAAATATGTAGAAAGTATTATCTTCGATGACATCCCGCTTTTGTCGATGCTGCTATTTAAATTTTTGTGGGTACTGATCAAATTGTCCAGCACAATGCCTGATGGGAATTGTAGTAACCATGTCGGTATTGCCACAAAGTTGCCATTGAGATGAATACATGGGGAATGGGGAAAGGCAGTGTATGTACATTAAATACCTTTCTTCCTGAATCAATTGTGTGAATTTAACTGGTCGAGAAACTACATGGTTTAGTGATTGTTTTTGCAAAGCAAAATTCTAAGTTTTCCTGCAGAGTAAGTTCTGCTGGAATCATTGGCTCGTCACTATTGGCTAAAAATAGCCTGGACCTGGGCCCTGGTGGTCTCCCAGTTCCACGGTCTATGCACTTGAGCAATGAAGAGGATCAGCTGATCTGTGTTGCTGTCAGCATGTCCTAGTCCATTTCTTTTCCTGTCAGGTTTGTAGCAGGAACACACATTGGACCTGAATGTAGTGTAAATAAGTGGAGCAGGAACTATGGAAATGCTGTAAGTGAATATATCCAGCACTTATTTCCATATTCTTCAAAAATGGTTTGACTTATGTCCAACAATAACTGTCATAGGAATTGTTTTATTTAACTTGGATTTTTTGAAGTTTCCTCAGGGTGGTCCAGATCTAATTATGCAGATCCAGATCGTCTGGATGACTTTTTGATTCCAGTTCGGCGCAAAGACGATTCTTCATGTCGTCAGTTCGCACACTTCTCGATGGTCCGGGATTTTTCGGGTGATTTTCTATGTAATAATCTTAATAAGTTATAGCGTAATGAAAATTGCACAATTAGATCTGGACCACCCTATAGACCTATGAAGAAAAAAATGTTCAGAAAATGTAGAGGGTTCTTTTTTTTAATAAAGCTTAGAAAATTTACAACTAGCTGTTTGTCATTCTCTGTTCTGCTTGCTCTGTAATTTTCTTGGTTATGTTTTCTGGGATTGTTGACCTCAATGGTACAGAGAGCAGTCAGAGTCTCATGAAGAGTTTTGAGTTTTGTCACAAAGCTTGAATTTCTCTGTCCTTGCTGCCCTGAACTCCGTTTTACAATCAGTGTGGACTGTCAGAAGGCCTGATCACAGATAAGTACCTCTCATTCTGGAGGGTTTGTTTTGTTAATAGCTGCCCATTCTCTATCATGTTAAATTGATTCTCCACTGACCCAAAAGCATTGACCTTCATTATGTTGATGGATGCTTAACATGAATAGATGAATATTTTTTTAATAATTTTGTTAGCAAAATCATCAATTGAATTTGACTGTCAGACATGTGCCTAGTTCTACACTATATAGATGTTCTTTGTAAGCATATGTTATAGTTTCTGGTCTTGGTTTCTTTTCTCCACTAATGCATTTTAGTTTTTATATAACTTAAAAGAAAAGAAAATTACCAAGAATTAAAAGGACAAAAGAAAACCACAACATTTTTCACAAATACAGTCATAACAAGTACTCATCATAAATGCAAAAAGAAAGAAATGAAACAAGTTAAAGCAAGCAGACACTCTGGATTTCTTCTTCTGTGTAGACAGCCACGATTTCTGAAACCCCCAAGGTAACACCTTTAAAGCTTCGTCCATTGCTTACAGCCTCATGAGCAGTCTGCATTGTGGGGTATCTGAGTTATCATAAATGTGACCTCTGAGATGTAATAGTTTCCTAGAAGTCTTTAGTTGCTCATGAGTACATACTGAGAAAGAAAAGTTATATAACACATGCTGACACACAGACCAAATGAATCACATAAGTTGACAAGTAGTCTCGAATTGCATAATATGGCTGGTGCACATCTTTAAAGCACCATGCTCTCTTCATATTGACCATCTGCTCTGTGAATATTTAAATTCACACCTGGATAATTCATCTGTGAATGTTCTCATTAAATTCCTCCTGAAGGAGGTCTTACTCAGATCTTTCGCTCAGGTTGGGTTGCTGCTGTCCATTTACTATAACTTCACAGTCAGTTCTTAAGTAGTTTCTTTCCTGCCATCTGTGAGGCAAGATGCATCTGTGCCCTAGTCAGAAGTAGTTCTCACACATCTACGTTGATCATTCGTGTCTGTAAACGTTTTCTTGAAGTGTGCACTGTTTTCTGTGTCCTGTGATCTCTGTTGTTGTTGTATTTTTTTTTGTTTTGTTTTGTTTTTTATTTCACAAGTGACTTGATTTGCACATATCAAACCACAGTTAGGGGCAGCATGGTGGCGTAGTGGTAGCGATGCTGCCTCGCAGTAAGGAGACCTGGGTTTGCCTCCCACAGTCCAAAGACATGCAGGTTAGGTGCATTGGCGATCCTAAATTGTACCTAGTGTGTGTGTGTATGTGTGCCCTGCGGTGGGCTGGCACCCTGCCCAGGGTTTGTTCCTGCCTTGTGCTCTTTGCTGGCTGGGATTGGCTCCAGCAGACCCCCGTGACACTGTGTTAGGATATAGCGGGTTGGAAAATGACTGACTGATTAACTGACTGACTGAAACCAGTGTTAACATCTGTTCATTTACTACCTGGACAAAACCTTTGCATACAATACAATGACCAGGAGAATCGGGAACAAATGTTGGCCATTCGAAAAGCAGAGCACATTAAAGAAGATACTAAAACACACTGCAAAAATTCCTAGAAAATACAGTTTGAGGAAAATGTAAAGTTTATTCCCACCCTGAAAATAAGGAAATAAAATTAGAAACACATATTGATGAAGGCCACATACTGTAGCTGAAATGTGCCTCTAGCCTTCTTTTCTTGTTTCCAATGTGTAATTAACCTTTGCTTTTGCTTATTCTTTAGAAAGATGCTGACACATCTCTCACTGTCTCCACTGGATTCAACTTTTAACGACCCACCATGCCTTCCTCTCTTTCTTTCTTTCTTTCTTTCTTTCTTTCTTTCTTTCTTTCTTTCTTTCTTTCTTTCTTT
>JANRMT010062789.1:20881283-20907747 GCA_026402145.1 Polypterus bichir lapradei
ATAGATAGATAGATAGATAGATAGATAGATAGATAGATAGATAGATAGATAGATAGATAGATAGATAGATAGATAGATAATGAGTTGGGATTAGATAGTTACTGGAATATTCTACTGGGGATCAAGAGTTTCATACTTGTTAGAGAAGTGTATTAAGAGAGCTGAAACAGAACGAGACAGTAGAATAAGTGCAATAGGACATGGAGTAGTTAGAATAATTGTGCTAGTAGGAGAAATGTATGGTATTGGTGAGACAAAGTACTGACAGAGCAGAATCTGAAATCATAATTTAACTTAATGGTAATTGGGTAGTGAGTTGTATAGTCAATGATAATGCATATTAGGTATTAGATTATGAGTGCAATGAAGAGACTTTTGAAGTATTGCTACAATTTGTATCAGTATGGAGTCACACATATTTAGAGGGACTGTCTTTCTATAATTTGCTTGAACTTTCCTGTTGAGTCTGCGACTTCTCTCATCGCGCTAAGTACCATAGTTTTCTTGCGGTACCGATGTATTTATACAAATCCAAGATAGTGGCTGTGTGCTGAGAGCAGTAGGGCGGGGCCTTCCTCATTCACTCGCCAGCCTCTGTTCGAGTCGGTCTACGTCTCGCAATGTGTTGGAATGCACCTTGCCTCCACTTAGCTAGAGATACCTGTTTGTTCAACAGACATTATCATCTACAGATTGTTAAGGAGTAACGTTTCACGTTTTTGAGAGAGAGATCAGAGCCTCGTGTGTTTCAGAGGGTATCTGCTGATTGCCAGAGATATCACGGCCATGTGCTTTTCTCCCCACATTGGGAACACTCTCCCGTCAGAACTGAACATGAAAAGATACAGTGCCAGCTTTGACGTTGGAGCGTACCTTCCTTCCACTTGGCCAGAGATATCACTGCCATGTGATTTTCTCCCCACGTGGGGAACACTATCCCATCAGGGCTGAACACAATCAGATGTAGTGCCAATGTCTATTGATTTTTAAAGTTTGTCCTGTTTCTTTACTATGTGGGCACAACCACGGGGTACAGCTAGACTTCTTATATTAATAACTTTATTAGGTGATGGCCGATTCTACTTGACTTTCTTTTTGTGGTCCGCTTATCAGGCAGTTTTTAAGAAAATAGCATATTTTCGGTTGATTGCAGATGGTCTACTAACAAGGACCTTGAAAGGTTGAGAAATCCAAACTGATATGCATGCCTCCATTCTTTAATTATAGTAACGATTTGAATATATGAAAAACAGGTTACAGATGTAAGGGAAAAAAGATTTTTAAAATGCATCAGAAGTGCAGGTGACCATATATTGTATCTAAGCCTGTAATTCAAGTGCATGGTTGATTCAGACCAGTCTTAAGAATATCTGGTTTAAAACTACCCTAAACAAATCTTCAATGATGTCCTTTGTATTTCTCTTCATGTTGGGCATCTACATGCTCAGTGAAGGTCTGGACATAACCTGGAAACAGAAAAGACATTAGTCACCTAAGTTCTTTCTTCATGGCAGAAGGCAAAGATGGGAATCTGGAAACATGCAGGAAAACCAAACTGTTGTCAAAAAGAGCCAAAATCGGCAATTAGCGAGTTAGGCCATGGGAACAAGTGTAAGGCAAAATGCATGAAACGAGCACCATAGGTTGGGTACATGTGGAGGCTAATAATAAAAAACACATCAGAAAAGAAGTAACCAGAGGAAGCACAACAAGCAAGCCACAAATGAGTAAAGAGAGCTTGTTTAAATATTATCAGTAATCAGTTAAAATAAACTCCTATGTAAGCTTTAAAGTAGCCGCCACCCAGCAGCTATGTTTTTAATTTGAAATGAACTATTTATGAAGCAGTTAAACATGTGAGGAGATGTCAACAACATAAATTACTAATCCATAGAAGATCATTGAGATTTTAATGTAAGACACAGGCATTCCCCTGTATATTTCTTCTTGTTTTCTTAAGATACCTTTTTATCAAATCTGTTCATTGTTATTACTGTTTAATTTACTATTACTTTTCTTTCTTTGGCTTATTATTTATTGTTGTTGTTGTATGTGTATGCTGTTACATTAAGGGCCATTCAGCTGGTCCCTATTGTTTTTGTATGGTCAGTCTGATATATTTTATTTCTTTTCTGCTACTTGTCATGTCATTTTCTAACCACATAATCCAGACCAGCAAGCATAGGTTACAAGACAGAACTCTGGACAGGGTGCCCATACATCACAGGGGAAACACACACACACACATTGAGGCCAATTTAGGTTCACCAGTTCAATTAACCTACAAGTGGACGGTGGGAGTAAACCTGAAGAAACAAATGCAGACACAGGGAGAACATGCAAACTGCATGTAGGGAGGACCCAGGACAAGAACCCTGATCTCCGTACTGCGAAGAAGCAGCAGCGCTAACAATGCAGCACAATGCTGTCCTGCTCTGCTACCTTTAAATCATAATTCCTTTATAATGAAAGGAGATTAATATCTGTAAAATTGAACTAAAAAATAAAACATGCGTTAGGATGACCGTGTTTTTTTTTTATTTGTCAAATTCTTGCAGAATGTTTCCATTTAGAGATCAGGTCTATTGCACAAAGCATTCCATAGTTTATTGGATAGCACAATATTTATTTAAAAAACTGAAACACTTCTTGCATTTGTTTTCCCATTGTGGCTGCCAGAATTCTTCAAATAGTGCACAGTTTGTGTAATTTCAGTGCCATGTTTTGTGTTTTCATAGGCACTGTCATTTTGTGCATTGGTGCTACTATTTGATTTGTTTGTCTGGTTGCTGTGATGCTACATGGTTGCTAGGCACATATACCATGTGACTCATGACACCATGGAAGCCATGATATAAACGATGCCTGGACCAATTAAGATGTGGGAAGCTCCGCCTGCTCAGCAGCAGAAACCCCATCTTGAAGTAAGATGGATAAAGAGGAGCACTGCTAGTGTGGTTCAGGAGACTGGGTGGGCTGGAGGTTTAGCAGCACTGAGTTGTGATTGGAGTAAAAATGGGAAGAAGTGATGAAGAGAAGGGCGATGGTAGGTGATGGTATTTAGTGATAGGAGTTGTTTGAAGGAAGGAGAGTGTCAGGTATCGGGGAAAAATAACTGGCAAATTGAGGGGTTTATCATTCAGTGATGAAGAACATAGATAGAATTTAATTGTGACATGTTTCTAATATTAATTTGATTAGATTGACTAAAGATTTGAAAAAAAATATGGAGATATTGTGGGGGCTAGAAGGATGAGACACTCTCGATGTATTGTAAAGATAAGTAGTCTGAAAAAGCTTTTGTATTAAAAACTGTTTATGGCAGAAAAGTAGTACTAAATACTGCATACTGATCAACATTGGCTTTGAGGAGTAATTATGAGAGTGCCTCAAAATGAATCCATGCCCTAAGAAATAAATAATTTAGTGAGCAAATAGTTGTACATACTGATCATATGAAAGGGTTTCATAGTGGTGTAAGAACAGATAGCTTAACAGTGAAGATTACATTTGACAGAAATAAGTAGACAGATAGACAGATAAAATTATGGTTTTATGTGTCATACAGTTCAAGTCTATTTTTCCACACCCTTTGTAATGTTTTAAATATCAGAAGTTTGGTCACACAGCAACTGTGTGTAATGGTAAAAAGCAATGTTGCAGATGTGGTGGAGAATGTGAATGTGAAAATTGCGGAGAAGGCGTTAGGCCAAAATGTTGTAAACGTGAACGGGTACGTAACTTTGTTATTCAGTATTTCCTGTACATAGGAACGCTGTTGAAATAAAACATGTTTGTGTGAAAATGGGTATGTCTTCTGTTCTTCAGAAAGTACAACACGCAGCCTCAATGGAGTAGATTAACATCCTGATAGATCCAAGTCAATATGTAAAGTACATGATTATTTAAGAAAGGATTAGCTGAATGTAGATTAAATAAAACCTGTTTCCTTTAAACAGATGTGGTTAATTGCTCAGCTCAAACTAAAATTAGGACAGAAAACAATTAAGTTACATTAAAAGTTATAAAACAAACAACTACATATAAAAGATTTTACCCTAGATATTATAAGTGATGATTTACAAGGATGGCTGCTTTACAAGTAGGGTTGTATTTCTAATTCTACAATGGATTCCTAGCATTTTGTTATGTAATAGTCAAAAATGTAAGAAATGCATTCAAGTTTAACTAAATAAACTAAATGCAATTTGTACACAGTAAACATTGTTGGAGGAGATTTTAAAGCTCATAGCGTATTGTAGGATTGTATTGGTACAAATGTGATTTTTTAACTATGGGAGAAGGATTTTCAAAAATGAATGTTTAGGGTGCATTAATTACAGTAGTTTTATATATTTATATAAGAGCATGGTGTCTGCTATAGGCATCCCACTAGCATCTTGGGGTATGTTAAGATTATGTGAATATGAAGTGTGCAACAACACAAGAGTGGAGGGGAATCATTTCTCTGTTACACGTATGGGAATAGAAGTGTAACACAGGAAAGGTGTTGCTATCCCTACAAGAAAATTTAAAAAAGCAAAATGGAATATGTTTCAATATTTGTAATCCTTTGGTGTGGAGGATGTTAAGTTGTAATAGTTTGTGGTCTGTAATTAGTAATAATACTTAAAAATGTTATTCTCAGATCAGGGCAAAATATTCCAAAACTAATAAAAGAAAAGCTTCTTTGTCATGAACAGATATATATTTTAAAGGGCTGTTAAGGAATGGAAAATAGTCTGTGTTATTCCTACTCATCTTTTGTACAATATAAAGGATGTCAAGCATTAGTAAGAAAGAATTTTTAAGAAAATGTTTTGTAGAATATACTGTGCTGTGATAATACTGGAGAAGATATCCAAGATGGGAATTATGGAGTAACTGGAAGAGATTGGAGGGAGGTGTGGTTAGAAAGCTTAATGCTGCACTGGTCATGTATGATGCAGAGAATATAAAAGTAATTGATGCAGAGACAGACAGAATTATTAGCAAAAAACATCTGTCAGTGTACACATTTTAGCCAATTTAAGTAAAAAAGGAACACATCCCAGAGAAAACTTTTGGCAAACAATCCTGACATTAATGAAAATACTGTACATTGTTTGAAATGAAATGAGCTTTTAACAATGCACGTCAAACATCATTTGAGAAAGATTATATTTTTTTATAGCATGTTTTCATATTTATTGAATTCAAAACATATTTTAATTTTGGAATTTTTTTAATGTATTGAGTTGAAGGGTGACTTCCTTCTGTTTGGAAGTTAGTGGCTATTTATTCCTTTTTCGAAATCTGGTTTGATTCTTTCTGATCTTCCCAATTATAAGCTTGTTTTTACGGCTTCACGTGTATGTGAGATAATGGTTATAGCAAGGCTTTCATATTTCATGGAAAAGTGGCTTTATATCAATGTGGATATCTTAAAGGCAATGGATGAGTAATGAATGGACACTAGTGCCTTATCGCCCCAGTGTACCAGGAATTGCTACTTCTCTATGGCTTGTCCTTTTGGTTATAGTTAATTTATGCCTTAAAGAAAAGATCAAGCTGGAGAATGATTGTGTATTAGTGAAACAATTGGCCATGCAATCATACTGTATGCCAAAGAAAGAGAAGAGGAGGGGGGAGACAGTGGTAAAGACAGTGGAACTGAGGGTAGGAACTTTGAATTTTGGCAGTATGACTGGTAAGGGGAGAGAGTTAAAGGCCTAAGAGATGTTTTATGGATGTGGCGAGAGAGAACATGCAGTTAATGGGTGTGACAGAACAAGATGTAGAGAACAGAAAGATATGGAACAAGATGATCCACTGTGACAACACCTAATGGGAGCAGTTAAAAGAAGAAAAAGAAGAAGAATATATCTACTGTATGGTTCATATTGCTGAAAAGACCCCATGATTAGTCATTCAAGTGTTTCTGTGTATATTCAGGTCAATATCAAGACATAATCATCAGCTAATTTATCATTTTACATTTCTGAGATGATAAGTATCATTATTGCTTTGGAGTTGCTAGGCAGGAGTCCCCGTGGAGTATGATGTTTGCTGATGACATTGTGATCTGTAGGGAGCTGGTTGAGGAGAACCTGGAGAGGTGGAGATATGCTCTAGAGAGGAGAGGAATGAAGGTCAGTAGGACCACCATGACAGAATACATGTGTGTAAATGAGAGGGAGGTCAGTGGAATGGTGAGGATGCAAGGAGTAGAGCTGGCGAAGGAGGATGAGTTTAAATACTTGGGATCAACAGTACAGAGTAATGGGGAGTGTTGAAGAGAAGTGAAAAAGACAGTGCAGGCAGGGTGAAATGGGTGGAGAAGAGTGTCAGGAGTGATTTGCGACAGACGGGTATCAGCAAGAGTGAAAGAGAAGGTCTACAGGACAGTAGTGAGACCAACTATGTTATGTGGGTTGGGGACGGTGGCACTGACCAGAAAGCAGGAGACAGAGCTGGAGGTGGCAAGATTTGCATTGAGTGTGATGAGGATTAGAAATGAGGACATTAGAGGGTCAGCTCAGGTTTGGAGTCAAAGTCAGAGAGGCGAGATTGTGTTGGTTTGGACATGTGCAGAGGAGAGATGTTGGGCATATTGGGAGAAGGATGCTAGAGCTGCCAGACAAGAGGAGAAGAGGAAGGCCTAAGAGAAGGTTTATGGATGTGGTGAGAGAGGACATGCAGGTGATGGGGGTGACAGAACAAAATGCAGAGGACAGGAGGATATGGAAAAAGATGATCCACTGTGGCAAACCCTAACAGGAGCAGCCAAAGGAAGAAGTTTCTAGAAACTGTAAGCACTGAATGTGTATTTCTTCTCTGCCTTGAAAGATATTAAAACGATGTACATTAGGCTAGTTCTTGTCTTAGAAACTAGACAGCTTTTCTTGAGACTGCAAGGTCCAGGCATTTGAATGAATTTCTTATTATTTCTCATGCATCCCTGACCAAAATGAAAGAAATGAGGCTGTAAACCTTCCAGCTAAACACATTAAGAATTAACAGCATAAATGTGGTGCATAGCCCATGTGAAAGCCATGATTAAAAGGATCAGTTACTGTGACAGCAAAGTTAGGATGAAAAAAGAGAGGAAGTTCTTTATATAAAATTTACAAGATGGTGGAAGCTCAGTTGGTAAATGGATATAACAGTGGGGAAGAAGTAGTAAATGCACGTTTACTTCCCAAGAACACTGGCCGGAATAATTCTTTGTTCAGGATTATTAAGCACAATGTAGCTACCTGTAAAAAATTACACAGAAATGGTACAGTGTACAGTTCTGTATATTGTTTGACTGTATGGCTTATGAGGCGCAAAGGAAAGATCTGATTGATAGAATGATGTCTTTGGGACAAGAACCATTTTACCCTGGGGAGTCCTCCATTGTAGGGGCGGCACAGTGGCGCAGTGGGTAGCGCTGCTGCCTCGCAGTTAACAGACCCAGGTTCGCTTTCCGGGTCCTCCCTGTGTGAAGTTTGCATGTCCTCCCTGTGTCTGCATGGGTTTCCTCCCACAATCCAAAGACATGCAGGTTAAGTGCATTGGTGATTCTACGTAAATTGTCCCTAGTGTGTGTGTGTGTGCGCCCTGCCCGGGGTTTGTTTCCTGGCTGGGATTGGCGGTAGCAGACCCCCGTGACCCTGTGTTAGGAAATAGCGGGATGGATAATGGATGGATGGAGTCCTTCGTTGTATAACTCGGGGAGTCTTCCATTGTATAACTCCCATCAAAGTATTTCTAGGTGCTTATTTGAATTTTTTAAATGCATTGGGACTTTTGATATTATTTGAGATGTTTTCTTTTTGACAGAATTAAGGTAGATTTCTTGCATCTTTGTTCCATACTCCAGCTGGCTAGGTGATGGTAATGCATCTTATGATGATTAACTATAAGAAGAAGCAGAAGTTGAGTTTGAATTTTGTTTATGAGTAAATGAACACAAAAGCTTGACGGAAAACTTTTTTTTCGGAGTACTCATCTAGTGAGAAAATCCTGTTTCTGATTTTAGTTTTGTTTCTTGACTACAGATTTAGCAAACTCCCTTAAACCTTTTGACTAATCTCTTTACTGTCTGATTCTGGCAATGAATAGACTCCCTTTTCTAGTGATTTTTTTTTTCTTTATTAAAAATATGCTGTCAGGACTTGTAAGGAAAAATCCTAATGGTCACAACAGTAGCAAGTTCATCAGACTCTAAAGCCATATCAGTTTGTTAGGATTAAGCTTGGGCACTGCTTTATTTTATTTTATTTTTTGTTGTTTTCCTTAGACATTCCCATCTCATCATCTTTTGCTATACAATATTAATTATGTTTGAGTTACATACTTGGAAAGGCACTGAAATTATAACATGTGGTCTAGATGTCTTCATAGTTCATCCTGTTCTTGCGAAAGCCTCTAGTTCAGTCTTCACAGGTTTCGTATTTTTGGTGTACGGTGTTTTGTCTTTTTTGACATGTTCATGGACTCTGTCTGTTTTTTGGTTTTGATCCCTTGCTTTTTCTGCCTGCCTCTTTCTCCCTTGATTCGATCAATTAATCATCTTACCTTTTAGGAGTGTGGACTTCTTGCCTTTTACCTGCTTACCATGGCTTCAGGCCCTCATCCTGAACCCAGCCTGCACAGTATACTTGGAACACACGCTGTCTTCCACATCTGACGAGACACAGCCTTTCAATGCAGCAAAATATAAGAGTTATTACACCAACCTGTACCTTTTCAGAAATAAAAACATCTTAATACCCCATGCTCATTTCAGACAAAACTTTTCTTTAGGCAGCAGTTAACATTTGTGATATATAGAAATATAGAGGAAAAATGTGTGGAAAAGGCTAAAGGATAACATCAGTCCCAAATATTGCAAGGAGCACAACACACCTCCCATGTGGCTTAAGGGTTCCAAGTGTTGTACTCACATTTGGTTATCAATTTATTGCAATCACCCCTGTAATCACCTATTGTATAATAGATAGATAGATAGATAGATAGATAGATATGAAAGGCACTATATGACATAGATAGATAGATAGATAGATAGATAGATAGATAGATAGATAGATAGATAGATAGATAGATAGATAGATAGATAGATAGATACTTTATTAATCCCAAGGGGAAATTCACATACTCCAGCAGCAGCATACTGATAAAGAACAATATTAAATTAAAAAGTGATAAAAATAAAAGTATAACACACAATAACTTTGTATAATGTTAACATTTACCCCCCCGAGTGGAATTGAAGAGTCGCATAGTGTGGGGTCTCCTCAGTCTGCCAGTGGAGCAGGACGGTGACAGCAGTCTGTCGCTGAAGCTGCTCCTCTGTCTGGAGATGATCCTGTTCAGTGGATGCAGTGGATTCTCCATGATTGACAGGAGCCTGCTCGGCGTCCGTCGCTCTGCCACAGGTGTCAAACTGTCCAGCTCCGTGCCTACAATAGAGCCTGCCTTCCTCACCAGTTTGTCCAGGCGTGAGGCGTCCCTCTTCTTTATGCTGCCTCCCCAGCACACCACCGTGTAGAAGAGGGCGCTCGCCACAACCGTCTGATAGAACATCTGCAGCATCTTATTGCAGATGTTGAAGGACGCCAACCTTCTAAGGAAGTATAGTCGGCTCTGTCCTCTTGCACAGAGCATCAGTATTGGCAGTCCAGTCCAATTTATCATCCAGCTGCACTCCCAGGTATTTATAGGTCTGCACCCTCTGCACACAGTCACCTCTGATGATCACGGGGTCCATGAGGGGCCTGGGCCTCCTAAAATATAATGTAGAAAGGCATATTTTGTAAGGATAGTTTTATGGGTTTGATTGTGTAGAGTACCATATACATGTAGTGGATCATATACCTGATTGCAAGCTTCTGGAATAGCTGCTATTACTGGGCCATACAGAGCAAGTCGGTGTTACTTATAAACCTGCTTTTTATATGTACTGAACACGTTTATAAACTTCTCTTTTTAGTGAAGTGAAATTCTTAATCCAGTTTAATTTAAACTAGAAGCAAAAATAAAAGCACAAGTCAGAAACACAATTTTCAAAGTTGTTATTAATAAATGGCTACAGGTACGCTGGTGTTGGTCAGTTACTAGATGTATTTTAAAAAAATAAATGTGTTTTACACCTATTAAGTTTATCAGCTACTCTTGTTAGTGTGTTTGAGGTTCTAAATTCAGCTCATTCTAATTTAATAAAAAGTGAAGCAGACTCTTGAGTGTTCTCCAGTTTCTTGCTCTAATCTGGTAGCTAATTGCTATTGGTAACTTTAAGGATGACACCATTTTATCTATGTTGAATACTGTTAATGATGAGGAATTTTTTTATTTTTACAAAAATTAATTTTTTCTAGTTTCATACCTACTGCCTTCATACTCAGCTGTAAATTACTCCAGTGTGCCTTGAAGATCACAATCTGATGATGCCAGGAACACAACATTATTCACAAAAAAAGCAGAGATGTAACTCATAGATTCCCAGTCTAGACACTCTCCATACCTTGACTGTCACCTAATCATCTATTAATGAATATCTTCAAGAGAAGTTTCAACATTGGCAGTTTCCCACACTGCATCAGACTCTAGATAATACCAGAAATGCAAACACAACACACATTCTAAAAATGTGCATTGAACCAAATGGTATGCCGTGGCAGTCCAGTGGTCTACTTCCATAAAGCAGATGTAGAGAGGTTTGCAAAATTCATTGACACCATACATTTCTACAAGGACAAATAGCCAGGATGGAATCTGCATTGCTTCTGCTGGATCTGATGTTCATCCATCAAGCCGGATATGCATTCCAGTCCCCCAGTATTAACTTTCCCAGTGAGGCTAATAAACATGATCTCTCAGTCACCAGAACACCTCTTTGAGCTTCCATTTTTAACAGGCGGCAACCACCGCAGTATTCCAAATGCAAGGCACTCTCCATATCTTTGACCAATGAAGAAGCATGTTAGGAAAAGAAAATCACAATACTCAATGATTTCACCATTTCTGTTCAGACCATATCTACCCTTTCAGCCTTAGTAAGAAGTACAGTAGTATGGGAGGACTTTGACTTTGCTAATGTCTCTTTGGACTGAGTTAGTTGTGGTGGTTTTGACATTTAGTAAGAATACCAGTAAGAGTACCAGGAAAGGCAAAGGAGGGATTATATATCTTTACTGAATCTGAAGTATGTATGAATTAATTCCCCGCAGAATCTATAAACTTTTCTGAGCATAGGGTGACTTGGTCTGTCCAACTCAGCATGCAGCCCTTGTGACACACTCCATGAAAACCAGATTGAAAGTGGAGTCAATCAAATTGTTCTCCTATGGCTGTTATGTTACAACTGGGGTTTGTTCCCCAGCTCATGTTTTTTTTTTCTTTTTGTGTCTTATTTGTTAATTTTAATGTATTATTTTTCATGTGTCATTATGTATTTTTGTTAATATTGTTACGTTTATTATTTGGTATGTATGTATTGTGCTACTGTGTTCTCCTATTTTCCTTGTGCTTTGTGGATGGAACTCCAAGAGGCAGGACAACCCTGATGTCAGAAGAAATTCCAATGTTAGAAGCCCTTTTAGACTATAATATCGATGAAACTATTTTAAAAAAATCGGGAGTGGTCTCCCCTTGACTTTCTCGTATACTCAGATATGGAGATGGATATTTGAAGAGTAAACCATAAGACAATGATTATATTTTTATATTATGTACATTAAATAACCATCAAAAACAAATCTAATCAAATTAATAATATATTGAACAATTATTATAAAAGTAAAGTTGAATAAATTGGACTCCGCAGCTGCATGAATAAAAGGTAAAATACCACTTCTGGTTAACGGAAATAGCCCAAAAGTTGAAAGAAATCTACGCTTTGTACCTAATACTGTATGCAAAATTTGGTTGACCTAAGGGAAAGCGTACTCAAGTTATCGTGTTTACACACACACAGCGACAGACACAAATATATAATTCCAAAAATGGTATTTTCGGACTCAGGGAGTTGAATCAAAATCTTAAAATTGAATTTTTGGAGGATTCCAATACTTTCCATATACTTTTTTTACGAGAAATTCAGAGGTCTAAAATGCTGAGATTCATCAAAATCTCGACATTAAATCTTTGGACGATTACAGTACATTCCCTATACTTCGTATATGAGAAAGTAAAAACATTGAAGAA
This sequence comes from Polypterus bichir lapradei, assembly GCA_026402145.1. Classification (NCBI taxonomy): domain Eukaryota; kingdom Metazoa; phylum Chordata; class Cladistia; order Polypteriformes; family Polypteridae; genus Polypterus; species Polypterus bichir. The sequence goes on from JANRMT010062789.1 coordinate 20,893,455, forward strand.
TTGGTGCAATGGACTAATTACCTACACTGGATGTCTATATGATGAAATTCCATCCATCCATCCATCCATTATCTAACCCGCTATATCCTAACTACAGCGTCACGGGGGTCTGCTGGAGCCAATCCTAGCCAACACAGGGCGCAAGGCAGGAAACAAACCCCGGGCAGGGTGACAGCCCACCGCAGGGCACACACACACACCAAGCACACACTAGGGACAATTTAGAATCGCCAATGCACCTAACCTTCATGTCTTTGGACTGTGGGAGGAAACTGGAGCACCTGGAGGAAACCCACGCAGACACGGGGAGAGCATGCAAACTCCATGCAGGGAGGACCTGGTAAGCAAACCCGGGTCTCCTAACTGCGAGGCAGCAGCAGCGCTACCCACTACGCCACCGTGCTGCCCCGTTGAAATTCCAGCTGAGTCAATATAACACTTTTTTATGCAGTTTAAAAGTACAACAAATTGCAGATCTATATGGTGTATCAAAGAAGATGATCACAAGGCGAATGAGCCAGTGTGAGAAATGCTGAGCTGCACCTGTATCAGTTTAGACACTTTGACACTGTGAGCTCGGGTCCAAACACCATCAGGCTAACACCAGCACTTTGTCCAAACACACGTTTATTAAATACAAAATAAGTCCCACACAACACACAGTGCCCCCAGCACCAATCACCCTCCACAGACCTTTCTCTTCCTGTCCGTGGGGCGCCTTTCCTCTCCTCACAGGGGCTTCGTCCTGCTCCCACTCCCGACTCTAGCTCCCTGATTGGAGTGAAGCAGCCCCTTTTATTCCCACCCGGATGTGCTCCAGGTGCCTGATGACACTCTTCCGGCAGCACTTCCTGGTGTGGCGGAAGTGCTGCCCTTGCTGGAAGGATCTTCCCTCACTTTCCCAGGCGTGGCGGAAGTGTCAATCTCCTGGGCTCCACGACGCTCAGGGCGCCCCCTAGCAGTGGCCAAGGGCTCCATTGGGCTTGAGCCTCCTTGCTCCTTCCCCGTGGTCCCCTCAACATCCAGGGCAGTTGCCCCCTCGTGGCCTGGGGGACGTAAAGACCACCTCCTGGTCCTTCCAGGCGTCCCGGCTGAGTGTGACCCCCCAGCCTCCTGTGACAACACATAAAGTCCAAAGCAGCGTCAATTAATATTTTGAACTGAATATTTGACCCTTGTTTTTACAACTTTACAGCTCTGATCAGTGGCACACATGATACTTTCTTATCTACCACATTGATCTGTAATATTTAGCAGGCACTTTAAAAGGTTTTAATCTCATTTGGCCATCAGACATTTAGCACTTTTATGATAATGAGGTTATATATACTTATGACACCTCCCAAGGGAGACGTCCAGGGGACATCCAAATCAACTGGCTCCTTTTGCTGCAGAGGAGAAGAATTTTGAAAAGAATTCATCTGATGATGAAGAGCAGTTCTGACCCACTGAAAACGAGTCTGACTTACTTATGGCAATGAGATCCAAGCTTACTCTCCAGTTCTGAATGCTGTACAGTTGCGCAGGAATTAAATAGACAGCAACAGTTTTTCTGAGAGATGTGGTTGTATGCCTTTTCTAAGTCCACAAAGCACATGTAGACCAGTTGGGCATACTCCCCCAAACCCTCCATAATTTTTGTGAGAATAAAAAGCTGATCCAGTGTCTCATGCCCGGGATGAACTCTGCATTGTTCCTGAATCTGAGGCTCAACTATCAGGTGCATCCTCCTTTCTAGAACCCAGGTATAGGCCTTCATAGGGAGGCTGAGGAGTGTGGAACCCTGAAGCTGCAACTCACCCTCCATTCCCCTTTCTAAAATACAGGGACTACCACCCCAGGTTGCCTATCTAAAGGCATTGTCCCTGACCTCCATGCAGTGCTGAAGAGACGTCCACAGGGGTAAACTCAAGTATACACATGCCAAGCTGGAGGGCTATAAGTGCATCCACACTTGCCTGACACCTCTCTCCAGTGACAACTCCAGAGCGGAATAAAGCCTATTCCCTCTCTTGGAGGCTAGTTCTAGATCCCATGTAGTGCATTGAGGTGAACCTAACTATATCTAAATGCCACCTCTTCACCTCTAGCACTATCTCCTGTTCCTTACCCTGCCATAGAGGTCACATTCTATGTCCAAACAGTCAGTTTCAGTAGCTGGGGATCAGTCCGCAAAGGCACTTGCCTTCGACTGCCACCCAAGCCATAATTTACCAGACCCTTATCACTCCCTTTGCAGGCAGTGGGCCCACTGGAGAACTGCCCTATGTTGCTTCCTCAGACTACACCCATTTGGGTCCCTTGACTAAAGGTCTGATAACCAGGCGCTTGTTGACAAGCTACCCCACCAGGCCTAACTTCAGAACAGGGCCCCGTTTTCCCTATTCTGAGTGAGGTTACTAAATCCTTGATTTGACTTTTCATAGAGGTTAATATGAACAATGCTTAGTCTGGTTCCCCAATAAGGACCTGTTTTCCTTGGTTGACCCTATATGGAGCAATTGCCTTGAACAATTTAGTTCCTAGTATCATACTGACACACAAACCCCTCTACCACAATAAGGTGGTGATTCACAGAGAGGCTTGCTTCTGCCTCCAGTTATAAGTTAATAAATGTATAGGGTCATTATTGTCTCATTGAAATTCTTACAGTTACATGGAAAAGTTTGGGAACCCCTCTCAGCCTGCATAATAATTGACTCTACTTTCAACAAAAAAGATAACAGTGGTATGTCTTTCATTTCCTAGTAACATCGGAGTACCGGGTTGTTTTCCGAACAAAGATTTTTTGTGACGCAGTATTTAGTTGTATGAAATTAAATGAAATGTGGAAAACTGGCTGTGCACAAATGTGGGTCCCCTTGTAATTGTGCTGATTTGAATGCCTGTAACTGCTCAATACTGATTACTTGTAACAGCAAATTGATTGGATGAGCTCGTTAAGCCTTGAACTTCATAGACAGGTGTGTCCAATCATGAGAAAAGGTATTTAAGGTGGTCAATTGCAAGTTGTACTTCCCTTTGACTCTCCTCTGAAGAGTGACAAACAGCATGGGATCCTCAAAGCAACTCTCAAAAGATCTGAAAACAAAGATTGTCCAGTCTCATGGTTTAGGGGAAGGCTACAAACAGCTATCTCAGAGGTTTAAACTGTCAGTTTCAACTGTAAGGAATGGAATCAGGAAATGGAAGGCCACAGGCACAGTTGCTGTTAAACCCAGCAGGTCTGGCAGGCCAAGATAAATACAGGAGCGGCATATGTGCAGGATTGTAAGAATGGTTACAGACAACACACAGATCACCTCCAAAGACCTGCAAGAACATCTTGCTGCAGATGGTGTATCTGTACATCGTTCTACGATTCAGTGCAATTTGCACGAAGAACATCTGTATGGCAGGGTGATGAGAAAGAAGCCCTTTCTGCACTCACACCATAAACAGAGTCGCTGGTTGTATGCAAATGCTCATTTAGACAAGTCAGATTCATTTTGGAACAAATGAGACAAAAATTGAGTTATTTGGTCATAACAAAACGCGCTTTGAATGGCGGAAGAAGAACTCCACATTCCAGAAAAAACACCTGCTACCTACTGTCAAATTTAGTGGCAGTTCCATCATGCTGTGGGGCTGTGTGGCTAGTTCAGGGACTGGGGCCCTTGTTAAAGTCGAGGGTCGATGAATTCAACCCAATATTAACAAATTCTTCAGGATAATGTTCAAGCATCAGTCACAAAGTTGAAGTTATGCAGAGGTTGGATATTCCAACAAGACAATGACCCAAAACACAGTTCAAAATCTACAAAGGCATTCATGCAGAGGGAGAAGTACAATGTTGTGGAAAGGCCATCACAGTCCCCTGACTTGAATATCATCGAAAATTTATGGGATGATTTGAAGCAGTCTGTCCATGCTCGGCAGCCATCAAATTGAACTGAACTGGAGAGATTTTGTATGGAAGAATAATCAAAAATACCTCCATCCAGAATCCAGACACTCATCAAAGGCTATAGGAGGACAGCGTCTAGAGGCCAAAGGAGGCTCAACTAAGTATTGATGTCATATCTCTGTTGCGGTGCCCAAATTTATGCACCTGTCTAATTTTGTTATGATACATATTGCATATTTTCTGTTAATCCAATAAATTTAATGTCACTGCTGAAATACTACTGTTTCCATAAGGCATGTCATATATTAAAATGAAATTGCTACTTTGAAAGCTCAGCTAATGATAAACAAAAATCCAAAGAATTAAGAGGGGTTCCCAGACTTTTTCATATGACTGTATTTGCATGAGGTCTCCCTGTGATCCTGAATTGGATTATGTAAGTTTAACAATGTTATGCTTTACTTACTATTATGTAATTCCTTTTTTAATGTGCACTTTATACACTTAAAAATGAAAACACATTTATTTGTTTTTTCTTTTTAATATTACATTAAAGTGTTCCTTTAATTTTTTTTAACAGTATATATATAAAAATCCAGCGTCTGTCTGTCTGTCTGTATGCTTTTCACAAGAGAACTGCTTAATGGATTTAGATCGGGTTTTTCTATAATTTGCTTGAACATTCTGGTTGATTCTAAGTATCATAGTTTGCTTGTAGGAGTAATATATTCACGCTAATCTGAGAGAGAGGCTGCGAGCCGAGGGGAACTGGGCCCTCCTCACTCATGTGCCAGCCTCTGATCGAGTCGGTCTACCTCTCGCCACATGTTGGAGTGTACCTTGCCTTAGCTAACGATACCTGTTTGTTCAGCAGACATTATCATCTACAGATTGTTAAGGAGTAACGTTAGACGGTTTTGAGAGAGAGATCAGAGCTGCGTGTGTTTTAGAGGGTAGCTGCTGATTGGCAGAGATACCACAATGGGGACACTCTCCCGTCAGAAATGAACATGAAAAGATACAGTGCCAACTTTGACGTTGGAGCGTACCTTCCTTCCTCTTGGCCAGGATTACATTTTTTTAATAGATTTTTAAAGTTTGTCTTGTTTCAGTACTACGTGGCCGGAGTTGTGGGGTACCCTAGTGTTATATAATATTGGAAATGCCCAAACTGAAATGGAGAGGCCAAAGTGAAATATAATGGATGAATACAAAAAAACTCTGTAAATGAAGGTTAAAATCAATCCATCCAAGAGGTTACTTTATTCTTTTAGTTTTTTACTTGTTCTTTACTTTTTACATGTATTTAAATTATTTCAGCATGAACAATCCTCATTATTATTAATAGCAGGAAGTTCCATTTGACAGCATTAAGAGCAAATATCCCTTCAAAGCTTATCAAACCATTATTATAAAATACTGTATACTTGGAACAGAAGCATGTCTTTTAGAATGTACACCTAACAGTATAATTCATATCCTTTAGAGTAAGCTGAATAGCATGCTTCCACCATTGGAAAGAGAACAGTGTAGGTCAAAGGGAAACGTGCAAATTCTTAGGAAGTGGCTCATAGAAAGAGTGCAGTGAAGACTCCCAAGAACAGTAAGATGATCAGTTTCCTAATCTATTGACTTCAACCCATGGGCATTCAGTCTGGTTGGTAGGGAAAAAATGTCTTCTGTTTTCTGCCAGTGTCATGGGCAAGGGAGAAGAGATTCGAAGCTGATCAAAACAGTTTAAGATCACCTCTGGTAGAAGTGGACCTAAATTGGTGGGGTGGTGTGGATTTGCCAGCGAAACAAACTAAGTTAATGAACTCTTCTTGGACATTGCAGTTGGGTATTCTACCTTGTAATTTAAAGACTATTATTTGATTTCTAATTAAATGCCTTTATTCTTCTTTTAGACTATACAAAGCTGCTCACTAACAGGGACCGCTGTTCAGAGGCAGCTTCAAAGAAGGATTCAGGATGACCCTGCTTTAAGAACTCGGTGTTGGTAGGAAGCCAAAAAACCTGAAGGAGAAAGCAAGGAGAAGGAGTAAGCAAGGCAAGACTTGTCTCCCACCCACCACTATGATGCTTTTATTTGTTTACTGAAAGACCAATTCCACAAATACTCATCTGTAGCATGTTATTCAGACTCTGACTTAATCTTGATTTGCTGGTTCTCAACACTCCTTTCCATTACTTTTCTATATTTGTTTATTTGATCCACCCTTAACAGCTTGGGCGATGGAGGCATCTGTTGTGTTGCACACCAAACTCAGAAACAGATCACTTAATGTGAGAAACAGAATTGAAGAGCTGGATGTTGACATACAGCCCTGTTTCTCTCATGCCTCTCGAAGAAAGCGTGAGTTCATTCCAGATGAGAAGAAAGATGCTCTCTACTGGGAGAAACGTCGCAAGAACAACGAGGCAGCAAAGCGCTCAAGGGAGAAGCGGCGTGTCAGTGATTTTGTGATGGAGTCCAAGTTACATGCACTCAATGAGGAGAACCTGTGCTTGCGATCTGAACTGCTGTCTCTCAAATTGCGTTTTGGGGTGATAAGCCCAGCTGACTATGGAAAGCATATGCAGTCGCTTCATCTCAATAACAGCATGCAGTCTGAAACGGGTGCACAGTACCTACTGGACAAAAAAGCTAGCTCTGTCTGCAGGGATGACTGGTACATGACACCTTCAATGGGAAGTACGACTTCCTGTTTAGTGAGAAACAGCACTCCATATATAATGCCAAAATACATTGCAATGTCACACCCCTCCTCACTCTCCCTGTCTTCATCCATGAATAGATCAGCTTTCATGCCAACCTGCAACTTTCTAAGCAAGTTTCCTAACTGTCCTTGGCTCCAGTACTATGATCCTCGATATCCTGCCTCCTTACCGTCTTGTTTCAGTGGACGGCAAACTCATGGGAAGGTGCCCTTGGATGACGAGTGTGAGCAGCAAGTCCCAGCAGCACCCTTGCTTCCGGTCTTGGGAGATAATATTTCTCCTAGCTTGGATCTCAAGGCTGCTCTGCCCCATAAACTGAGGCTAAAGGTCAGACCTTTGTGTGGAAGGTCTGACTCAGATGGGGAGGTAATGGACAGAATGGGTCACCTGTCCACTGAAAGTACAGAGAGAAACTGCACCTCTCACTGATTTCCCAGGACTGAATTGCTTATGGTGACTTTGCTCTGCATAAAAATTGTGACGTACTATATAATGCAATTCATGGCCAGATATTAACCAACATCATGACAAATCATACATTTGCTAGCAACATGAACCATGAAAATGCAGTAAATGTCACTCTGTGCCACCATGCTGCTAACTTTATTATGGCGGTACTGTCTCGTCTCTCTCTTAACTCTCTTGAATTGCACGGTGTACTTTCAACATGCTGTCGTGGTTTCAAATCCTAACAGTCAGAAGTTGCTTCAAGTGGCCTGTTCATGATGTGGATAAGAAGAAAGGCAACTAAAACTTTGATCATTGAGGTATCATCTTAGAGCCTTCAGCAAGAGATCTGGCCTAGAAAGAGAGCAACTTACTATTTACAGCAATAATGTCATTCTCGAGAAATGTACTTTCTTTTGTATGAACAATTGAAAACTTCCTCAGCGTAACTCTTTCCTTGTTTTTTAGCCCTTTTTTTGCATTAAATGTCTCTTTGTTTTCCGCTTAATCTTATTTTGTACTTTTGACTTAACAAAATAACAAAGCTACTGAATCCTTCGATTTTGTTAAAAAATACCTGCCTTTAACATTCAGAGAATATTCCATAATGATCAGTACTATAAACTTAAATGGTTTTTGAGGAGAAGGGGTATGAAGTGTCATTTTAGCTGTTTTTTTTTTTTTGTTCATGACAATTGTTAATCTGGATGATTAGGAGAGTCTAACATTAAATTGTATACGAATTCCCAATATGCTGTACTCTGGCACAGTGGTTAAAGTAGCCTCCTCACAAATCCATTTCAATCATTCTAGGCATGAAAGCCCCTGGTTGTGTGAAATTTGCATTTTCTCCCTTTGTCCATCCATCCATCAATCCAATATTCAACCCGCTATATCCTAACTACAGGGTCATGGGGGTCTGCTGGAGCCAACACTAGAAACAAACCCCAGGCAGGGCGCCAGCCCACCGCAGGGCACACACACACCCACACACCAAGCACACACTAGGGACAATTTAGAATCACCATTGCACCTAACCTGCATGTCGTTGGGCTGTGGGAGTAAACCCACGTAGACACTGGGATGACATGCAAACTCCACGCAGGGAGGACCCGGGAAGCGAACCCAGGTCTCTTTACTGCGATGCAGCAGCGCTACCCACTGCGCCACTGTGCCGCCCTTCTCCCTATATATATATATTTTCTCTCATATCCTAAAGACGTCGGCCTTAGCTCAAATGGTGATTCTCAATTGGTCCCTTGTCTTTGTTCTGTTCAGTTTTGGGTCCTGTTTTTGACTGATGCTTCTAGGATAGGCTTTGACCCTCATGGACCTTGAATTGGATTAAGTGGGTTTGAGAATGATATGTTTTTTAATTTTTATACGTGAATGTTGAGGCAAAATGCGTAGGTAAGCCATAATTCTGTGACCAAGAAATGCAATCGTTCATTATTAGCATGGTGCATCACAGCTTATTACTTATAATGAAAACAAGCAATGACTGTGTGCGACTGGTTTACAAAACCTAACGATAAATAAAACTTGTGTACTTTAGAGTGCTTTAAGCATCTTTAGTAAATAGTCCTCAGTTAGTAAAACCAGCAGTAGTGTGCTGAGAAATGGGAAACCAATTTTTGGTGGGTTAGAAAATTTTTGTTGTGGTTTGGATAATTTTTTGTTTTCATAAGATTTTTATATTTTGGAAACTTAATTTTCATGCCTTGTTTATATACAGTAGAACCTTTGGTGTCGAGCGTTTCCAAACACGTACAAATTGGGTTACAATCAAAAATTTTGCCAAAAATTTTGCATCTGTTCACAACCACACGCTCTGGTGGCAAACAAAAACACTGTCGGCCAGTTTCCCTTCCGGTTCGTACGCGCCAATGACTTCCCATCCTCCGTTTTCCGTTTTCTTTTGTTTGCCTAACAAAGACGACACACGTGTTCAGTCTCTCCCCATACATCATTCTCAGTCAGACGTGCGTTCATTCGCTGTGAACTCTTTGTTCTCTATTTCGTGTGCTTTTGCACTAATTTTGCAATTAACCATGGCCTCCAAGTAAGTGAAGAGTGGTAGTGTTGGTGAGAAGAAAGGTTAGAAGAAAACTGAAATCCAATTAAAGAAAGAAATCATTGAAAAGTATGAGTGTGGTGTTCGTGTTACAGATCTTGCCGCCGAATACAAGAAGTCGAAATCTATGATTTTGACTATTCTAAATCAGAAAGAGGCCATTAAAGCAGGTGATGTACATACAGTTCATACGGTCTGGAATGGATTAATCATATTTACATACAATCTTATGGGGAAATTACATTCGGGTCGCATCCAGAGTTTTGGAATGAATTATGGTTGTGACCAGAGGTGCAGCTGTATATATCCATCCATCCATCCATCCATCCATCATCCAACCCGCGTCACGGGGATCTTCTGGAGCCAATCCCAGCCAACATAGGGCGCAAGGCAGGAAACAAACCCCGGGCAGGGCGCCAGCCCACCACAGACTGTATATATATGACTTTGAATTTCATTTTTTTGATTTGAGAACTTTTCTTCCTTTAAATTTTAAGTGTGTCTCTTCACCATTTCAGAAGCCGCTACAGTTGGGTGATGGATTGCTAGGTGGTCTTGCCTGTTTGCTGATTTGCATCACAAAGACTCGCTTACAAATTACAGTGGATTGAAACTGCCCCTTTGTCTGAGATATGGATTTGACCAGAGAGTTGGTTTGATGGACTTGACTTCGATACTGTGCTTTGTTTATGACTGGCAGCTCTTTTGTCTTTACTTGGTTTTCATCTTAGGGTTATGACTCTGGTAAAATAGAATTTTGGTGAACGAATATTCTTTTCCAATTACGATTATGGTTAAACCCTCTGGCTTGAAAAACAAGTCACAACCCATACAAAAGTCTTTCTGCTATTTTCGATTCTATCTTCAGTCTTTAAAAAAAACTTCTTTTTGGTTTTCTTCTTTTTGGCTGTTTTACACGTCATAGCAGTTAATTTTAAAATTTAACGCTCAATGCCAGATGATTACCTGGGACAGACAATTTTGGGAAAAGATGGGCAGTGAAAATGTTCTTGTGGCTGAGCAGTGTTGAGTAGGCCAAAGTCACACAGAATTGTCACCAACAGACATGGAAACTTATTAAAGAAAGTTATAGTATGTGTTTCAGAAACCATGCATATCTGTAAAGCACATAGTTCATAATATCCAAATAAATAATGTATGCATTTTGTACAATGGACACAATAATACGAGGGATGTTCATACAGTTTTCGCACTTTTATACTTTTATTGTAAAGGTGAAGGGAGGAGGAGTAGCAATTGGGTATGAAAAAGTTGATATGACTATGTAGAAAAGTGCTCGTAATTTGTTGTTCAAATGTTTAATAAATAGAGTTAAAAAAAGTGAGGAAACATTTTAACACTCTCCTTGTAGATGATATGCAATTATAAAGTGAGATCACTTCACCAACTTCCCACTGTGAAAACATGATAATGATAAAGTTTAAGCGCACAAATTGTAACACCACATGTGAGAGTCTAATCTTTAGGATAAATGTCACAGGTCTTTTTTAAATTACAGTGACTTGTTTTTCTCTTTAGAAACTGTCTAATTGTTTTGTATTGTTTAATATTTTTTTTTTTGGTTTTCTTTTATCTGTTGGATTACGTCATTATCTCAAAATAAAATTGTTTACTATGTAAAAGGCCACACCTGAAATTTGTGCCCCCTAACTTTTTTAAGAGGGACGATGTTGCAGAATTGGTGAGTTGAACCCCAGAAAAGACCTGATGGTTTCAAGAGACTAAGCCATCTAATAAGGGGCATAAGTGTCTCCAAAGAGAGAGATACGGATGCAGGGGCAACTTGGAGGTGCCACAGCGAGACAGGTGGAGGTCAGCCACATGGAAAGCCGCAAGGACTGTTAAAGACTTCTTCAGTTATCTGAGCCGGGAATGGCTTTGTCAAGCTTGTTCTGTGAGACAAGAAAGTTTTGGGTTTTTTTTTTGCACTGCCTATACAAAGTGAGGAGAACATGAACAATTAATAAAATCATGCAATTTAAAAGCTTCCAATGTGAAGACATAACCTGCTAAAGTGCAAAATTGGTGAAACTATGTTAATTACCAGACTCTGTGCAACTTCTTTATACCACCTGTGATATAACCATGTCAAGTGTTTAGTTATTAGTCCTGGGATTTTGTCGGCTAGAATAACTGAAGATAAGACAAAGTTCAGGCCTATCATTACATGGAGTCAGAAGGGAGACTAAGATGATGAAGATCTCTGTTGCAGACTATGAGTTTCATAGTTCAAGTTCGTGAACATACCTTGCTCACCAATGTGTATTTTTGGGTAGTGTTTGCTCTCTAACTGCCCTGTATTGAAACTATCTATATTTTGTATGCATAGAAAAATTGTATAATTTTCTGAATATTGTTAATTTTGGGAATTTAATATACAAAGTATTTGCGTTTTCAGCAGTATGCTCTTCCACTAAAGAAGGACCTGATTTCCAGAACAGATATTTCTCATCTGCCATTTGTTAGTTGTTTATGAGCAAATAACGAGAACTCACCTTTATCCACCATCTCATTAGGGCTTTCTTGTTGGAATTTGTGTTTTCTTTACTATACAGTATAGTATATATAATATACTATATACTACATACTAAATATTTGCTAAACAAGCTTTGCTTCACATTAGCTTTGGGAATCACTTATGCAGTCTCACTGTGTTAATTTAAAATGAATAATCCACCAGACTGAGCAGAGTCAGTGAGGGAGAACACTTAAGACAGTAAAACAAATTAATAACTTAAACTGCATTTAAAAAAAAAATCAAATTTGGGCTTTCAGGACTTCCTCGATAATAACAGCAATGTCTAATAAGCGAATGCCCAGTAATCTTGGGTGGACCAAGGTTCTGTTTAGGTGGTCTGGAACCCACCATTAGCTTTGTCCTGTCAGCACAATAGCTGCAGGTCCAAAGGCTGTTTTGCGGTTATCTATGTTCAATATTTAAGTCTGAATGAAGAGTGTACACAACACTGGAGCAATTTCCAATCAAACATACAGTTAGCCAGTATGTCCTTTGCTACAGAAAGGAAGTAATAATAACTTAACCAATATTTCACAGAATATCTGGTCACCTGTGTAGCACATTCTGGAAGTTATTCCATCAGTTTACTCTGAAAATTAGTGACGTGATTTATTTATTAACGTTAATGTTTCCTGGGTTTCCTTTTTTTCTTCTTCTTTTTCCCTTTTTTCCTGGGTTCAGAAACAATCAATAATTGTAAATAAAGCTCTAGGATTTCCTGCACAATCATTTATAATTTTAAAATATTGGACTGCCTCTCAAGTCCAATATCCCTCTCAAGATGAGACTACTTTGTTGTACTTAGCTATATGTGTCTTTAATATTTCATAGCATATTGTTAGGTTAGATTTATGCTCAGCTTTACGCCATTCTCTCTTAAGATCAAACTCTCTGACTCTCTGACATTTCCAAGGTAATATTGTGCTAATTTTTCAGGTGCCATTATGTCAGCTAAAGCGCTCACCTCAGAATTAAAATTTTCCACCCGACTGGTTATGTTGCAGGTTGTACATATTTTCGACGAGCACTAAATTCAGACTGACTATTCAGAATATTAGCAAATCTAGGAACTGCAGATGCATCAAAATAACTTTTTTTTATAACAAAATGCTTCGCTTTAGTTCTAGTTATCAGTATTTCTACAACAAATAAAATGTAGAAATAGTGAGTTATACCAATGTCTACAACTTGCCGCACATCAGCTTTTAATCTTTTTGCAGTAACTAAATCCAGATTGAGCTCTCCCTTTTGTGTAGGCTGGCTGATGTGCTGCCTAAGCAGTAAGTTAATAAATTCTCTTGCTTTAAGGTATCCACATGTAAACTGAAATCACCTACAACTTGGAAGTTGTCATAATTAGTTATTATTATAGATACTAAGTCTGTGAATCTATACTAATAAAAGGCAAAGCCCTCACTGACACACTGACTGACTCACTGACTCACTGATCGCTAATTCTCCAACTTCCCATGTAGGTAGAAATGGCAGGATTCTTTTTTTAATTTCGCAAACTGAAAAAACAAAATTTTAATTTGGAGGCATTGCTTCAATTAGCACAGCAACACTGTCACTTCTGAGCCACATTTCACTCTGTTAGAAAGTCTATGTTCCTGTCACTGACGAGATTTTTAATGTTAAAGGTCTTACTGGTTAACATTCTAATATTTAGTAAAGCTGCATTTAAGCTTTATCGGAGTGTTAGCGAATCTTTAAATAGTAATTAATTTATTTGTGTTTATACTACTTTGTCCATACCTTTTAGTTAGACTGTGGTCCATTACTATAGTGCTAATACAGTATACAGCTATAGGTGAATGGTGTGACTCAAACCACCTACACCTGAACACCAGCAAGACCAAAGAAATGGTGGTGGATTTTAGGAGGCCCAGGCCCCTCATGGACCCCGTGATCATCAGAGGTGACTGTGTGCAGAGGGTGCAGACCTATAAATACCTGGGAGTGCAGCTGGATGATAAATTGGACTGGACTGCCAATACTGATGCTCTGTGCAAGAGAGGACAGAGCTGACTATACTTCCTTAGAAGGCTGACGTTCTTCAACATCTGCAATAAGATGCTGCAGATGTTCTATCAGACGGTTGTGGCGAGCGCCCTCTTCTATACAGTGGTGTGCTGGGGAGGCAACATAAAGAAGAAGGACGCCTCACACCTGGACAAACTGGTGAGGAAGGCAGGCTCTATTGTAGGCACGGAGCTGGACAGTTTGACACCCGTGGCAGAGCGACGGGTGCTGAGCAGACTCCTGTCAATCATAGAGAATCCACTGAACAGGACCATCTCCAGACAGAGGAGCAGCTTCAGCGACAGACTGCTGTCACCGTCCTGCTCCACTGACAGACTGAGGAGATCGTTCCTCTGCCACACTATGGGACTCTTTAATTCCACCCAGGGGTGTAAACGTTAACATTATACAAAGTTATTGTGTGTTTTACCTGCATTTTTATCACTTTTTAATTTAATATTGTTCTTTATCAGTATGCTGCTGCTGGAGTATGTGAATTTCCCCTTGGGATTAATAAATTATCTATCTATCTATCTATCTATCTATCTATCTATCTATCTATCTATCTATCTATCTATCTATCTATCTATCTATCTATCTATCT
>JANRMT010062789.1:20913702-20933630 GCA_026402145.1 Polypterus bichir lapradei
AAACCTGATCCCTTTTTACAGTTTCCTGTGCAATTCTATGTCCCAAGCTTGGCATGGGCAAAAGTAGGTTTACAATTGTTCATATGGAAAAAGGCATGCAGGTTATGATTGCTCTACTCAAGCACACTTTAATAAGAAGAAGACAAATAATACAAATAAATAGTACAATAATAATAAATAAATAATAATACAAGAATAAATTCTGTATTTCATGTACTCGCAACTGTAAACCTACTTTTGCCCTTGTCAAGCTTGGGTCATAGAATTGCACAGGAAACTGTAAAAAGGGATCAGGTTTCCTAGGTACAACATCTTTATTGCTGAACTGGCAGGTACAGACACAAGACTTTATTCGAAAAGGGGATTATCTTCAGCAGGTTAGTATACAGGTTGCAACTGTCAAAATGTCATGGTTCAGCCCCCCTTGCCAGGTTAAAAGAGCACAACATCTTTTTCATCAAGCGGGTTCAGCTGCTCGGAAGCAGAGACTGGAGCAGATGCAGTCTGAGGGAGAGAGGAAAGGAGAGTGAGCTTTGTTCTAAACGTCGTGCAAGAAGCACATTGCACAATCAGCCTGCAAGCCTACAGCGGATCCCACAAAAGGGACGGGTAAGAGTGTATTTGTTTCTTATTGAAATACTGTTTAAGTGAGAGTTTGTGAAGGGCAGCTGTGTTTCTTTGCCATAGTTTTACTGTTTAACAGAGAGATAGCTTGCAGCTGAGAGAGTAAGAGCGTGCAGCTGGAGGAGCTATGAGGAAGAAAAAAACGGAGCAGGAGAACTATTGAACTGCACACGAGTGACAGTCGCTGTCATTATGGGCAGCTAATTGGCAGTGACCCTGGTCACAATATATATATATATTTTATATATATATATATTTCGTGCACAATCTTAAACAGTATTTTCTGGTAATTTTGGTTTCTTGGAGTTGGTTGAATATTTTTGAACACAGAGTTCCAGAAGATAGTGGAGTCCCAAACACAGCAAAATGCATGAGAGGCCTATGAAAATCTCTCCTTGAAGATTTTACTGGCCAGGCCAGGACTCCTTGGCTGGAAAAGTCTCACCACAGTGGGACTTAATCCCAGCTTCACATCCGGCCTGCAGGCCCAAAAAGGAATTGAAGCCTTCCAAAGAAGCTTTAATAGCCCAAGAAAGTTGCCCAATACCTGAGGTAGACAATTTGACACATTAAAACGCAGGGGGCAGTCAGAGTGAGAGGATTAGGTACACCCCATCAAAGCCCAGCTGTGTCCCCCCAGACATATTCCAGAGTGATAGAATGAGTATGTATGTATCACACAATGAAGTGGTGGCAGGTCCTTGGAGATTATACAATGATAAAGAACATATACAAGTGCAAATAGCGGTGGAAAAGGTTTCAGATGGATAAAAAATATAATATAAAGGGGATGGAGGGGGGTTGAAAAATAAACCCAAAAAACACATTCTTTTTAAAAATGTCATACCACAGAGGACAATCAAAAACAGCCCAATTCGGTGAGAAAACCACTAACCTGGCAACACTGGGGAGGGAACTAATGAAAATATAGGAAATATCAATTTTCAAGTGAAGGATTAAGTGAAAGAAACAAAATAAGAAGACATCAAAATGTGCTTAGTGAAGAAAACAGGAAATCTAACAAAGAAGTGTTTTCTTTTTCATTTAATATTAATCTTTAATGTCATTGTCACCAAGTGAAAAAGTAAAAAAAAACAGCAAACATTCAAACCATGACACATTCTGTGAAATTCTACATGACATGCAGGGGATGATTCATTGTAAGTGTAAAACAATTCTCCACCTCTCACCGGTAGCATCTCTTGCTTTGTTATGACGTATTGGGAATGCCAGCGTCACTTTGAATGTGAAACCAGCTCTGAGCTGAGATATTAAAAAGCACAGAGTCAAGATTTAACAGGAGCATGAGTCAAAGCCAAGTCCCTAGAAAGATATGGGGCAGGCCTGCTTGGCACCTTCTGCTTTTGAAGACTCTTGTAAGATGACATTTTCCACTCATTTCAGCTCTCTATACTCCTCCCCAAGATTACTCAGATCTAGACTGTTTTGATTTAATTTTTAATTCACTGTAACAAAGAATGCCCCAAAGTAATCATGTTCAGATGAAAGTGTAGCACAAATCATCAATACTACCATCAATGCCAGAAGAGAGGCACAGGAGACTTGTGGGGGTTATAAATTTGGCACGTCGAATTAACTGGCAACAACATCTACCACTGGAGTGACAATAGCTACAACTTCATTATAATAAACAGACATCTATGACAACTTTACATGCCTTTTCTTTTTTTTTTTGGTTTGGACCTTTAAGAGTGAGATAATTCAGTGGTGTAGCTAGGGGAGGACGGAGGGGCAGGTCCGCCCCAGGCGGTGCATTTTTGGGGGTGGCATTATTGTCCAAAATGCTCAGTATGATTCGTGTGTAAGCAGCAGGGTTCGGAAAAATATCACTCATGAATGAAAAAAGTAAAATTCTGTGATTTGTATCCACAAATGCTTCAAAACTAATTTTCAGACTGTCCTTCTGTGACGGCATCAGACACAGCAGTTGAAATTTATGAGGCAATAACAAAAATAAACATAAACATTACACCAATAATAATTTCTAGAAGGATAAACAACTAATTTACAATTTATAATTTCGTTTTGTTATCAATCTGAAAGCGTTCTTGCTCTGCGCAGAAAACATTCCACCCTATCACTTGTACACTACACTGGTTCTAGTTTTCGCAGCGTAATTACTATATATTAAACTAATAATCAGAACACGGCTTATCAGTGCGCCTATACTATATTCTTGTCTCATTGATGCGTATAAATAATTATATGTGAAAAATTATTGCTGTTTCTCTATTTATACTAATAAAAGGCAAAGCCCTCACTCACTGACTGACTGACTGACTTACTGACTCATCACTAATTCTCCAACTTCCCGTGTAGGTAGAAGGCTGAAATTTGGCAGGCTCATTCCTTACAGCTTACTTACAAAAGTTAGGCAGGTTTCATTTCGAAATTCTATGCGTAACGGCCATAACTGGAACCTACGTATGTACATATATACGGCCATAGCCTGCAGCTCGGTCGCTGTGTGAGGCGGAGTTGCGTCCCTCATCGTCACACCTCAAACATAATTGAGTGCCTGCCCATATAAGGCCGTCTGTCAGAGGCAATCCAATAGAAACACTCTGCCGCTAAATATTCGCGGGTGAAGGACTGTGCTTATGCAAACGAAGATGAGATGGTCAGGGTGGTGTTTGGCACAAACTCAGCGAAAGTGCGAGAGAAACTTTTAAGTGCCGGGTCTTAGCTAACATTAAATAAAGCTGTGGACATGCACGAGATAGCACAAGCACAGCTAAGAACCTTCGATGCATGTACTCCGAGCGGCTCACATGAACTGACTGTGAATGCAGTACGCAGAGAACAAGGAAGAGCTCCAAAGAGCGCTGAACAAAAAACGCATTACACAATTGAGAAGGCAGCAAAAGAATATGAAGCAAGTGACGCATACAAGCATATTCATAAGTGCAGCTACTGTGGAAACAAAGCACGGTGTAAACAGTAAGTTTAAATTAAGTTTATAGACACACTGCTGCTGGCGTTTGTCATGCCTACGACGAATACAATATTCGCGAGATACAAGTTTAATGAGAAGACGCGGGGTCAGTCCACACTTTGAACCTGTCCCAGTCATTCAATATATAAGACACAATGT
This sequence comes from Polypterus bichir lapradei, assembly GCA_026402145.1. Classification (NCBI taxonomy): domain Eukaryota; kingdom Metazoa; phylum Chordata; class Cladistia; order Polypteriformes; family Polypteridae; genus Polypterus; species Polypterus bichir. The sequence goes on from JANRMT010062789.1 coordinate 20,917,442, forward strand.
CCCTCCAGATATCAAAGTGAGCCTGATATGTCCGTGCAATATGTAACACAGAGAATGGAAAAGGCAGGCGCCATCTCCAGGCATGGAAACCACTTGGTAAGTGATAGTTTTTTGATCGATGGTGATCACCTCAATAGACATGTTAATAGGGGTACGGTTGGAACAATAAAGGAAATAGGTATCTGAATAGTAAACTAAGTCTAAAATATCTACACAATAACTATAACAATCATAATAAGCGAACAATAAAACAGCGGAGAACCCGTGGATCAAATAAAAAGGCTGCTTCCTTTACGAACCAAGGAAAGGAATGAAGACACCACAGCACCTTATATGGGCAGGAAGTCAGCCAAAGAAGGGAATCAAGAAATAACTATAATCGTAATAAACGAACAATAAAACAGTGGAGAAGCCGTGGATTAAATAAAGGAAACGGGTACCTGAACAGTAAAAAAATACCTACATAATAACTATAACAATCGTAATAAATGAACAATAAAACAGTGGAGAACCCGTGGATCAAATAAAAAGGCTGCTTCCTTGGCGAACCAAGGAAAGGAATGAAGATAATTGGGCCTGCCCCTGTCCTGTAGATTAAGGAAATGTCATTTAACAAATCTGTTCAGGATGCTAAAGTAAGCAAACCAAACAGCTAACCAGAACCATAAATGCATGGGGTGGGTGTCCCAAGGATCAGTGCTGGGCCCTCTCCTCTTTCCTGTATACACCTTGTGAAGTGCAAATGAAAGAGAGAAGAAACCACAGAAAAGCAAGGGTGCTAACCAGGCCACCCCCTTTACTGCCAAAACAATGAAAAAAAAAATAAGTGCGTGGTGGTGCAACTGAAATCAGGCATAACAGATCTCTCTTTAGTCTAAAATGACCAGATAGCTCCGTCATGCAGGACTGTTTTCCTCAGACTGAGACACCATCTTCCAGGAGCCATCGAATTTATGTTGTCCCAACCTGAAGAGGTGTGGTTTAGATGAACAGGGGGTTGACTGAGGTGGCCTCACTGGGTGATATCTCTGAGCTACAGAAGAGAAAAGAGATGGTATTGTTACCTCAGCAGGTATTGCATACCTTGTCTAAGCCAGGAAGGAGATTCTCAGGCACCCATGCATGACAGCCTCCTCACTGGCTCCTATCATCCTGTCCCATGGTTTCTCTTATAAGTGCTATGCTGACGATACCTAGCTGTACCTGTCATTCCTTTAAAGGACCAAATGGTATCATCCTTACATGTCACACAGATATTGCAGTCTGGAGCAATATCTCCAGCTCAGCCTACAAAGATGGACCCTCTTTTTATTCCACTGCACACATCTATTCGGCACCCCATTTCTGTTCAGCTTGGCTCATTATCAGCATCACGCAAACATGCCCACATCAACATGGTGAATTCTTTCATCAGAAAAGACCAACAGAATATGCTGTCCGCTGCACTTTTGGATATCAACCATGGATCTGCACATGAAACAGTGCACAATGACTTGAAGTACAATAAAAGTTGCAAAAGATGGATCCCAAACAGCTTACTGATCCGCACAAGCCAACATCCTTCTGTGACTTTCAGCAGGTTTCACTCCCTCTGCCCAAAGAAAACCACTGCCAGTTGTTCAACAATGGTGCAGTACTGTGTCCATGTTCATTTGACCTTGACTTCAACTAGATTAATGGCTGAGCATTGTGCTGTGTGTGTTCAAACTACCCATCAGTCCTTGAGAACACACTGTATTGTGTCAGTTTCTCTCCATTGTGTTTACCACGTACTTTTCAAATTGTCTTTATTTTTGATCTACCCTCGTAGGGCAGATTCCATTTCCATTCCCCATATTCAGATTAGGTTAACTGGCAGTTCCTGTCTGAGTGAAAAGCCATGCTCTGTGTTAATCAGAAAAAAGAATTTCCTTCTATTCAGCATTTTTAGTGTCAACATTTGAATGTTCCTGTTATCTTAAATGACAATCCAACATGGCATGATGACTGTTTGTAATCAGCTAGGCGTTCATTGCAAAGCACTGCAGAATTATCTAACAGAGGCAGCATTCGTGAGGAGACAAATTGCTCATGAATTCACTCAGCATACCACAGAACAGGAGCACATATTGCTGATAATAAAAATCTAATTCACTGTGTAATTTCCATTTTATCTGAAACACAAAGTCTTCTGATCATCCATGTTGCATAACTTCTACAGAGACTTTGAATGCAACGTAGTTTACCAAAAGCCATTAATAATAATAATAATAATAATAATTAATTACATTTACGTAGCACTTTTCTCACTACTCAAAGCACTTCAGTGAATGGGGAGCCACTTCAACCACCACTAAGGTGGAACATCAACCAGGATGATGCAGCAGCAGCCATTTTTGTGCCAGTACACTAACCACACATTAGCTGTTAGATGGTGAGGTAGTGAGAGATAGAGACAGGGACAGGGGATGATTAGGGGCCAAAATAGCCTGGACATCAGGATACACTCTGCTCTTTACAAAGGATGCCCAGAGATCTTTAACAATCAGAGAGTTAGGACCTCGGTTTCATGTCTTATCTCATGTACGGTACCATTTTGACAGCACAGTGTTCCTGTCACTGCGCTGGGGCATTGAGAATCACACACAGACCATAGGGTAATTGCCCCCTGCTGACCTCACCATCACCTCTTCCAGCAGCAACCCAAGTTTTTCTTAGATGGTCTCCCATCCGAGTACTGGCCAGGCCCAGACATGTTTAGCTTCACTTGGATGACCTCTTCGGAAGTGCATCTGGTATGGCTGCTGAGTTGGTTTGGACTGATAGATATTTAGGATAGGACGGGATAGGATTTGTACACTTTATTATCTCAATGGAAATTTGGAAAATTTGGTTACAGCAGAAAAGTACAAACCATAAGGTACTGGTGCATAGATACAAGAAAATAAGTCAAGACACAACAACTGATAACCTGTGTTCTCGTACATAAACACACTTGATATTTCTACTTTTAGCAGTTCACAATAACAATAATAATTCAGAATTCAACAGCATCCCTACCAGAAACAAAATTCTAAATGCTTATAGCTCTGGGAATAAGAAAGTTCTTAAATTAGGGTTAGGGTTAGGGTTGCTCTTAATCCTCAAAACCTAAATCTGCAGCCTGATGGCAACATCATTTAGGAAATTTAGGAAAATGTCAATGGCTGCTGTGTGCAGAATTAAGTCAGACTTCTTCTTCTTTCTAACCTGTTTGTAATGCAGCTCAGTGACAGGGGTCTGCTGCAAACAGATAACTTTGCTGCTAATTTTTTAGAGTGTTGTTAAGATGGTTTATCTTACTGATGCTGAGGATGCAAAACCAACATATTAAAGCAAATGTAACAACAGATTCATTAAAGGACTTGTAAAACAGTGTCATCATGATTTTGTCCACTTTAAAATAGTTGAGTTTCCTAAAAGAGATTAGTTATGTCTGACCCTTCTTCCAAATTTGTTCTGTGTTAAGATCAGATGTTACCCTGTCCCTAGATATTCGTAGTGTTCCGCTATGTTCCTCTTTTATTAACGTTGGAGAGAATGGGAATACTTGTGACAGGCCGTGTCACAAGCTTAGTTTATAAACTTATAACTATTTATGGCCTTACTTTTCCTTTTTTAAATAGTTACAAAGCACTTACCTTGGTCATATGAGGCACTTGGTGCCACTGCCCACCTGCCAAGTTGTTCTGCCTGCCTAAGGTAAAGTCATCTCTGATGGAGGATTGCAGGAAGGCCGAGCACTGTTTCAGCTGTGGAATGGCCAATAGGGGGAAACAGCTTGATGGTCGAGGTTCTGAACAAATCCAAATCATATTATATAATATTATCTACTGTTGAATTCTGCTCTGTACTTGTAATATTTTTATTGCACTATTGTACTGTACTAGGATTACTTGTGTTCTGTTGTGTTTATTGCCCAACCTACCTAGAAAGGGGTCTCTTTTTGAAATGCCTTTCCCAAGGGTTTTTTGGGAGATTTTCCTTGCCTTCTTACAGAGTCAAGGCTGGGGGGCTGTCAAAAGGAAGGGCCTGTTAAAGCACCTTGCTGCACTCCTTGTGTGATTTTTGGGCTATACAAAAATAAATTGTATTGTATCATTTATGAGGAACAGCCAAGAGGCTCTGATAAAAAATGGCAGTTCAGGTTGTGACCGGTGATAGGTAGGGAATCAGATAGGAAAACAAGGAGAATCTTTGGGGTACCAACCCAGTAATCCTCATTTATTCTCAGCAAACGAAAAGCAAAAAGAATGTGTAGTGGCACAACAAAAAAGCTGCAGACCAGAAAATCTGCCATTATAGAGTTCTCTGTCAATATTGTATTTCATTTTTGCTTGGGGGAGCGTTCCATCTCGAGTCCTGGTCACAAATGAAACACCACTTTCTGGGGCCATCATCTTTTTATGGCATCCAGAACAGAAGGAGTGGGGCCTGCTCAGAGTGCCATGGATGGGGTTGGGAGAACTCATTGGGCATCTTGGGAGAAAGAGAAGATACTGTGTATTATTTTGATAGTTCCCTCTACTTATCCTTTACCTACTTTCTTTAAGGGTAAGTGTACTCGTCAAGCTCATTACCGGGTCGGTCTACTGTTGCACTTTAAGATTAGCCCACAAATACATAGATATACACATACACACAGATCCTAACCACAAAAGTACCGTATGAAAGACATATACACATGCACATTGTTCCCTAGCACTTTAACCCACACAACTACCGTATGAATAACACATGCACTTTCCCTAGTACTCCAAGAGACTTACTTATCACAGGCTTGAATAATGTGTTATGTCTTATGTATATCTCAGACCTAAATATTACCTTTGGTCTCCAAGACCATACTCAAACATACAAAAACTCAAGATGCTTGGCTATAGGCCATTTATCAACCAGTGAATGTTTTACTTTAACGCACCGTTCATTACTGGACACAGCTCTTTGTCCGCAGCTCGATAAACCTCACAGCACAGAGGTAATGGCAAATAATAATACCAGTAGGGAAAAGCATAAAAGAAAATGTGGATAGCAAAGTCTGGCTATATATAGTCTTTAGAAAGAAATTATGAAACGTTAAAAGATGACAAGGATTAATGTTACAGGTGGCTCGTGATCTAGTGGTCGTAGTAGTACATTAGATGCTTTTCTGGCGATCAGATGGAAACAGCCGCACACTGACATCGCTCTGTTCTCTTCTCCTGACGTCTTCATCTGCTTCTGATGTCGCTCTTCAGATGAGGCATATTTATTATAAAATTCTACCAGGGGGTTTTGCAAGATGTGATTATTAGATATTCCGATTGCCTGGCTGTCAATATGATGAATGAATTCACTCATTCATTTTCCCAAACAATAAAACTTTCTGATGTTGCTTAGTACTACTGGCATGTCTTCCTTTCCCAGGCTGTAAACCAATTTAGCAACTTATTGTCCCAGATGCCGAGGTTATAAACTAATCAACAGCCTTAGGCCCCAGCATTTCTTCCTTTCTTTGTTGGAACAGCTGTTTTAAAAGTAAGGTACAATCGGGAAGTGCATATGCTTTGATGTGTCCTGAATTTAGTTCATCTGTTGTTGTCTTGAGCAAAATATAATGAAAATATAGACCAAAATCTACAGATTTTGTATGCCACAACATATTGTTAGAGGCAGTGCCCTCTCTCGTCCTGGAGTGCTATCGCTTACCTCAGTCAAGCTCGGAATAGGATCCCCAATCACACATGCATGACATGGTGTGTAAAGACACTCTACAGGAGGAGTGGCACTCTGTGGGCCATGGGCAAACAGCGGGCATACAGTACCACACATACCCCAAATAAGAAACCCACTGCCATTCCATCCTTTAACTTACAACTGCAAAGTGAGAAGAGCAGTTTAGGGAATCCACTCATATTAAAGTTAAAACAAAAAGTGTAAAGTACTTAGCTGAGTGAGAAGAGAGAGAGAAGCTCATGCACATATGAGCAGTTGCAAACACAAGGGTGAACATACTGGACTGTGGAGTTCCAGGTGGAGGAAATGCGTTGTGTAGCCAGTATCGTTGGAGGAGGTGGGAAGCACGTCACTGGAGATTCAACAAAGCGATTTTCATTTCCCTATAAAACTGGAGGTATTTGTTTAACCGGGATGTCAGCCTACTTGTGATGAAACCTTCTGAGCTACTTAATGAGAGAAGAAAGTGCAGTGGAAGAGGATTAAAAGCACTAGAAATGAATTACAGGAAATGCACAGATATCGGTGCACTATCCATTTCTTTATTTTTGTTAATAATTTTTATTGAAGAGCTTTGTTCATTTCTTGATTTTCGGTTTTATGGGAAAATATTTTTCTATGCAACCAATTTCTTAGTGTGTGTCATTTGCTAATGGACTGTGATTTCATGACATTGCACTTGACTTTTCATTTAGATTTTTCATTGGTTGCACTTTTTAATTAAATAATTACACTTTTATTTATGGCCTGTGTCTCAATTCTCTGATCTGTTCAGTTATGACTTCAGATGCCAAGAGTCTGAGCCACTGCAAGTATGCCATTGTACGGGGCATCACACACCAAAAAGCTACAGCCTGGTTTTAGAGATATTTAGCTGTAAAAAAAGAACAATCACACCACAGAACAAACTCATCAGCCGCAGATCCATGGTCATCATCCTTATCTTGCAGAAGACTCCTGCAGTCATTTGTGAGCACCATAAACAGAACAGGAGGCAAATGGCATCTATGAAGTGATCCAGTGGATGTGTTAAGACTGTCAGAAAAACAGCCATTAATGCTCATTCTTTGTGTTCTGCTAGTTACAAAGTCCAGAATCCACCCCACCAAATAAGAGTTCAAACAAATCTTATCAATCAGTTTGTTAGCTAAAATGTTGGGCTGACGAGAAATCCATCTTGCATGGTTTTCTGGTCCTTCCAAGTGCTAATATAGTAAACTGAGAAGTTTTGCCATTGCATCCTCCACTCTCCCCTCTTCACTCTGTATACAAAATGGTATGGGTCCAGATAGGCCTGAGTGTATTAAGCAGTTCTTAAAGGACTTGGTAATATTTAAAGATGTTTGGAATCCATTACATAATTACAGAAGGACTTGGATAGCATACAGGCTTGGGCAGATTTGTGGCTGATGAAATTTAATGTCAGTAAATGTAAAGTATTACACATAGGAAGTAAAAATGTGAGGTGTGAATACACAATGGGCAGTCGCAATATTGAGAGTACACCTTATGAGAAGGATTTAGGAGTCATAGTGGACTCTAAACTATCGACTTCCAGACAGTGTGGAGAAACCATTAAGAAGGCTAACAGACTATCTGGTTATATAGCGCCTTGATGTGTGGAGTACAAGTAACAGGAGGTTCTGCTCAAGCTTTATAACAGACTGGTAAGGCCTCATCTGGAGTCCTGTGTGCAGTTGCCTCTGCTACATACGTTCCGGGGGAGCCACCATGGACAGTGCAATGTCTCCCCCGGGGCACCTGGGGGCAGCCTCCCTGGCCGTGGGTCCTTCCTCAGTCTCCCCCGTGGCTCCATGGGACATGGAGTCCACCACAGCCCGGTTGGGAGATGGGGTGGCCGCTAGGGGGTGCTGCGGAGAGCCAGCCACTACAATGGACGACTTGCCAGCCCCACCCGGAGGTGCAATTAAGACCAGCTGGTCAGGCACCTGGAGCACTTCCGGGTGGGCTATAAAGCAGGCAACCTCCCTCCATTCTGGGCCAGAATTGGGAGGAAGAGGACGAGGTTGCCTGGGAGGAGTGGTGGTGCCAGGAAGGGTTGTGTGAAGTCTGTTTTGTGCTTTTGGGACTGTGTTGGGCCTGTGGGACACGGGGAAGACGTGCCCCATGGCTGAAGAAAAGAAATAAAAGCCTGAGTGTTTTGTACACATGCCTCTGCGTGGTCTGTGCCGGGTCGGGCGCTATATAGCGCCTTTTACACAGCACAAGAAAAGGTCCTGAGAAGACTGACTAGGTTGATTCCAGGACTACAGGGGTTGAGTTATGAGGAAAGATTAAAAGAGCTGAGTCTTTACAGTTTAAGAAAAAGGAGATTAAGAGGAGACCTGACTGAAGTGTTTAAAATTACGAAGGGAATTAGTCCAGTGGATCAAGATGGTGACTTCAAAATGAGTTCATCAAAAACACGGGGACACAGTTAGAAACTTGTTAAGGGTAAATTTCGCACAAACATTAGGAAGTTTTTCTTTACACAAAGAATGATAGACACTTGGAATAAGCAACCAAGTAGTATGATAGACAGTAGGACTTTAGGGATTTTCAAAACTCGACTTGATGTTTTTTGGAAGAAATAAGTGGATAGGACTGGCGAGCTTTGTTGGGCTGAATGGCCTGTTCTCAGCTCGATTGTTTGAATGTTCTAATGACAGCAATCTGAAGTCACTTAATGCTTTTGCTGCTGGACTAACATTTGCCCGTTTATAGAGTGTGGGCACCTGCTGTAAGTCTAGAGACCCTGGAGTAGAATATTGGAGAAGGTTGTTCTACACAAGAGTTAAGCAGATGCCTACTCATGCTGTCTGGGCCAGAGCCTTTCTTGTTTAAGTTGTTACCTTTTATAGTTTTTTTCATGTCCTCAGTCAAGTGCTTGGCTTCTGAACACTCTTGATTCTATTGGCTAATTTAACATGTAACATCCTGCAAAGCTGAAAACAAACTCTGGAAGATGTAGTCTACTTCTTTATGCACCTTTGGCAGACAGGAAAGTTCACCTTTGTAGTCCACTTAAACCCAAATGAAAACACATCTTCAAGCTGCACTGCTGGAGTTGGGTGTGGGTGTTTAACACTTTGCCAAGTTAAATGTGCCAGTTTTAATGCAGCTGCAGGAGTGTTGGCTTTCTGTTTGATCCCATGGTATTTGCTCAAAAGACCAGAAGGAAGTGGCTGTGCTTTTTGACATTGATGAGTTACGTTTATTTAATCATTTAACATCCTTCCGTTTTGCAAATTTAGCTTTTTTTTTTCTAATTTACAATTATGCAGACATTTAAATGAAATTTGATGCTTCATCACTGTTGGAGGAATGACTTTTATTTAATCTTTCAATCTTTTGTCATGCTTTCATTTTGCAAATCTTGCATTTTGTAAACAGATACAATTAAGGTTTAAGGTTTATCTGATGATGGGTTTAGTGGCAGCTCAGATAACACTTTTCAGCCAATAAAAGAGAGAAACAGGCAAAGAGAAAAGCCAGCAAACTAGGACCAGCATGTCTGCAAGTACCTGAGTATACTTGACACAAATGCCACCTGCCCCTTTTGAAATCTGTGTGTGCGTATTCTGGTACTACAGAATGGTTGTCCTCAAGTAAAATATATAAGGACACATTTTTCCTGAGTTCCTCCTCTGCTCCACAGTTTAAAATTACAAGTCAAACAATTCAGACATTGTAATTAAAGTACACATTGCAGACTTTCATTTAAGAGGATTTGCGCTGCCTTTCAGTCACAGTATGTTGAAATGACAGCACTTTCTTTACATTGTCCCCCCATTTCAGGGCACCATTATATTTGGGAGACAGCAATGGCAGGTCTATTAAAGCTGTCATATTTTGCACCTTGTCGTATATCACTTGCATGCAGTGACTGCTTTGAAGGTGCTGGTTATGCTCTGCAAAGTCCCTAATGCAGCCATCTGTAGCCCCTGCTTATTTTGGGGGGTTGTCTCCTTAAGTTTTCTCTTCAGCATATGCAAGGCCTGCTCAGTTGGATTTAAATCGGGTGACTGGCTTGGCCATTCAACAATTTTCCAATTTTTAGCTTTGTTGTGTTGCCTTAGCAGTATGTTTGGATAATTCTCGTATTGTACGATGAAGTGCTGTCCAGTGAATTTGGAGGCATTTACAAAACTTAAGCAGTTCAGATGTTTCTACACATCTCAGAATCCCTTGTGCCACTGCCATCTGTAGTTCCATCATCAATGAAGAGAAGTGTGCCAGGACCTGTGGCAGCCAGACATGCCCAAGCCATAACACTCCCAGCATCATGTTTAACAAATGAGGTGGTCTGCTTTGGATCTTGCGCTATTCTTTTATGTCTCAACACTTTGCTGTTGCCGACACTCTGATGAGGTTCATCTTTGTCTCGTCGCCCACAAGATCTTTTCCCAGAATTCTGCAGGCTCTTTTAAATATATTTTCACAAACTGTGATCTGGTCTTCAAGTTTTTGTGGCTAACTAGTGGTTTGCATCTTGCGGTGTGGTCTCTGTATTTCTGTTCATGAAGTCTTCAACAGATAGTCATCTCTGACACATTCATTTCTGCCTCCTAAACGCTGTGTCTGATCTATTGGACACTGTTGGCTGTGGGGCTTTTTCTTTACCATACATAGTGAGGATTCTTCTCTCCTAAGCAGTGGAAGTCTTCCTTGGCCCACCAGTCCCTTTGTGTGTTCTTTTTTCTTAATGATATTCCAGACAGTTGATTTTGGTCATCCTAAAGTTTTATTGATGTCTCTATTGGCTTCTTTGACTTTCATTGGCACAGCTCTTGTCCTCATGTTGAACAATAACAATTACAGACTCCAAAGCGTAGAAGCAAGTTGAGGTATCTTATGAAGCAATGAAGCCCACCTGAGGAATCACAAACACCTGTGATGCCAATTTTCCCTGAAATGGCGGGGGGAGAGACCAAGTGGAAAAACTGTAGTTATTTCTACATGCTGTGATTTAAATGTATGCAAATCCCCTTAAATGAAAGTTTGCAATATGCACTTTAATTACAATGTCTGAATTGTTTGATTTGTAATTTTAAATTATGGAGCGGTGGGGGGATATTTTGTAAATACAGTGAAACCTCAATTATCCGTCACTCCATTAATTGTCAGAGCAAAAAAAAAAAACAAAAAAACATCATAGCATCTACCTGTTACTACTGCCACACAATACTCTACAAGCTACGCACATTGTACTCTCCCTTGTGCTAGCATGTTGTGTTTTTCCCAGCACCACCTGTCATGCCGCATTTTGAAATCACAGTGTCAGCTACGTACCTTCAGTTTTAATAGCATTTCTTAGCTTTTCTGTTTTGTAATAATTAAACTGCCAATATGCGTATGGTGTTGAAATTGTCACAAAATACTGAAATTATTAAGTATTTGCAAAATGGCAAAAGTGCTTCAATTATTGCTTCAATTTACAGAGTAGGAAGAACAATATAAAGCATGATGCTGACAAAATTGAAAAATGTGTCAAAAAATGGAAGCCACTGACAGTAATGTTATTCTGTAATAATGTTAATGTTCTTCTGCATTGTAATTTTCTTTTTAAATTGTATTATATTATATTTTGTTAATATATTGTGACGTGCAGGCACAGAGTAGAAAGAGTGGAATGAATGCTGTGTAAGTAATAGGACTGAGTGAAGGGCTTCAAGGCTTCTGTTCTGTGAGGGGCGGACATGCCTCTTAGGAAATGAGTGACGGGAGAAGTTAGGAGAAAAAGGAGGGTGCTGCGGAAGACAATAAGCAGGAGTGTTTGCAGTATAGAAAAAGACAGAACATGAGTGGCAGGAGGTAAACTGACTGGTAGGAAAAATCATTCTTTTATTGTTTTGGAAATATGTTCTGTAACCCAGAACAACAGAGTATAAGACAGGACACTATTTGTTACAGAACGAACACTCCAAGTAAAACGTACAAAGCTCCAGTACCTCTGAATTGTTTTTGCTTATTACACTGGTCATTACAATATATAAATTAATTAATTTTTGATAATACTATGGTAGCGTTGCTGCCTTGCAGTTAGGAGATCTGGGTTCGCTTCCCAGGTCCTCCGTGCGTGGAGTTTGCATATTCTCCCCGTGTCTGTGTGGGTTTCCTCCGGGTGCTCCGGTTTCCTCCCACAGTCCAAAGACATGCAGGTTAGGTGCATTGGCGATCCTAAATTGTCCCTAGTGTGTGCTGGGTGTGTGTTTGTGTGTGTACCCTGCGGTGGGCTGGTGCCCTGCCCAGGATTTGTTCCTACCTTGTGCCCTGTGTTGGCTGGGATTGGCTCCAGCAGACCCCCGTGACTCTGTAGTTAGGATATAGCGGATTGGATAATGGATGGGTGGATGGATATATTATATTTTTTTAATATAGCTTTTTTATAAATAAATATTATACTATTCACTAAACTAATCTAAAGTAGCTGTTCTGCTATCCATCTTTTCTCTTATCTGTCACAGCCACGGTCCCGACCCCTAAGGAATAATTTAAGTTTTACTATATATATATATATATATATATATATATATATATATATATATATATATATATATATAAAAAAATCTTGGGTCGAGACGTGATCATCTCGGAGAGACACTTTGACGTCATGCAAGACTAGGTATTGCAACCTTAGGAAGCAAAAGCCGTGAGACAGTGACTTTTGCACATCACGCTCTAATTACAAACAATTAAAAACAAGTTCACGGACATCTAACCTCGCAGTTGTTGGAATGCTTTTGGCAGACACACTTCATGTGCTCCCAGCTTTTAAAAATGTTATATGTTCTAGATGGCACGTGAACGACTAAGCGAAGAAGAAAGCAGTGTGTCGAAAAGAAACAGGAAAGCATTGGAGAGAAAAGAAGGCAAAAAAGGATGCACAAGAGAACAATAATAATCTATGTGCAAATTCAGAAAATAAGGAAAGTAATAATCAGGCCAGATGTCCTGTGAGAGACACTTTGACATCCCGCAAGACAAAGCAGTGAGACAAAAGGACAGCTGCTGTACAGGCTTTTAAATGATCGAGGCGCAGCATGACAAGCAGAAAGACAGCAGCTGATCCGACCACATCTTCTTAGCATGTGTTCAGCCTCCCCCCGCCACCCCACTTCAGAACGCAAGCAGCAGAGACACAAAGTGGCACACGCATAGCACGCCTGGGTTTAAGCAAGCGAAGCAAGGACAGCTGCTGTACAGGCTTTTAAATGAACAATGTGCAGCGCAACAAGCAGAAAGACAGCAGCTGATCCGACCGCATCTTCTTAGCGTGTGTTGAATGTAAGCAGGAGAGACGCGAAGTGGCAAGCGCTTAGCACGCCTGGGTTGGGGGCGGGGGGGGGCGGGTAAGTGAGCGAAGTGAGGACAGCTGCTGTATAGGCTTTGAAATGATCGACGCGCAGTGTGAGAAGCAGAACACGCAGCACGGCAGAAGGAACAGTAAGTAAGCAGGTTATCCGTCCACATCTCCAAAGCATGCGTTCAGCCACCCCCTTCACAACGCGAGTGGCAGAGATGTGAAGTGGCTGGCGCGTGGCGCGCCCCAGGGTGGGCTAGCAAAGCGAGCAGGGGACAAAGCCCCTTAGTATATATATATATATATATATCATATATTTTATCCTTTGAGTGGTAATACTTTAGCCTGGATACTGTAAAGATACACATATCGCTCATAAGCTGTTATGTAACAAAATGTTCACAAAGGCTTTTTTGGGTCTTCATAACACTTACAAAGCATTAGTAGTGTGGTTATTCATCTCTGCAATGTGACCTACTAAGTGAGCTTAATTTTCGGGCAATCATAGGTGGCTTATGGGCGACATTTTTCTCTTGATATTGAGAAATCTCTCACATTCACAAGTAACTGTACCAGCATATCAAAGGCTCTTAATGTGCCACTTTGTCTTATTGGGGCTTTGTAAAGACCAAAAGAAGCCTCTGTCAAGGTCTTGTTACATAACAGCATACAAGTAACAGATGCAGTTTTTGCAGTACCTAAACTAAAGTGTTAACCTTTGATCAAACAAACATCTGAATTTGTACAACAATGAAAGACTCCAGTTGGTTAAAGGGGAAGCAGAATTGGTTTACTTAACCACCGACTTTCTTATAAGTGCAGAATGGGTCTTGTCGTGTTGCCTTGGGTTAGAACACAAGCTGTGCAATCGGAAGAAGTTGTTGTCTTGAAGTGTGACAACATGCTGGAATTCAATGAGTATTCTTAAAAAGGATACAACCAGAGTGATACATATGGATTTAATTATCTGGATTTTCTCATTTAGGCCCTTAACCTGCAATTGCTGAGTGCTTTGAGTAGTGAGAAAAGCACTATATAAATGCAAAGAATTATTATTATTATTAATTAATTAGGTGTCACGTTAAGAGTTGGGCATCAAATTAACAAAAGTGGGAGTTCAGGGTGTAGTGTGTAGAGGGGTTTAAAACTGGCTAAAACACAGGAAGCAGAGGGTGCGAGGAACCCTATTAGAATTGGGTGTAGTTAAGAGTGGTGTCCAGCAGGCGTCAGTGCTGGGCCCACTTCTATTTTTAGTTTTCATAAATGACATTTATTTGTCCACCCAGGCCAAGTAACCTTATCATCAGACTTGCATTTAGAGACTTAAATAAGCAATTATATATTTTAAGGACTCTACTTCCCTTAGTTTTATATCTATCTTATGTAAATGTATGTTATTTATATTTTGTATACTATTTAGTCATTATTTTTCTTTTCTAGTTTTTTTCTTTTCTGTTCTTGTAACTTTTTCTTTGACATCTTAAAACACTAAGCTACATCCCGTGTATGAAAGTGAGCTATAATAATGAATGTTTTTGGTGTTTTTCTTGATAGTAATATAAGCAACAAGCTGGTTAAGTCTGCAGATGATACCAAGCTAAGTGGATTGACAGATAATTTAGAATCCATTGAGGAATCCAGTGGGAAATGGACAGCATGGAGGCTTGTGTAGATTTGTGCCAAATTAAATTTAATATAAGTAAATGTAAAGTGTTAAAAGTAAGAAGTAGAAAACCTAGATTTGAATACACAATGTGAGATCTGAAATCAAAAGTGCGCCTTATGAGGATTTAGGAGTTGTAGTGCTCATCACTATCAACTTCCAGACAGTGTTCAGAAGCCATTAAGAAGACTAACAGAATGTCAGGTTATATAGCGTCTTGATGTGTGGAGTACAAGTCCAAGGTATGTTCTGCTCAAGCTTTATAACACACTGGTGAGGCCTCATCTAGATTCCTGTGTACAGTTTTGGTTTCCAGGCCACAAAAACGACATAGCAGTGCTAGAAAAAGTCCAAAGAAGACCAACTAGGCTGATTCCAGCACTAGATGGGATGAGTTATGAGGAAAGATTAAATGATTTAAACCTTTTCAGTTTATCCAAACAGAGATTAAAAGGTGAAGTGTCTGAAGTGTTTAAAATTAAGAAAAGAATTAGTCCAGTGGCTTAAGGTGGTTATTTTAAAATGAGTTAATCAGGAACACGGGGACACAGATGGAAATTTGATAAGGGCAAATTTCACACAAACATGAGTAAGTCAAGCTGTGGAATTGGAAGGAGTTTTTACCTGGAATGATTTTTCCTGCTGCTCAGTCTTGTCATGTCTACCTGAAAAAGCAGGATTTCCAATACCTGGAAAAGCAGATTAAGTAAAAGGATGGATGGAGAGATTAAGGTTTTGATGGAGTATATTTTTAGTTTCACACCATACTGTGATTAATGTTTTAATTATTATTATGTCTTGTTATTTTCTAACCCGCTTAATCTGGACCAGGGTTGCGGTTTACCCATTCTACCTAAAATAGGACACAAAGCAGGAACAAACCCTGGAAAGGAATGTCAGTCCATCACAGGGTAAGCGCACACACACTCACACCAAACACACACCTGGGTAAACTTAGTGTTGCCAGTCTACCTAAGCTGCATGTCATTGAACTGTAGGAGGAAACCCAAAGTGCTGTGAGACAGCAGTGATACTGCTGTGCCACCATGCCACCCAAAGATGATGATGATTATTATTATCCATCCATCCATTATCCAACCCGCTTTATCCTAACTACAGGGTCACGGGGGTCTGCTAGAGCCAATCCCAGCCAGCACAGGGTGCAAGGCAGGAAACAAACCCTGGGCAGGGCGCCAGCCCACCACAGGGCGCGCGCACACACACACACACACACACACACCAAGCACACACTAGGGACAATTTAGAATCATCAATGTACCGAACCTGCATGTCTTTGGACTGTGGGAGGAAACCAGAGTACCTGGAGGAAACCCATAAAGACACGGGGAGAACATGCAAACTCTACGCAGGGAGGACCCGGGAAGCGAAGACAGGTCTCCTTATTGCGAGGCAGCAGCACTACCACGGCGCCACCATGCCGTCATTATTATTATTATTATTATTATTATTATTATTATTATTATTATTAT
>JANRMT010062789.1:20933640-20955795 GCA_026402145.1 Polypterus bichir lapradei
ATTATTATTATTATTATTATTATTATTATTATTATTATTATTATTATTATGCACTGATGGTTAAACATTCTGCTTTTGTGAAGTCTGATGTTCTTACGCCCAAAGATACTCAGATCCCTTTTGTTTCTGCACACTTTATTGTGTTTTAGATTAAATTTTTAATTTATAAATTTGACAGTTTTTCTCAACAACCTACACTCAATAACCCATAATGACATGAAAACACATTTTCAGAAAAGCTTGCAAATCAATAAATAAAAAAAATCAAAAACTGAAATCTCTCATTCCTGTCAGTATTCAGAGCCTTTGCTGTGGCACTCCAAAGTGTGCTCAGGTGCAGCCTGTTTGCTTTGATTTTCCTTGAGATGTTTCAAGAACTTGAGCAGAGTCCAAATGTGAAAAGATGAATTGACTGGACAGGATTTAAAAAGCCACACGTGTACCTGTGTATATAAAGTTCACAGTTCACGTTGCATGTTAGGAGAAAAATCAAGTCATGGAGTCGAAGGAACTCTTTGTGGGCTTCCCTGATTGAATTGTAGTGAGGCATAGATCAGGTCAAGTGGATAATACAATTTCAAAACCTCTGAGTGTTCCCTCAAGAATTGTGGACTCAACGACGTTTGGAACCACCAGGACTCTTCCTAGAGTTAGCCATCAGGCCAAATGGAATAACCAGACTGCAATTGCCTTGATCGGGGATATGACCAAGAACCCGATAGTCACTCTAAGAGAGTTTCAGAAGTCCTCTGCCAAGAAGGGAGAACCTGTTGGAAGAATGGCCCTATCTGTAGAACTCCATCCATCAGGCACATATGAAACTACTTCTAGAATTTTGCCTGAAGTGTATTTAGAGGACTCAGACAGCATGAGAAAAAAAAGGTTCTTTGGTCTGATGAGACAAAAACTAAAGTCTTTAGGGAGAACTACAAGAACAATGTCTGATGAAGACCAGGCACTAATCAGCTGCCTAATACCATCCGTACGGTGAAGCATGGTGGTGGTGACAGCATCACACTATTCAGTGACAAAGACCTGGAGACTGGGCAGAATTGAGGGAAGGATGAATGCAGTCAAATACAGAGAAGCCCTTGAAGAGAATCTGTTCCAGAGTGACCTCAGACTAGACTGGACTGGTGGTTCACCTTTAAGCACAACAATGACCTGAAGTGTACAGCCAAGACAAGGCTGGAGTGGCTCTGATTGTCCTTGAGTGACCCAGCCAGAACCTCTGTGAAGACACCTAAAGATGGCAGCTTACAGACACTTCCCGTCCAATCTAAGCTTGATGGGATCTGGCAGGAAGAACGGGAGAAACTGACCAAATCCATGTGTGAAAAGCTTTTAGAGACTTAGTCAAGAAGATTGGAAGCTAGTATTTCTGTCAAAGGACTGAATTAAGGGTCTGCATACTTATAGGAAGGGGAAATTTAAGTTTTTGGTTTTTAAAAAATTTGTAAACATGTTTTCACTTTGTCATTATGGGTTATTGAGTGTAGATTGATGAGCACAATTATGAAATGTACCCATTTCGTAAAATTCAATCTGCAACACAGTAAAGTGTGCAGAAAGTGAAGGGGTCTCTGAGTACTTTTTGAATCCTGAACGACAGGATGACAGATTCAGGCTGACCTCCAAGGTCAACGTTCAACAGTTTCAAGTCATGCCATCCATCACTGTCTGAATGAAAATGGACTCCATTGGAGAAGACACATCTTCTGAAGGACACACACAAATGCTAAAATGCAAGTTGACAAGCCATAGTCCTTGTCCCTTTATACAAATGAAACTGCATTGGGGCTTCTTGGTAAGTCACAGTAGATCTGTGATCACAGAAGACAAAATGATGCTTACAAAGGACAAAAAAACATCAGACATGGAGGAAGCTCACTAATGTAATTCTCTGGCACGGAGTGTCTTGAGCCTTTGCCGGGAACAATGAAGTCAACAATTTTCAAGGCATTTCTGGAGTAAAATATACTGCCCAGCGTTCGAAAACTCTGGGGTCCTCCTTGAGGATAATGAACCAAAATAAATTTCTAACAACACTAAAGAATAGAGAAGAGGAAAATGTTGGAATTTTCTGCTGTGAATCCTAATCTGAATCTAACTAAACATCTGTGGAAAGAGGCAAACATCTTATACCCCTTTATCTGGGGTACTGAGTGTTGCTTGATGAGGGGAAAAAAGAATTTAAATGATTTTAGCACAAGCCTGCAACATAACAAAAATGTGCAACAAGTGAAGGGTCTGAACAATTTGTAAAGGCTCTGCACTTTCTCACTTTATAAGAGAGCAGTTAAAAAAATGTTCATTGTTAATGTGTAAGTTCACAAGTGCACATTTATCAAAGAGTGCCTCTTCCTCTCTCTTCATAAACTCGCTGATAACAACTTTCAGATTTTTTTTGATGTGTCATAATAAAAGAAAATGAATCTACATTTGCATTACTGAGAAGAGGTTTTTGGCCCAAGAGTGACAAATTCAACGTCCACCTGGCTCTGCGTTTGTTTCTTTGAACCCCCTGTCAGCACCTCGTTGAAGGTTCAACTCATTCTAAGCACATTATTACACTCACAAAGCTGACTGACCTACTGTAGCATGTCATGCTAAGTGTGACGGTGCATGGAGAAGTATTGTCACAAGTTGTAACACATGCTGCACAGTCACCTTGTTTTTATTGTTCTGGCAGATTTAGAGTTTATGTTCATCTCAGGTCAGGTCAGGTTGGGGAGCCTGCAGTGGTACAGCATGTTGCTGAAACCCCCCACAAGATAAAACAGTTTGGGATCCTGGTTGGTGAACCCCCAGGAAGTCCAGTCCCACACTCCAGAAATGACCATCTATCTGCCTCAGACAGGTTTTATGTGGGTGTCCCCTTGGCCTGGTCCAGCCCCTTGGGCCATCAGCAGTGAGTCTGTCTGTGGAGGGAATGTTGGCCACATCAAGAGGTTTACTTACCCCGGCAACAACTTTCATGTCTCTGGTGACTCTTTCTGTGAATTCAGTAGACGGATTGGGAGAGCATGGGGGGTCATGAGGTCGTTGGAAAGGGGTGTGTGGCGCTCCCAATATCTATGCAAAAGGACGAAGGTCGAAGTCTTTAGAGTCCTTCCTGTCTTGCTATATGGTTGCAAGATATCGACGCTATCCAGTGACCTGAGACGAAGACTGGACTCCTTTGGTACTGTGTCTTTCCGGAAAATCCTTGGGTACCATTGGTTTGACTTTGTATCGAATGAGCGGTTGCTCATGGAGTCCCAAATGAGGCACATTACCTGAATTATGAGGGAGCGTCAGTCAAGGCACTACGGCCATGTGGAGCGCTTCCCCGAGGGTGATCCGGCTCATAAGATCCTCACTGTTGGGGACCCAAGTGGCTGGACCAGGCCAAGGGGTTGCCCACGTAACACCTGGCTGCAGCAGATAGAGAGTCATTTCTGGAGGGTGGGGCTGGACCGCATGTCTACCTGGGGGGGGGTTGCAAACCAGGATCCTGAATTGTTTCACCGTGTAGTGGGTCAAGATCAATGAATGCTCCACAGTCACTGGACCCCACAACCCTGCCCAACACCCAGTCCATGCAGGCATTGAAAAAGAAGGGAGCAAGACCCCCTGATGAACTCCAGAATGAACTGGGAAAAACACAGAGATTCTGTCTACACTCTGCACAGCACTCAAGATACCAGTGTACAGGTCTGCCATGATATCCAGCAACCTCTGGAAGTCCCTCAGGGCAGCTCAATCAAATGTGTTCATCTCATGAAGAGAAAAAGGCAAATAACTTTGAGTAATGGAGGAATGAGGTGCACCTTAGACTAAAACACGTGTGCTTCAAGATGTTAACTGATGGAAAGCTGCTCTCTAAGCCTCGCTATCGAACGCCCGACAAAAACATCTGGAGGGCATTTACATTTATTACAAATTCTTAATGATATGAATAATTTCTTCTTTGTGTCATTTATGTCAGTTATGATGATACATCTACTGATGCTAAGCAAGGTTGTATCATGATTGATGTTACTAGTGTGGGTCTTTTGAACATCAGACACCTTTACCCAGGTGACGGTCCCTAGCGGCAATCTCCCAAAGATCTGTGGTCGTAATTCAGAGCCATCTGGAGACTTTCTCTGCAGCCTGTAGATGGCTCTTCTTCTTCTCTCTCCTGTGATAACAAGTACAGAGTGTTCCATGTAGAGAGGCTGCCTTGCAGACCCTCTGCACCTTATGTCCACAGGTGTGCACTTTGCCCTCCAGGCTTGTCTTCCACTTGAAGGTCTCCTCTAAATGCTCCTCCTGTGGCACGCTCTTTGTTGTCCAAAACATCAAGACTATATCTGGTCTGAGAGTGGTCTTGGCAATGTGCTGTGAGAACTTAAGTTGCTTACCCAAGACTACCATAAGCTACCAATCCTGGGCTGTGTTGAGCAATGTTTTTCTTAATAGCTTCTCTCCAGATCTGATGTAGAAGATTAATTGCCTTGTGTGAATGAACTTCCTGTATACAATGATGGTATTAATTACCTGGCCTTAATTACCTGATCATGCCACCAGTGATATCAACTTTCCCCCATGGCATTTGGACAGAATGGCTTTTTCTTAGCAAAGAAAGCAATGCGGTTTCTCCATCATAGCCCAGCAGTGCAGAAAGGATGGACGTAGGAGCACATGAAACACTGTCAGGACCAAGAACATGATGTGGCAGGGTTCTGAACTCCAGAGTTTATTCTGAGATCTTTTTCTCCACAACTTGTTCCCACCTTGCTGTCTTATCCCTGCTGTTCTGCTGGATTGCTCCTCCTCAACCCCTACTCTCATCTTCTAAAGGAAGAATTGCTGCATCTCCTTTCCTCATGCCTTGTCATAACAGGGAGTTGTAAAGGTCAGCAAACACTTCAAGCCGAACTTTGGATGATGCTGGTTTTCAGAACATGAAATGCAAGCAGAACATCCCTCAGCTGATATAATCACCACACATGTGGACACAACGCTTTGCTAGTGTATTTTCAGCAATAGGCGTTGAATAACAGAGCAGCTTAGCAAACCATAGACAAGGAATCCTGAGCCTTAATGGTCTGTCACTGTGAGATGATATGGAGCCAAATCCACCTCATACCAGGTCTAGGAGGGAAAACAAAAATGTGTTCTACCTGTGTGTTATCTGCATAAGAGAAGGTTCTCCTTGGGCAACTTTACAACTCATTGAATCAGTAAATATTTTTTCTTTATTATCGCACCAAATAACTTCCAACATCCATTTCCTCCGAATGAACTTTTTTTTACTTATTAGTCCTCCTAATGTTTTTAACTTAATTAGCAGACAAAAGAAAACATACAAAACGTGTGATGTGAGGTACAACAGACCCCTTTGCTGTGTAATCTTCACTCCCCATCTAAACATTTCAGCCTCACTCTTCCCGTGCACTGCCACATGATGCATGAAAGATTAGGAGAGGAAGACATGTGCTGAAGAAGCAGAAAGACTACGGCGGCTGTGGTTTTGACACAGCGGCAGAACCTCCTGACATCTCACCCTTGTGAAGAGAGATTAGAAAGTGGCATGTGGGCAGGAGCTTCCATGTGCCCCAACCACACAACAACTGATGCAAATTCAGGGAGGCCGAACACTCCCTGTGCTCAATATGCGTCCAGCTGTATGAGGACCCGTAGTTGGCCATATAGGTCCTCGTGAGTGAATAACTTCTATTGAATCACAGCAGGATAGCAGTTACTTCAGATACTTGGGCAGTGTGATGTGGTGGTTAAGGCTTTGGACTTCAAACCCAGAGGTGGTGGGTTCAGATCTCGCGACTGGCAGTGTGTGGTCGTGAGCAAGTCACTGGACCTGATTGTGCTCCAATTGGAAAACCAAAAGAAATGCAACCATTTGTGTCATAAGTGTTATGAGTCCCCTGAATGAAAGTGTCAGCCAAAAAATTAATTGTAACTTTCACTTTATAGTTTAACTTTGCAGACATCATTAAAATTTGAACATAAGAAATCAGACAAACGAGAGGAGACCATTCAGTCCATCAAGCTCATTTGCTGTCATTTACATTTAATCACTTGACTTACAAAAGATTTCGACATAATGTTACCGTTTACCCAGGGTTCTTTCCCTGGCTTACGTTTATATTCCCTTTTCACTCATTTTCCAGTTTAAATCATCTATTATAATTATTTCTATTAAAGGATGCAGTAAGTTTGGTATTTTTCATGTCAAATTTATTTCTTCAAATTCACGGCATATATTCATTTGCCTCATGAAATTGCATTCTACAGTGAAGCATATTTTATACATCTTAAAAAATATCTAGCCTGCACTTGTCTTTTGTAATGCTTAATTGCAATTGAGTCCAATTATTAAGATATCCTTTAAAACTTACTGAATACATCCATTTTTCAAGTCAAAAATGTTATCAAGTATTGATGTGCATCTTAAAATTACATACATATTGTAAAACAACATAACCATTGTAAGTGCCAGGCAAGATTATCTGGCATACTATGTGGGATGAGTATCGGACCCTTACCTGGATGGGAAGGCAGGGTAAGAGAGCAGTGGGGGAAGGCTTCTAATTTTGTACCATGGTAACCATATGGAACCCTGCAGGGCATGATGGGAGCCACCAGGGCTTGCTGCCGGGCTTCACAACCCCTACTGACACAGAAGTGTTTTAATTTGGCTATGCCCTGGCACTGGAAGTACCCTTAGGTCCAACATAAAAAGAAGCCATCCAGCCTCCTCCAGGGGAGTCAGAGCTGGGAGGAAGGAAGGCAACACTCACTGCAGGGATTTTGATGGAGAAAAGAGAAAGAAGGAAGAAGCATTTGTGTGGAACTGTGTTTGTACAATGTGTCAAGAAATCTTTGTGAGGTATTGGCCTTTATGTTGGTTGTATCCAAGGTTCGGTGCTCAGTGGCACCTACTATCTGTTATATCATGTTTTACCAAGAAGGGAAAGCAATTCACTGGTGTGACATGCAGCCATCTTCCAGATGATCTGAAAGCCAATGTCCACAGAAGGTGACATCGCAATTTGGCCACGATTGCCTGAATGACTGGAGCTCCGCAAAGCCTCACAACCTTTTGTTTAAATGCCATCAGAAGGCAACTATGAGGCAATTGCCTACTTCATTTGTGTTTGAGCTCCATCAGGTTCTTGTTGCTTTATTTTTGCTCTGAGTAAACAGCCCGGCTGGCACTCCAACTTTTTATTTGGACTCATTCTGACATTGTCTCTCGCGTCCTACACCAACCTGTATTTTGTAAATCATCCATTTCATGGTCAGCAAGCAGTGAGTGTATGGTAGGAGCTAATCCTGGATGGGAAGTCGTTATTTTTGTTTTACAGTCATATGAAAAAGTTTGAGAACCCCTCTTAATTATTTGGGTTTTTGTTTATCATTAGCTGAGCTTTCAAAGTAGCAACTTCCTTTTAATATATGACATGCCTTATGGAAACAGTAGTATTTCAGCAGTGACATTAAGTTTATTGGATTAACAGAAAATATGCAATATGCATCATAACAAAATTAGACAGGTGCATAAATGTGGGCACTTCAACAGAGATATTACATCAATACTTAGTTGAGCCTCCTTTTCATAATCTAACAGCCTCTAGACGCTGTCCTCCTATAGATTGTGATGAGTGTCTGGATTCTGGATGGAGGTATTTTTGACCATCCTTCATACAAAATCTCTCCAGTTCAGTTCAATTTGATGGCTGCCAAGCATGGACAGCCTACTTCAAATCATCCCATAGATTTTTGATGATATTCAAGTCAGGGGACTGTGATGGCCATTCCAGAACATTGTACTTCTCCCTCTGCATGAATGCCTTTGTAGATTTTGAACTGTGTTTTGATTCATTGTCTTGTTGGAATATCCATCCCCTGCGTAACTTCAACTTTGTGACTGATGCTTGAACAATATCCTGAAGAATTTGTTGATATTGGGTTGAATTCATCCGACCCTCGACTTTAACAAGGGCCCCAGTCCCTGAACTTGCCACACAGCCCCACAGCATGATGGAACCTCCACCAAATTTGACAGTAGGTAGCAGGTGTTTTTCTTGGAATGCGGTGTTCTTCTTCTGCCATGCAAAGCGCTTTTTGTTATGACCAAATAACTCAATTTTTGTCTCATCAGTCCAAAGCACTTTGTTCCAAAATGAATCTGGCTTGTCTAAATGAGCATTTGCATATAACAAGCAACTCCGTTTGTGGCATGAGTGCAGAAAGGGCTTCTTTCTCATCACCCTGCCATACAGATGTTCTTTGTGCAAATTGCGCTGAATTGTACAACGATGTACAGATACACCATCTGCAGCAAGATGTTCTTCCAGGTCTTTGAAGGTGATCTGTGGGTTGTCTGTAACCATTCTCACAATCCTGCGCGTATGCCGCTCCTGCATTTTTCTTGGCCCGCCAGACCTGCTGGGTTTAACAGCAACTGTGCCTGTGGCCTTCCATTTCCTGATTCCATTCCTTACAGTTGAAACTAACAGTTTAATCCTATGAGATAGCTTTTTGTAGCCTTCTCCTAAACCAGGAGACTGAACAATCTTTGTTTTCAGATCTTTTGAGAGTTGCTTTGAGGATCCCATGCTGTCTGTCACTCTTCAGAGAAGAGTCAAAGGGAAGCACAACTTGCAATTGACCATCTTAAATACCTTTTCTCATGATTGGACACACCTGTCTATGAAGTTCAAGGCTTAACGAGCTCATCCAACCAATTTGGTGTTAGAACAATCTAGACGAGAACAGGCCATTCAGCCCAACAAAGCTCGCCAGTCCTATCCACTTGTTTCCTCCAAGAAAACATCAAGTCGAGTTTTGAAAGTCCCTAACGTCTTACTGTCTACCACACTACTTGGTAGCTTATTCCAAGTGTCTATCGTTCTTTGTCTAAAGAAAAACTTCCTAATGTTTGTGCGAAATTTACCCTTAACAAGTTTCCAACTGTGTCCCCGTGTTCTTGATGAACTCATTTTAAAATACAAGTCTCGATACACTGTACTAAATCCCTTCATAATTTTAAACACTTCAATCATGTCACCTCTTAATCTTCTTTTGCTTAAACTGTAAAGGTTCATCTCTTTCAATCTTTCCTCATAATTCAACCCCTGTAGACCTGGAATCAGCCTAGTCGCTCTTCTCTGGACCTTTTCTAGTGCTGCTATGTCCTTTTTGTAGCCTGGAGACCAAAACTGCACACAGTAGTCAAGATGAGGCCTCACCAGTGCATTATAAAGGTTGAGCATAACCTCCTTGGACTTGTACTCCACACATCAAGGCGCTATATAACCTAACATTCTGTTAGCCTTCTTAATGGCTTCTGAACACTGTTGGGAAGTTGATAGCTTAGAGTCCACTATGACTCCTAAGTCCTTCTCATAAGGTGTACTCTCGATTTTCCGACCGCCCATTGTGTATTCAAACCTAATATTTTTACTTCCTATGTGTAATACTTTACATTTACTGACATTAAATTTCATCTGCCACAAATCTGCCCAAGCCTGTATGCTATCCAAGTCCTTCTGTAATGATATAACGGATTCCAAATTATCTGCTAATCCACCTATCTTGGTATCATCTGCAAACTTAACCAGCTTGTTACTTATATTCCTATCTAAATCATTTATATATATTAAAAATAGCAGCTGCCCCTGCACTGCCCCCTGCTGGTCACCACTCTTAACATCGGCCAGTTCTGATGAGGTTCCTCACACCATCACCCTCTACTTACTGTGTCTGAGCCAATTCTGTACCCATCTACAGACATCACCCTGAACTCCCACTTCTTTTAACTTGATGCCCAACCTCTCATGTGGCACCTTATCAAATGCTTTCTGAAAGTCCAGATAAATAATATCATAAGCTCCACTTTGATCATATGCTTTAGATGCAACCTCATAGAATTCCAACATGTTAGTAAAGCACGACCTCCCTCTTCTGACTCCATGCTGACTGTTCAGAATAACTCCTGTCCTTGCCATGTGTTGCTCAATCTTATCCTTAATAATTCCTTCCATTAATTTTCCTGTGATGCATGTTAAGCTTACTGGCCTATAGTTGCTTGGATCTGCCCGGTCACCCTTTTTATATAATGGGATGATATTTGCCATTTTCCAGTCCTTTGGAATCTTTCCAGTGCACAGTGACTTCCTAAAAATATGTGTCAAGGGTTTATATCTGTACTCACTAGCCTCCTTAAGAACACGAGGATTAATATTATCTGGGCCTGGTGA
The DNA here is from genome assembly GCA_026402145.1 of Polypterus bichir lapradei. Taxonomy (NCBI): domain Eukaryota; kingdom Metazoa; phylum Chordata; class Cladistia; order Polypteriformes; family Polypteridae; genus Polypterus; species Polypterus bichir. The sequence goes on from JANRMT010062789.1 coordinate 20,943,894, forward strand.
TTTGTTTGATTTCATCTTATTTAATCTGAGCAGCACTTCTCCCTCTACAATTTCCAAATCCCTCAATACCTCCTTAGTAGTCGCGTTTTCCTCTGGGAGGTTATCCACTTGCTCACTTGTAAACACCTCCGAAAAATGTAAGTTTAGGGCATCTGCTATTTCATTGTCTGTATCTTTTAATTCCCTTTTACTATTCCTGATGAACTTGACCTCCTCCTTAACTGTTCTTTTACTACTAAAATACTGAAAGAATCTCTTGGGGTCTTCTTTCACCTTATCTGGTATATTCCTCTCCAACTGTCTTTTAGCCTCTCTGATATCCTTCTTAATGGTTGCCCTCATGTTCTCATACGCTCTACGATTCACTTTGCAGTCATTAGTCTTATATGCCTTATACAGCAGTTTTTTCCTTTGCAACTTCTTTTTTAAATCTTTATTAATCCATCGTGGAGTTTTTTTTAGTTTCCTATTAATTCCAAATTTAGGTACGTATCTGTCCTGCATTACATGTAAAACATTTTTAAACCTGTTCCACTGCTCCTCGACTGTCTCCACATTTAAAAGCTTATCCCAGTCTATCCTACTTAGACTTTGTCGCATCTGCTCAAAATTAGCCCTACCAAAGTTCAACTTAACAATTTTAGTCTTTGCATCTGTACTCTTACAAAATACTGAGAATTGTATTACATTATGGTCACTTGACCCTAGTGGTTCAGTCACCTCTATACCCTCAATTCTATCCTGATTATTACAGAATACTAAATCCAGACAGGCTTCACCCTGTGTTGGTGCTCTAACATGCTGTGTTAAAAAACGTTGATTACTTCTAAAAACTCCTGCTCTTGTGCTCCTCCATCTGCAAGGTTATCCCAGTTAATATTTGGATAATTAAAGTCCCCCATGACTATAATATCCCCCTGTAAACTTGCCTTTTTGATATTACTAAAAAGATGTGTGTTGAATAATTGTCTGAATTGGGTGGTCTATAACATACTCCTAAAATAAGACCTCTTTCCCTAATGTTTTCCAGGCGAAGCCACATGTCCTCACTAAGATGGGGCTCATCATCCAACTGAAGAGGACTTACATTTAAACCCTGTTTGGCATAAACAGCAACCCCACCTCCTTTTCTGTTCTGTCTATCCTTCCTAAAAAATGTGTATCCCTCTATGTTACACTCATCTCCATCTTTGTTATTTAGCCAGGTTTCCGTTATTGCTATAATATCATAATTATGCTCTGCTACATACAACTCCAACTCACTTACCTTATTTTTGATACTTCTAGCATTAAGGCAAGTTATTTTTAATGTGTTAATCCTTCTACATTTACGTTTTTGCTTAGAATTTACATTACTATGCATTTTTATTTCTACACCATTGTTTGTTCTTCCATGTATAGATCTAAACCTGGCCTGTCCTAAAAAGCTAATCCTCGACTAGCCTACACATACGCCTCCCCAATACATTGGTGCCCCTCCGGTTCAGATGTAACCCGTCACGGTGGAACAGGTCCCATCTGTTCCAAAAGGAGTTCCAATGCCCCATAAACCTATACCCTTCTACCCTGCACCAAGATTTGAGCCACGCGTTAAGCCTTCTAATCTTCTCAATCTTACCTGGACTGGTGCGTGGCACAGGCAGAACTTCGGAGAAGACTACCTTGTCAGTTCTGCTCCTCAGCTTGGTACCCAACTCTTTGAATTTGGATCGCAGAACTGACAGACTACCCTTATGTATGTGTGTTGCAAGTAATCAGCATTGAGCAGTTACATGCATTCAAATCAGCAAAATTACAAGGGGACCCACACTTTTGCACAGCCAGCTTTTCACATTTGATTTAATTTCATACAACTAAATACTGCATCACTAAAAATCTTTGTTCGGAAAACACCCTAGTACTCAGATGTTCCTAGGAAATGAAAGACGTACACTGTTATCTTTTTTGTTGAAAGTACAGTCAATTATTAAGCAGGCTGAGAGGGGTTCCCAAACGTTTTCATATGACTGTATATTCCATGTAATTTTGTGGTCTGTTTTTTGCCTATGTTAAGTGTATGTATGCCGCACTCTTAGTGTATCAATGGAAGTGCGCTATATGAAAATAAGAAAACATCACCAACCTTCGAAAGCATCTGCAGGACATAAGGCTGTGCTTTGTGGTGGCAATAAATAAATAGAGAGATTCCCAAATATAGGAGACAGAACAGGAAATGATATTCTGCAATTTTATTATGACAATTAACAATCACTTAAAGTTGATTTAAAGTTCCTTGTAAATCCCAACTCTGCATTCTCATGAATACCTAAAAGCAGAGATGAGTCATCATATTTTGGACCTGAATAAACGTCTCGCAATGACAATTAGTAAAACTTGGTATTCACTTTTTCTCACTCTAACATGCCACTTCCCTTCATTTTCTCAGTATTCTCCTAATCATGTGTAATGCTGATTGATGTTTGATTTTGCGAACATGGCAGGAGGCCAACAGCGTTGCTCAGGTACCTTCACCAACTGCCTTCTTGATTAAAGAATTGATTGCTTTTCCCATTTCTGATAAATTGTCATTCCAGTCATCAGTGTCAATGAGCACTTCTAAGAGCCTTGCTCATATTTATGTGAAATTATTTTTATCGTTTATTAAGGGAGCCTGTATCAGCTTTATTTTTTCCCATTTAGGGAGCCTGTATCAACTTCACAGTGTTTTGTACCAACATTTGTTGGTATCCCTCCACAAAGAAAGAGCAACCCATAACTGTCTCAGAAAGAGCTTGAAACTGATAAAAGTAACTGGGACCAATCATTGTTTATTCTGTATTTAACACAAATCACACTTTGCTTTAGAGTTTTGATTCAACAGAATATTTCTAATAATAGCAAAAATGAAACGGAATGGAGAACAATGATGTGACCCTTAACCTAATATTTTGTTGCACAGCCCTTAGAAGCCATTACTGCAAACAAGCGATTCCTGGAGAAACCAGAATGCAAGATCTCAAGATGCCGGTCTGCTTACCAGAGGTGGGTGTGCAGGATTTACGGCTGATAAACCTCAACCAGGGGCCAGTTACGTCTAACGCTGTTACCGGTATGTATGGACTCTATAAACTTGAGTGTGAATTTAATAAAAATTATGTTAACATACACTGGATTTCCTCATTACAGTATTCGGCAAAATTTTTGCAAGATAACACGTGGACTTTATCAAAATATAACAATATAATCTATTAAAAAAGCGCAATTCATAATTCATGACAATAAAAAAAAAAATAAAAAATTCTTTGCATTTACATAGCGCTTTTCTCACTACTCAAAGCGCTCAGCAACTGCAGGTTAAGGGCCTTGCTGAAGGACCCAACAGAGTCCCTTTTTGGCATTTGCAGGATTTGAACCAGCAACCTTCCAATTGCCAGTGCAGATCCCTAGCCTCAGAGCCACCACTCCACCCTTACAATACTACGACAGTGTGAAATACGATGTGGTGTCATGCAGAAATTAGCAGGGCCTCTTCTAGAAAACATACCCTAATTGCAAGTATACTCTGAGTCTCGATATGTAGGATGTCATAGTCACAACTCACGTTGATGTCATGTCAGCCAGTTATCATTAGCGATACATGTTTTTGTGCATTAATATTTGGTCATGTTTATGGCCTACAAATAAAATGTGAAGTGTGAAATTAACATAAAGGTATCATCATGAAATCTCTTACCTTTCTTTCTTGCCTAATGATTGGAAAAGTCATTGAAGACAAAGCACTTTGAACTACATCATTTGTATGAAAATGTGCTAAATAAATAAATGTTAGTGTTGTTCTTCTTCATAGTCTAATCTGGATGCAATATCTTTTTCTATAGATGGGATCGCCAGACCACAAAGCCTGTCTTGAGACATGGTTGATCTATACTGAAGAATATAACTTGTCAAATCCGCTCAAACGGGACACGTGGACCTCAAAAGCCGGGCCCCTTTAGTTGTGGGTCCTGGGGCAGTCGCCCCACTTGCCACCCCCAAGCACTGCTTTTGGTGCTTATGATTCCAAGAATTAATAAAATGGGAGGTTGAGCTTTTAGTTACAGGGCCCCTAAACTGTGGAGTGGTCGCTCTGTTACTATAAGAGGTGCTCCTTCAGTCTTAGCTTTCAAATCTTGGCTGAAGATTTGCAACATCAGTTTAGTACACCCTGACTAGAGCTGCTGATTAACTGTACAGACTGCATCTCTGTTGTTAGTCATTAACATTAAAACATAAGTAACATGATAGTTAGAATTTGCTACTAACCTTCAACTATTATGTTTTCTTTTCTTAGTACTCACATGTGGCATTTTGTGCCATTGCTCTACTGATAAGTTATTTGCCTGCTCATGGAAAGGTCATCTCAGATAAAAGGGCACTGGAATCATCGGGTAGAAGGGTCCTTTCATCAGACTGGCCAGCCCAGCACTGACTCAGCTGTGAAATGGCCAATAGGAGGATGCAGTTTGTTCTCTGAGGACTCAAAGACTCTGAACAAATCTGAATCCTATTATGCAATATCAACTACTGCTGAATTTTGCTCTGTACTTGTAATATTGTTATTGCACTATTGTATTGTATTGAGGATTACCGTGTTCTGTTCTGTGTATTGTATTGTGTTTACCCCTTTATCTGACACCCACTGCACGCCCAACCAACTTGGAAAGGATTCTCTCTTTGAACTGCTTTCCCAAGGTGTCTTTCTTTTTTCTGGGAGTGTTTTCTTGTCTTCTTACAGAGTCAAGGCTGGGGGGCTGTCAAAAGACAGCTGTTAAAGCCCATTGCTGCTCCTTGTGTGACTTCAGGGTATACAAAAATACATTGTATTGTATTGTTTTGTACTTCGGCACCTGTCCATAGATTGTTTAGCCCATTTGTCCTGAGTAAACTGCTCCAGCTGTGTCAGGTTTGAAGGAGGTCTTCTTTAGGCTGCATGTTTTAGTTCTTTCCTATGATCTTTGATAGGATTCAAACCAGGGCTCATAGAAGGCCACTTCAGAATATTCCAATGTTTTCTTCTTAGCCATTCTTGGGTGCTTTCAGCTATGTGTTTTGAATCATTATCCTGTTGGAGGATTCATGACCTGTGACTGAGAACATTAGAACAATCTAAATGAGAACAGGAAATTAAGCCCAACAAAGCTCATCAGTCCTATTCAATTATTTCTTCTAAAAAAACATCAAGTCAAGTTTTGAAAGTCCTTAAAGTGTTACTGTCTACCACACTACTTGGTCACTTAGTCCATGTATTTATGATTTTCTGTGTAAACAAAAACTTCCTAATGTTTGTGTGAAATTTACCCTGAGCAAGTTTCCAGTTGTGCTCCTGTGTTCTTGATGAGCTAATTTTAAAATAACAGTCTCGATCCACTGGACTAATTCCTTTCGTAATTTTAAACACTTCAATCATACACTCACCTAAAGGATTATTAGGAACACCATACTAATATGGTGTTTGACCCCCTTTCGCCTTCAGAACTGCCTTAATTCTACGTGGCATTGATTCAACAAGGTGCTGAAAGCATTCTTTAGAAATGTTGGCCCATATTGATAGGATAGCATCTTGCAGTTGATGGAGATTTGTGGGATGCACATCCAGGGCACGAAGCTCCCGTTCCAGCACATCCCAAAGATGCTCTATTGGGTTGAGATCTGGTGACTGTGGGGGCCATTTTAGTACAGTGAACTCATTGTCATGTTCAAGAAACTAATTTGAAATAATTCGAGCTTTGTGACATGGTGCATTATCCTGCTGGAAGTAGCCATCAGAGGATGGGTACATGGTGGTCATGAAGGGATGGACATGGTCAGAAACAATGCTCAGGTAGCTGATGCCCAATTGGCACTAAGGGGCCTAAAGTGTGCCAAGAAAACATCCCCCACACCATTACACCACCACCACCAGCCTGCACAGTGGTAACAAGGCATGATGGATCCATGTTCTCATGCTGTTTACACCAAATTCTGACTCTACCATTTGAATGTCTCAACAGAAATCGAGACTCATCAGACCAGGCAACATTTTTCCAGTCTTCAACTGTCCAATTTTGGTGAGCTTGTGCAAATTGTAGCCTCTTTTTCCTATTTGTAATGGAGATGAGTGGTACCCGGTAGGGTCTTCTGCTGTTGTAGCCCATCCGCCTCAAGGTTGTGCGTGTTGTGGCTTCACAAATGCTTTGCTGCATACCTCGGTTGTAACGAGTGGTTATTTCAGTCAAAGTTGCTCTTCTATCAGCTTGAATCAGTCGGCCCATTCTCCTCTGACCTCTAGCATCAACAAGGCATTTTCGCCCACAGGACTGCCGCATACTGGATGTTTTTCCCTTTTCACACCATTCTTTGTAAACTCTAGAAATGGTTGTGCGTGAAAATCCCAGTAACTGAGCAGATTGTGAAATACTCAGCCCGGCCCGTCTGGCACCAACAACCATGCCACGCTCAAAATTGCTTAAATCACCTTTCTTTCCCATTCTGACATTCAGTTTGGAGTTCAGGAGATTGTCTTGACCAGGGCCACACCACTAAATGCATTGAAGCAACTGCCATGTGATTGGTTGATTAGATAATTGCATTAATGAGAAATTGAACAGGTGTTCCTAATAATCCTTTAGGTGAGTGTATATCCTCTTAATCTGAAATTGGGCAGTACATTTCATTCCAGGATGTCTTGATAGTCTTGAGATTTCATTGTTCCCTGCACAGGCTTGACATGCCTAGCAAAGCAGCCTCAAAACATAACTGAGCCTCCTCCATGTTTCACCATAGGTATAGTGACCTTTTCTTTTAAAGCTTAATTTTTTTCATCTGTGACAAAGAGCTGATGTGACTTGCCATAAAGCTTCACTTTTGTCTCATCTGTCCAAAGGACATCCTAACAGAAGCACTGAGGCTTGTCAATATGCATTTTAGCAAATTCCAGTCTGTCTTTCATCAGTGGAGTCCTCCTGGGTCTACATACTTCATTTGAGCCCACTGTCACTCAAAAAATGACAGATGGTTTGATTAGACAATGATAGACCTTGATGTAGGAGTTAAGCTTGTATCTTTTTAGAATCTTCTGTTGGATTTTGTCTACCATTCTCACTGTCATTCTGTCCATTCTGGCCATTTTGTGGCCACTCCCAGGGAGGTTGACTACAGTCCCATGGACCTTAAACTTCTTAATAATATTAGCAACTGTTTTAACAGGAACAACAAGCTGCTTGGAGATGGTCGTCTAGCCTTTTCCTTTAACACACTTGTCTATAATTTCCTTCCTGATCTCCTCAGACAACTCTCTCCTTTGCTTTCTCTGGTCCAGTGTAGGACACACGATGACACCAAACAGCAGAGTGATGACTTTTCTATATTTAAATTGGGTGAATGACTGAGTGCACAATTCAAGATGTGTGTAATACAAATTAAAGATAACAGCTAGTTTGGAGAATTACTTGATGATATTTTCTAGGGGTCCCAATGAATGTATCTAGCCCTTTTTGGAATATCTTTGAAGAATAAGCCTTACTTGATCTCTTTTCACATTTGCTTTGCTTTACTTGATGACATCTCAAAGGCATGCAGGTACACAGGGGACAATGACATTTAACATGAATACTTTTCAGGAGGTGTAAGGAAACGTCTTTAAGGAGCTGTAAGGCTACCAAAATATTTGTCAACAGGACACACTGTATGTGGTCAAAAGAATCAGATAACCAAAACACAAGGGCAAAACAAAAATCAATCAAACATCAAGTGAAATTTGACACTTAGTGCCTACTATTACTTGCCCAGAGAGTTTGGACACGTCATTGTTGTTATTGTTTACATCCTTCCGTGGGCGGACGTGGCGATAGCGGGTGACTTCATCCATTCCGCTGTTGCTAAATTACAAACGCAGCACCCCGAGGCACTTGTGCTAATCGCTGGAGACTTTAACCATGTGACGCTGGACAAAACGTTACCTGCCTTCTCCCAGTATGTGGATTGTAACACCCGGGGAAATAGGACTATTGACCTACTGTATGCAAATGTTAAAGACGCATACACTGCCACCCCGCTGCATGTGCTTGGGAAAGCAGACCATAATCTGGTTCTGCTTCAGCCTCACTACAAACCAAGAGTGAGGAAGCTACCTACAACCACACGCTCATTCAGGAAGTGGTCCCCTGAGGCAGAGCAGGCTCTGAGAGACTGCTTTGGAACTACAGACTGGGATATCCTTCGGGGTCACAGAGTGAGAACATTGGGGAGGTTGTTGACTGCACTACTGACTACATCAACTTCTGTATGGACATTGTAGTTCCAGTAAGAACAGTACGCTGCTATGCTAACAACAAGCCATGGATTACAAGTGACATCAAGGGCCTTTTTAAACCAAAAGAAAAGGGCTTTTAAAGGCGGTGATCAGCATGAGCTCAACCGCGTGCAGAAGGAACTCCGAGTCCAGCTTAGGCCAATGAAGGAGCAGTACAGGAGAAAGCTGGAGCAGAAGTTGCAGAATAACAGCATGAAGGAAGTGTGGGATAGGATGAAGATCATCACTGGCTGCAGCTCGAAGCGGGGTGCCACCATCGAGAGAGACGTGGAGAGAGAAAACCAAATGAACAACTTCTTTAACAGGTTTGACCACCCTAACCCACTCTCACCTCGGAGTGCTGCACCCTCCACCCATTCTTCTGCTGATACCAGCATAGGATAGACATCCCCACCCGCAATTACTGCAGCCCAGGTGAGCAGAGAGCTGAGGAGATTTCGTGCCAGCAAAGCAGCGGGTCCAGATGGAGTATCGCCACGACTGCTGAAGGCCTGTGCGCTGGAGCTGGGGAGTCCTCTGCAGCGCATCTTCAACCTGAGCCTGGAACAGGGGAGAGTCCCGAGGCTTTGGAAAACATCTTGTATCACCCCTGTCCCAAAGGTATCACGTCCTAGTGAGCTGAATGACTTCCAGCCTGTTGCTCTGACATCACATGTGATGAAGACCATGGAGCGGCTACTGCTTCACCACCTGAGGCCACAGGTCTGCCACGCCCTCGACCCTCTGCAGTTTGCATACCAGAAGAAGGTGGGAGCGGAGGATGCCATCATCTACATGCTACACCGATCCCTCTCCCACTTGGAACTGCAGGTCTGACATCATGGTCAGCAACACAGGAGTGCCGCAGGTGACTGTACTTTCTCCGGTCCTGTTCAGCCTGTATACATCGGACTTCAAATGCAAACATTTGCTGACGACACTGCTATCGTGGGCTGCATCAGGAGTGGGCAGGAGGAGGAATGTAGGAACCTAATCAAGGACTTTGTTAAATGGTGCGACTCAAACCACTTACATCTGAACACCAGCAAAACCAAGGAGCTGGTGGTGGATTTTAGGAGGCCCAGGCCCCTCATGGACCCTGTGATCATCAGAGGTGACTGTGTGCAGAGGGTACAGACCTATAAATACCTGGGAGTGCAGCTGGATGATAAATTGGAATGGACTGCCAATACTGATGCTCTGTGCAATAGAGGACAGAGCCGACTATACCTCCTTAGAAGGTTGGCGTCCTTCAACATCTGCAATAAGATGCTGCAGATGTTCCATAAGACGGTTGTGAAGCGCCCTCTTCTACCCAGTGGTCTTCTAGGGAGGCAGTATAAAGAAGAGGGACGCCTCATACCTGGACAAACTGGTGAGAAAGGCAGGCTCTACTGTAGGCATAAAGCTGGACAGTTTGAAATCCATTACAGAGCAATGGGCACTGAGCAGGCTCCTGTCAATAATGGAGAATCCACTGCATCCACTGAACAGGATCATCTGCAGACAGAGGAGCAGCTTCAGCGATAGACTGACAGACTGAGGAGATCGTTCCTCCCCCACACTATGCAACTCTTCAATTCTACCCCATAAACGTTAATATTATACAAAGTTATTGTCTGTTTGTTATACCTGCATTTTTATCACTCTTTAATTTAATATTGTTTTTTATCAGTATGCTGCTGCTGTAGTATGTAAATTTCCCCTTGGGATTAATAAAGTATCTATCTATCTATCTATCTATCTATCTATCTATCTATCTATCTATCTATCTATCTATCGTAAGGGACATTGAGGAGATGGAAGGACCATGGAAGAGACTGTGCACAGAACATTATTTCCCCTGGAGCACTAGATGACAGCCCTGCGGGGTTGCGGAAGCACCATGGTTTCCCACAAGGCATCATGGGAATTAGACTCTGTGACTCAGCCCTGTTGGATTCTGTGGGTACTAGCAAGGGGGTGCTTCGGAGACTTAGGAGCCCTACTTTGCGGGGCTCTAGCCTAAACCAGAAGTGCTCCTGGGCCAAGCCTTTGTGACACTGGAAATATTTCCAAAGATTATCTACTTGTGTGAAAGCTACTATCACTACAAGGAGACTTACAGATTGGATCTAACTGAGGAATAAAGCTTGAGGAAACAACCACCATACTATACCATTGTGTCCTGTGACATAACTGATGCAATGATTGCGTTCATGTGACTCCTATCTTATCACGCAAACAAAGAATGGGAGAGGAAACAAAATTTTTTTTAACTTTCTCAAAAAAAAAATCGAAACATTTAGAAAATCTTCAAAACAGAATCTGCATGGTGCAAAACTTGTAGTAACTCAAACAATACATATAAAAGTCAATAATCCCTACAGTTACGAACTGTCACTGGGTTATAAACAACATCTCATGTCTCATTTACTACATGAAAAACATAACTGTGCTGCTACAGCAGCCTGCGTATATATTTACCAGATTTGGCATATTCCTACAACCCCACCTCCCACTTTTTAACTTTTTTATGTCGGATGTCAAATTGACGGGTTTGCTGACTAAAGTTGACATTCAGCATCAGAGGGTGAAAAAAGGCTCTCAGCATCGATAAAACCCACCGTTACATTACGGGTAGGCCTGCTTTGCTGAGAGAACTGTTAGACTCATTCATTTGATGTTGAATCCCTAACTTGTGTAGGTGTAGTGCAGAGTCATCATCTAGAATGGCATCGGGTGAGAGAACAAAGCGAATTCTCAAAGCAAAACACAGTGCATATTCTTTATTTATTTATTGTGTATTACTGCTGAATCGGACTCTGACTTATTGATCTCAGATTTTGATGTAAGTGATCTGGAGATTGAGAACGAAAGTCAGGACCTGCATCAGCTAATCGGTCCCCAGCTGATCATGCAGCTGATGCGCCTATGGCAACCTTCGCCCTAGGAGGACGACACAAACGTTGATCCGTGGGAGGCAAGCTGGCTACTGGACATCATCAAACGACACAGCGTGCTAGTGGATGCTACGCATTACCAGCCCCTCAACTACTTCAAGCTGTTTTTTTCCAGATAGTGCTTTTCTGCTTATGTGGCAAGAAACAAACAGGTATGTAATAAGTACGTGAATTGACATGCTGTAGAGACTCATGGAACATAAAACAAATGTCAAAGAGTGACATTTGTCATAAATAACTGTTTTATGTTGATTTATGTATGAAACTATTGCGTTTCATGCTTTGTTTTTGAGTTTTTTTGCAAAATATTCAGCCCTGGGACAAAAGGGAAAAAAATAATTTGTCCTAATTGAGTTCATTTGATACATAGTGGTATGCCCCTAGCTCCCTCTTTGCTACTGCCACTGCTTTAGTCTTAGCTTTGCTTCCTGCAATATTGAGAGATTAAGAGATTATTGCCTTTTTACCTTCAAGTAGTCAATGATTATCACATGTTAATACTTTTTATGACTTCTTTCCAGAAGCCTACATAGTACTAGGGTGTTGTACCGTGCTAGCCATTATGAATGTAGAGAAGAGCCAAGCAAAATGACACCTTTTATTGGCTAACTAAAAAGATTACAATATGCAAGCTTTCGAGGCAACTCAGGCCCCTTCTTCAGGCAAGATGTAA
>JANRMT010062789.1:20956195-20987744 GCA_026402145.1 Polypterus bichir lapradei
AGACATACTGTAACTATAATTGTACAAGTAAATCACACAGGAATTGTACATCTTCTGCTTCTGAAACTGGATGAAGCTCATGTCTCCTTCAAGACCTTCACCTTGATCAGGATTTGAGATGTATGTGGAGAAACCCACCCTGAAATGGTAGTTAAATAAAAACAAAAATGACATGCAGCACAATTGTCATTTATCATTTCTGGCCCCTCAAGATTAAATGGAGTGTTACTCGCTTCTATTGCTCTTTGAAGTAGTGTTCTGTCCTTAGCAGGACAACTTGCTATACCACAGTACAGTGGTGAGAGTCTGGTCACTGTGGGTTTGCCTTTTTATAGGTTCCCCCTGTTTCTGGCACTGAGGTTGCTCTTTAGTAGAGTTGTCTGCCAGCTCAAACTGTTAAGACTTCCAGACTTGATTTTGCAGCTGGATTCTTGTCACTCACTGTTGCTGCTACTAGAGATAGCACCATGGTACAGCTTTCTGTTTAGGTCATCAGCTGTCCCGGTGACCACTTCCAGCTCCTTGCAACTGCACACAAACTCTTCAAAGAGGTGGGGTGGTCTTCTGTACTGTTGTGGTTGGGCAAGCAGTGGCCAAGGCACAACTGCAGTTGATGAAGGTGGCAGTGATGCCGACGTGGACTGCTGGATGGCGGAGTCGACTGCCCTTATGATAGTAAGGGCCCAGCTAATCATACTAGACCACCATGGCCTGGATTCATAAATCTACCTGGTGTACTACCTCACATGGCTGAGCCAAGACAATACTTGGCTGTTAGGCAGTTTAGGGCAGAGTCTCTGTTTCCCTGTGTAGCATACAACCACACCAGGTTGTCAGAATGTACTACATTGTATGCACTCTTTTGGTGATTTCTGATGATCTCAACTACCATTGATTTCCAAACTCTGCCACAAATCCTGCACATGTTGGGGCTCTGACTTGTGCTGGTGTTGGGCTCAGGGAGTGAAGAACTTATTTCTGAACATCAGAATGGCAGGTGTGAGGTCAGTGGAATCCTGGAGCACCAGAATGATATGTCCTCAGAACTGCAGGGAGTCCTTCTGATGCTCCACCACTATGGCGAAGAGCTGGATGACCATTCCTCAAGGCTGTCACTCTGATGGGGGTTGTGATGTGCTACAAGTGTTGTGGATTTGGAGGAGCTGGCATACCTCGTTCAACAGCTCTGATGCAAAGACCCAACCCTGCACCAAAATCATTGGAACTTCAGGTGAACGGTGAGCTAAATACTGTATGAAAAAAAGATTAAATCTAAAGGTCTAAACTCAGATGTGCATTCAGACATGTCTAATGGTCATGTTGTCTCCTTCAGCAGTGAGGTGTATCCTATTTGGGCCTTTTTGTTCCTACCTATCCAGACACCCAGGATTGTCTGCATTACTGACAGACGGTCATCTGGTACACGGAACAGGTGAATTTTTTATCTTTCTAGAGTGTGTGCTCAGTAAGGTGCGACCCATCCTGTAATTTTCGACATCTAACCAAACAAGTTTAATTAACTGAAAGTTAACTTGTTGTTTGTCAGATGTTCATAAATCTGCTGAACACAACTGGCATGCAGTCACCAATTCTTGCTTATCTACTGTAGTAACGAAAACAGAATCAAATAAAGAGTTGGGGCACCACAGTGATCGCCGTATAATTGGCAGATTTGAAAAACAACAAAAAGGTAAAATTCAGTCTTTTCAGACATGAGCTAGAACACATTAGAACACTCTAGATGAGAACAGGCCATTCATCCCAACAAAGCTCGCCAGTCCTATCCACTTATTTCTTCCAAAAAAACATCAAGTTGAGTTTTGAAAGTCCCTAAAGTCTTACTGTCCACCACACTACTTGGTAGTTTATTCCAAGCGTCTATCGTCCTTTGTGTAAAGAAAAACGTCCTAATGTTTATGGAAAATTTACCCTTAACAAGTTTCCAACTGTATCCCTGTGTTCTTGATGAACTTATTAAATAATATTTAACTGGCTCCAAAATGGTAGAGGAGCCATTCTTCAGTTGGAAGAAGAGGAAGAGGCGGGTTCAGGTGATCAGGAACTGGAAGTGATGTCATTAGGGAAACAACTGTCAGTCACTGCTTCTGCAGAGGGAGGAAGGTAAAAGGCACTAGGCAACAGCGCCAACCCCTGGGTAGCTGCTAAGTAGGTAAGGCAGAGTCAAATGAATACCAAAAGAAATTTCTCTGACTAAAAAAGTTTGTTTTAAAAAGGTTTAGTGAAAATTCAAAGCAAACAATCCACAAAAGAATAGAGAAAAGTTGTTACACACATAGAATAAAAAGCAAAAAGGGAAAAAAATGTTTCTTCTTTAAGCTTAACTTTTTCTTGTTAAACTTCAGTTGTTTTCGATACTTGAAGATGAGTTATTTTTCTATGCATTACTTACACATTCAATAGAGCAGGTTGAATTACATACAATTGGGCACGGTTTGAAACTGTGTGCCCTCCATGCCTCACTAACGGCAAGGCAGGTCACTAACTGAGTCTAATCTGTAGTCAAAGGGACACAAAATTGTTAGAATATTCTATTTCAATTAGCTTGTGGGGTTTACAATAGAAGTTCCCATGGACTGTGCACTAATATATAGGCAAACGTTTAACATAACTAAGAAAATACTTCTATCAACTTAACATAACCTAAATAACTAACAGTTGGCTCTTACACATTGATTGGGAGTGTAATTACATTTATATAAGCCTTGAAGCTGTCTCCCAAGCTCACGTGTTGACACTTTGTACTAGGAGAATCTTGAAAGTAGTAGATTTGACCTGGGACCAAATTCTCACAGAGCAAACACTCTCTGGGTCAGGACCTGCCTTAAGTCCCCATTCCCCCACAAACATAAACACACTCAGACACACTCTGTCATTCATTCCTAGACACTCTCATCCACTCACCAACTCTTTCTTATGATCTATACATTCAAATGTATGTCTATGCAAGATATTGAGTCATCAAGCATAAGTCTCACCGAATTCCTTCTGATGTTACCATCATACCAAATGAGTAAACTCCATCTTTTCAGTTCCTAGGTAGCCATCTTGTTTTACGGTTAAATACTGCAGTAACAAATGAGTCCAGCAAAATATACCGGAGTAAAAGTAGCCACTTGTGTTTCGAAATATAGTTAAGTAAAAGCGAAGAGAGACAAAGATTTCATACTCAAGTAAAACAAAAATATTCTCAAAACATACTTAGGTACAGGGATGAAGTGTTTATACTTTGTGACAATACAACACTCTTGCTGGGTACTGTCATCTTATACAGGCAGAATGTGTGTGACAAAGCATTTCACTTGATCTCAGTGTCATGAACTAGGGGCTCCTAAGCACAATTAGTCTCAAAGAATGACTCAAAGTGAGGTTGCCAAACCCCAGCTAATCACAAAATGGCAAATGTAGGTCAGGTCAGGTTGGGGAGCATGCACTGGCAACTTTTTTTTTGTCACTAATGTAGAATCTTTATAAAGAAGATTATTTATTATACAAAAAAAATCTTCTGAAAAAAGTGATGCACCGAAGAGCACAAAAGGCACAGCAAAGAATGTGTGAAAAGGCAAAGCCAGTCCAGACAAACAAGTCCCAATACACAAATCCAAAATAATTCAAAATTCTCAAAATCATAGAATAATAGAAAATCACCAATGGCAGCGCATTCAATGAACCACAAGGGACTCTGGGTTTTCCTCAGTCTTTATAGCGATGAGGGCAATTCCTTGACCTGATTGACAGGTGGCCCCACCTCCTGGAGGACCACCTACAAAATCCATGGGACATTGAAAAAGATACATAGGTATAATGAAACTAAAAGATTAACAAAGTTAACATAAAAAATGAGTAAAACAGACATAAACAAGACATTTGTCTTGTGACCAGAAAAAAATGTAAAAACCATTATCAACATGGCCACCCCCAGGGAAAGAAGAACACAAAATCGCTGCATCTGATTTGAAAATGGATATGACATAACATCAATAGAATAATAAAAGTAATAAACCCTTTAAAAATGCCCAATAAGCACACAACAATCATACTAAACTGGAAACACACGGATCTCTGGTCCAGCCAAGATCAAGGCTTCAAGCCCAGTAGTGCATAAGTACCAGGAGGTTGCTGTACTGAATATGTTGATGTTTAGGATATGCGAGAGACATCATTCTTCTCCCTCTTATCAAATAATTGGCTTTTGCAATTTGTAATGGCAGACCCCTTACCCAAAACGGCCACTACACTACCAACAGTATTACTTGGAATACCTGAGGTTTCTTGCTCTAATTACAACCCGTACTCCTTACAAGCCGTACTTTGCCAACATGACAAAATAACCAGAGACAGTAAACGGACATGTCAAATTAAACACAGATATATTGTAAAATGAAAGACAGAAAAACATTCAATAATAAATAAATATGTATAAGTGTGTGCAAATTACCACTTATCCCCAAAATACCAGTGACTAATTAATATATATAAGAACACAAATATTTACAATAAACCCTCCCTTGCCCCCAAACAATTAACAAAAGCACACAACACAAGTACAAACATAGATCTGAAAAACACGGCAGTTGAAAATATGGTGAAAAGATGTGTCCCAAAGTAGTCCGGCAGTATAGAAACTGGTTGTAGTGTTATTGTGCTTCCTACCGACAACAAAACGACCTAACCGTAAACGTCCTGGCAATGGTTGGAATGACTTCAACCCCGGGGTTTCTCAGCTCTGGCTGTCGTGATGAATGATCGGTAGATGAAAAAGCAGGCAGTGGAATAAAGCAATAAATAGCTGAGTTTGTAGATGGATGCATAAATAATCTTCTTTTCTTTTGTTTTCTTTTCCTCTCTCTCTCTCTCCACCTCTCTTCTGTCACCTCTCACTCCTCTTTTTTAAATCTAAAATGTCCCGGATGTAACTGATGTGTAAACAGGTGATTTCCGTCTTGGGGCTACGGTCTCTTTCAATCATCCTTCCCCTCTGCACTTACAGGGACAACATTCACTGACGCACACATAATGGACAGTAAACGGGATGATGAAAACAAAACGCACTCAGCACACACATAGAATATACTAGTACTATGTAGCTCCGCTACAAATTTACTTCACACTCAGCAGATGTTGCTACTCTTCCTTTTCTTTCTATCATGTCACCTTCTCGGTCAGTTTTCCTGTGCAGTTTGCTGTAAGAAAAGCACAAAGCCTGATTACTTTGTGGAGGCTACCACTACCCGAGTTGTCTGATTTTCTTGTTGTGGAATTAGCCCGGACACAGACAGACGCTAAGGACACAAGTACCAAAAGCACACGTGATTTATTATTATTTAGTGTCCCAACAAGCACCAACACACTTTACTTTTTCTTCCTTTCTTGTCTTCTTCCTTATCTCTCTCTCTTTCTTTCGTCCTCCTCCTCCCAGCTCTTGCTCCCTGAATGGTGTCTGCTGGCCCCTTATATAGGGCACCCGGAAGTACTCCAGTTGTCTGATGATGTGTTTCTGGCAGAACTTCCAGGTGTGGCGGAAGAGCGGCTCTCCAGGGCTCACCCCCTGGCGGTGCACAAAGGCCACACATGCTCCCCCAGAGCTCCTAGTGTGGAAGTGTCCTGGCCGGGCAAGGGCCCCAGCCGTCTGCCACACTGTGCATATCACATCATGAGCTTTCAATTAAGACAAAGATTAAAATTATAGCGCCGGTGGTTCAAGAGTAACTGTGTGACAGACAAACACAACCCTTAGCAAGTTATATATAAAATGATAGCAATACAATGGGGTAGATTTTGGGATTCCTATTGTTTAACCTGTTGTAAATTCTATCTTTGTTTTTTGTCGTATCCTGAATATTTTTATCAGTTATTTTTTTTTTTTTATTTTATGTTACTGTCACCACTCCACATGTTTTTCTCACATGAGACACCATTTTGGTCAATTTCTGATAACAGCCATTATAATGTTGTTAGTGATGATGCCCATTGCCAGTCATGTGACTTATGATGTCATAACCTGGCTCCTATATAAGATGGTTGTGCAGTGCACATGGTGTCTAAGCTTTTGGATTAAAAAAAAAAAATAAATTTCAAACTATTATTTAGTTAGGGGATGTCTGTTAAGTTAAGATTAGAACCTATGCAACACTTTTATTTTCTTTGATCTTTGATTAACTTTTGTAAATGTTGGTCTCTGGCTCTTTTAGATCACTGACTTCAACTTTGGTTAACCATGTGCCGTTTTCGTTTATCTCTGTAGACCCCTTTATCATCCAGTCTAATTTTCTGGGGACACCTTTTTACACCTCTGGCTGTAATAATAAAGAAAGGTGTGTATCAAATGAAATGAAGTCATATAGACTACAGCTCTGGTGCATCAACAATTTATAGTTCAAGACGTAAACTGTTGTTTTCCAAGAGCTAAACTTAAAAGTGGTTAGGCGGTCTTCTGCTGTTATGCAGCTAAAATCTGGAATAGCTTACCAAGAGAAATTTGCCGGGCTAATATGGCTTATGTGGAGCACTTTAAAAAAACTGCTAAAAACCCATTGTTTTAATAGGGCTTTCTCACAGCATCATGTTGGTGTAACCCTGATATGCATTGAATGATCATTTTTATCATGGCTCCACAATCTGTACTAACCCCTACTTCATCCTCTGTTCTCTTGCTGGTTTTCTTGCATTAGCGATATGTGCCACCACCACCACCACCCGATCAAAGCACCATGCCGTCCCTACATTTATGAACTCAAGGCCAGATGTTCACATGACCATTATCATCCAATTCTTCCACGTGAAGCCTGAAAACCATGAGGACTGATTGAGACCATTTACGTTAGGTAGAATGTCCAGTGGGGGCTTGGGTGGTCTCGTGGCCTCCTGCAGACATTGTTTTTTTTTTTCCTCCAGCCCTCTGGATTTTTGTTTTTGTTTTGTTCTTTCTTATCCTCCTGGCCATCTGACTTTACTTTATTCATTGTTACTTAGTATTGCCTAATCTTATTTGTATATATATATTTTTTTTGTAAACTTTTCTTTCTTCATCTTGTAAAGCACTTTGAGCTACATCATTTGTATGAAAACATGCTATAGAAATAAATGTTTTTGTTGTTGTTGCTGGTTAAGATGGAGGAGTTGCCTGAGTTCATATCATGCAGTTAAAAAGCAAACAGATTCTTTTCAGTTTCATAGTCAACAACAAAAATCATGGTGGGTATTAACATTGTATGTATGGGGTGCGAGTTATGTGAAGATCCAATAAGTAACGCAGTAACATCACTACTTTCATGCAAATGCACAGAAGCCATTCCAGAGGTGAGCAGACCTTTTAAAGCTTTGCAATGGATTATTTTATCAGAAAGAAGTTAAAATTAAAGTGTTGCAGCCATACAAGTACAATGCTGCAAAAGTTACAACTAAAACTGTAGATGTGAAAAAAAAAAATTAAACTTCCAGATGTCTGAGAATGTGTGAAACAGGCTCACTGGTGCAATTTTTCTAAGTGCTAATTTTGCTGTCAAAACTGAGCCTACTGTGGTCAGAGTCTGAAGAAAGTTTTTTTTTCTTCCTCAATTTCTGTATGAAGCAGTTCAGTTTTAATTTTTTTTTTTTTTTGGCCATTTCATTTTTCAGTTAAGATAACAGGCTCTCCAGTCAACACTCAAATCAAGTAAATAAAAATGCGAGTCTCCTGGATAAAAAAGGCCTTTAATGACCTCTTAGGCACAGCCATCAGCAGTGTGACTGTCTGCAGAGAGAGTGTCAACCTTGTCGAGAGGTTTACTTACCTTGGCAGTGACATTCATATCTCTGGTGACTCTTCCTATGAAGTCAATAGACAGATTGGGAGACCATAGGGGGTCATGAGGTTGCTGGAAATGGGTGTGTGGTGCTCCCGATATCTCTGCAAAAGGACGAAGGTCCAAGACTTTAGATTCCTGGTGCTTCTTGTTTTCCTATATGGTTGTGAGCAAGGTTACTATAGATTTGCCTTTTAATATTAGTTTTTATTTTGATATTTTTTCTGACCTTACTTGGAAATTCAGTTTAGTTTAAGTTTACCTTTATTGTGTATTTTTAGTTATAATTTAGTTTTTATTTCACAAAGACATTTTATTTTATTTTTATATCCATTAGTTTTAGTTTTAGTTTTAGTAATTATGGCATGGAGCTCCTACGGAGTTTAGTTTTGTGTCTCAATCAAACAGAACTGTACACTTAAAAAGGATATGGATTTGAGTTTAATGTTAGTGGAAGCTTACTATACTACATGGTTTACTATCTGGTTTTGTTTTTGTCTGATAAAACCAAACATAATCAGAACCAGATACTGAATATGAACAATTTTACACAATTTTATAATTTTCAAAATGTTTTCTATGTCATTTGTGCTGAACAAATTTGCACTGACTGTTGGCACTTTTTATCTTTTCCTTTTATTTCCCAGAATGGGCCAATCTGAAATTAAAGTTAGATGAATTTTAAGTTTTGATTGTTTTTTACTCTAAATGTCTAGAGCACACAACATATCCTGCTCCAAGGTAATGTGCTTATAATGAATACGTTCAATATTGCATTCAAAAATCTCCCATACTGATATAGTTCATGTATTAGATGTAAGGCAGGAAAAATCCCTGGTATGCAATATGTGTGATATGGCTGAAGTTAAAAAAAAAAAGAATATGATATATCAACTATTTATTTTGAGAGAGAGAGAAACATTCAAAATAGGGGGACAAATATTTTAAAATAAAATTCTGCTACTGGATTATTTCACAATATCAGGTATTTTGAGCTGTGAATATAAACTTAAAAAGATAAATTAATAAATACAGAATAAATACAAAAACACATTAGTATGTTTAGTTTTTCATCACTTAGCAGACTCTCTTCGCCGACCTACCTGTAGATCAGTAGAGACATTGCCAACTCAGGAACTTTACAAAGTTTGTAACACTTCGTTGTTAAACGACATTTTTAAAGCAAAAGTGACTGATCAGTAACAATGTGCTGATCTTTTATGATAACCCAGTAAGTCTCTTGATCAATGCCGTTTTACTTTCAAAAATCAGGAGTGGTCTCCCCCAGACTTTCTCGTATACTCAGATATGAGGATGGATATTTGAGGAGTAAACCACAAGCCATTGATTATATTTTTATATTATGTACATTAAAGAACCATCAACAACTAAATCAAATCATATTCATAATATATTGAACAATAATTATAAAAGTAAAGTTGAATAAATCGGACACTGCAGCTGCATGAATAAAAAAATTGAGTATTTGTTCAGGTAAAGTATCTCTTCCATTTGATGGATTTTGGCCGAAAACTTAATACAGATCTGCAATTTTGGTGTAACAACCACATGCTAAATTTCATCCTTCTATCTCGTTGTGTTTTGAGTTATCATGTTTACACACACATAGACATAATTCCAAAAAACAGTACTTTCGGTCTCGGGGAGGTCTAAAACGTCAAGATTCATCAAAATCTCAAGGTCAAATTTTTCATGATTACTATACTTTCTCTATACCTTTGTATACCAGAAAGTAAAACCAATTACTCCTTGTGCGATGTGGCAGGAGAATTAAGCTCAACAAAAAGCAGTCATCTGAAATATGCACTGTAACGTTACTCAATCATGATTTTTCTGTCCATACGGTAAAGGTTTTGTTGACCAGCACATTTCGATTTCAGGTGTGTAAATTACATCTTGAGATACAACAAGCACAAAGAAAGTTGTGATTAATCAGTGCCATTAGGTGGAGTTGATGGAGGCAGGCTCTCCTATTATGTGGAGGTTCTGCCTGACCCAGAAAGGCTTCCTGGTTTCAATGTGACAGTGTCAGAAGTACTCCCAAGCCTGGTATAAAAGAAGCTGCTCAGCTTTATAACAAGATCAGAGTCGGGAGAGCAGTCAGGTGAGGCTCACCTGGGTGTAGTGGAGAAGGGAAGAGTCTTATTGCTGGAATAATGGAAAACTTTAAGGTATTTGTACCAAATAAATCTCTATTAGAATCTGAACCTTTGTCTATGCAGATGTGTCGTGGGTGTGGCGCACTGCGACGCTGCCTAGTGGTTCAGAATGGAGACACTGATGAGGTCCTATGATCCTTCTCGCTCACTCAGGTCTGCTGATGAATGGCATCTGGAGATGCCACCTCTGCGTGGTATCAAGTCTCAGTTCTCTTTTCATGTGTAGCTCCCAGCTGGTGGAATGAGCCGCCCACCTCCATTTGAACTGTGGACTCCCTCAATGTGTTTAAGGGTAGGGTTAGCATTTAAAAACCCGTGTGCTCTGTGAATATCTGCCATATTCTTAACGAATATTTTTGCCCTATCATATTGGTTATTAATATTTTTTTGTTATGTTAGCTTTATAGCTCCTCACTTGAGGTGATCAACTTCTGTAACCTGACCTGCTACACTTGATCACAACACTCCCTAGACTGATGTTACTCGATTATGTTGACCTCCTCTGTAAGTCGCTTTGGATGAAAGAGTCTGTTAAGTAAATATATGTAAATGTAAATTTCAGTTCTTCAATTCCAGTTCTGTTTTGGGAAAAATAAGTCTGTGTTCTTAAAAAATGACTTTGCTGAAAACCTAACTTATTATCAGAGGGAGAGTCTGAAAATGAATTGCCTACCTTTAATTTGAATCCAACCAAGTGGCACTCCTAAGACTAGAATGACTTGACTGTGTTGTGTGTAAGTGTGCTGTGCATCACTCTTTACAGTAATCACTGCCTTACACATTCTCACGGCTACCTGTCTACTTGCACTCATTCCATTTCACTTTCTAAGTAACAACCTTGTCATCTTTCTGAGAAATGTTTTCAAGCTGGGCTGTTGTATCAAGTTCCAGGAATGATCACTGTATGAGGTGTGTTCAAAATGTTTTGGGACTGACTTTGTAGATTTTAATTTCAGCTTTGTAGTAAATGCCTTTTACTGCCAAATATTTGGTTCCCATCATGTTAGACATGATCTGTTCATTCTGAGTTGACGTGTATTGTTTAATTTTCCTTGTATCTCAAAAATAGTTATTTCACTAAGATTAAAAGAATTTGATATATGCCATTCTGCAATGGATGCAGCCCTGTGTTTCTTGAATCCTTACTTGACCTTAATCTTGAATCCCTGGGTATTTAGTAGTTCATGAACTGACCAGAAAATCAGATGTCAAGGTGCAAACAAAAGCTGTCCTTGCATTGCTGCAAGCTGTCATGAAAACAAGAGTCACAAATCAGCGACATGCAGATTTAGTAACACCAGCAACGACACAACGAAAATGAAAAATGTAAAAAAGGCAAAAATAAAATTGGCTCTGCAGTGAAAGGCCAATCAAAAGCAAAAATAAAAAGTTTTCTTCCTCCAGTAAATATTCTTTCAGAAGCAAAACAAAAAGGAAAAAACAATCAAAAAGGTTCTAAAAACTCACAAAGCTCACCACACCACATACGCAGCAATGACCTCCTCTCCAACAAATAATTCGGAAGTCAACCTGAAGCACTCCTAACGCTATCCTCTTTACGACTGAAAAAATCAGCAGATTGGATCCCCCCCAGAGATGACTCTTATAGTCTACGTAGTGTTTTATACTGCTGTGGGGTTTCACTGTCAGATCCCATGTGATGCTTTTGGGGGTCTCTGCACCAATCTCTGCACACATCATGACACTGTGTGCGAAACATGTTCTCATTCCACTGGGAACTCACTATAACCATTTGAGCTTCCTCTCCATCCACTGCTTCAGCGGCGCTCTAAACTTTACTTAGCCCTATTCCTAACATATTAGATTTGACATTATGGATCTTTTATGAGCAGGGTGAAATCCTTGTATCACAGTATGGTGATGTATAAATGATTACACTAAATAAATAAGAGTAGCAGAAGATAAATTGATTAATAAATAAATAAACAGCATAATTTAAAAAATACAGTAAATAAGATAAGAGTTGAAAATAAAAGTAACATACAGTACAATTACACTTACACCAGCAGAAGGGTACAGCACATAGTGCAGGGCACAGAGGAACAGGTACGAAAGAAAACACAAACATTTCATGCTATAACATTTTGGTAATCACTTGGGATTAAATGACAAGCTCCAGGCAGCCTGAAGGATGCCAGCTACGCAGGCTGTGCTGCGCAAGATAAGGGAGAAATGAATGCTTAGCTAACAAGCTGCATGTTCTGTCCACCCTGGCCATCGGACCTTACTTATTCTATGTTAATTAATGTTGACTTATGTTTATTTTTTATTGTGTCTTCTATTTTTCTGTTCTTCATTTTGTAAAGCACTTTGAGCTACATTTTTTTGTATGAAAATGTGCTATATAAATAAATGTTGTTGTTGTTGTTGTTGTTGATGTATACAGGAGGATGAGTGTCAGTGAGGGAATGAGGCTTTAACCAAATAGTGTAAGGAATGTGAGACATGCAGCTCATAGCCAGCACATGATTTTTGTAGTTTAACAAATCAGTGAAGTATTATACTGTGTGATCAAGATGCCTTATTTTCATAGCCAATGAGAGGTATTATTTTGTATTACCGTATTTACTCGTTTACCACGTGCCCTCGTGTAAGACGCGCACCCTAATTTTTACAAAGAAAATCGGGAAAATCGCTTTGCCCCGTGTACGATGCGCGTTGTGATTGTATAGGAAGCGTTTAGAGAGAGAGAGAGAGCGCGCAAGCAAGAGAGAGAGCGCGAGTGCGCGAGCAAGCAACCGAGAGAGAGAGAGCGTGAGTGTGCGAGCGAGAGAGAGCGCGAGTGCGAGAGCAAGCAACCGAGAGAGAGCGCAGGTGCGTGACCAAGTAACCGAGAGAGAGAGAGTATGAGTGTGCGAGCGAGAGAGAGCGCGAGTGTGCGAGCAAGCGACCGAGAGAGAGAGAGCGCAAGTGCGTGACCAAGCGAGCGAGAGAGAGAGTGTGAGTGTGCGAGCGAGAGAGAGCGCGAGTGCGCGAGCAAGCAAGAGAGAGAGAGAGAGCGAGCGAGCCCAAGCAGAAGAAGTAAACATTACAGAATTACATTTCCTCGTGTATGACGCGCACCTGATTTTCTAATGCTAATTTTTGGGAAAAAATGTGCGCGTGGTACACATATAAATACAGTATATAACTGAGATATGCAAATCTGTTATGTGAGCAGAGTGGGCATAAATAAGACTCTGAACTTCTGCTCAGGGACCATCCCTCCTTCTATTCCATTAGCTCCAGGAACATCGCTTTTAATGAAAAGAAATAAAGACGGATGACAAGCTTCCTCCTGCCTGGTTCTTTGGGGAGATTATTTATGTTGATTAAATTTCTACCACACAGGTTAGGGATGTCGGAAGTGGGTGGCGTGAGTGGCGAGGCTCCGGTAGCATTTTTCACAAGGCAGAAATGAAAAAGGGGGATGAGCTGGATGGCTTTCATCAGAAATTATGGATTCAGCTCTTCTCAGACATCTGGTTGAGGTGATAGAATGAAGTTGTGAAGGGTCAACCCCAATGATTTTAGAAAATGTATGAACAGTCTTTTGGAGGAGTTTCCAGTCCTAGCAAGTCAGGTTACCAAACTACACTATGATGCATCAGGATACCTTCAATAGTGCAATGCTAAAAGTTCACTAATGTTCTGGTTTCCACCCCAAAACTCTTTAGCCTCCACGGGATACAAAGCCTTTGCTGAGCCCTTCTTACTACACAGGTGGTGCTAATCGACCACAAAAGGCATTTGGTGATCTGGAAACCTGGGAACTTAAAGCTGCTAACTGTCTGGACAGGAGAGCAATAGAGTGTGATTGACTTTGTTCATTATAAAGTCAACAATGATCTCCTTCGTTTTGTTGTCATTCAGTAAGAGGTTGTTATTATACAATCATAATCTTCTACCTCCCTCCTCATTGTCACTGATGAGGTCAATCACAGGGGTGTCGTCCACAAACCTGATGATGTTCTTGCTGCCATGCTTTGCTACACAGTTTTAGATGAATAGACTGTATAGCAGTGGGCTGAGGCAGAAGCCTTGCAGAACGCCAATGTTGGTGAGCAGTGTTGCAGGAGTTATATCCCAGCAAATGTTGGCACTACCCATTCCATAGCAAACACTAACACTGGGATGATGTTCATGAATTTCTAAAATGGATGCAGACTCCAGGAAGACAACTACTGAAGAACTTCTGAATGCCACCAAATCTCCCTGGACAAACCCGTTCTCTTAAGGTAAGTGCACCTTTAACTATTTATAAAAGTGTACTGAGCTATGAACAGTTAATTATTTGTTACTTATAAGGAAAATCGCTAATCCTGTGACACTGCTCGTCATGTTAGATATTTTTCATTTTTGCCAGGTTCTGGTAAGTTAATATCTTAATTCATCTTGTTTAAGTTTTGGATGTCCCACTATTTATTTTATTATTATTTTTGTGCACAGTCATTTTGTGGACTGTTTTTGGCACCTCAATTTTAAATGCTATTTTCACGGGCACTAGTATGTTGTTGACAGAAACAACAACCATTCCTAACATGTGACGTCATCTTAATGCCTTTGGAAAAGATGACTGTTGACCTAAACTGACATTCAAGCTTTGTTTAAAAACCTGTGTGCTATAAATTGAAAGGTCTATTGATTCATTCAAAGTGGCTCTACCTGTAACTACTAATAAAATAATAGAATCAGTGTGAAAACATTGTAAACCGTTTCTTTGTCTGCTTGTTTGTTCACCAACTGTCGAAAATGGCTGAATTAATTTGCATGAAATTTTGAATATGTGTTGCCATTGGTTCAACTTAAAATACGAGGGTTATAAGGAAAGGGGGAAAACAAAAAACCCGTGCCAACATGGGCACTGCAATTCCCATCAGTCAGTAAAAGAGTGCTGGGGCTGATGGGAGATCACCTTCAGCACACACAGTGGTTTATACCAGCAAAAGTGCAACCTCATTAAAGACCACAGGTACATACAGCATTTTTTCTACCAACTAATTTGGATAACAATTTCATTGTTTTGCTAGATTACAGCTTTTTGTCTAAGAGTTTGTCTTTTTGTCTCATGCTAGGTTGTACATAGCCATGTTGAATTTCCAAAAGACGGTTTATTTTGTTAGTATTGAATAAAAGTATGATTTACATCAAATTATATTAGATTTATATAATGGTCATCACTTTCTGTAATGACTACACAGAAACAAATTGTTTATCCATTGGGTGTGTAAGGAATGATTGACTTTGGAAGGGCAGCAAAGACAAGTAGTCATGTAGGTGCCAAAGAATCAGCTCAGGTGGCTGAGAAGGATTTCAAGTACATGGGTTTGTGTCTGTTTTATGAAGTTATCAGATCACCTGTATCATGTACCTAACACAAATGTTCCAGCTAATCTGTTAGGCTCTTTTCTTAATGGGGGATAGGGGGAAATATTACAACCATCTACACAACTCCTGTAACCTCTTATCTGTCTCATTGTCCATATTGTACCCCACATATGCAACTCTAGGTACCTCTGTGGTGCACTGCATGCTGACAGGGAATGTCTTTACTTCTAAAACTTTGGTATGAACTGGAGTTTCCTCCTAGGCAAAATAGGTGTGAGATCTCCTAAAGCTGCTACTCAAGCAGGCCAGGATCTTTGCTGGTCTGCCTAGCTGAGGCTCACCTGAACTCAGCCAGGCCTCCAAAGCAACCTACTGGCATCAGCTGGAGCAGGTTAAAAAATGTGGAGATGGCATAATAACCATAAATTTCACCAAAAACATAACAAAAGCTACATAAGAAGAGGGATGACCATAAACCCATAGCTCATATAAAAAGGGTAAACAGAAATTCTTCTTAAATCAAGGATGTATTTAATGAAAATAGAAAAATACAAAGACAAGCTCCAAAGCGCAAAAAAAAAAAAAAAAATCACAGGAGTTGCCTCAAAGGCAATGCTAAATAGACAAGTCTAAAATGTCAAAAACAAGAAAGTCCAATAGGAAATAGCAATGCTTACATAAAACTCCAACAAAAGAATGATTCCTAACTCCT
The DNA here is from genome assembly GCA_026402145.1 of Polypterus bichir lapradei. NCBI lineage: Eukaryota > Metazoa > Chordata > Cladistia > Polypteriformes > Polypteridae > Polypterus > Polypterus bichir. The sequence goes on from JANRMT010062789.1 coordinate 20,972,218, forward strand.
GAGCCCTCTGCACAAGGCACAAGGTGGTGATGTCAGGGTGATCCTGCCTCCTGGGGCTCCACCCACAAAGAACAATGAACATAACTACATTTAAAGAGATAGTACTCAACTACAAATTTACATACGATTTCAACAAAAATAACATATAAATAACCAAATATTAATTGAATATTAATAGAAAAATAACAAACATATAATACAGTAATCCCCCGCTCTATCATGGTTCAGTTATCGCACCCCCGCTACATCGCAGATTTATTAATACTATTATTATTACTAGGGGGCTCTGCCCCCTGCTCACTTCACTCGCCCACTCCCTCATTTGGTTTACCGGATAAACAATTTAAAAAGATTGTTATTTTCATGGGAATTGTTACATATGCATTATTTTCATTTTTACTTTAAAACTTTTGTAAAAACAATATTTGTCTTTTATTTCCTGCCCCGGGCATGGTTAAATCTCTTTTTCGTGGCACTTATAACGCTCCCCACATTGTGAATGGTGGGGTCTGAGCGCACACTAAGCAGAAGCGGACAGATCAGCTACTGGCTTTTTGCTGCTTCTGCCAAGATTGCTGTTCTGTTTGCTCTGTGCATTCTGAAGGAGGAGGAAAAGTAGGAGGAGGAGGGGGGGTGTGTGTGTGACAGCTGAACGCACGCTAAGGAGAAGTGCTCGGATCTGGTCACTACCGCTTCGCTCAAACAAACCCCCCCCAGGCATGCTGGGGTGGGGGGTGAGCTGAAAGCAGGCTAAGGAGAAGTGGACTTTGTGCTGGCTCTGTGCTGCGTCTGCCAAGATGCTTTTTCAGCGTGTCGCTCTGCGTGTCAATCATTTAAAAGTCTGTACAGCTCTGTAGTTATCCTGTCTCACTGCCTTGTCTTGCGTGAAGTTAAAATCTCTATATATAATCTTCATTTGGATCTTGATCTTTGTTTGTCCGCGAATGAATTAGAAGAAGAAGCACTAGATGGCAGTAGAGAGACAGCTAAAACATAGGCATTGCATTAAGAATCTCCTCCAGGCTTATACTACTGAAGACTGTAGTACTCCAGTCACACCTCAAAACACAGACATTCAAACTAAATAAATTGTTGTGCTTTAAATTAACTAAAGAGATATTCATTTAGATCTTGATCTTTGTCCGCGAATTCCACGCATGCGTAGACCACCTTCCAGTTTAGTACGTTGTTGTTACTCAAGGATGTCATCAATGTGCCGGAATAATGAAACGGGTGGTGGACAGTGTTACGCTAGTTAGCTCCTGAGGCCTGGTTAGAGAATGAGAATGCTGAAGATAAAAGGTACGTGCCTATGTAACATTTGAATGAAAGAAAGACAGTGGGTAAAATGAATGACAACGTAACAGCACATTCCGGAAATTATTATTGTTACGTTGTAGCCGGCGAGTGCTGAGCATCTCACAGTTGTACCGTGCCTTGCTCACATGTCAGTGAAGTGATCCCTATTTATGCTTTAAAGAGCCTGGATATCTATGTGTCCCCCTTTTATAACCATGGCTCCGTGTATATTGCCTTACTCTTTGGATTGCCACAAAGCACCCTGCGAGATTGGAGAAAGGTTGAGAAGACATCGTGAGAGGAAACGACAGCATTGTGAAAACGAGACGGACTGTGAACGGACAGAAGCAGAAATGCTCCTACACCACCACATAATTACTATTTGGGCAGTGATTCCGAGTAGGCCGTTCCTACCGAATCAATGTCCAAGGGTTTTCTTTTGTAATTTTGTTTCCCTTATAAAAATCATAATGCTGTGCGACGAAGGGCCCAGTTCACGACTGGCAGCCGCGTTTAAACAGGGAGCCCTTCACAAACAACTTTAACATGCGCAATGTAGTTGGGCGCACATGGCTAGTGTTTTATAATAGAGAGATGTTACTCATATCCTTAGCCCAACATCCACATATCATATGTGTTTACAAAGTGTGTTTTAATAAGTTTACATGTGTTTAAAGCGTGTGGGAGGGGTATTTTAAGGCTTAAACTATAAAAAAAATGTGGTCTTTCTATATTACGGATTTTCACCTATCGCGGGTGGGTCTGGAACGTAACTTCCGCGATAGGGAGGGGATTACTGTACTCATATATTTAAACATATACCAAAACATACACTTGTGCTGTTAAGGGACTTCAGTTAGGCAAAGGAATGGACTTGCTTAACTTCTTAGCTAGTAGCCATCACAAAAAGTACTGACTTTAAGCTTTCAGTTAACAATTATATTTATTTGCATTAAAAAAACCAATAGCAAATTTATGAAATACAAAGAAGTATATAACTGGGTGGGTTCAAGCTGTCTTAATTCTATTCAGTTACTAAGAGCAGGAATGCTGATGACACTTTCCCAGATGGTCCTCTTCCCCGTTACAAATTAGATATCCTTAATTGAAAGATGAAAAAAAAAAGAATTTGGCACAGAAAAAAAAAACTCTTTGAAATTTGTCAATAGCTGCACCATGAACATGGCTGTAGCAATGCCAGAGCTGAACTAAAAGTGTCTATTTCCAAACAGCAGCTGAGAAAGTGAGTAATTTTTGAAAAAATGTCTAATAACAAAAAGCAGCCACTCTCCCCTCCGTTCTCACTCAAAATGAGCACACTTGAGAAACACCTGGCTTTCTTGTTTCCATCTCCATTAGAACGGTGCGCCCTAACACTTTTTTGTTTCTCAAAACACAGAAAAAAATACCCATGAGAATAAAAAAAATGTCTAACCTAGCAAAATACTCTGAATCCTGCTTTGCCTTTCAGATTTCCAAGAATACATTGCACTCCTGAACATCATAACTAGACTTTCAGGCTTAAGGCCTATCACCTGACATCAGTCAGCTGAAAAGGTTAAAGAATCTCTCATACAGCGTCTCGCCTCTGCTGTTTTGTCCAAACTAGGAATGATAAAATTTAAACACACTGACAAATTATAGAAATGCTCCTATGAAATGTATTTCATGTTACAAGACGCAGAGGCATTTTATACAAATAATAACATTCTATCGATCTTTGCTGTATTGTTAAGTTTCCATTCATTGGCATATAATTTTATGTTTTTATTTAGTAATTTAAAAGTATGTAAGTCACCTTTAAAAATACATTAAGTGGCCTTTGTGTCTGAAAGGAGCAGAATTAAAATAGTTGTTATGTGCAGTTAAACCACATAAACCATAAATTAAAGTGATCCTATATTATATTAAATACTGAAATAGTTAGACTAAGTTCTCCTTTTTACAGAATTCAAAACCAGAGTTGTAAAAAAATACTCAGAAATGATAACTTGAGTAAAAATCCAAGCACTTTTTCAAATTTTTACTTTCACTGAAGCAAGAAGTATATCAGTTACAAAAAACTTGGGCGAAAGTAAAAAAGTACTCAACTGCCAAAAGTAAAAGTACATTTTATAATGATGAGAAGGTGCAAGGCTTTGGATAGAGAACACAATAGATTTATTTTGTTTTTCAACAGCACTCACAGACTGGTTTTGTGACAGAAATGCACTACAGAGTAATGAATCTTGCAATTGCATTCCTGCCTTTGACTAGAACATAACTGCAATCGCGTCACGTCAATGACTGATGTATGGCATATGGGAGTGTGGACATGACTTACAGTGTGCCTCCCTTACTAGGATACCCGGAAAAAGTATTTGAGGTGCCTCTACTCCAGAGATAAGTATAATGACATAAAACACAAAAATATAATTTATTTTTGTACAGCCCAAAATCACACAAGGAGTGCTGCAATGGACTTTAACAGGCCCTGCCTTTTGACAGCCCCCCCCCCCAGCGTTGACTCCCTATGAAGACAAAAAAAAAACTCCCAAAAAAAACCTTGTATGGAAAAAAAATGGAAGAAACCTTGGGAAAGGCAATTCAGAGAGATACAAACCCCTTTCCAGGTAGGTTGGGTGTGCAGTGGGTGTCAAAAAAAGGGGGTAAAAAGAATACAATGCACAAATAAGAATAAAAATGTAAAGACTGAAGTAAAGATGGATTTTAGAAGGCAATTATTACATTAAATAGTAATACAGCAATTTTAGAATCATTGCTTTAGAATCATCATAATATCATTAATAAGAATTCTCCTAATAAAGCAGTGGTTTTCTTTGCTCAATATGGTACCAGTTTTATCTTTAAATTACCTGCTCAAGCACTCATGTAAACTATAGAATTAACCACAAGGCATATTTCTCCAGTTGTATACCAGTTGAATTTCTAATAATATATATTCATATTTTTAATGTTCTCCTATAGACAATTTAATTCTACAGAATAACATTTTCCCACATATATAAGCACAAAAGCAATTTGTATTAATACTACACTACAACAATCCAACTTCAATGCAACATAATAAAATGGTCATCTTAAGAGTCCTTGTTCTGCTGAAGAATACTCTACATATGGGTCATTGTGTTAAATGTAAATACTTTCTCTTAAATGGACAGCTCAGAGAAAATAAAAGTAACACACTTTGAAATTCAGTGTAAGACAGAATGGCAGATGTGCAGTAATTATCCAATAATTCACTAAGACAAAATATATCACTACTCAAAGTTCACATTTGCACATACGGTAAAACTAGAATAGTCACTTAATGAAATTGCTTGTACCTTCCTTAGTCGTTGAGGCTCCAGTAGATTCTGATCAGTAGGGCTGTTAGCTTTCCCTGAGCCCAAATTCTATAAGGGGGCAACACAAATATTTATTTCTGCTTGAAAGAAAGCTAACACAGCTTTTATTAGCTCTCACACAACTAGGGACCACAAAACCCCTCGCAGGCCACAAGATCTTGCTTGAACCTCGAGTCTGAGATGTCTTGAAAGCTTGCATATTGTAATCTTTGCCTGAAGAATTGGCCTGAGTTGCCTCGAAAGCTTGCATATTGTAATCTTTTTAGTTAGCCAATAAAAGGGGTCATTTTGCTTGACTTCTCATTTGCACAAGATTAAAAAGGCATTGCTTTTTGGAACTTCAGTGACTCCATATGAGACAGCTTAAGAAGAGGATAAAAACACTTACTTCGATATGAATTCTTGAAAGCAGAGAGTCTTTAAGTCAGTCAGTCTGTCAATCATTTTCTAACCCGCTTACTCATGAGCAGGGTTGCTGGAGTCTGCTGGAGCCTATATTAGGTAGCGTAGGGCGCAAGACAAGGAACAAAACCTGGACAGGCTGGCAGCCCATCACAGGGCACATTTCTTTAAATGCTGTTTTCAAATATGATGTGGTGAAAGTGCATGTTTAGTTTCCAATCTCACCAGTGTGCAGTAGGCACGGGAATGACCTACCAAATGAGCAGTGGAAGGCTCGCTGTTGAATTTGTATTTTTGAATGATGTGCGGTATTCTATTGGCTGTGTCTGAGTAGCAACTAACTTTAACCTAAGTTGACAACACACTCGATAGGCCTGTTTTATTAATTGATAACAGTTTGGCCTGTGTAATGAATAATGAGGACTTGCTGGAAAATCTAATGAAGTAAATAGTATACTATTTGACTTCAACATGTGGTGGGGTAAAAGTAAAAGTAGCTCTAAATTAAATTTACTAAAGGAAAGTACAAACAACTGAAACTCAAACAAAATAATGAAGTAGTTGTACGTCTTTATATTATACCTCTGTTCAAAACTGTGTATCATTAGCCACTTTCCTACTGCTTTTCTAAGCTCCTAATCCAGGGTTTGTAACTTGTATTCAACCTGGAATAATCATCGGTGCGGTTTAGAGGATAAATTGTGCTAATTTGTTGACCATAAGCATCTTATAAATGTGTTAGTAGTTTGGACTTTGGAGAGTTACCGGTGAAGATGGAGTGTCACACTTCACACCGCTTCACTCTTTATAGCTGCCTCTTTGGTGTGCCACACCATGGACGGCATTGAAGCAGTGATCTCTCCCATGATATCATGATCACTTCAAAGCAATAAGGTGGGGATGTCCCCTGTGAACTCCCGATCATGCTGCACTTTGCACAGCATCACACATTTTTGCACATTATTTATTTTGTATAAAGGTCACAGTTCCTGTTGTGCGGTGGGAATGCAGCACATGACAGTGTCCAGGGTCTCATTTGTTCCTGAAAACAAAGTTCCTGTGCTTCAAAAACGCTTGTTGTGTTAGCTGGAGCGCTTGAGACTTGGAGTGTTAATATACAAATACGCTCATTCTTTTTATGTTTTATTTTTATATACTGTAAGCATGAAGGTCTCTGATTAAATAATTTGGCTATGCTCGAACTTAGGTGGCATTTGTTTAATCTTAATATGTAAGCCTGCTTATTTCATAGTTCCATCAACTTGTTGAAGTGTTCTTGGTATTGCCATCTAAACAGACACTATAGACAACATGAGGCTTGGACACCAAGCCAGTTTCCACTAAAGTTTCAAAATGGTGTGAAGGAATGGTTTATGTCAGGCCACATTATAAGGAGATCTTCTTCTCATCTACAGTGTGGTCTGGAACAAAATGACAATTTTCTGTCTTAAATGTTGCTTGGAACACTCTGCTCTCTGGTGGGGACTACAAGGTGTTCTGGAAGACAGGAAATGAAAACCAGCAGCCATGTCCCAGGGTTTCTCTGCACGGCCTGTCTCTTTAAGAGGTTGGAGACAGCAATAGAAGCAATGACACTTGGGTCCACGAGGGGAAGACACCTTTTATGGAGACACACTCTTTTGAAAAAGGTGTGGATGACTCAGAAATGCTTTTTGAGAATGTGAGTCAAACTCAGGAAGTACTCCTGAGTTATCCCATAAAAGGAACTTAGAATCTGGAGTAGAACAGAGGCAATTGCTCCCTTGGTGAGGAGCTGGTGGAGGATACATCAGTGTAATAGGTGAGAAGAGGAGGTTCAAGGTTCAAGGTTGCTTTATTTAGTCATGTTTACACCAGAAAACATGAACTTTGCCTTCTCAGTTGCATCTAGTAACAAGACAGAAATAAATGAAACAAAACAAATAGAGACAAGAGAGGTTAAGGGATGGCAGCTTGATAATGCATATTTACACAAAGATTGTCACAGGATGCATATCGAACCTTAATCATTTCTTCCGATTTTGTTTATTCAGAGGTTGTATGGCACAAGGAAAAAAAGGAATTTCTGGAGCAATTTGTGTGAGTTTTCAAAATGACTACCCTTCCTGATTTACTGAAGTTAAGTTCTACATGTAATGGATGTCTTTAGCATTGTCCTCTGACACACACTTGCCAGATCATCTACCGCAGTCCCAATAACCTTAGCTGCTAGCTTTAGCTGTTTTAGCTGGATGAGGAAAGATCTGTAGTTTAATAATAACACCCTTAAGAGGCTTAATGTTTTGTATTTTTCTCTTGTGTGACTTCAAGCACCCTTATTCCTACCTGAAAACCCTTTCCCCTTTATTAAACAGTCAAACAACTTAATTGTTTTGGATTTAATTGAGTTTGAGGGTGGTTCTGGGGTCAGGGTCTACTTAACAGCATCCCCTAATGGTAATAGCACGTTATTTACAGATTCCAACAAAGGGATTTGCCAATACAACTCAGTCATATCAATGGTTGTTAGGAAGTGGACATTGCCAAGTTGTTCAGTGAGTTCATCAATCCAAGCCATGCAGTAGGCATCAAAATGACAGCTTTTGTGAATTTGTTACAGAAATGCCATGTCACATTGGGTTTAGGACTAAGAACTGTAGAACTAGACCCAGGACTATGACTCACTCATGTCTAATACCAGGGTTTTTTTACCCTGTGTTTTCACATGTACCCTGGGTTCGATGTGGGTACCATGCAAAACTAATTTGGTCAAGCCTGGCCTGATATCATTATTTCCCTTATATGTTACAATACCAATAGAAGAACACTGAGTTCCAAATTAGTGTTTGAGGGCCAGAGTGTCAAGATACTGTGGTTTTGGACTTGGGATTCATTGGGCTTATTTCCTTTCATTTTCCACATGTGAAGCTTTAGATAAACATAACAGAAATTACATGAAAAAAACATAAAACTTATAAAAGAACATAAAGAACAATTAAAGAGAAAATACACACAAACCCAAGCTCACAAATAACTGGAGGCAAGATAAAGCCAACTTCAAATTACAGATCTTATGTGGAAGACACTGTTTCCCCTTTGGCTTTTGCGTAAATTCCTTTGTTTAAGCAACATTGTGAGAGTTTCGTGTCTCCCATTGCCTCAGTAAGTCAGCCCACAGTGTACTGTTATCGGTACAACAATATAAAGTTCACTTCTTGTACTTGTAATTTATTCTGTGGTTGAATAAAGGCATTTAGCGATTGCATGCAGCTTTCTTTGACACTTTTTAGAGCCTGAATCTTTCTTTGTTTTGTGTTTTGGATTTTTTGCTTAGCATTAGTGGCTTTGAGGATGGTGCTTTGGACTTTTGGTTTTGACCTTCACTTTGTTTTTTGAGCCACTTTATCTTTTCTTGTAACATCTTCACTGTCAGTCTTTTTTCTGTCATTACACTTTATCTGCGGACTCCTCCACCTGGAAGAAGATCTACAAGAACCAAAATGGATCTGATCAGGCACATGCACAATGTCCTATTGGTACATTCGAGTCTGGACCTTCAGTGTTATTTTGGCATTTGCAAGTGTAAATTAATAATTCTGCTGTTTCTACATTACAATCCCATGTATTTTTTATTGTATTCGGGGGACCCATTAATCCCTTAAACTGTAAATAAAAAACCTTTGCTTAAAGCTTATGGAAATTCCCTTTTAGTCACCTTCAAAATATTCTGCATGAGATGCAATACACTGTCCCTGTTCTTCCCCCACTCCTGTTACCATTTCCGTTACTCCTCTTTTCTTATTGCATCTAGAGGCCCTAGTTGTTATATTTCAGTTAGGGTTCCTCCTCTGGCTGGGGTTCAAATCCCTGTTTTGTGTCTTCTTTTCTTTTGTTTGTAATAGTTTTATTTCTGTTTATTTACGTTATTCTTTGTATTTGGTTTTGTCTTTGTGTTATGCCTGTTATATGTGTTTTGGGGGTGGTTCCCCAAGTGGCAGAGCAACCTGCCAAATTCCGAAAGGGACAGGCTTCATTGTTATAAAGGCAGGGGCAACACACAGTTCCTTACGGTTCATCTGAATGCCCTCATGGTGTAGTTTGTTCTCTTGTGTTTCCGTATTTTGTCATTTTCTGGATATTTGAACCTTTGCTCTGCTTATTTGACTTTGTCTTGGATTACTCTTTTGGGATTTTGTTCACCTTTTCCTTTTCAAGAAATTTCTTTTTGCCTTTTGTGCTCCATGGAGCTTCTTGTTATTTTTTTATTATTAAATCTTCTATTTATGATGATATCATGTGGCTGTCTGTGTTACTAGCTGGGGTTTTTGATGGTGTTTCCCCGTCTAGTGGATATTTTTGGAACTCTTTGGGACTTATGTGCTTTACAAGTCTTGAGCAACACTTGTGGTTTTTCCTGTATTACTTCCAGTGTAGTAAATCTTCTTCCCATGAGTCACCATTTTAATTATGGGAACAAAAAGAAGTCACCAGGAGCAGAATATGTTGAATATGGGTTGGTGAGAAGCAACAACCGTTTTTTTTTGTTTTTTGTTTTTTAATCAATACCTCTTTCACTGACACCACAGTGTGTGCCAGTGCATTTTCATGATGCAAAATGCAGTTTTGCATGTGCTTCTGCCCCAAATGTTTTTTTGTGATGCTATCCCATAGATGATTCAGCGGTTCAATATAATGTCACAGTTTGAGAGTCGGTTCAAAGAGAACAAATTCTTCACTAAAAATTCCATCAATATCAAAAACAGGATCATCTTTGTCACCTGAAAATCTGTCCTGGTGGCTTGGAGAAAAAAAATTGCTAAAGTCACTTTCATGATTGTAGAATAATCACCAGAAATGCACACTTGATGAACTGAACGTGATGCCACTTGGTGGACTGATTAACCAGACTGTAGGCATACGACACCTAGCAGCATATTTCAAAACAACCTACACCTGTTCTGTTGACCGATTCTGGGAATTTTTGGGTCCCCTTTCGTATGTCCAGTCATATTGGAAAAGCAGACGGAAGACTTTTTAAGAACCTAAAGGAGATCCTGCAACAGCCTGACTTGTAGTTCAACAGATGAGCAAAATGGATTGTAACCTTGGTGACAAAAAGAGAATTTTTATTCCATGCGACTCTGTAATGGATGTGTGCATTGTGAGTCAGGAGTTAAGACGGTGGCTTTAGTAACCATCCGTAAAGTGATAATTTACAGCTTATAGAATCAACAATATCAAAGAAAAAAGAAATAAGCAGGTGTAAATGCCACAGGGACTGGACGGGCATCCTGGCCAGAAGAGGGGATGGTTCCTTACCTGGATGGGAGGATCCTAACAGGCAGATGGGAATCTCAGCTGGGGAGGAAAAAGGGATCAGACCCAGATGGAAGGACTGGAAGAGATGGATGGACAGCACAGGGAAGGATGTGGCTAGGGGCTTTTTTCTCCCCCAGAACACTAGATGGCAGCAGCCCCGGGTATCCATGCCCAGTGGTAAGCCAGCAGAGCATGCCGGGAAATGCAGTACGGTAGGGAGACATGTTCCCTGTTATTATGGACTTCTGTGTGACCCAGAAGTGCTTCCATCGGGCAATCACCCTGGCACCAAAAGTACTCCGGGGTCTGTAATAAAATGGACCGCACTCACTTATCCAGACAAGTTGGAGCTGGGAGGTAGAGCGGCAACACTTGACTGGAGGAGGGCAGTATGGTGGTGAGAGAAATTATAGTAAGGAAAGAAAAAACTGTGTTTTCTGTAACTTATAAAGGAATGTGGTGTAATCAGCAGCCTTTATTTGAACCCGGGACTCTTTGTGTGTTCGTGTTTGGGGGTTTGGGGCTCGCTGATGCCCCGGTATACTTCACCCAGAATAAACCCTATATGCAGTATCACAATATATATAAAAAAAAATACTCCAGGAAAATACTGAATAGTTAACAGCACAGAAAATAATAGCAGGAAATCATAGGAAAAAAGAAAGTTCTATATATTTTAAATATTCAGTTACTTTGTAGTTTGATTTAATTTGTTGATTTGTTCTCTTTATATTGACTGGCAGGTGCCTGAGCCTAGGTGATGTTTTATGGGCTCTGACTATGTGCTGTCTCAATGGAGCAGTAATGTGTTTTTAGTAAAAGGACCAGGGGCCTCATGCATACCGCCGTGCATAGAATTTGCACTATAACATGACGTAAGCACAAAAGCTGCACAGAAAAATCCAGATGCAGAAATCTGTGCGTACACCAACTTCCACGTTCTTCCGCTCCATAAATCCCAGTCAGCATGAAAAGTAATGCTCATGCACGCGCGTGCTGTCCCGCCCCAACTCCTCCCAGAATTACGACCTCTTTGAATATGCAAATCAATATAAATAGCCCTTAAGCTCAGTGTTCTGTGAAAGAAAATGGGAAAAGCACGGGGGAAAATATAAGAATTTCAGCGAATACCAAGTGGAGGCAAAGGGAAAACATACTATTTGTTGATTTAAACAGTGGTATAAACAACAAAAGGAAGTTGATCGAGTGACATAGAGTGTCGGAGAAACTCGAAAGCTCAAGTTCACAAAGTCAGTGCCAAAATAAAAAAGAAGTCACATATCAAAGTCGCCGTGAAAAGGCGAGTTGTAGCCCACCGGCTGAGCTTATTAGGGTACAGACAAAAAAAAAAAGCACAAAATGTCAACTTTAATCTCGAAATTTCCACTTTAATCACATAGTTTATTTTGTCATTAAAGTAGAACATCATAAACTTCATCTTAAAATCATTTAATTTAATAGTTTCTCAATTCACATCGTAACTAAAGTAGCACGTTAAATGCTTTGTTTTGTATTTGATCTTCAATGTGCTCTGTGTGTGAATCACTACGTGCTTCTGTTCTTTCTCTCTCTCCAACAGGACACAGAATCAATTACATTCATGATATTACAGCTCTCTGAATAATTAAAATACTGAGATGTATACGTGATATCATTTTCATGATGATTGGAATGAAAACATGTTATTAAACATGGGAACACGATGGTGCAGTGATTGTTCATGTCTCACACAAGATGCTGCTGCGCCATGCGCGACCTTCGATGAAATAATTTATTGTAGCAGTACCATCTCTTTCAAATGTACTAACCTCCAATTCCTGTCCTTCCTTTTCTTTCCCCAAATACCCAATCGCCACACAATCAGCTCTGTAATAGACGTTAAGCCATCTGTAAGCTTACAACGACGATTCTTCAAAACTTTTAAGGAACATTGAAATATCTTCAAAGTACGTGTTTAATTACTCTATCCATCTATCCTTCCATTGTTGCACCAGCATCAGCAAATATACAGCGCGAGGCAGGAACAATCCGTGAACTTGCTAGCGCTGCGGCACCGTGTCCTCACATGTTTAATTATTAACAATACATATTATTAAAATCAAGCTAAAGTTTTATCTGTATAATATAATCAACATATTTTGCTGCATTTATCTTAAAAATTATATTGTCATCATATGTAAATACGCGCTTTATAAAGTGGCGCAGGTTGTGCAATATTATAACTGTAGTGCAAGTTTACAGTGGAGTAATTGTACTTATAAGTACAAACAGTTCTACAAGGAGCAATTGATTGAGTGCGTTTATAGTTCTTGGGATGAAACTGTTTCTGAACCGCAAAGTCCGTACAGGAAAGGCTTTGAAACATTTTGCAGTGGCTGAGGCAGCGTGTGCTTGATGCTGTATACCAATAATTCTCTTTCCGATCAGCTGCTGCTGTGATTCACACTCAGATACAGTGATATAAATACTCCGAGTGGTGCAGTGAGAGTAATATGGAAAAAGATGATCCGCTGCGGCAACTCCTAACGGGAGGAGCTGAAAGAAGAAGAAGAAGGTGCAGTGAGAGTAACAACGCTAAAGCAGTTATGGTATACTATGGCTATTCCCTGGGCCATTATATTGTTACAGGTAATCTACAATCAGATGCATTATACTAATAAACAATATGCAGTTAGTTTCAGTGTATTTATAAAACTGCATCAGAAATGTGGTTCTAAGAAATAAAGGGTAACCACACAGGAACAGTAGCACTGCTTTGACGCTGGGTGCCACCAGTCTGCAAAACCGAGCGCAGAACTTGCGTACGACAGGGTATGAGGTAACATGGAAAAGTGGATGGCTTTACACCAAGTGTAGGTTTTATACATCGTGATTTGAACGTGGAAACGTTCTTATGTAACATTTCTGTGCATACGCACCGTTTATACATGAGGCCCCAGAAGACTAGTCGTAAGCACTTTGACCTGCATCATTTGTATGAAAACGTGCTATATAAATAAATGTTGTTGTTGTTAAACAATGCCAAAAGTTAATAAACCGAGAATCACAACTTTTCTTTTATCAAGCCAATGTAGAAGTCAATACAACGAAGTGGAAAAACAGAAAAAGAAAGAATCACTAATAACCACAGTTAATATCCAATCTTGGATACTGTGGAAATGTTTGTGCTGACCTTTATATGGTCATGCTGATGACGTTATGTGCTGGGCAGTTCTGCAGAATTCTGGGAAACCTAGCCATGGTAACCACCAATGTAAGAAAATGGAAGTGCCCATCCACCTGTAAGTTTAACATGTCACTGTGATCTGTGCCAACAAATCTTATAGAACCTGATTTTTACTTGCATGTGGTACCAGACACATAACTAGGATAAGCACACAAGCAAACACAGAGAACTGCCATGCAAGCAATATGACAAAAATATGGACTAGGACAAATGGAAAGCTTTCAGTCAGATTGTGTGATGCCGTGGGATGCTGTAACCATGTGCTGTTTTCTAAGTATGTTAACAGTAGAACCCTGAAGCCTATGAAAATAATCGTAATACACATGTTGTTAATGTACCTTATCCAGATGTGGGCATGTAGTCAGGTCCCTTGCCAGTAGTCCAAGGCATAATGTAGGGCTGTGTATGTAGCCCTGTGGCAATACTTGAAAGGTGTACTGTCTGTCCTTCCAAGTAAATGCAAACTGATCTTGACTTTACCTTATTTTTAAGTTATTTATTTTTTTTATAAAATATAATATGAGGTTTTTGTAGGATTTATCCACTAATTTATAGCTAAAAATTGAGCTTTTATATCAACAAATTTTAAAAGTATAAATTAATTATTTTTTATGCATTTTTTAAATTTACAATAGGGGCATTATTTTTGAACCCCAATGAAATTTTAAACCTTGTAATGGCTCTTCCTACAATTTTAACCTTATTTATTAATATTCTTTCTGATTCTATGGTGTAAATTAATTGGTTCAAAGACAAACAAATTTGAGAAATATGTTGAATCAGTGTTCCAGAGCATTATTACAAGTCTCTCCTACCCTGGTCAGTGTCTGTTTCAACGAGTTCACCATCCTGTTTATATCGCGCTTTACCAATGTCACAATTCAAAAGTTTAGATATGACCACAGGAGAGAGATTAGTTTAGGCTTTTTAGACATTTTAACCTCTTTTTTTAGCTTGAACTTTTTAAGCCAAAACCTTCAGTAGACGTTAGGTAGGGCTTTATTTATATTATGTTTTGGTTAAAAGTTTTTTTAAAGTATTCATATATAATTTTTTTAAGGTTTTATTTTAAGGGCTGATGACTTTTGTTAGGTTTATGTTAAGTCTTTTCTTTCATTTTCACAACCTTCTGTGTGTGTCTTTTCACTTTGAATTATTTATTAAATAGAAAGGTCATATTAATGCATTTAGGTATTTTGAATTTTTTTTTTATCTCACTGCGACCTTAATTGGAAGTGGGAGGGGTTGCCCTTAATTAACACCTGGGCTTAGAGAAAGACCTTACAAAAGCTCACTATCCTTTGGAGCTGACTGCTTTTACCCCTGATGAAAATGCTTTGGGCATTGAAATGTTAGGTTTGTCAGCTTTCCCCCCTCCGGGCCCCCCCCCTCTCTCTATTTCTTTCTTTTGCAAAAGATAGCAGATAAGTCTAGAATTTTATTACTTACCTGTTTTTAGTTTTTTTTAAATAAAGCCGGTTGGATGATGGATGGATGAAATATAGACTGTGTTTTTAAATCTATTTTTCTAAAAGAATTTTATGAGGCACCTCATTAATCCCTTTGTTTTCAGGATCCTGTGCGTTGTAAGTATTTTTCATAAAAAGTGAACTTTTTTTTTCTGTTTTTACTTTTTTTTTTTACTTTAACTTTTTGAAAAGTTTTTTAACAGTATTTACATTTGTTTCACTTTGGTAGGTTTTATTTAACTATATTCACTCGTACATGATTCCTTTTCATACTTATCTATACTTACCTGTACATATTTCACTATCAATACTCTCCTTTGGTCATCCACCTATACATAAATTCTTACCTTTAAGTTGTCCCCCTACAAATAAATACTTTTTATATAGGAATACTTCCCCTTTAGATACTTACCTGTATATACTTACGGTTCCTGAAGATCCTTTGTCATCTTGGTCGTCTTGGTAAGTACTTTTCCTTTTTTCTTT
>JANRMT010062789.1:20988897-21005148 GCA_026402145.1 Polypterus bichir lapradei
TTTTTTTTTTTTTTTTTTTTTTTTTTTTTTTTTTTTTTTGTATAAGATCTGGTTAGATATCTGTTTCTTTGAATACCTTTATTTGTGTGTAGGATTACTTCCCTTTTTACTTTTTTAACCACTTTATGTATATTTTCTTAAAATAAAATTACATTTTCAGGCAGACTTAAAGACCTATTTTAAACTTCTGCAGGCAGTCCATCACTTGGAGGTGATCCAAAAAGAGCAATTGCCAAAAGCGATGGCTAAATATCCTTCCTTAAACCTTCATCGCAAAATCCTCAAGTTTGTGACAGGTTTAAGGTGAATACTGAAAGGTGGATGGAGGGCACTGTAGCAATTTTAAGATCTCATTATACTGAGGTAATTGATGATGATATTCTTAAAGAGTTGCCTCCGGTTGATGAACTTGCTTTGCATAAGGCTATTCTTTTTGTTAGGAAGCAGTATGATAAGATATTAACTGATACTTCTGTTTCTTTTAAACAAATTTTAGATTACCATCCTGATAGGCCTTTTCCATGAATGTCTTCTCCTTCATCCAGCTTGAATTATAGTCAGAAACCTGAGTTGCTACCAGTACAGCCACTACAACAACTGGGGCCTGTTTATGTACATAGTGATCCTGTACCTATACATTCACAACAGGTAAACATTTCTCCTCCTTTGCATATATGGAAAATAAGAAATTATTTTATTCATGTATTAGCATAAATAGATATGAAAACTTATGAGCATTAACCTTAGTGCAAGAATTAGTACAAGTCAGCCATACCAAGCAAATAGTTAAATAAAGGCACATGCCATATTTCTTTTTTTAATTAAAGCTTAGCCCTAGCCACCAATATCTTATCGGCTTGAGAGACAAGGAAGGGGGAGAATGATAGATGGAGAAGCCCAAGAATGGAAGTGGGAGAACACCTGCAAGCTCAAGGCCGACTAAAAATGAGCGAAGCAAAAAAAGTGAAGGTAAATAACAATGTGAGAGATAATGATGGTTCCCATGAAAATTTGGGAAGCCAGCTGCAGACGGGGGTCAGAAGGAACAGCGAATGAGCTGTTTTGAGCGAGTTCAGAATGATAAGAAATGATTATATAAACTGGTGTTTTTTTTTTTTTTTTTTTTTTTTTTTTTGGCCTATTCAGGGCTCAACTCAGTTTGGCTTAATTGGGTTGAGTCCATGTTGTTTATTGCAATAAATGTAATTATTCTGTTTGCCTATCCTTCGACTCCTTTAGCCTTCATTTAAAGTGAGAATCTTCAGCATAATTTTCGCTTCCACATATACACATGGCCAGACTCCTATTCCGGATCCAGTAGTAGCTTCTAAAACACCTATAGCTAAACAGACAAATATTAGACAAACAAGATCCAAAAAAGTAACTGCATCTGTTTTTTTTTCTATAAATGAGGATCCGGTACAGGCCAAGATGACAAAGGCTATTAAAAACCCTAAGGGGAATGAGATAATGAGAGGCTTGAATAATAAACATAAAATCATTTCAAGCCAAATCTGATTTTCCTCAAATACTTTATCTTAAGAAGTATGATACAATAGCTAATTAGCAACCTAAATTTTTAAAATCAAGGGTACTTTAAGTTGACTGTAATTTCTATCTTTTTGATCCTAAAAAGAAATGTAATATACAGGTAGAGGTTATTTGTGAAGTCCATATCTCTAAACGTCTAGAAAGTTTTTGTAAAAATGCCAGTCCAGGTGAATGTCTGTCCATCCATCCATCCATTATCCAGCCCACTATTTCCTAACTATAGGGTCATGGGGGGGTCTGCTGGAGCCAATTCCAGCCAACACAGGGTGCAAGGCAGGAAACAAACCATGGGCAGGGTGCCAGCCCACCACACCAGATGAATGTAAAAATTAATTTTGTCAATGGGTACACTGGACTGTAAGAAAGAAGCACCCATAGGTATGATTTCAGTATTTATTGTTTTACGTAAGGTTTTTTCTCAGGCAATGATCTATTTGACCCTGATTCCACCTTATCATACTAACAAAAATAAAAATATTTTCCTTTGGGTGTTTCTGATGTTGTGGTTTCCCTTTATAGGGGTCCCTTATGTTAAACCTGTTTGAGGGTTTTCCTTATATTAATCTTTTTAGGTCCCTGATGTTAACTGTAGCCTTAGATGTTAAAGATTAACCCTTTTATTCCCTTTATTTTAAATTATTTAAAATTTAGATAACTTTTTTCATAAATATGAGGTTTTTGTAGGATTTATCCACATTTTATAGTTAAGTTGAGCTTTTATATCAATACATTTTAAAAGTATACTTTTTTTTTTTTTTTTCCATAGTGGGTGCATTTTTGAAACCCAATGAAAATTGTCTAGCAATTTTAACTATTTATACTATATTTAAACATGATTTAATAGTGCAATTTTACTTTTTAAATAGAGCAGTTTTAAACCTTCTAATTAATTTTCCTACAATTTTAACTGTATTGATATTTATGATTCTATGGTGTAAATTAAAACTGTTGGTTCAAAGACGAACAAATTTGAGAAATATGTTGAATCAGTGTACCGGAGCATTATATAAGTCTCTGCTAACCTAACGTACTGAAGGAGTGGCAGGTATCCGGTAGGTTTCGGTTCATTTATACAGGAGACCAACGCCCGTACACCCCGCTAACAATTTACTGGTGTAAGAGGAGAAAATCACAGCGGGTCATGGCACTTATTGATACGGAGGCAGAATTTACTTTAATTTATGGGAATCCACACATCTTCTGGGCAAGACCCAAATATAAATGGGTGTGGGGTCTGACATGCATGCTAAACTTATAAACGTACGATTAGCCATAGGACGGTCACCTTCCTTTTAAAGCAACTACTAATTTCATAATTACCTGAATACATATTGGGGATAAATTTTCTCACAGGGAGAACAGCATAAACAGAATGGGGAACATTTGATTTTAGGATTGGCACTATGTGTGTGGACTATGGCCAGCAGCTTATCCTGGCCAATACCCCCAAGCCGCCAGATGGAGCCCTCCCTGCAATGTGGAGATGCCCCAAATTCCAGCAGGGCATCATGGACCTTGGTGTTTACCTTCACAGCCCTGCTGGATACCGTGGGGGCCACCAGAGGACATGTATGTTCAATATAGCCCGGAAGTACTTTGCAGTCAAGAGGATGGAAGAAGTAAAGTACTTCCGGGCTGAAGAAAAGAGGAGTTTTGATCTGACCCGGAAGTGTTAAGAATCACATGGACTGGGGGGATCAGAAGCATTTCTGGGGCAGGGACTATAAAAGGACTGTGGGAGATCCCAGCAGGGGGCTGAGTTGGGAGGAAGGGTGACTGAGCTGCCGGGAGGTGTGGAAGAATTATTGTTGTGTTTATTGAGAGTATAGTGAAGGTGCTTTGTGCACAATATTGTACAAATTAATTATTTGGACTTTTATCTGGTGTCTGTCAACTGAGCTGAGGATTCAAGGGGACGACAGCACCCCCTATCTGTCACAGCAGTAAAAGCAAGAGTAATCGGGGAAAGCAAAATGGATTCCCATAGAGATTCCTGCACCTGACACACCTGTAAACTTGAAACATTATAGTTTGTCAGGGTGTCTTCAAGACAGGAGAAATGGTGGAAGAGCTACTGCGGGTAGAAATCATTCAACCTTCTGTTAGGCCTTTCAAATCTCCTGTGTGGCCAGCCTGCAGAATGACAATAGACTACAGAGGATTAAATTCCAAAGCACCACAACTTGCTGCTGTAGTTTCTGATATTGTCACCGTCATCGAAGACATCATGGCTAATGCAGGGGAGTGGCATGCTGTCATCGACTTGGCAAATGCTTTCTTCTCTATTCCTATTTCATCTCAAAGTCAAGATCAGTTTGCATTTACTTGGAAGGACAGACAGTACATCTTTCAACTATTGCCACAGGGCTGCATACACAGCCCTACATTATGCCATGGACTACTGGCAAGGGACCTGGCTACCTGCCCACATCTGGATAAGGAACATTATTTTCACTGTGGAGATGATATAATGTTGGCAGGTGATGAATCAGCAGTACAGAATGCGCTACCTATTCCGATAACTCGCATGACAAATCGAGGATGGGCTGTGAATAAGGGCAAAGTTCAAGGACCTGCCTGAGAAATGAAATTTCGGGGCATGATGTGGATTCAGCCAGAGAAATGAGTGCCCCAAAAAGTAATTGACTCTCTGCAGAAATTACAGGCACCAACTAATAAAAAAGAAGCTGAATTATTTGTGGGACTAATGGGTTTCTGGAGAGCCTTTGTGCCAAGTTTGAGACTGATTTTAAGACCAATACATGATGTTGTAAAGAAAAAGGCACAGTTTGAATGGACAGGAAAACAACTAGCTGCGTTTGAGGCAGCTAAAGAAACCTTAGTACAGCACCAAGGACTGGGAGCTTTAAAACCAAATTTGCCCTTTGATCTTGAAGCCACAGAGCAGAATAACATTGCAACCTGGAGCTTGTGGCAAAAACACAGCAGTAAAAGAATTCCCATAGGCTTTTGGGGCAGACAGTTAACTGGGTTAATGACTAAATATAAACCACTTGAAAAGCTGCTCCTTGCAGCATACTGGGCCCTTTTGCATACAGAGAGACAGATCGGTCCTATTCCAATAAAGTTAGGGTGGGTTAGAGACAATGGCCTGGGAGTGAGAGCAAGGGCTGCCCAAAATCAGACTCTATGTAAATAGAATGTGGTATTTTCAAGCAAAAGCACATTTTGAAGGGAAAGACACCAGTGAATTACAAGGGGCCATGACAGGAGCTGTGATATATGAGGATCCAGGCGAAATAACACCTGTTCTGTCTATGGAGGCATCTCCAGTTAAAGAGGCACTGGAATACCATCAACTGACATAGGAATGACAGGAGAACAGCTCGTTCACAGAAGAGTCAGCGACAGTGGAAGGAGGAAAAGGTTTTGAGGAGCTGTTACCCTACTTCAGCAACAAGGGGAAGGGAAATCAGGCCAATGGGTTGAACATATTGCTGTGGCAATGGCCTTGGCAAATAATCAATGCTTTCCTATTGTTGTTTATATAGATAGTTGGGCAGTTTTTCAAGGACTAACAGTCTGGATAGCAATGTGGAAGAGGACTGGCTGGACTAGTCATGGAGGTGAACTATGGGGTGGGAACAGCTTTGGACAGTGGGCAGAAGAAGGGAAACTCTAATTGACAATGTTGATGTGCATGTCCCACTGGTATCTCTTGAGAGGATTTATAACCAACAAGCTGATATGATAGCTGCTGGTTGCAAAATCAAACTGGAAGAAACCTGTACAAAGCGTAATGACCTCTTTCACCATGCTGAGGTAAATGTAATTGAGCCTTCCTTAATATCACTGCCAAGGTGGGCTCGTGAAACATCAGAACATGTAAAGGCAGAAAAGACATATCAGAGGTGTCATCAGTGATGTATTCCAGTCACTAAAGAAATTGTCAAACAAATACTGACCAATTGCTCCACATGTACAGAAGTGAAACAATGGCACCTACAAAAGAAGACAACTGGCATACTTAAGAGAGGAATGGCACCAGGGCAGATCTGGCAGATGGATTACATTGGACCACTGCCACGAGAAAACAAACAGTATGCTTTAACTGCAGTAGATACTTATTCTGGACTCTTACAAGCTTACCCGTCAATGAAAGCCAACCAAGAAGCTGAACTTAATCTGATCCAAGCATATACAGTGCCAGAAGTATTTCAAAGTGATCAAGGAAGCCACTTTGCTGGGAGATGTACAGGAGAGGGCTCAAGGAGCTGGAATTCAGTGGATTTCTTATCACCCACAAGCAGCAGGATTTATTGAGAGAATGAATGGCTTTTTGAAAGAAAATTAAAAAACGAACTAGGCACACTCACCTTAAAGGCTGGACTAGAGTTTTAGAATAAGCCTTGTTTAACCTCAACAATCTTCCATTGGCTGGATCCACAACCTTTTTGAGACACCTCCGCCTGATATGAATTACTGTAGTCCACTGGCAAAGGATGAATTAACTCCTACGTGGTGAGTGGTTAGGGTACCTACACCACTTAATATTAAGGCAAACTCATCAGGAAAGCTAAGCTTGGGGATTTCAGGTCGGTGGCCAAAGGAATGGGAGGTCAGAATAAATACTGAAATGCTTGAAAATGATTCATGTTTAACGGGGATTTTATATATCAGAATGAATAAATGGCACTTAGTGTTAGAAAACCAGACCAGTCAAGACATGCACATAACTGAGGGAAAGGCTGCACATATAAACGTTGCAATCAGTCCTGAACAGTTTTAGGGACAAAATAGAGGGAAGGTATGGGTGTTAACTCCAGGGAAAAAGCCTAGAACTGGGGAAATAATACCTGCAGAGCTGCATACTAAAATGTTTCTTTTAACAGGCTCTCAGCTGGCTCTCTGCTTTCCCTAAAACAGGTTATCCTCACGTGTGGATTGACCAGGTTAGATGATTTATGGACCAGATGGAGCCAATGCACCCCCTACACTTAAGTCTTTTGGGCTGCTGATAAACCAAGAGCAGGAAAATATGTGACATCGAACTTCACTCTTACCAAGAACTGTAGCTGGCAACCATGAGACAAAATAAGTACGACTCCATTTTCCATGAAATTGGAATTCCCTGAACTTTTTGCCTTTACCTGTTATGACTTATGAGGACACTGAAATAACTATGACTGTACATAATAATGTATCGGTCGGGTTAGGGATGATGAATTGTAAACCTCATTCTAATGGTGCATTGTGTTGGACAATTGAAGGGGGGGTGCATGAAAATGATGTAATACTATATGAGTTTAAAAAGGATGCGACAACAACTGTAGAGTTACCAGTAATGTAGTGGAAAATTCATAAGACTAGGAGAGAAAAAGTTGGTGCCATTCTACTTCGGCAAATGAAAGATTTGCACACAAATAGCAGAATAGCACACAAAATACTGACTGTAGCACTTAATATTAATGTTATTGGATTTGATATAAAATGTTATGATTTTCCAAGAAACTTTGCAACTTTTAGTTGCAAAAACATAGAATATGTATGGCCCCCTCAAAAGGAAGAAGTAAAACAAAGGCCAAAGCAAGAGCTTTGGGGAGCCATAGGAACTGGCCTTGGAATAGGAGGTTTAGGTTTAGGCTTTCTCAATACTGCTGATATAGAAGGACTATATAAGAAAATATCATCTATTGGAGTAAAACAAGCAAATGGTTTGCAAACTCTGGCTCATTAGGGGCCAGATATGGCAGGCAAACATTTACAGGACTTGTTTTCTTGGAAAATTCATCATGGGTGGTTAAATGAGTCACTATGGATTTGAACGGACAATGGGACATAGACATAGAGTCTGCTTGTTACTTCAAACAGATTATTGCTATACAGCAGTATTTAAATTTTAAGACAGATGGAAAAAAGAATTCAAATTAACAGTAAACTGGTGGTTGCAGCCAACCACATTTATGTGTGAAAGATCAATGTGTCAAGCTCTCTTTCAGGTGGCAACTTCTGCAGAAGCCGATAATATTTGGTGTCCATTCCATGTTCTGCATGTTTTACTAGGGGGCACGTAGTGGGCACCTACAGTAGATAAAAAAATGGATAGACATGAACAATAATACTGTTCAACCTGCCTTTTTTTTTTGTTATAAGTGGCAAGAAGGGTGCATATGTCAAAGGGTGGGCACATTGGCATACAGTTGTTTGTATGTTTTAGCAGAAGACTGTTATTGGCATCAAGTAGCAGTTAACTCCACTAAAGTGTTTCATACTGATACTACCTCTGCATGTGCTGTGACCATGTACAATATAACTTGGAGCAATGGTACCCACTATAAGGGCCCATGGGTATTTTGTCGCACCAATGTTCCTACTGTAAAAGATGACTATTACGATAGGACTTATGCTTTGACTACATGGGAGGATATACATTGGGAAGCTGAAGCTAACTCATTCCTCCATTTGCAATTTGACTTTGAAACAGAATTACCTAAATATAAAACTATTTTAGAGTATGCTAAAGGATCAAAATATATATTTAATTTGTGGAAAACCAGCCTGAACACCAACAGGCAGACACCAACAGTTCCAAAACACATATGTATTTATTTACATTATTTACAACTAACAATGTCCCGCACACAACCCAGTGTCCCTGCACCAAACACCCCTACGTCTGGGCCTTCCAACAGTCCTTCCTTCACCACCTCCACTCCTCTCCTCTGAGCTTTGTCCTCTTCCTCCCGACTCCGGCTGGTGACTGGAGGAAGGCAGCCTCTTTTCTCCCCACTCGGATATGCTCCAGGTGCCCTTTGATGATCTTCCTGCGGCACTTCCGCCACACTGGGTGTCCTTGGTATTCCTTCTGCCAGCACCTCCGGGTGTGGCGGAAGTGCTGACGTCCAGGGCTCCTCAATCATCTGGGCGCCCCCTGGTGGTGGCCACGGGCCCCTATAGGGTTGAGCTTCCATGCTCAATTCCCGTTGCCCCCATACAAACCAGGGCAGCTGCCCTCTCGTGATCCGGGGGAGGCATAGTCCCCATCCCGGTCCTTCCAGGTGTCCCAGCTGGGCACAGCCCCCAGCTGACTGCCACAAATGTAACTTTACAAAATGCCAGGGACATAATAGTAAATAAAAAAGAGCAGTTACTTCTGTAGAAGAAATTAAGGAAATCTCCACACATCACTGGTGGGATTTTTTTGACTAAGTGGTCATCATCTGTAATAATATGTTAAATGTAGTTGTTAATCCAATTTTGTTGTTAATTGTCATTGTCATCATTTTCATTTTTGCAAATATTCATTTACACTTGCGCATTAGACGTGTGAAATATGCTGTACAGCAGACACATAGCCAGATTAAGCACACAAGCTGACACAGAGAACTGCCATGCAAGCAATATGACAAAAAGATGGACTAGGACAAATGGAAACAGTTCAGTCAGACTGACGGATGCTAAAACAATGTCCTATTTTCTATGTATGTTAACACTAGAATCCCTGAAGCCTATGAAAATATTCATAATGGCAGGCCACCTTAAATTCCCTCGCACCTCATTTTCAGCGCCTTTGTTTTGCAAATATGTCAATCGGCACTGGCAGTAGGGGGTCTGCTCACCCATCTCCCACCGAGACAGCTGAAGTTGGACACACAATTCTCACAGCTGAATTCTGTGTGTCTGAGAGTGAGGTGTCTGGAATTGTAGAGGGTAAATAATACATTTCATATATGTTCTGTGTCTACAACGATCTATGTAAATATAGGATGACAGGAAATGCCAGGCTAGAAATGTTGAACACATAACTAAAACAGAAACTTTTTTCATGTTATAGTAATAATGACAAAATGTTGGCAGGAAGTTTGTAATGTGTGAAGACTGAAGTCCAAATATCAAATAAACACTTTCACAAAGGGTATAACAAAACAGGTGCACGTTTATTCAAGAATATAACCGAAGAAAAAGAAATTGTTCAATACAGTATACATGTTGCTGTCAATGTGTAAAAACTGAAACTCAGATATCAATCGATACCAAGTAGAACTGTCTGCTTGGCTGGTGTGGAGAACCTCTGTCTCATAATCTAGATCATGCGGGTTTGATTTCAAGTCATACCCATATTTAGCATTTAGCTTAGTGAGCTGATATTATTATTACTGTTGTACAGTATAAAAAAAACATACATTTGATTTGAGTCTGTAACAGCCGGTGTAAATATATGGTACTTGTAAAAGTTTTTTTTTTAAATACAGTTTTATTCTCTCAGTCACATTCGTGTCCCGATCTGACACTGTTAGTTTTCAAATAAAGACGTGGTATAACAAACTTGCCTCTCCCTCTCTGAGTTGATGGCATTTATCTCCATTCTTTTCACAAGAGTAGCACAGTTGTGCTGTGACTGATACCTGGTCAGAACTATTTGTTGTACTGGCAATCAAAGATACGATGCCTCATGACCGCTATCAAACTATCATGTGGCATTTGCACTTTGACAACAAGGACACCCGTGCAGAATGTGTGAAAAACAACAGATTTGCTACGATCTCAGACATCTGGCAAACTATTGTTCAGAACTGTTTCCAACCAAGGTCTGTTGTCCTTTCTTGGAATACATCTCAACCAACCCTGACAAATTTGGCATAAGGCTTTGAATTGTGGCAAATTTGAAAACAAAGTAAATGTGCAATGTCACTTCTTATTTATGAAAAGATCCCAGTAGTCTCACAGGAGAAAGGCTTTCTGAGACTGTGATCATAAAGCTTATGGATCCTTTTCTGGACAAAGGCAGAACCGTAACAACAGACAACTACTTCATGTTGCTTTCACTGGCTAATAGACTTGTGCACCACAATACAACTCTGCTTGGCACCATAAATAAAGTGCGATGGGAATTTACACCTACACGTAAAGTCACTTCAGTACGGAAGCAATTCTCCATGCTATTGTTCATATCTGGCAGTGTCATGCTGACGGTGTATGTGCCCTAAAACAAGAAGTTTGTCTGCATTCTCAGTACCATGCACCATATCATGGAATGAGACATGGCAAGACTGGAAACAAAACAAACACGGTCACAGACTACTTTATACACTGTGTATATACAGTACATATGTTTATTTTTCTATTTATTTATTTAATGGGCTTCTAGAAAAAAGAGGCAGATATCTCCCTAGGGACAAATAAAACCGTTCTATCTATGTTGTCTGAGTCCCTCTGTATTGATTCAATGAATTCTAAATTATCAGCCAGTCCTCCCAGCTTGTTTTAATATCATTGGCCCAAACTGAGGCGATTACCACCAGTCCTTTATTTCCACTTCATCCTCTGGTTAGGTGCCAGTCGCAGGTGATCTGATAACATGATAAAACTATACATTATTTAATGTTTGGAGTTTCATTATTGGATTGATTTGATTTTTAAAAGCACATCTTCTGAAAAGTCATTTTGTTTAGAAAATCTGTGATATAAATACATTTCGTCCTTTTTTCTGTTTATTTTTTGCAACCTTTAAATTGCGTAGACACTTTGCGTTTTCTGTTTTTCTGTAACTATTTTATATTTTAGGTGTTATTTTCTAAACATTTTAATATTAGATTTATTATTTATCCTGCCTACTCCTCGTTTTCTCAGCAGTTATTGACAATGAGATCCCCTGCTTGCAAAGAAGTTGTTCATGCTCTGAGGCTGAAGAGAAAAGACTGTGGAGGAAAGATTTAGAATAAAGCAGGAAAATCTGTCACCTCAAAAAATCCTGTAGGTTGACAGAAAGCGAAAACAGGAAACATTTCCTAGCAGTTTTTATTTTTTATTTTTAAACAAACCAATTGATGCCCACATCTTCATGTTGTGGTCAAAGTTACACCATGCAATTAACCCTTTCATAACTGTCATTTCAAGTGCAAATTCCCCTAGCAGCCTCGGGCTGGCATGGGGCATAGATAGGCATATGGCTTCTGACTGGTTTTATTTTCATCCAACTGGGAAGCATAGCCAGCTTGTATTTATTAAAATGGTTAGAAAGATCTGGAAAAAAAAAAAGAAACACAGTGTGTGAGTAACTAAGTGTAAGAGAGCGAGTGAGCCAAGTCAGTGTCTCAATGAGTGTTTCTTGTTCAAAGCAACAGCTAGAAAGTTCTCGGAAGATCTGAACCACAGGGCCGACCCCCCTTCCAGCTAAAGAAACCTCCTTCCTGTTTACTGAGACTTGAATGAAATGACACCTTACAGCAGGGAAACTTTCCTGTGGTGCCCTGGGGGGAGGGGGGTGGGTGAGGGGCTGCTGGTATATGCTGGGTGTTTGGAGTTAAAGAAGCACGAAGCAGCTGCCAACCCTTTGCTGGTTTTACCAAAGAGGGGAGTGAAGGAAAGTTAAACGTGATGAGAGACTACATTGATGATAAGCTCATGCTTTACTCTTCTTAAATATAACCGTGTAATGCAGGCAGCCTGTGTCTTTGGTAATTGTGACAGGCACAAAAGGGGCCACTAACAGTCATGGTGTGATAATAAAGAGCAGCAAAATAAACAAAACGTGAAAAGAAATGATACTCGTGCTTCTGCTTTTTTCACTCTTTTGGCCTGGTATGACAAATTATTCTGGATGGTGCAGATGGTGTAACACACCTGGACTTCTCACCAGAAACACTACATTCATGGAAAGAGGGGTCAGCTGTGATTTGTGAGATGTTTTAGGTCTGGGATGAGGTTAATGAGACACCCCAATAGACTTTGAAAAATGTGAGAGTGAAAGATGTAATGGATGAGCACACAAAAGCAAATCTCCACTCCCCCCCAATATGTACCAGCCAAAACTATTCACTGGCACTCTCAAAAACAAATTTGCCAAAGTGGTTCTTCAGAACGATGCCATAGGGGAACCATTTTTGGTTCCACAAAAAGCTATCCACAGGAAGCCTCCAGAAAGAACCTTTATTTATTTAGATCAGTACAGGTCCCATCAAAATCCAAGAATAGATGATAGTAGATTTATGAAATCCCTTTGGGTCCTGATTTTAAAATAATTCTTACTGCATATAACAACGCAGGTTCATTTCAGGTTTTCTTGATCTGTTAGTATTCCGCTAGACGACCAATGATACTTCAAAGATTTCAGTTTTGCTCACATATTAGAAACCTTTTCGAATCCCAAAGAGCCAATGTCATATGGAAAGAACAGTTGAAATAGTTTGGTTCTACAAGGAACCCAGTATAGCACGAAGAAAGAGCCAGTAGTGTGGGGGGAAGGAAATGGTGTTATCTATGTTCTTGAAGAAGATCCCCAAATTAGGTAGTCTATGTTATAAAAAGCAAGCAAACATAGTGGTGGCTCTGAGGCTAGGGATCTGCACTGGCAATCGGAAGGTTGTCGGTTCGAATCCCATAAATGCCAAACGAGACTCTGCTCTGTTGGGCCCTTAAGCAAGACCCTTAATCTGCAATTGCTAAGCGATTTGAGTAGTGAAAAAAGCCCTATGTAAATGCAAAGAATTATAAAGTGGTTTGGGGAACCTAATGGCCAACCCTGTATAATTAAATAAGATGAAATTGAAACAAAGATGCAAAAGCTGGGTCTTTCTGACATTAATCTCAGGCAGACTGCACAAGACAGCATTTCCTTGATTTATGAGACATTCCAGAAGGAAGAGGTGGGCCCAGGTGGACGGACTCCATAAGTGACATCATAGATGAGGCGGTGTCAATCTTCCTTTCTGCATAAGGAGGAGAAGAGAGATTGTTATTATAGAGCACCACCTCATGTCTTGGTGGAGAATTACAATCACTCCAGCCCTTAAGATGTTCCCCATCAGAACATTGGAACACTCTAGATGAGAACAGGCCATTCAGCCCAACAAAGCTCGCCAGTCCTATCCACTTGTTTCTTCCAAAAAACATTAAGCTGAGTTTTGAAAGTTCCTAATGTCTTACTGTCCACCACACTACTTGGTCGCTTATTCCAAGTGTCTATCGCTCTTTTTGTAAAGAAAAACTTCCTAATGTTTGTGCGAAATTTACCCTTAACAAGTTTCCAACTGTGTCCCCGTGTTCTTGATGAACTCATTTTAAAATAACAGTCTCGATCCACTGTACTAATTCCCTTCATAATGTTAAACACTTCAATCATGTCACCTTTTAATCTTCTTTTGCTTAAATTGTAAAGGCTCAGCTCTTTTAATCTTTCCTCATAATTCAACCCCTGTAGCCCTGGAATCAGCCTAGTCGCTCTTCTCTGGACCTTTTCTAATGCTGCTATGTCCTTTTTGTAGGCTGAAGACCAAAACTGCACACAGGACTCCAGATGAGGCATCACCAGTGTGTTATAAAGATTGAGCAGAACCTCCTGTGACTTGTACTGCAAACATCAAGGTGCTATATAACCGGACATTCTCTTAGCATTCTTATTGGCTTCTGGCAAGTTGACAGCGTTGAGTCCACTATGACTCCTAAATCCTTCTCATAAGGTGGACTCTTGGTTTTTTGACAGCCCATGGTGTATTCAAACCTACCATTTTTACTTCCTATGTGTAATACTTTACATTGACTGACATTAAATTTAATCTGCCACAAATCTGCCCAAGCCTGTATGCTATCCAAGTCCTTCTGTAATGATATAACGGATTCCAAATTATCTGCTAATCCACTTATCTTGGTATCATCTGCAAACTTAACCAGCTTGTTACTTATATTCCTATCTAAATCATTTAAATATATTAAAAATAGCAGCAGCCCTAACACTGACCCCAGCTGGATGCCACTCTTAAGATTGGCCAATTCTGGTGAGGTTCCTCGCACCATCACCCTCTGCTTACTGTGTATGAGCCAATTCTGCACCTATCTAAAAACCTTACCCATACGGACGTCTGTGACAATGTAAATAGAGGAACTACATCAAAAGGAGGTTGCATGCACAACAGTGGACTAATAGAGGTTTAATTTAACTTTGGAAAAACACCTTCATTTTTTGTCACAGAACTGAAGTTTCAAGTGTTAGAATTAGCATACTGAGCATACGTGTGCAGTTGAGGATATTTAGGTGGCATGGCTGCATCTGCCATCAGGGTGTCTGGGGTACACACACTGGAGCCCTGCTTACAAACAGGCCCTCTTATATGCAAGAGAAAGAAATACCTGGTAACAGAAAAATACTCAAGTTTTCACCACTGTCCAGCACACATGCTGCCCAACTTTGATCTTCATTATTATATATTGGGTGGAGCAGGATCAGAGCAGGTGCTAAAAGGTCACATTTTCACTTTTAGATTTGAGGTGGGCTGCAAAAACCAAAACATGCACATGGATGGTCATTTAAAATGAGAGCCCAATGGTGCAGCAAAAAGAAAAATTACAAAAGAGAGAAAAGCAAAAGATCAGTTTAGCTATAAACTATACTGTACATGACATTTTGAAAAAATAGACCATAGTTGTAGCTGCATTTGTCCAAAAGTTTCAAGGTTCTGCAGCTTTGGCTTATTTTATAGAACAATTCTGGCAATAGTGGGGCATGTCTGCAGATACTTTTACAGTATCTTTGTTTTAAAAGTTTTAGTAAAATTCAAAGCAAAACAGTTCACACAAAAATAAAGGAAAAGTTGATATTACAAAAAAAGAATAGTTCTTCTTTAAAGAATGTTCTGTTTAAGGCTTAGTTGTCTTGTTTCATTTCTCTCAATATTTAGGCATGCAGTCATATTTTCAAATGTTCACATGTTCATTAAATGATTGTAAAACAATCAGGAGACGGTCAAAAATCTGGATGCCAATATTCTACCTGTAAGCTAATATAACAGACCATGCGTCTATCGGTGAGATGATTTCCTAACTGGATTATTTATTTACCGGTAATACTAAAAACGTTCTATTTCATGTTAACTTACAGGGGGTAAAAGACTAAACCATAATCTAAGTAACTGTGAGAAACTGATATCCTATTATAATAAGCAGTCACTTATGTTGATTTAACATTAACTTTCTAAGATTGGCTCTTACAATAATGATAATTTGAACAAGTACTTTGATCACTTCTTGTGGAGATTAATGAGAATGACTGTAATGATATGACTGCTTCTGGCAGCTTTAGCAGCCATGTGCAGTCTGATAATTCCGATGTCGACATGAACAACAATGTGGCAGACAATGAGGAGACAGCAGGAGGTCAGATGCCCCAAACCATTCCAAACCTGAACAATCTTTTACTTTAGTTGGTGCAAATATGTGAACCCCAAACACTCCATTACATGTCAAGTTTTTGTCAGAAAGTAACATATGCTTTTTAAAATGTTTCTTTGCATTCATTAACTGCACTTTCAAAATAAAAGATGATTTCCTGCAGATGTGATGTTGCATTCATCAGTTAGCTTGTTAAATTCATTTTAATACTCAAAGTTAACCCAATATAAAGTGTTCTACTTCAATCCTTGTACCTGATTTTTTATTGGCATATGTGATGATCATAATGTGACAATATATTTATGTGCCTAGTGGTATAGTGAAGTGAGGTATAGGGGACTTTGTGGGGGTCTTAATCCAGCTTTGATAGCTAAGCATGCTCAACACATTTCTTATCAGATCCTATAATAGTCCTATTAAATGCTCCTCTTAAAAATGTCAAAACAGTTAGATAGATAGTAAAATCACTATATAATAGATAAAAGGCACTTTATGATAGATAGATAGATAGATAGATAGATAGATAGATAGATAGATAGATAGATAGATAGATAGATAGATAGATAGATAGATAGA
>JANRMT010062789.1:21005158-21039977 GCA_026402145.1 Polypterus bichir lapradei
AGATAGATAGATAGATAGATAGATAGATAGATAGATAGATAGATAGAACCAGGGGGAAATCTGGCTTTTCACAGAAGCTTTTTAAATAAATAAATACATAACTACATAGATGCATAAATGAATATATACAAAAACACTCTGGTCTGAACACACACTTGAATGACTACAAAGAAAGAAAATCTGAAAAAACAGAAAACTTCTGATTAATATGACCCATTTATAGTGAGACACTATGTAGGTGTATTGTTGTTGGTATAAAGGAGCCCCAGTCACGTTTCTTCGTACACTTCTGCTGAATAATTCATTGGCTGAAAGTCCTCAGTGTCAGTGTGCCAGAAAGACAATGTGCAGCATTATGACAATACCAGTAACGGCGCACTGCACAAATACTCTTGTCTTGAGCATTCATAGTTTTCATCCTCTTTCTCTGTACGTTTACCATTCGTTTGCTCAGAGGTTGATGCGCTTGCTGCTTCCTGAGCAGCTCTTCTTTTCTCCAACCTAGTGGCCCGCTTCTTCTCTTCTTTTGTTGGCATCTTTTCACGTTAAAACTGATTAAGTCGGTGTTTGTGTTACAATCACTTAGTACATTTTCCTTAATTTTTCACTTAAGCTGGCACTTAAGTCTTCAGTTTGCCTCAAGAACGATTTAAGAAATGAAGAGGTAGGGGAAGTGACGGTGAAGGTGGTAGGGATGAGAATGGCACCTGTACGCATGCACCACACAGCCGCCCTGCTGGCCACTGAAGAGAGTTGATTCTACAATAAAATAAAATTAAAATAAAAAGAGGAATAACCTCGGAGGTCAATCATCACCCGAAAGCGACTTGTAGATGTCACGTAGTATATGTGTACCAAATTTCAGGTCAATAGTTCAAACGGTTTGCGATCTACAGGTGATTTAAAATCCTGGACAGATAAACGGACAGCCATGGTAGTGTATTATATAAAAAGATGGCACTCACTTTTGCTTAAATTTTCTTCTTTGCTACGACTTCCAGGGCGCTCCTAATACGTCCAATAACTGAGCCTGCCCTTTTAATTAGATTGTTGATTCAGGGGTCCCCTCTTGAAGTGACATTACTGGCCTAGCACATCACAGTGAAGAAAATCGCACTGACCATCGCAGAGTTGTAGAAATTCTGAAAGATGTCACTACTTCATTAAAGGAACACAGTCTTCTAAGGAAGAAGAGCCTGCCCTACCCTTTCTTCTATGGTTCTTCTCATTTGTACTCTCATTGCAGCATCCAGAGAATTGGTCAGTGGCAGCTTTAACTGTTACATAAACAGTTCAGTATTTGATAGACCTTGAAGTAATGTAAAAGCTGGATGAAGCTAGCGATGATGATTAAAGGATGAGTATTATCACCATTAAGAAATATCTGTGTGGCATAGATAAGAAGAAGAGGACTAGCTCATTTTTAACAACTGTAAAGTTTATAAAACAATATCTGAGGTAGAGGTAGATTTCATGTATTGACCCAGACAATGAGCTTACGAATAATTTTGACTGAACTTGCCCTGGACTCAACCCGAACTGAAGTAGCATTGACTCTTCGGTTATAAATCCTGCATTCGCTTAACGATTCTGTCAATCTGATGACTCAAGCAGAGGTTCAATGCAGGCAACATTCTCGTCCAGCTCACCAAAGGACCAAAATGTAGCACCATGGTCCATGTTGCTTGTTAACCACATAATAAATTGTTCTTGTTTGACTACTTAGCAAAATTGAGTGCACTATTTAGCCTTTTAGATTAGATTAGATTAGATTATTTAATTATAAAAGCACATTTAAAACAACAGAGATTGTGCCAAAGTGCTGTACAAAGAAGCATCAAAATAAACACAATGCAAACAATCATGCAGAAGCAGATTAATAAAACAACTAATTATAACATCCACCACAATCCCATTATACACAGTGAAAGGCAGAACAAAACAAGTAGGTCTTAAGCCGAATTTTTAAAACCTCAATAGAGGATGAAGACCTGATGTGAAAAGGCAAGTCATTCCAAAGCCTAGGAACAATAACTGAGAAAGCTCTGACTCCCCTCGACTTCAGACGAGATCTTAGAACTACAAGGAGTAATCATCCAGATGACCTCAATGCCAACATAGGGGTGAAGGAGGTCACAGGAGTATTTTGGATCGAGAACATGCAAGGCTTTAAAAACAAACAAGATTTTAAAATCAATGCGACCCCTCACCGGTAGCCAATGGAGAGAGAGGCTAAAATGGGGGAGATGTGATCCGTTTTTCACAACCCAATTAAGAATCTCGCTGCAGCGTTTTGGACCAGCCGAAGGTGCGACAGAGCAGATTTTGGCTGTCCCACATATAAGGAATTACAATAATCTACCTGAGCTGTAATAAAGGCATGAATGACTGTTTCCAAGTCCTTTTGTGAAAGAAAGGATTTTAGTTTAGGAATTTGCCTCAGTTGGTAAAAACTGGACTTTACTACCGTGGAGATTAGTTTTTCAAAACTTAGTGACGACTCGAAGATGATACCTAGGTTTCTGACATCATTATGAATCATTGCTGCCAAGGAACCTAAGTGAGTGCCAATTTCAACAGCAGATGTGGTAGGACCAAAAATAATGAACTCTGTTTTATTTTCATTTAATTGTAAGACATTTTGTGCCATCCAATATGCAGGTTTGTCCAGTACAATTTTACAACACGACAATGATTGACAACATATTGCTGCCAATTTCCTGAGGACTTTTACATGACATTAAGGCCTTTGTTTAGAAAGCCATGTTCCCAGAAATGCGTACAACAGAGCTCATGAGGAACATTTTGGGACTCCAAGTACAGTCTGTTCCAGCCAGTCCATGAATTATTTTCTCTGTCAAGGCTAATGCCTGTTTGAATGTACTACCAGTCACAATTCAGCACATAAAAAGAGCTGTATTAAAGAAGGTGATAATACAAGGCAGGGGATTGAACTAAACAAATGACAGAAGTAAAAATCAAGAGCAAATAGCTTCAGTGCTAAACATCACTTTGCATCATGTCTTTCTCACATGGTGCTTAACTATCTTAAATACCTAAATGGATTCCATGCCCCTCCTGTTATGCCTGTTATTAAAGACAAGAGAATTTTTCCAAAGGAGCCAGGAGAAGAGACAAAGTCATTATGCCAGGCTAAAGTCAAACCCAGAATCAGCTCTATCTCTCACCAAAACCCAAATCTTGGTCAGAAAAATGAAGCCTCAGTACGCTGTTATTTAATTTCAAGAATGAAGCAAAGCACACACCAACAAGTTAAAACTAGTATCGACAATCTCAGGTAATCAGAAAGCAAGTGGCACTGACCTTTATACTGCTGACCCGATGATATCACATTTTGTGACTCGCAGTACACAGCAGTACTCAAAGAACATACTAAATAGAATCTCCCATGAAAAGTAAAAAATGTTGTCAGTAAAGACACAAAATGTTTGTAACTCTTGCAAAGCTGAGCTGAGTGTGAAGCGGCTGGGATGAGAATCAGCACCTCCAAATCCGAGACCATGGTCCTCAGCCGGAAAAGGGTGGAGTGCCCTCTCAGGGTTGGGGGAGAGATCCTGCCCCAAGTGGAGGAGTTCAAGTATCTCGGGGTCTTGTTCACGAGTGAGGGAAGAATGGAGCACGAGATCAACAGGCGGATCGGTGCGGCGTCCGCAGTGATGCGGGCTCTGTATCGGTCTGTCGTGGTGAAAAAAGAGCTGAGCCGTAAGGCAAAGCTCTCAATTTACCAGTCATTCTACGTTCCTACCCTCACCTATGGTCATGAGCTATGGGTAGTGACCGAAAGAACGAGATCGCGAATACAAGTTGCGAAAGTTGAAATGAGTTTCCTCCGCAGGGTGTCTGGGCTTTCTCTTACAGACAGGGTGAGAAGCTCAGTCATCTGGGAGGGGCTCAGAGTAGAGCCGCTACTCCTCCACATCGAGAGGAGTCAGATGAGGTG
This sequence comes from Polypterus bichir lapradei, assembly GCA_026402145.1. NCBI lineage: Eukaryota > Metazoa > Chordata > Cladistia > Polypteriformes > Polypteridae > Polypterus > Polypterus bichir. The sequence continues at coordinate 21,009,120 of JANRMT010062789.1, forward strand.
GCTCGGGCATCTGATCAGGATGCCTCCTGGACGCCTCCCTGGTGAGGTGTTCCGGGCACGTCCAACTGGGAGGAGGCCCCGGGGAAGACTCAGGACACGCTGGAGGGACTATGTCTCCCGGCTGGCCTGGGAACGCCTTGGGAATCTTCCGGAAGAGCTGGAAGAAGTGGCCGGGGAGAGGGAAGTCTGGGCCTCTCTGCTCAAGCTGCTGCCCCCGCGACCCGACCTCGGATAAGCGGAAGAGGATGGATGGATGGATGGATGGATGGATCATTATTTCAATGTGAACTTTCCCTACTTCCAATTAAAAAGTTTACCTTTAAACACTGCATACATATCACGCACCTCTAGAATGCTGTTGCATTATCTCTGTGTATTCAGTCAAAACAGGTTCACTACAGAATCCTCTATAGCTTTGCTAAGTACTCTATATAACAGGGTGTCACACACGTGTGTTTGGGAGACAGTTTATGGGTTAAAAAACCTGTATGTTCCTGCCAGACCAGAGGTTGGCACTGCCTTCTAACTCTTTCTCCTCTTTCCCTCCAGACCAGCCGAAGAACCCCCAGCCTAAAATCCCTTCCAGTCCTCAGAAGACAGCTAATGTCACTTCCTCTACTGGTCCTCCAGATCCCATCTCTATCTGATGTCACTTCTGGCCCCAGAATTCCACCGACCCGTTACATCACTTCCTGTCTACCTGATATACAGGTATATGTTCTCTTTGTCCTCAGTTCTTTTTTGAGCTTACGTCTATAAAGACGTATCTACAGCGAACCTTTTACCAAGCATACAGTGTGGATCCCTAAACCTTTCATTTTGTTCTTATGTCCTCTTTTACAAGGGGTATTCAATTACAAATTAAGGTGCCAGATTTCCAAACCAAGAAATTTACTAGGGCAAGACATTTTCAGTGGATAATAAGCAGCAGGTAATAACAAATTTTAAACCAACACAAATTAATATATTGAAAACCAAGTCATTTTTATTTATTGTTTCCCTTTTAAATATGGTTACATCTGACATAGGTACATCAAAAAGTGCTTCAAAAACAATAAAACATCTATAATTGAACAGAATCTGAGGTAGTGGCAATGCTTTTTTTCCGCTTCTCTATATATATAAAGTCCAATGTCTGTCTGTCTGTCTGTATGTCTGTCCACTTTTCACGAGGGAACTACTTAATGGATTTAGATCGGGTTATTTTCTATAATTTGCTTGAACATTCCTGTTCCTCTTTCATTGCACTAAGTGTCATAGTTCGGTTGCTGTACTGATTTATTTGCAAGAATCCGAGAGAGACGCAGTTGTCCGAGGAGACAGGAGACGGGGCCCTCCTCACTCACGCGCCAGCCTCAGGGCGTATCTTACATTCGCTTAGCTAGTGAACGAGAGAACTACTTAATGGATTTTGATTGAGTTTTTTTTAAAGAATTTGCTTCAATATTCTGGTTGATTTTGCAACTTCTCTCATCATGCTAAGAATCATAATTCGCTTGCAGGAGCGATATAGTCACGCTAATCCAAAACAGAGGCTGCGGGCCGAGGAGAAGAGGAAGCAAGACGTCAGGAGTGGGGAGTCAGTCTACCTCTGTGTTTTGGAGCGTAACTTGTCTCTATTTAGCTTGCGATACCCTTTTTGTTTATTGATTTTTAAAGTTTGTCCTGTTTCACTACTATGTGGCCGGGGCTGCGGGGAACAGCTAGTTTGAAATAAAAAAGAAACATTTTGGTCATATCTGACCTAGGCACATCTCAGAATTAAAAAAAAAATAAGATAGTGCACAGTATTTGCAATAACATTTGTTTACCTTTTGAAATAAAATAAACATTTTTGGCCACATCTGACCCAGGCACATCACAAAGTTAATTTAACAGAACGAAAAAGAACTATCAATGATATCAGAGTCATCAGTTCACAAACCCATAACAAGTTATAACAGTAATTAACACACAATAATACAACGTATATTGGACACAGAGGGAATGTACATTCGTTTTAAATAACCACATGTGTGATTAGCAGTGCCTTTATTGCAAGCAAGCAGGTGGCGGTATGCATATGTTGTGTTTGGATCAAGTTTCAGGTACCGTGAAGGTATATAAAGGCCGAGAGTCCTAGTGCTACATGTTTTGTTTATTTGGTGAAAAAAAAATAACGTCGTCACACACGTGCGCATGGGAGCCAGCCACAGGGACCAAAAGAAGGGAAATCCATGGTGGGGTGCATTCAACCCTCTTATTTTGTCGACCAGACACAGGAAATCCCAACAGAATATGAAGACATCACTTCCTGTCCCGGCCCCGAGGACTACATCACATCCACAAACCTCCTTATAAAACCCCACTCCCGTCCTCTGTTAAGCAGTTCTGTTTTTGACTCAGTATTGTGAACATTTCTGTGATATTTGAAAACCTTTTGCAGCCAGGAATATTATACGGGTGGCTGCCCCAAGCCTTTTTGGAGTGTGTCGAGTCTGTTTTATTTCACAACGTTTAAGACTTGAAATTGACAAATTGTCAAGTATCCATCCATCCATTTTCCAACCCACTGAATCCAAACACAGGGGTCTGTTGGAGCCAATCCCAGCCAACACAGGGCACAATCCCAGGCAGTGTGCCAACCCACCACAGGACACGTGTACATTTGCCAATCCACCTATAACCTGCATGTCTTTGGGAGGAAACCAGAACGCCCAGAAGAAACCCACGCAGACACAGGGCGAACATGCAAACTCCACGCAGGGAGGACCTGGGAAGCGAACCCGGGTCTCCTAACTGCAAGGCAGTAGCGCTACCACTGCACCACCCAATTGTCAAGTATAATAATTATAATTCTTTACCTTTATGTAATGCTTTACTCACTACTCAAAGAACTTTGCAAACTCCATGAGGGAGGACACGGAACGCGACCACATGATTGCGAGGCAGCAGCAATATCATTATGTCACCTACATAACTGTACTGTGCTTCATAATATTGTGCTTAATACAAAAAAATTGTTATGTAATCCCACAGAGTTTTCATGAAAATTCCAAACTCTGCATGTTTTTATCAAATACAGTCTTTCTAATTCATTCTTTGCTTTGAGTGTCAATGGCTAATCGTCATCCTCGTAACAGCCATGAATCCACAGGATTGAAGCGTGTAAGTGGAAGGCCAACCAATCATATGAAAAGAAGTGCGGAGACAGTGCTTGTCAGTAACAAAGCTCTCACTGTTACAGTTAGATTAATTTGCTTATGTCTATAGCTTTCCCATTATTCTTTATTTCCTGCTTACCTTCCAACATCCTGACATCCCCAACTGGTGAAAGTCTGACAGCGCTGATAACGGCCAGACAAGCAAAAATTGTCTATTTGAGGATTTTGCAGCCCAGCTGCTGTTCTGAACCACATGATAGCCCCTGCCATGTCCCCATGTTGACGGGGCATCTTTCCACACATATCATGTCACAATACATAACTACTAATATCAGCCGTCACACTAACAGCACAGTTGTATAACCTGACCACTTAATCATTCCTTTGTTCTTCTTCTTAGTTCTGAAACAATGTCTTACTGACATATAATCTGTTCTGCACTCCAGATGTCATTCCAATTTCACTGTGGCTTTTGAGAACTATTTATTTATTGTGTATGCATCCTTAATGCATGAACACGACACAGCTTCACTTGCAGAGTTTAAAGTTACTGCATGGAGATTATGTAAAGAACTAATGAATTGCTGGCAAAAAGGTGTGTTTCCTTAATCCTGATACTCTGTATGTTCAATTCATTATAATAACTATTCATGGTGGCTCTAAAATCCTCACTGACCCCTACTCTCTTTTCTGTTTCTTTTTCCGGTTTCTTTGTGGTGGTGGCCTGTGCCACCTCCACCTACTCAAAGCTTCATGATGCTCCAACAATGATGGATGGACTAAAAGGCAGAATTCTACGTGACCATCATCATCAAGCCTTTCCGTGAGAACCCTAAATCCAAAGAGGACTGTTTCATTTATGTTAGGTAGAATGCCCAGTGGGGACTGGGCGGTCTCATGGTCTGGAATCCCTACAGATTTAATTTTTTTTTCTCCAGCCGTCTGGAGTTTTTTTTGTTTTTTCTGTCACCCCTGGCCATTGGACCTTACTCTTATTCGATGTTAATTAATGCTGATTTATTTTGTTTTCTTATTGTGTTTTTTATTTTTCTATTCTTTATTATGTAAAGCACTTTGAGCTACTGTTTGTATGAATATGTGCTATATAAATAAATGTTGTTGTTGTTGTTGTTGTTTCAACATAAGCAAGAGTGCAGAATTAGTAAACTGAGGTGCTCTCCACCAGCACAGTAATATGAACTCACATGCTGTGGATTTGCTTAGAGGCAGTGCCATTAAATAAAGTGAATGGTGCACAAAGTGACATAGAAATGGGAAGATTTTCTCAGCAGTAATGCAGGTTTGCATTTCATTTTAGGGATGTTTTCTTGTTGATACTGTAGACAAAGGGATCATATCGAATGACCTTTTCCCTCCTCTTTATTCGTTTTACAAGAATAGATTACAATGAGTATAATACAAGAACAATTGAGCATACAATAGCAGTTACAAGATTTCATATCAAATTAAAACTTAGCATCATCCCCAACCCTTTGGGAACATTTTTAATTACTGACACAAATTCAATATTTCAAACAGCTTTGTGTTTCTAGGAACATGAACGACGCACCCAACTGAGCGCACAGCAATTTGGCTGAGCACAAAACGAAAATTCAAATATAAAAGCCTACACCACTCTGCTTACTCCTCAGACTGTGTGCCTTGTAACTTTTTGGTTTTCCCTACATGACAAAATACATTACATGAAAAAAGTAGGAAAAAACTGCATGGAATGATCAATGGGATATTACAAAAAACAAGGCAATTTACTACAAATCCCATGTTAGGAAAAATGTGTCGGTCAGTTTTTGCTCCAGCTTTAAGTGCAGGGGGACACGCTCACTCAAGGGCATCATTCTTAAAATTACTATTCCAACATGTGTATTAATAAAATGCATTATTTAATATTTAATTCCAACAGATGGTATAAACAACCAACAACATAACCTAATGAAGTAAAGTTTAAATAGAAAAAAATGATTGGAAATATGAAAGTCTGATAGAGGAAGTACTAATCCCATTGAAGTCCACAGATTATCCCACTGATGGTCTGACCACACGGGTCTCAAACTCAAGTTCTTTGAAGCCGGCATGCCCACTTTACAGCTATTAATATACTTTGTTATTTGTTTACACCTTTTATTCCTGCCCTCGTTTTGCTACATTAATGAAGGCAGATTAGCAGAATGGTTAGTGGAGCTGAATGAGATTAGTACTCCCTCTATCATTCTTTTTTATTTCCTATTTTTTATTTAATGTACCATCTGTTGGAATGAAAAATACAACACACTTTATTACTACATGCATTACAATATACATTCTATTACAAATGTTGGCACTGATTACACCAGATGAGCAGAAAGCAATTTGTATAAAGTGGATTCAGAAAGTATTCAGACTTTTCACATTTCATTGTTTTTCAGTCTTATGCTAAAATCACTTAAATTCATTTTTTTCCTCACATCAAGCTACACTCAATACCCCAGAATGAAAAAATAAAAAGAATTCATTCATTCATTTTCATTTTTCTCCAAAGCTAGGTTGTGGAGGCAACAGTCTTAGCAGTGAGGCCTAAATGCCCCTTTCCCCTGCTACATTTGCCAATTCATTCAGTGGAATCTCAGCACATTCCGGGGCCATCTGGGATATATACTCAGCAAAAAAGAAACGTCCTCTGACTTTCAACTGTTTTTACTTTCAGTAGACTTAATGTGTAAATATTTGTATGAACACTAAAAGAGTCAACACCATAAGACATAAACTAAAAATGTTTCACAATGTGTCCCTGAATGAAGGGAGGCTCAAAATCAAAAGTACCAGTCAGTATCTGGTGTGGCCACCAGCTGCTTGAAGTACTGCAGTGCATCTCCTCCTCATGGACTGGACCAGATTTGTCAGTTCTTGCTGTGAGATGTTACCCCACTCTTCCACCAAGGCACCTGCAAGTTCCTGGACATTTCTGGGGGGAATGGCCTTAGCCCTCACCCTGCGATCCAACAGGTCCCAGACGTGCTCAATGGGATTGAGATCTGGGCTATTCGCTGGCCATGGCAGAACACTGACATTGCTGTCATGCAGAAACTCACGCACTTTTTGCCACTCCTGTCTGGTCCAGCGAAGGTGGGTTTGTGCCCATAGGCGACGTTGTTGCTGGTGATGTCTGGTAAGGACCTTCCTTACAACAGGCCTGCAAGCCCTCAGTCCAGCCTCTCTCAGCCTATTGCGGACAGTCTGAGCACTGATGGAGGGATTGTGTGTTCCTGGTGTGACTTGGGCAGTTGTTGTGGCCATCCTGTACCTGTCCGGCAGGTGTGATATTCGGATGTACTGATCCTGTGCAGGTGTTGTTACACGTGGTCTTCCACTGCATGGATAATCAGCTGTCCTTCCTGTCTCCCTGTAGCGCTGTCTTAGGCGTCTCACAGGGTGGACATGGCAATTTATTGCCCTAGCCACATCAGCAGTCCTCATGCCTCCCTGCAGCATGCCTAATGCACGTTCACGCAGATGAGCAGGGACCCTGGGCATCTTTCTTTGGGTGTTTTTCACAGTCGGTAGACAAGTCTCTTTAGTGTCCTGCGTTTTTAGAACTGTGACCTTAAATGCCTACTTTCTGTAAGCTGTTAAGGTCTTAACGACCATTCCACAGGTGCATGTTAATTAATTGATTATGGTTAATTGAACATGCATGGAAAACATTGTTTAAACAATTTACAATGAAGATCTGTAAAGTTATTTGGATTTTTAAAATATTATTGTTGAAATACACAGTCCTGAAAAAGGGACGTTTCTTTTTTTGCTGAGTTTATAATCCTCCAAGTGAGTCCTGGGTCTTTCCTGGGGTCTCCTTTCAGCTGGTTGTGTCCATAAAACCTCCACAGGAAGGTGTCCAGTAGGCATCCGTATCAGATGCACAATACACCTCAACTGTCTCCTCTCAATGCGGAAAGCCAATGGGTCTGCTCTAAGCCTATGCTTCTCACCCTAACTCTAAGTGAGAATCCAGCTACCCTGCAGAGAAAGCTAATTTCAGCTGCTTGTATCTGCAACCTTGTTCTTTAAGTCATCACCCAAAGCTCACAACCATAGTTTGCCTTCTGGCTCTGCTCCTTCTTGACCACGATGGATGGGTTGAGCAAACTCATAACTGCATTTGCCAGTCTATCTGTGGATTTCACCCTCCCTTTTCCAAACACTAGTGAACAAGACCCCAAGGTACCTTAACTCTTCCACTTAAGACTGTAACTTACCTCCCACTCAGAGAGGACAGTCCACATGTTTACTAGTGAGGACCATGGCCTCAGATTTGGTGGTGCTGATTCTCATCTTGGCTGCTACACACTCGGCCCCAATTCCTGGTGGAGTTCACAACCTAATAAAGCCAACAGGGCCACGTTGTCCTAAAAAGTGAAGAAACACAGATCTAAGGCTGCTAAACTGGACACCCTTCCCTTCCTGACTGCGGCTTAATATCCTGTCCATGATGATTACAAACAGAATAGGAGACAAAGCACAGCCCAGGTGGAATCCACACCCATTAAGAATGGTGCTGATGTTTTTCTAAGTATGCAGACACAGCTCTCACTGTGATTATACAGGGACTGAATAACCCTAATCAGGGACCCAGGTACTCCGTACTCTCCCTGCGCCCCCTACAGAATCCCTTCAGGAACATGGTCATAAGTCCACAAAACACAAGTTGACTGATTGGGTGTACTCCCATGCCCCCTCCAGGATCATCATGAGGAAAAAGAGCTAATCCAGTGTTCCACAGCCAAGATGAAATCTACATTGCCAGAATCCATTTGTGTGAGAGGAGCAGCTTCAGAAAGACCATGAAAGTGACTAGTGATCAAGCGACTTAGAAGGGGAAGGCGGTCCTCACCCAAGTGGAGAAATGCTGACCCATACCAATGATGTAGCCTGGAAGTGGAAGAAACACTTTGAGGAGCTCCTGAACCTTAAAGACATGCCGTCTGCAGAGGAGATAGAGCCAATCCTCACTTTCCCAAGGGAGGTCACTGAGGTATTTAAGCAACTTCACTGTGTCATGTCCCCAAGGATGGATGAGATACAGCCAGAGATGCTCTGGACATTGTTGTGCTGCCTATGTGACACACCTTTTCAATGCTGTGTTGTCATCGGGAGTTGTGTTCCTGGAGTAGCAGACCAGGGTGGTGGTCCCCAGTTCTGAAAAAGGAAACAGCAGGGTGTGCTCCAGCTATCAGGGGATCACACTTTTCGGCCTCCCTGGGAAAGCTTATGCCAGGGTACTAGAAACTAGACTACATCCAGTCATGGAAATTCAGATCTAAAAGGATTAATATGGATTTCATCCAGGCCATGAGCATGAAAAATGGGATTTTAGACATTTCTGCAATTTATTAAAAATGAAAAACTGAAATATCTCAATGATACATGTATTCAGACGCTTTACTCATTACATACTTGAAGCATCTTTAAGTGTGATGACAGCCTGGAATCTTCTTGGGCTTGAGATGGATTTGGAGAATTTGTACCATTTTTCCTTACAGATCCTCTCAAGCTTTGTCAGATTGGATGGAGACCATCAATGGGCAACAATTTTCAGGTATTTCCAGAAATTTTCGATTGGGTTCACATAAAGCCACTCCTGTGTTGTATTTGTTGTGTCTTTGTCCTGTGGGAATGTAAACCTTTAGCCAGTCCTCAGATCCAGAGCACACTGAAGCAGGTTTTCATCAAGCATATCACCATACTTCGGTCCACCCATCTTTCCTTCAACAATAAGTAGTCTCTCAGTTCCTGACCCTGAAAAACAACCACATATCATGATGCAGCCACCACCAGGTTTCACTGTCAGTGTGGTATTATTGCACTGTGTCAAGCAGTACCTAATTTGCTCCAGACATGACACTAATCTTGGTTTTTTATCAGACCAGAGATTCTTGCTTTCTACAGACTGAGAGTCCTTTAGATGCTTTTTTTGCAAACTCCAGATGGTTTTTTATGTGTCTTTTACTGAGGTGAGCCTTGTGTCTGACCACTCTAACTTGATCAGTAGAGTGCTGCAGTGCTGCTTGTCCACAAAGGTTCTATGGAGATTAGTCAGAGTGACAATTTGGTTTTGATCCCCAGTCTTCCCAAGGTGTTTCTCCCCTTTCTAGGAAGAGTCCAGGTTGTTCCCAACTTACTCCATTTAAAAATTACAGAACCCATTATGCTGTTGGGAATCTTCAATGCTGTAGACTTCTTTTTAGCCTTCCCCAGATCTGTGCCTCGACACAATCCACAATCCTAAGTTTGGCAAGCAATTCCTTTAACCTCTTGGCTTGGTGTTTGTTCAAATATGGGAATTTCTACACACAGGTTTGTGACTTCCCTTACACTCCAAGTCATAACCTCAGATCTCCAAATGAAGGTTTGCTTATTATTCCAAGAGCCAACCTAAAAGTAGTGGTGAGATAGCTTTTTGCTGTTATGCACCTTGAATTTCAAATACTTTACCAATAGAAATGTCCCACGCTAATACTGTAGAACAATTTAAAAAAACTGCTCTGTATGGGCATTGAATTACCATTTTCCTCTCTGGGGTCTGTAATTCCCTACTAATCTCTATTATTCTCTGCTGTCTTTTCTGGTTCTAATCTGCGCCGCCACCACCAGATTAAGGTACCATGTTTCCCCCTGTGTTTATAGATTGAATGGTGGGAATCCCAGATGTCCACATGACCACCATCATCTTCAATTTTTTCCACGTGAAGCCTGAAAACCATGAGGACTGATTTAGAACATCTTTGTTAGGTAGAATGTCCAGTTGGTGCTGAGCAGTCTTTTGGCATTGGAACCCCTGCAGATTTTCTTTTCTTCAGCCTAACTGGAGTTTTTTTGTTTGCTTGTTTGTTTTTTCTGCCCTCCTGGCCATCCATCATCCAACCCGATATATCCTAACTACAGGGTCACGGGGGTCTGTTGGAGCCAATCCCAGCCAACATAGGGCACAAGGCAGGAAACAAACCCTGGGCAGGGCGATAGCCCACCACAGGGCGCACACACACACACACACACTAGGGACAATTTGGGATCACCAATGCACCTAACCTACATGTCTTTGGACTGTGGGAGGAAACCAGAGCACCCAGAGGAAACCCACGCAGACACAGGGAGAACATGCAAGCGAACCCAGGTCTCCTAACTGCGAGGCAGCAGCACTACCGCTGCGCCACCGTGCCACCCCCTGGCCAATCAACCTTACCTTTTTCTTTGTTAAATACTGTATAACATTATTGCCTAATCTTGTTTGTGTTTTATATTAATTTCCTTTTATTTAATTTTGTAAAGCACTTTGAGCTACATTGTTTGTATGAAAACCTGCTATAGAATAAACGTTGTTGTTGTTGCTGTTGTTTCCAAATCAGCCTAATAAATTAAATTGACCACAGGTGGATTCCAAAAAAGACACGGGAACATCTCAATGATAATCCCTAGACTGACAGTGTGGAATGGTGGTTAAAGCTTTGGACTTCAAACTTGGAGGTTGTAAGTTCAAATCCCACTGCAGACACTATGCGACCATGAGAAAGCCCCCTCACCTTCCTGTGCTCCAACTGGAAAAAGAAATGCATCGAATTGTGTCTCTCAAAATACCATAAGTCATGGCACTGACTGAATAAATGTGTCAGCCAAATAATAACTCAGAATGGGATGCACATGAGCCAAACTTGAAGGCTATAGCAGACAACAGGAATACTTCTGTCAATGTAATATTTGATTTGCTAATTTTTATTCAGTTTACAAAAAAATTTAAAATCCTATTTTCACTTTCTCATTCTTGATGTGGGGAAAAAAAATAATTTAAATTAAAATCTATCTTACGTTAGCTACTTCCCTTTGTTCTTCAAACATTACTGGCCTCTTGTGGATGGCAGATGACATTACGCCCGTCAAGGGCACCGACCCAGGAGAGATGGCCTCATTGTCTAGCTGTTAAGTCACTTGCCTGTAGGCTTACCAGTTCAAGGCTCATCACTGGTTCACTCAGCCTGTTGAGATTTTGGTGACATCCAATAGTGGGATTCAGAATGAAGTGGACAATTACAAGTAGTAGTCACCATGGTGAGTTACAGAAGTTAGTGAACTGTTGTGAATTGATAACTTGGAAAGTTATTTTCCAGGTATTACAATGTTCATAGCAGAAACTGTGCATGGATATATCAGTTTAATGTCTTGTAGAACAGTTCTAGTTAGGTTCAGTAATATTTTATTCATTCCCCAGTTGCCAGGATTGGGGTTTCATCCATCACAATGACTGTCATGACCAACACAACATGTTAAGCAGCAGTGCAACACTCCTTGATTTGGATAGCCTCTAACTAAAAACAAACTTTTGCTTTGTGCAGTTGTCTTTGCCGCTCTGATTTTGAAATCTAGCTTCACCATTTTGACTACACTTCTGGTTCTGGAGTTTGTTTTTTTCTTTTCGTCTTTGTGGTAATGGGCCATTTTCTGAACTTGACCCTTTCCCAATGCCTGTTCCAGCGATTTCACTCTCTTCTCATAGCTCAGGCTCTGGGAAGAACAAAGAATGCACTCATTGCCATTCAATGATTAAAGCGACGCACGCCTAGAAAGAGCCATGCTGAGGGTACCTTGACGTGAGGCTTAACTCCAAGTTGTCATTTGAGATGATCATCAATGTTTTTATTTCTAATTTTTGACATGCTGTATGCAGAAAACATTATCTTGTGCAGATTTTTGGAAAATGGCATTTAAATTTTGCATGTCACAAGTGAAATGTGCAAATGCTGGCACATTTCAAAAGTATCAACAGTTTAAAATGTAATATTAACAATACTAATGTTTTGTTATTTTTTATGCATGATGAAAATAAATTTAACTGTATAGGTTTCTGATTCAGCGCAGTGGTAGTGCTGCTGCCTTGCAGTTAGGAGACCTGGGTTCACTTCCCGGGTCCTCCCTGCGTGAAGTTTACATGTTCTCCCTGTGGGTATCCTCCCACAGTCCAAAGACATGCAGGTTAAGTGCATTGGCGATTCTAAATTGTGCTTGGTTTGTGTGTGCGCCCTGCCCGGGTTTTTTTCCTGCCTTGCACTCTGTGTTGGCTGGGATTGGCTCCAGCAGACCCCCGTGAACCTGTGTTAGGATATACTGGGTTGGATAATGGATGGATGGATGGTTTCTAATTCAAGTCAATGAGGCAGAGGCATTTCTCTTCCTGATTTTGAGCTGTACCATATGTCCTATGTCCGATATTCCTATGTTTAAACCCTCAACCCACTCCATCTTGGCTTCTTACAGAAAAAATAAACTTGTCCCTCTCTCTCTTTGTAAGAGTTATCATTTATCAAATTTAGAACAAAATAAGAAGTAGATGAATATAATCTTGTTATACATTATGTTCTGCCCACAAAGTACAAAAGCATTCTGGCTGAAAAAACCCATGCTGGTACTCCCTCACACCATTGTTTCACACAAGTTATCTAAGTATTGGTGGGCAAGCTTGGCCTTAACAAGGTATGAACACACTTGGCAATTTGTCTGATGGAACTTGGTCTGCCTGCCTCTTTCCAGGTTCTTAAAATCAAATACACATTATATATTTCTCTTTGTTTTTCTATTTACAGATCAAATCTTCTTTGGACATGTAGAATATGTTTTGTTGCCCCTTTTCCCAACCACTTGACTATTTGTTCTCATCTTTGTTTTCCAGTACACTTTGTATGTCCACCTTTGTAATTTCACAATGACACCTGTCTCAGTCAATTAGAAATAGATCATTGATCTACACCTGTCAACTCCATTGTGTTGGAACACAATTTTTAAAAACATAAAAAATCCATCCATCCATTGTCCAACCCGCTGAGTCCGAAAATTCCTCCAGAAATTCTAATTATCAATAAATCTAATATAACAACAACATTTATTTCTATAGCACATTTTCATACAAATGGTGTAGCTCAAAGATGAAAAAAGAAAAGTTTATATGAAACAAAAATAAAATTAGGCAATACTAAGTAACAAAGAATAAAGCAAGGTCAGATGGCCAGGAAGACAAATAAAACAAACAAACAAAAAAAAATTCCAGATGGGCTGGAGACAAAAAACAAAATCTGCAGGGGTTCCAAGGCCACAAGACCGCCCAGCCCCCAGTGGGCATTATACCTAACATAAATGATCTAAATCAGTCCTTATGGCTTTTAGGTTTCACATGAAAAACTTTGATGATGATGGTCATGTGGACATCTGGACTTCAATCCATGAATGTAGGGACTGCAATGTGCTTTGATCAGGTGTTGGTGGACCAGAAAAAGAACAGCAGAGAATAGTAGGGGTTATTGTGGATCCTTGATAATAATGATAATTCAATGCACATATACCTTAACAGGGATACACTAAAATGTAGCTATAAGAAAGACATAATAAACAAATTTTTTAAAATGCTCCGCTATACTAGCCTGGTGAATTTCTATCGGTAAACTATTCCAGATTTTAGGTGCATAACAGCAGAAGGCTGCCTCACCACTTCTGTTAAGTTTATCTCTTGGAATAACAAGCAGACACACATTTGAAGATCTAAGGTCACGACTTGAAGGCATTCCAAAATATAGCAAGATTATTTATGGCTTTGTAAATCATATGAAGTATTTTAAAGTCAATTCTAAATGACACAGGTAACCAATGAAATGACATAAAACTAGAGAGATGAGCTATGATTTATTGTTCCTAATTAAGATTCTGCTAGCTGTATTCTGCACCAGCTGCAACTGACTCATATCTTTCTTGCGTGGTCCTGAGAGGAGTGCGTTACAGTAATCTAGTTGACTTAAAACAAAAGCGTGAACTAATGTTTCAGCATCTTGCAAAGTTATAAGGGATATATATATATATTAAATTCTAATGATATTATATATATAACTTTTGCTATATTCCTTAAGTGAAAAAAATGCTGACCTAGTAACATGATTAATATATGATTTAAAATTTAGGTGAGAGTCTATAAATACCCCTAAATTCTTTTCCTCTATCTAGATTTTTAAGTCTAATGGATCAAGTTTATTTCCAATATCCTCACTATATCAATTTTTGCTATTTCTGTTTTCTCCTTATTTAGTTTGTGAAAATTACTATTCATCCACTCAGATACCACAGGTAAGACATTGTGTCAGTGAACCAAGAGAGTCAGGGTCATCAGGCACTATTGATAAATACAATTGTGTGTCGTCAGCATAGCTGCGATAGCTCACGTTATGCCTTGAGATAATCTGACTTAATAGAAGCATGGAGATCGAAAAGAGCAGTGGATCCAGGATAGATCCTTGTGGAACACCAAATAGAATACCACATGTCTTCAAAGTATAATTACCATAACTAATAAAGAATTTCTACCTGTTAAGTAAGACTGAAACCAATTTAAGACATTGCCCAAAAAACCCACCCACTGACTAAGGTGATTTATAAGAATATTGTAATCAGTGGTATCAAATGCAGCACTCAGATCTAAGAGGATAAGAGCAGATAGATGGCCTCTGTCTGCATTTACCCACAAGTCATTTACTACTTTTACCAGTGCAGTTTCTGTACTGTGATTTGTTCTAAAACCTGTCTGAAACTTGTCAAGAATAGCAAGTTTATTCAAGTGATCATTTAGCTGTGCAATGACTTTCCTTTTCTAGAATTTTACTTAAGAAAGGCTGGTTAGAAATAGGTGTAAAATTGTCAAAAACAGAAGTGTTGAGCAGTGGTTTAACAACACCAGTCTTAAGACAGTCTGGGAAGACCCCCGTATATCTAAGGATGAGTTTACTATGTCAAGCACACTATTAGTTAGAACATCGGATACGTCTTTGAAAAAGCTTGTTGGTATTGGGCCAAGTGGAGGGTTTCAGTTGAGATATATAATATAAAGTTATCCACAGAGTTTATTTTCACCCTAGGAAGCATTTCCTGATGGGTTTAGCTCCTGATCCACTCCATCACCAGTGTTCTTTTTATGCACTGGACACTTTTCTCCACACAGTCTGGGAATGTCCAACTATTGCAGTTCTTTGGCCCCCAGTTGCTTTCATGCTCTCCTCCATTTTATTTGTGTCTCTTCCTTGCTCTCCTATTACTCTACTCCTTTTAGATTTCTCTGTTCTTTCTCTCTCTGATCATCACCATTATATCATTTCATTAGCAACAATATCAGCCAATGTT
Organism: Polypterus bichir lapradei; assembly: GCA_026402145.1. Taxonomy (NCBI): domain Eukaryota; kingdom Metazoa; phylum Chordata; class Cladistia; order Polypteriformes; family Polypteridae; genus Polypterus; species Polypterus bichir. The sequence goes on from JANRMT010062789.1 coordinate 21,024,458, forward strand.
CTCTGTCCTAAGGTCATATTTTTGCAACCTTGATCTATGGTGTCAGTGGTGTATCGACTCCATCCATTAGTGGGCGGACAATACAGTATTTCCATGATTAAGTAATGGATGACAGTGAGCCCATGATTCAACTTGATTTGTAAATTATATTTTTCTCTTGCTCAGCAGACTGTGTGGGGTTATAGTGATGTGTTTTATTAATTTATATTTCCCTCTGTTCTCTTTTGTATATTGTAGCTCTGAGTTTGGGATGGATTGGGGTAGCCACTGTGGGGTGGTGTTTGTATGTGGAGGGTTCAAATTAATATATAAAAATGTTTTTTACTTTTTCTTCTTCCTATTTTTGAAATCAAATAAAAAATGGATGCAAAAAAAAAAAAAAACTATATGGGCTCCCAATGCTTAAGTTAAAAAAGCATCAAAGCCATTGAAAGTTAAGCAATGAGTTCAAATAGTTGAACTATCCTGCGGTACTTTTATACATTGTCATTAATCATGGGAATGGATTGTGCAAAAAAGTGCAAACAAGAAATGATGGAGGGCACTCCAGGTCACCCCTTTTAATAACAGTGTGACTGGACAAAATAAACAGGAGCACAGAGGTGCAAAACATGAATAAAACATCTAGTAGGCTGATGTGCCTCCAAAAGTAGAGTGGGTCAAGCTCTGTAGTGCGGTCAGAGATCTGTCCGGCGGTCTTTGTTTTCCCAAAATGAGCGTCTCAGCCTTATAGTCTCTTGACTGGAAGGGGTGGAGTCGGTTGCACTTAACGGGTGTCTCCTCAGAACTGTGAATGGAGAAACTGATTGTCCCATCAGGGACAGCACCGCTTTGTGTCCCCAGATGGCAATGCTTGCATCAGATGAAACCAGAAGGAGACCCTCTGATGTGTATGCTTGACAACACAAGACTTTAATTCAGCTGTAAAATGAAATAAATACTCAGATCAACAGTCAGTCAACTCTCATAACATTCCACTGTCATTTTTATCTTTAGACATTTGGCCATTTCACAGACCTATCATTCTGTCATCAGACTGGTACTTTTTCACACAGACGCTCATTTCTAAATGATCGCTTTAAAGTGATGACAAAGTTTGTAAAGCCTTCCTGTAAAGCGATCTGCACTGGCTGCCATGACTGTTCCTCCAGATCAATGCACTATTCTTTTTGATCAGCAAACGTTACCATATTTGGTGAACTTGAAAGTAACCTGCTTTTTAGTTCTCTGTAAGCCTGAAGCCATTGTGCTGATTGACTATAACAGTCTCTTCGGTAAGGAAGTGTGTGAATTTATTTATTTTTTTTGTTTTGCAGTCGAATTATTAGGCGTGTTAACTGGAAATAAAAAAGAAATGGTGTTTCTTCTTTGTTATTTTTATTAACAGAAAAACCACCATCTGCCAGCAGCCAACTCACTGCCCCACCACCCACAGTCTCAGCCTTCAGAAGTGGTAAATATTAATTAAAGAAAAACAAAAGGGGACACAGCAGGCTGACAGACAGGCAGCAAATAGAGGAAAACCATTGTGTGTTAAGAACAGTTGTTTGACCTCATCACCTATAAAAATGTAGTCACAAGGTTCAGTCGCAGCAGACCTCAGCTTTGTGCTGTCCAAAGCGATCAGCCAAGTGAGTTTGCGATATGTTGTGGAACAAGTGGCAAGTGGAATTTTATTGCAGAAAGATACACTTACTGAGAAAATGTTTAGGACCACCTGTACACCTGCCTATCCGTGCATTTATCTAATCAACCAATCATGTGGCAGCAGTACAATGCATACAGTCATACAGATACAGTCAGGAGCTTCAGTAAATGATCACATCAACACACCAGTATGGAGAAAAAATGTGACCTCAGCGATTTGAAGTGTGCCAGGATTGTTGGTGGTCTGAGAATTTCTGTAACTGACGATCTCCTGGGATTTTCTTGCACAACAATCTCAGCTTAATTAATTATGTGAGAAATAAAAAACATCCAATGAGTGGCAGTTCTGTGGACGGAAACACTATGTTGGTGAATGTGGTTCAGAAGAGAATGGCCAGACTAGCTTGAACTGATGTAACTGAGATAATCTCTCTCTTCAGCTGTAGTGAGCAGAAAAGCATGTCAGAATGTACAACATGTTGAACCTTGTTGGCGGATGGGCTACAAAAGCAGAAGACTATGTTGGGCTGCACTCCTGACAGCCAAGAAAAGAAAGCTGAGGCTCCAGTGGGCACAAGCTGGACCACCAAAACTGGACAGTTGAAGACTTGTAAAAATGTAGCCTGCTTTGATGAATCTTGATTTCTGTTGAGGTACACCAATGGTAGAGTCAGAATATGGCGCCAACAGCATGACTCCAAGCACCTAACCTGCCTTGTATCAGAAGTCCAGGCTGCTGGTGGTAGTGTAATGCTGTTGCGAATGTTTTCCTGGCATACTTTGGACCTGTGAACACCAAGTAATCAATGCTTGAATGCCACGGTCTATATGAGTTTTGTTGCTGACCAGGTATATCCCTTCATGGCCACAGTTTACCCATTTTGTAATGGCTACTTCCAGCATGATAATGCACCATGTCACAAATCAAAGGTTTCAAGATCATGACAATGAGTTCATTGTCCTTCAGTGGCCTTCCCAGTCACCGGATGTGAATCCAACAGAACATCTTTGGGATGTAGAAGAACGGGAGATTAGCAGCATCTGACAAAACTGCCAAAATTGCATATTACAGTAGAGTAAAGTCCACATGGACCAGTCTCTCAAAGGAATATTTACAAAATCTTATGGAACCCATGCCACGAAGAACCAAGGCTGTTTTGAGAGACAAAGGAGGCCCTGCCAAGTAATAATACAGAGGTCCTAAGAATTTGCCTAGTGAGCGTAAAGTAGAATTGTGGTGAGAGCAGGCCATTCAACCCAACAAGCTCATCCATCTTGTTCACTTAGATCAACTAAAATCCAGGATAGTCTTTTTTTTTTACTTTTTATAGTATGGGTTGTCATAGGTTGTCACACTCTCCATTGATCTTGTTTAGTTTCACTTGTTCTTCAACAGGAGTAAGACTCCATTCCTAAAGCAAGGTGGATGATGAAGCTAACACTTATAATACTGAAATGGCTAGGGTTATATCAGTTGTTTCTTATAATGTTATTATCTTTATTATCTTGGTGATGAAGTTAGCAGCTACTCTGCACTAGTGTTGGTTAATTAGTTATTTAGGTTTCTAATGAGAAGAGTTGAATTAAATAATAATGTTCAAAATGTATGAATATGTGGCATATCCAATAAACTCCATCTGATATTAAACAAGAAACTCATTGCTTACATTGCTGATGCCTTAAATTTAATAATATTATATAATAATTAATTTGAAAAAGCAAAACTCACCTCATTTCTCTAAATAGAACACACTGTAGAGCTTAAACTTTAAACTCTGTCTTTACTATCCATAAAAGCTGGGGGATTTGGACGACTTGTTCTTGACTCTTGTGGGTTTTGTTGTGATGTGTTTGTGTTTCCCTACTGAGGTCAAGTTAAGATCATTGGTGTCATCTTTATTCTTCATCAGTTCCCTTTAAAGGTCAAGGATAAAAAAAGTTAATCTTAAAGCAGAAGCAGACCCTACAATACAAATATTACATTGCTATTTATATAAATAGTAATGTAAATTAAATGACTGATTAATAGGTAGGATATAACTTGTAAAGTAAAAGGAATAGTCATATCAGTCGATATTAATGTCACACTGCTTAGTGTATTTGAGAGAATCATAAACAACAAGTGTAAAGGGTGCTCTGGCCAGGGTCCAAATTTGACTTTAGGGTGGCATCCTGGATGGGAGGCCGTTTAGGACGTCAGCATGTGAGATGTGAGAATAATGGAAGGATCCACTGAAACAGCTTCTCCAATTGTAATGGTATAGTTAAAAGTGGCTCCTGATAACAAATAATGGTAACTTAATCATTCCCCAAGCTACAAAAAATACTTATGCAAAAACTGAACTTTAAATGGGAGTTGTTTTGATTTTATTTAACAAAAAACATCTGCCAATAGGATAAGCAAAATTTCCTTGACAAAGTTTCTTAAAGTAAGCTAAATATACATTTTTTTGATAAGTCAAAAATTCTTACAATAAGGAAACAAGATTTAATGTCATGATATACTGTAAATACTTTTCACTTGCTTAGATTTCATTTCTTGCAATGTATAAATCAGCATTAGGGTGGACTTGTTGCCTCATGCATAGCAGTTTATCGTAAGAGAGCAGACAGTGTGGCATATTGGTTAAGGACTCTGGGATTTGGACATGAAACCCTGAGGTTGTGGGATCAAATCCCACTACTGATACTGTGGGACCCTTAGCAAGTCACTTCACCTTGTCTGTGCTCCAAGTGGAAAAATGAGAGTCACTTTGATCTCAAATGTTGTAAGTCTCCTTCGCTAAATAAACAATATTAATAAATAACACGTGAAAAATAGTCCTAGCTATTAGGTCATTGAGTTTGGAGGGAAGTGGTGGCAAAGGTTTGTCTGGCAAGGAAGAAAAGAAGGCTACAATGCTCATAAAACAAGACTCTCTTGGATTTTAGACAGTGAACAGAATGGATAAACTTTTTGGGCTGAATGGTCTGTTCTCCTCACAACTGTTCTAAAATTCCAAAAGGTCTTCAGTGTTTTCATGTATTCATTAGGCCGATGATGTAAATCAATAGTCTGGTGGTAAACTCTGATGGCCAAACTGCCATTACTGGCACGCTCCCATCCCATTCCTATGCAGTCACTAAGAGCTCCAACACCTCCTGATTTACAGATTAACCACTGGGCCCCCACAGGTTAATCAGAGATTCAGCATCTTCTGTAAGCAGCCCCCAAACCTGGATTAAAGACTGTTTTTATTATATTTGGATTTGTGTATGCCCAGACTGTTACTGATCAAAGTAGTACATTTTAAAATATGTGTCTCACCCTAGCAGAATCCAACCATCATTTAACCAAAGACACTTTTAGTCTACAGACACGGAAGCTCAGAAAGCCACCTTCACCTCACTACTCCTACCAGGCACTTGCATATTCTCACAAATTATGAACATCACAGATATCAGTGATAAATGAGAGACTGAAGGAGAAAACAAATCCAAACTTGTCAACTCTAATTTCCTGCTTTGTTCATTTGTGCATTACAATGAATGTAACAGACAAATTGATCAACATTGCGTCTAAAGGAAATCAGTTTTCTCCTGATAGTGCAGTTAATGAATATCTAACATTTTCAAAAGGACTATGCCACTTTGTGGCAGAAAGGTGAAATGCAACAGAAAGTTTTGGGTTGGCACATTTGCACCAACAATGGTTTTCTTTAGGTATCTTATCTCCTGCAGTGGAATCGTTGTCCAACACGTTTTTCCTCACCTCTGTTATGGGACCCCACAGAATTGGAACTCACATTACTGCTTGAAGTGGTATTATTAACCTTTTAGTATGTGACTGTCGGTAAGGTCACTCTCATTTGTCTCAAATGCAGCATTTAAAGCTTGTTCAAATCATCATTCTGGTTTATTTTTTGAAAATTGTCAGTTATAGTATTTGAAAAAAAACAGCTCTCTTTTTAAAATTTTATTTTTTGCTGCACCACCTATCTCTCATTTTAAATGATCATCCACATTGACTTTTTCTCTTTTGCAGCAGAGTAACAAGACATCAAATGTACGATCTCATAAAAATGACATATTAGATGCCTGCCCTGATTGTGCCTCACCCTTGTCAACCAAGTGGGACTCATCATTTTCTTGTGAAAGCATTTCATTTAGGTGACATCAGACAGGTTTATAATCATGAGGATGGAAGTGGGGTTGGGTTATGTGCTGGATGGCAGATTGCTGTGTGTTCCTATCAATGCAGATATGAACTTTTCCTGTCATTAGGTTTTTCATTTCTTATATGCTAAGGCACCTTTGTGAACAGAACTCAGGGTGTGACCCCAAGTTACCTTGATAATAGATCCGTCCATGGCAGACTCAAAACAAGAGGCTGAGTCTCAGTACTTTAGCAAAACCAGCTTTATTCAGCTTGAAATAGGAACAGCACAGTTATTTATTGTTGCGGGAGCTACTGCTCTCCTATACACAGACACAGCAATCAGGTAGCGTTGTGGCAAGGTTAGTGGCCATGTAATACAGTTCCCTGCACTTATAATGTTCCTTGCATCACCCATCGGCAACAGGCATTTATAGCGTGAATGCAGTCGGCTCGGATTTGCTTTCGCTGAGAGCTGCTACAGTGCTGGGAGACGTGGCGATTGCGAGAGTCCCAAAAGAGTTTCGAAATATTAATATGTATATATACTATATATATATACATATATACACGGTATACTGTATATATATAGTGGACACTAAAGACACCCAACACAACAAATGCAGAACATGGGTTAAAGCCACAAAGATCTTATTTTATTAAGAGAAACTCTTCACAAGTGTCCTCACCACCACAGCCACAAGTAAATACTTGGCACAATATTAAATTCTTCTCCTTTATTTGTCTCTTTCTCTTCCACTCCTCCCAGCAAGCTTCATCCACCTACCACCCAACTCTGGCTCCCCAACTGGATTTGAGGTGGTTCTTTTTATACTGGCCAACCCAGAAGTACTTCTGCTCTTCTGCCCACGTGGCCTGCCAGCATGTCTGGGTTAAGCAAAAACCTATAATAAAATAAAAATATATAATAATTATATAAGTCCTCCACAGCACCCCCTGGCGGTACCCACGGCACCCAACAGGGCTGAAATAAAGAACTCCAAGTCCCATATTGCCCTGCGGGAATCTGAGGCACCGCTGTAATTCCAGGGAGCTGAAATCTAGCGTCTCAGGGAAGGCAGTGCCCTAAAGAAGCTGCCTACCCCCATCCTATCATATCCTGGACGGGTTGGGCTGCCAGCCATCTCTTACAATATATAAATATATATATATATATATATTGTCCCAGATGGCTGGGGAACCTACCCAGCCAGGACGCCTGGACGGTCCCCAAGATGGACGATACCTCCCCTGGGCCACGAGAGGGAAGCCGCCCGGGTCTGCTTGGGGACCACGGGAATGGAGCTGGGACGCTCACCCCTACGGGAGGACGCAGCCACCGCCAGGGGGCACCCGGACAGTTAGGGAATCCTGGATGGCAGCACTTCCGCCACACAAGGAAGTGCTGCCGGAAGCAATCCCAGGGGCACCTGGAGTGCTTCCAGGTGCTCTCCTGACACTTCCGCCACACCAGGAAGTGATGTCAGGTGGAGCACCTGGGGCTCATCTGGGTCATAATAAAAGGGACCGCCTCCCTCCAGTAGACGAGCCTGAGTTGAGAGGAAGGAGACGAAGCTTGTGAGGACGGGAGAGGAGGTCAAGAGAGAAAGAACAGAAAAGAAAGAAATAAAAAAAGTACTGTTGGAGGAAGGCATTGTGGTGCAAAGAGAAAATAAAGAAGTGTGTTTTGGACATTCTGCTGTCTGTCTGTCTGTCTGTCTGTGTCCGGGGGTATGCTTTCCACTATATATATATATATATATATATACAGTAGAGGCCAAAAGTTTGGACACACCTCCTCATTCAATGTGTTTTCTTTATTTTCATGACTGAAGGTATCAAAACTATGAATGAACACATGTGGAGTTATGTACTTAACAAAAAAAGGTGAAATAACTGAAAACATGTTTTATATTCTAGTTTCTTCAAAATAGCCACCCTTTGCTCTGATTACTGCTTTGCACACTCTTGGCATTCTCTCGATGAGCTTCAACAGGTAGTCACCTAAAATGGATTTCACTTATCAGGGTTATTTAATGGAATTTCTTGCTTTATCAGTGGGGTTGGGACCAGTAGTTGTGTTGTGCAGAAGTCAGGTTAGTTGGACGATCATTTATTTTTCAACAGGACAATGACCCCCAAACACACCTCCAGGCTGTGTAAGGGCTATTTGACCAAGAAGGAGAGTGATGGAGTGCTGTAAATGGTCATGAAAATAAAGAAAACACATTAAATGAGGAGGTGTGTCCAAACTTTTGGCCTGTACTGAATATATATATATATATATATATATATATATATATATATATATATATATGAATATATATATATATGTATATATAAAACAAACAACAGAAGAGATAATAATAATAATATTAAACAGTAATAAATAATAACAACTAATAATAAAAAACAACAGTAGTAACAAATGTACTGCATATAAATTCACTATTAGGAGCAGATCTGAGTTCAGAGTCAGGACAGCCAAAGGGTAAAAGCTCTCGCGAAACTTGGCAGAACTGGCTCAGATGCTACAGTACCTTTTGTCAGATAGAGGTGGGACAAAGAGAGTGTGGGAGTGGTGGCAGTGGTCCTTCACAATTCTATATGGTCACTGTGTGACTATGAGCAACTCACTTCACCGGCTTGTGCTCCAATTTAAAAAAAACGTAACCAGATGTGTCTCTTAAATGCTGTAAGTCACGCTGAATAAAGGTGTCAGCCTAATAATAAAATACCCTGCTTTTGTGGTTAACAGATCTCCTTGGTTGGTTTGGAATTGAGGTGTGCTCTGTAAAATAGACCATTCAATTTTTGTGCTAACTAGTTTCTGCTGTGCTCACTGGATCTGCTGCCTTTGTGTGCATGTACAGGATGGCCAGTCATGACCTGCTTGGTTACAAAGACCTACAGTGTAATATGCATATAAGGAGATGGAGTGTTGGATTCCCTCCCTAGCAGTCAACAGTTATGTACAGTCATTAATATTGGACAGTAGGTGGCACTGTGTCGCTGTCTGTGTAAAGGCCAGAGAAGGAGTTAGTGACATGGTGTTGAATGAGGACTCAGGTGAGGCTTATAATCAACAACTGTGAAGTGTTTGAAAATTACAAACACACATTTTTATGCTGAAAGGTTAGTACAGAATGTTGCAAATGTGGCAAACTTTAAAGTCTGTCTCTAGTCCACTAAAAAAGACTAAATGGATCCCATCAATTAAAGACTACTAAGCCATATATCTACCCCACACAGTGTTCTGGAAAGCATAATCTTACTTTTAAGAGAACAAAACACACACAATAATAAATTTCCATCAAACTGAAAGCATAACGTCCTCCCCTGCCCAATGTAGGGAGCTGGGCTTTTTTGAAAATAATACCTAAGAGACAGAATAGTTCCTATGGGAGAAAAATCCAGCCAAACCAACTAGTTACACTATTACAACCAGGTAACTGAAGTAGTTGACAAAAGCAAATCGTACAAATTTCTGATTAAGAGGCCAGACACAATGGAAGCCAGTTAGTTGAGAATGCTGCACAAGGTTGTGTACAGGGCACAGTGAACCTCCGACTAACATAGTGTGGTGAGTGTGGCTTGATGAGGGAAAAAATGAATTTAAATATTCTTAGCACAAGGCTAACATAACATAACAAAATGAGTACAAATTCAGAGTCTGAATCCTTTCTGAAGGCGCTATACACATGCATGTTCTGTAAGATTTGCTCATTGTTGCTGAAATATGTCTTTTCTTTCTAATAATAATTAGCATAATCAGTTCTGATAACATATGATGTGTAATAATCAGACAATGTCAACGTGAATAACATTTTTAAAAATGGCATTTTTAACAGTACACTGTAATTTTAATCAAATTAAACATAAGCATTGTTTAAAAGCAATACTATTCAGTGCATTTTGGTGCATAGTGGCCACTTCAGAGTTCCGCATTCAGAAAGGTAACTTCACATGGGTAATTTTCATGATCTCCTGAAGCCAACGAGTGTCCTCACTGGTTACACTTGTTTTCTCTCACATTCCAGAGACATGCAGATATATTTTGGTTGGCAGCTCTAAAGTGATTTTGTTTATTCACCATGTAATGGAGTCGTACTCTGCTCATATTTGTACCTGATGTTGCAGAGAGAGGCTTCAGCTCCTGACAATCTTATTAAAATAAATACATTTAGAAAATGATGGAATGAATATGAATGAATGAAGTGTCTGAGTAAAAGCGAACAAAATATAAAAAAAAAAATTCAAATGTAAAACAGAAAACAACACAATTAAATACCACTTGAATTTTCAATACAGTACATTATATCTAAAGAGCTTTAATAATTCTTTCTTTTACTTTTGCTATGCTAAGTTGTGATTTTAGAGCTTGCTGCTTTATAGTTGTATATGCTACATGGGAAATTTCAACTTTTCACTAATATAACTTAAGAACCAATGCCTTAATATTCTAGGCTTATTTTTATTTCAAATTGTAAGATTGACAGCAGGATTATTCATCTCCAGAACCTAATATTTAAGATATGAACATTCAAAAAGGTAATTTGCCAATAATTACTGAAATAAATGTCTGCATCCTATACAGCAGGGATGTCAAACTCCAGTCCTGGAGGGCCGCAGTGGCTGCAGGTTTTCATTCTAACCCTCCTCTTAATTAGTGACCTGTTTTTGATGGTAATTTACTTCTTTTGAATTCATCTTAATTGACTTGCTCTTGAAGACTCAGACCCAATAATTGTTTATTTTTCCTTAATTAGCAACCAAACAATAATGAGATACAAAATGAACTGAAACTGAGACCATCATACAATATCTAAAAATGAAAAGGGTGGAGGTCTCAGGAATGCTGATCTGCCCAGCTCCCCTAAACATTTTAACAGTGCTCTTAGAAAAGTAGAAAAAAAAAATCATCCGTTTTGAAAATGTCTGTTATTACAGAATGAGAGCAGCAACAAGCCATGGAATTAAAGAAAGTGTGTAATTAACGACAAGACTCTGTGCCTAATTAAACAATTGCTTGGAGTGAAATTGGTTGGAGTTTGAGGCCCTGACTTAGTTGCTCTTCAGTTGACTCACTCACTTCACATTTAATTTCATTTCTGTTTAAGGAAACAAATGAAGCAATTCAAAGGAATGATGAAGACATTCTGGGCAACAAATCTTAAAAAACATGTCAATTAAAATGAATTCAAAATAAGTTAAATAGCAGCAGAAATAGGTCACTAATTAAGAAAAGGGTTAGAATGAAAACCTGCAGCCATTGCGGCCCTTCAGGACTGGAGTTTGACATCCCTGCTGTACAGGATATAGTAAAATGATTTGCAGCTCACCCTGCAACCCCCACAGGGAGTGCAAGTATGTTAGATGCAAGTTTATTAGAATGTGCATGATTTGTTCACCTAACTAATATTCTTAAAGCAGGGATTTAACTCTCATATAATCAACATGGGATTAAGACACCTCCACTAGGCACACGCATGCACTCACAAATTATGGATGTCACATATATGGAAATGATATATCATGTATATATCAGGAACTAAAGTAGAAAAAAAAGTCCAAAACTTTATGTCAGGTCAGCTTCACCTCTATTTTTTATTTGTTTGTATATTCAATACAATTCAATATTATTGTCACTGGAGGGAAATTTGGTTTGTCAGCCGGGCTTTGCCGAAAGACCACAACATAACATTAAAAGCACATCACAAAGAACACAGCACAAAACAAGTGCGCTTTTATTCAAAGTGTCAAAAGTGTAAAAACTGAAGCCTAAATATCAATCGACACAACCTAAACATGTTTGCTTGGATGGTGTTGAGGTAAAAACTGCTGCCTCATAATCAAACGGTTGCATGTACAAGCCCAGGTCCTCCCTGCATTTACTATTTTGAGTTGTAGGCACGGAACACTCTTGAAATGTATGTATACCAAATAACAAGATTTTATTTACCCTCTACAATTCCAGACACCTTACTCCCAGATAAAGTGACGTCAAGAATTTTGAGACAGACTTCAGCTGCCTCTGTGGAGGATGAGTGAGCAGGCTGACTGACACATTTGCAAAACTAAGATGCTGCTGGCAAGGTGCAAGGGAATTTAAGGACAATATAGGTGCTGCTCTCCCTTTTTTGTGGGCAGCTTCATTACTTTCATTTAAAGTCTAATTAGTTCTGAACCACCCAATCTCACTGAGATTCCACAGGTGGTGAACCAGATGAGGGTAGGGAAGGATGCAGGCATCTGTGGCATCAGGGATGAACTTCTCCAGGCTGGTGGTAAGGCTGTCCTCCTGGCATTGCAAGAAATCTTTGCTTTTATTCAGGAAATTGGCATCATCCTAACTGACTGAAAAACAGGACTTGTCATCCATATCTGGAAAGGGAAGGGTGATCACCTGGATTGCTTCAACTAAAGGGGAATAGCATTGCTCTTGGTGCTAGGTAAAGTCCCTGCTATGGTCATCATCAATAGGATCCATGATCATTTGCTCACCTGCCAGCAACCAAAGCAGTCTGGTTTAATGCCTAAGAAGTCTACCATTAACTGCATCCTGGCGCTGCAGAAATAAATTGAATTGAATAGAATGGGATAAGTAGACAAGCCACCCTTCATACTTAGCTAATCAGTTATACACATAAGGTAGGCTTCATGTTGTTTTTTTTTTGTTTGTTTTTGTTTTTAGATTTGTACTGCATTATACCCTAGTTATGGTCACAGTGGGCTTTTTCTGTATTAATTGTGCAGCATTGCACTGATTAAAAGACCATTTTTCATTAGATAGATGCTTGTCATTATCAACCACTGTGAAATCTGTTAAGCAGATCTGAGTCTCTTGCTCTTGTTAAGGTGGTTCTCTCTGTAGTCACTTGTTAAGGTAGTCTAGATGTCCAAATTTAATCAAAGTGAACTATACTAGTTTTAAGGTGTTTGCATTTCGGGTCTTCTTTATGTGTCATAGTAAAGATATGTACATGTTTTGGAGGGTTGCGTTAAGGAGATGTTTTTTAAACAGTTTATACCAAACCATGAATGCCCTACTAGAAAGTAACTCAGAGCAGAATTTATTTTCTGCAACTTTGTTTCCTCGCCCTTCTTCGTGATACAAATCTCCAACACACAGCAATGAGAAACAAGAGGGAACAGATTAATGTGTGCATGCAGGTTGTGAATGTAAGACACTGCTTCTACTTTCAAAATGCTTTGGCAGGTTGAGTTATCAATCATTACAATACAATTTATTATACTGAATTCCTTCTTAAGAACATTGTTGTGATGATAATTGGTACTTTGTTGTGCAGATAAGAGAGAGGAGTTCCCTTTGACTAAATGTGAATGTCTATGTTAAAATAGCTTCGAGCCTTTCGTTATGTAAACAGACCTTAAGGCACATCAGAATCAAAGCCCTGATTTAGGCTCATGTACAGTCATAGTTTTAACTAAGGCCTTAATATGCAAGATCTGTCATGAGCTCTTGGGTAGTCAGTGGTCACTGTATACAGAAGAGACCATACACTATGTACTGTGACATTTAAAAAAATGTTTGATATATTATCTTGCATGCACATCTAAGAGTCACCCTCGAAGTTCGTCTCAGGTACTGTATGTGACACCTCAAAAAGAGAGGGGGCGTTGCCACTAACTGCCTTGTCTTCTTCTTCCTCCACATTGCAGAGAAATTGCGCACTGATTTTCACTAACTTCACCCTTCTGGTCCTTGGGCCATAAAAGCACAACTGCCCAGAAGGAGCTGTCACTTCCTGTCTAAGTGACCTGAGCAAAGGAAATCCGAGTGCAAATAGATAGTGAAGAAGCTGTTAAAAGTGATCAAGCCACATTGTTACACTGGCGGCCTTTTTCATTCATTTTGAGCACCATATTGTGTCATTTTGGATGGCCGGGTTGGCGCCCCAGAAATGTACCTATGTATCAGCCTGCCATTACCTTAGATGATCACAATGTCCACTTTGGTGTCTTTGAAAGTTACCAGGACTCCAATTCTGAGGTTTAAATTTAGTTTTAATTCATTTTGACCCCATCTCATTTTTCGTTTTTATTACGTTTTGGATGCATCATGTAATCTCTGCCATTGTGGTAGTGGTTTCAAGGAAGTGAGGTTATAAAACTGCAAATTTATGCTATCTCTCAGTGGAAAAACAACATTTAAAAAAAAAAAATCTGTAGTCATCTTTATTTTTAAATATTCCCAAGCTTTAGGTTTTTATTTTGAATTTTGTTTTTGACTCACAATTCTGATTTTGTTCTTTACCTAAAATGTGTTTGTTGTTTTGCATTTCCTTGTTTTCGCCTCTGCTTGTCAAAACACTATTCAAACCATTTTATCATTTCCAGGGGCCTCATGTATAAACAGTGCATACACACAAAAATGTTGCATAAGCCCGTTTCCACGCTCAAATCGCAATGTATAAAACCTAAACTTGGCGCAAACCCACGCACATTGTCACTCTAGCTAAAACCCTGCCGTACTCAAATTCTCCGCTCAGTTTTGCAAACTGGCGGCACCCAGCATCAAAGTAGTGCTACTGTTCCAGTGTGGTTTCGCTTTCTTTTTTAGATCCACATGCCTGACGCGGCTTTATAAATACAATAAAATTAACTGCATATTGTTTATTAGTTTAAGGCATCTGATTGTTATTAACCTGTAACACTATAATGGTCCACAGAATGGTCAAACTATTCTAAATATCATAGCTGCTTTAGCGTTGTTACTCTCACTGCACCTTCTTCTTCTTCTTTCAGCTGCTCCCATTAGGGGTTGCCACAGAGGATCATCTTTTTCCATATTCCTCTCACTGCACCACTGGGAGTATTTATATCACTGTATCTGAGTGGGGAATCATAGCTCTACAGCAGCTGAATGGAAAAAGAATTATCAGTATACAGCATCAAGCACACGCTGCCTCAGCCATGCTGTCTATTAAACTGTTGTCACACGGCAAACGCTTCAGAGCCTTTCCTGTACTGACCTCGCGGTTCAGAAATAGTTTCATCCCAAGATCTATAAACGCACTCAATCAGTCCATCAAGTGCTCCTTGTAGAACTATTTGTACTTATAAGTATAATTACCTCACTGTAAACTTGCGATACAGTTATAATATTGCACAACCTGCACCACTTTATAAAGCGCGTATTTACATATGATGACAATATCATTTTTAAGATGAAATGCAGCAAAATATGCTTATTATTTTATAAAGATAAAACTTTAACTTCATTTAAATAATCTATTGTTAATAATTAAACATGTGAAGACACTGTGCCGCAGTGCTAGCAAGGAGCTGACGCTCCATTCATGGATTGTTCCTGCCTTGCGCTGTATTCTTGCTGGGGCTGGTGCAACACTGGAAGGATAGAATAATTAAACACATACTACAAAGATATTTTAATGTTCAGATGGCTTAACATCTATTACAGAGCTGATTGTGTGGCGATTGGGTATTTGGAGAAAGAAAAGTAAGGACAGGAATTGGGGGTTAGAATGTTTGAAAGAGACAGTACTGCTGCAATAAATTATTTTATCGAAGGTCGCACACGGCACAGCAAGAATCTTATACGAGGCATAAACAATCACGGCTCCACCCTGTTCCCATGTTTAATAACATGCTTTAACTCCTACAATCATGAAAATTATATCATGTATACAGTAATCCCTCCTCGATTGCGGGGGTTGCGTTCCAGACCCCCCCGCGATAGGTGAAAATCCGCGA
>JANRMT010062789.1:21040077-21054691 GCA_026402145.1 Polypterus bichir lapradei
ATATATACACTCACCTAAAGGATTATTAGGAACACCTGTTCAATTTCTCATTAATGCAATTATCTAATCAACCAATCACATGGCAGTTGCTTCAATGCATTTAGGGGTGTGGTCCTGGTCAAGACAATCTCCTGAACTCCAAACTGAATGTCAGAATGGGAAAGAAAGGTGATTTAAGCAATTTTGAGCGTGGCATGGTTGTTGGTGCCAGACGGGCCGGTCCGAGTATTTCACAATCTGCTCAGTTACTGGGATTTTCACGCACAACCATTTCTAGGGTTTACAAAGAATGGTGTGAAAAGGGAAAAACATCCAGTATGCGGCAGTCCTGTGGGCGAAAATGCCTTGTTGATGCTAGAGGTCAGAGGAGAATGGGCCGACTGATTCAAGCTGATAGAAGAGCAACTTTGACTGAAATAACCACTCGTTACAACCGAGGTATGCAGCAAAGCATTTGTGAAGCCATAACACGCACAACCTTGAGGTGGATGGGCTACAACAGCAGAAGACCCCACTGGGTACCACTCATCTCCACTACAAATAGGAAAAAGAGGCTACAATTTGCACGAGCTCACCAAAATTGGACAGTTGAAGACTTGAAAAATGTTGCATGGTCTGATGAGTCTCGATTTCTGTTGAGACATTCAAATGGTAGAGTCAGAATTTGGCGTAAACAGAATGAGAACATGGATCCATCATGCCTTGTTACCACTGTGCAGGCTGGTGGTGGTGGTGTAATGGTGTGGGGGATGTTTTCTTGGCACACTTTAGGCCCCTTAGTGCCAATTGGGCATCGTTTAAATGCCACGGGCTACCTGAGCATTGTTTCTGACCATGTCCATCCCTTCATGACCACCATGTACCCATCCTCTGATGGCTACTTCCAGCAGGATAATGCACCATGTCACAAAGCTCGAATCATTTCAAATTGGTTTCTTGAACATGACAATGAGTTCACTGTACTAAAATGGCCCCCACAGTCACCAGATCTCAACCCAACAGAGCATCTTTGGGATGTGGTGGAACGGGAGCTTCGTGCCCTGGATGTGCATCCCACAAATCTCCATCAACTGCAAGATGCTATCCTATCAATATGGGCCAACATTTCTAAAGAATGCTTTCAGCACCTTGTTGAATCAATGCCACGTAGAATTAAGGCAGTTCTGAAGGCGAAAGGGGGTCAAACACCGTATTAGTATGGTGTTCCTAATAATCCTTTAGGTGAGTGTATGTTTGTATGGTTATTTTTATTTATTTTAAGCCCTTATAAACTCTCCCACACTGTTAACATTATTAGAGCCCTCTAGACATGAAATAACACCCTTTAGTCAAAAGTTTAAACTGTGCTCCATGACAAGACTGAGATGGCAGTTCTTTCTCACAATTAAAAGAATGCAAAAATATCTTATCTTCAAAGGATCGCCGTCAGGAGCAGAGCATGTCAGAGAGAGTGCTCGCTAAGAAAAGCAAACAATCAAAAAATCAATAAGTTCTTTTAAGTATGCAGAAGCACCGAGATAAAGCAGCATTTTGTAGAGGAGCATTTGTATCCTCTAGGCAAACAGCCCCTCTGCTCACACCCCCTCCGTCAGGTGCAGAGAGAGTGAGAGAGATAGAGAGAAGCAAACAATCAAGCACCGCGCGGGAAGCATATCTTATATCATTGAGGAGTTTTAGTTAATATGTAATACATGCTCTGATTGGGTAGCTTCTAAGCCATCCGCCAATAGCGTCCCTTGTATGAAATCAACTGGGCAAACAAACTGAGGAAGCATGTACCATAAATTAAAAGACCCATTGTCCGCAGAAAGCCGCAAACCAGCAAAAAATCTGTGATATATATTTAGATGTGCTTACATTTAAAATCCGCAATAGAGTGAAGCCGCGAAAGTCGAAGCGCGATATAGAGAGGGATTACTGTACATCTCAGTATTTTAATTGTTCAGAGAGCTGTAATATCACAAATGTAATGGATTCTGTGTCTTGTCGGAGGAAGAGAAAGCCGGTTTAAGAAGCATGTAGTGATTCACACACATAGAGCACATAGAAGATCAAATACAAAACAAAGCATTTAACGTGCTACTTTAGTGATGATGGGATTTGAGAAACTAATGAATTAAACTATTTTAAGATGAAGTTTATGATGTTCTACTTTAATGACAAAATAAACTACGTGATTAAAGTGGAAATTTCTAGATTAAAGTTTACATTTTGTGCTTTTTTCCTACTGTGTGCCTATTTTTTTTCTCTGTACCCTAATAAGCTTTCATATGACACTCAGACGGTGGGCTACGACTCGCCTTTTCACGGCGACTTTGATATCTGACAACTTTTTATTTCGGGCACTATGCGACTTTGTGAACTTGAGCTTTTCAGTTTCCCTGACACTCTATGTCACTCGATCAACTTCCCTTTGTTGTTTATACCACTGTTTAAACCAACAAATAGTACGTTTTTCCTTGCCTCCACTTGGTATCCTCTGAAATTCTTCTATTTCCCCCTGTGCTTTTGCCATTGCCTTTTCGCAGAACGCTGAGCTTAATGGCTATTTATATTGGTTTGCAAATTCAAAGAGGCGTAATTCTGGGAGGAGTTTGAGGAGTGGCAGACAAGCTTTACTTTTCATATTGACTGGGATTTATGGACCAGAAGAATGTGAAAGTTGACGAACGCAGAGATTTATGCATCTGGATTTTTTTGTGCGTACGAACATTTCTGCTTTTGTCCTTACGCCATGTTTTACTGGGAATTCTATGCACAGCGTTATGCATGAGGCCCCAGGTCTTTTCTTTATCTCACAATAATCCTTTGTCATGCTACTGTTCGATTACATGTACAAGGAAAACATGTCAAAGAAGGGAAACTGAGGGAGAGAATACAACTGCAGCACATAAAATGCAAATAAATAAGACACACCTGTTCACTGTATTGGTCATAGGTTTATGGAACCTTTTAAGTGGAGGTGCCTGTTGAATGAGCACTTTACATGAAGCCCAAGGAACTCACTGTAGACCTCCATGATTAAATTGTGGTGAAGCACAGATCATGACAAAGGGATAACAACAACAACAGCAACATTTATTTATATAGCACATTTTCATACAAATAATGTAGCTCAAAGTGCTTTACATGTTGAAGAAAGGGAAAAAAGACAAAGTAAGAATTAAAATCAGAGAACACTAATTAACATAGAATAAAAGTAAGGTCAGATGGCCAGGTAGGGCAGAAAAAAACAGAAAAAAACTCCAGATGGCTGGAGAAAAAATAAAATCTGCAGGGGTTCCAGGCCACGAGACCGCCCAGCCCCCTGTAGGCATTCTACCTAACATAAATGACCTCAATCAGTCCTCATTGTATTCAGGGTTCTCATGGAAGAACTTGATGATGATGGTCACGTGAACTTCTGACCTTTAATCCATCAATGTAGGGACATCACGGTGCTTTGATCTGGTAGTGGTGGCGCAAAAAAAAAAGAGCAGAAGAGAAAGTAGGGGTTATTACGGATTTTGAATATGAATACCTTGAATAATAATGATAATTAATTGAATACACGGAGCATCAGGATTAAATTAAGATGAAGCTATGAGAAAGCCATGTTAGAGTAATGTGTTTTCAGCGGTTTGTTAAAGTGCTCCACTGTATCAGCCTGGCGAATTCCTATTGGCAGGCTATTCCAGATTTTAGGTGCATAAGAGCAGAAGGCCACCTCACCACTTCTTTTAAGTTTAGCTCTTGGAATTCTAAGCAGACACTCATTTGAAGATCTAAGGTTACAATTTGGAGTGTAAGACATTCCGAAATATAAGATGGAGCAGATTATTTAAGGCTTTGTAAACCATAAGCAGTATTTTAAAGTCAATTCTAAATGACACAGGTAACCAATGTAGTGACATCAGAACTGGAAAGATGTGTTCAGATTTTCTTTCCCTAGTTAAGATTCTAGCAGCTCCATTCTGCACTCGTTGCAACCGATTTATGTCTTTTTTGGGTAGTGCTGAGAGGAGTGCGTTACAGTAATCTAGTCGACTGAAAGCAAAAGTGTAAATTCATTTCTTAGCATCTTGCAATGTTATAAGAGGTCTAACTTTTGCTGTATTTCTTAAGTGGAAAAATGCTGTGGATAAAACTTTTCTAAAGCTTTAAGTGATCCCAGGTATACATTGGCTTCAATTATTGTGAAATGGAAGACATTTGGACTATTTTCACTATGACTTTTTCTGGAGTTACTAAGTAACTGGAGAGGAAGGGCCATGGTCAAGATGGTGAACAAGAACCAAACTGTCACGCATTCAGATATTCAGAAGTCCTCTCCTGAAATGAACCTGTAGGAAGGACAACCCTCTCAACTACACTCCATCAACCAGGAACATATGACAGCCCAATCTGAGTTTGTGAAATAACAATTAAAGTACTCTGAGAGCCTGAGGGAAAAAAAAAAGATTCTCTGGTCTGATAAGCAAAAATGTTATTCTTTGGGTAGAACTCCAAGCTCTGTGTCTGGTGAAGAGTAAGAAGTGCTTAACAAGTGCCAAAATATCATTCCTATGATAAAGCATGGTGGTAGCAGCATCATACTATGAGGGTGCTTGTCAATGGTAGGGACAGGAAAACTGGTAAAAAATTGACAAAAGGATGAATTAAGTGAAATACAGAGAGGTCCTTAAAGAAAACCTGCAACAAAGTGTGCACCACCTCAGGCTGGCACAATGACAATGACAAGGAGTATACAGCCAGGACAACACTGATGTGGCTTTGGGACAAGTCTCTGAGTGACAGTCACTGGCCCAGCCAATGCCCAGACTAAAACCCCATAAAATACCTGTGAAGAGACCTGCAAAATGTGGCTTACAGGTGCTACCCATCCAATCTAATGGAGTGTGAGGGGATATTCCAAGAAGAATGGGATAACCTGACCTAATCCGGGAGTAAAAAAGTTATAGAGGCTTAATGATGGAGCTCTGAATCTGTAACTGATCCCGAAGAGGCTTCTACAAAGTACTGAATTAAGGGTCTGAATACTTACATGAATAAAAGATAATCAGTTTCTGATTGTTTTTTAAATTTGCAAGCCTTTCTGAAAATGTTTTTTTCCCTTTGTCAATATCGGTTCTTGAGTGTATATTGCTGTGCAGAAAAGGCAATTTTATCCATTTAAAATTAAATCTATAATACAGTAAATTGTGTAGAAAGTGAAAGGGTCTGAAAATGCACTGAATCCTTTGTAGGTGCTGTGTGACCTGAGAACTGCTAATTAGAGTGAAGCCTAATGGAGCAATAGCAGTCTCTCCTCCCCATAACACCACTGCCCTTGTGGGTTTCCCCTTAGCTGTGCTTTCCATGTGCGCTTTTAAACCTGGATGTTGACCTCTAGTGCCTTCAGGACAGAGAATGCTCAAACTCTGGGTGTGTTCGGACACACCTAGTGTATCTCATATTCCTTCTTCCAAGTGGCCTATACTAGTTCTTCAGGTTTTTTTTTTTTTAATATTGTAAATGGATTACTAGTTACAACAGGCTTGTAAAGTGAACCATGTAAAAAAAAAATAAAAAATTCACTATTTTCCCAGTGTTTTACATTAGTATTAATTAACTGATCATTGTGACTGGCAAGAAAGCAGAGAAATGAAAGTTTACCAGTTTATTCATGTGTTCCCACTAAACTCCTGGACCATAAGGAGGGACAGAAAACTGCATGATTAATGGAAAAATAAATATCCGACAGTATAGTTTAGCTGCCAGACTGGACTAGCCAACATTTCCACCGCACAAAAAGAGTTTAAGACCCCAGACATGGAAGAGGATCGACAGTTGGACTCGTTTAGAGGGAATCTGTGTTGCTTTGTGATGTTTTAGGATCTACTCACATTTATTATTCCCATCATTGGCATATTTGTATTACTGAAGGAAATTACCTTCGCAAACACACAGAGGGCTCCTAATTGATTTACTTAAAGGTTTATAGCCATACCATCAGAAACATCAAAAGTGTCCTCAGGAGTCATCAAATCAATTGGACTGAAGTCCCGTTTTTGCCAGGGGAGTCAGAGATGTGAAATAAAGCAATCATTCTAACAAATCAAGAACAGTGAGAGGTTTCTTTTTTTAAAAATTTCAGACTCCATCCTGATGCCAAAAGTGACCACACATCTGGGCCCAAACAACCATTAAATGTAAGTAAATTGAAAAGGCACTGTTAAGGGTTTTAAAACTCTTGGTGTCATTTGTTGTTGTGCTTATAGCTCCATGCTATTCACCTCATGAAAATTCTTAAACTGAATTGAAAACACTGAATTTAAACTGAGTTAAAACCTTGATATTGCTTTGTTATTCTCCAAAAATATGTTATTGCCCTCATTTCTATGTTTAGCTGGACAAAACTTTATTTGTCCCTGGATAAAATTAAAATTTTACAGAAGCTTGTTAAAAAATAATTAAATAAATAAATGTCTGTATGCATATAAACACACGCACACACACTATGGTCTGAGCACACAAGAGAATGAATAGAAATCAAGAAAATGAAGAACAAAAGAAGACTTCTGACTTGGCTGTCCCTGTCCCAGTGAGGCATTATGCAGATATATTGCTGTTGGCCTAAAGGAAGCCCCAGAAGCGTTTCTTCACACACTTCTGCTGAATGATTACTCAGTGTTAGTGTGTCATAGAGAGGATGTGCAACATTGTTCGTAATGTCCCTCAGCTTTGTTTTAATTCTCTCAAGGGTGTCCAGAGTACATCCCGTAACTGAGCCTGCCCTTTTAATTAGCTTGATGATTCGGTGAGCCCCTCTTGAAGTGATGTTACCAGCCCAGCATTCCACAAACTGGCCATCACCAAGTTATAGAAGATGTGAAGGATGTCACTACCCACATCAAAGGAACGCAGTCTCCTAAAACAAAACAATCTGTTCTGCTCTTTCTTATCAGGTCCTCTGTGTCTAACCTGTCATTGATGTGGACCCCCAAGTACTTGTAGCATCCAATCCCTGAATATTGACCAGGCATAGAGGCTGTTTTGTGCATTATTCTCAACTATGACTGATATATAGGATCCATTTTGCCATGTGTATGGAGATGAGAGTGAAATTCTTACTTGCAAGTACTAATCAGTATGTAACATGTTACCTCTTTCCTGCATACTGATCAGTGGAACTACCTGACCTCGAAACTTCTGTCATGCAATAAAGACCATAACTGCATTTTAGCGGAAACCATATGCCGAACACAGCATATCTAAATGTACTGTGAAGCAAAGCAGGCTATGTGGCTTTATGGCTAACAACTTAAAGTTACACTGTGTGGCCAAAAGAACATGGACAACCCTTCAAATTATTGAGCTTGAATGTTTCATTATTTACGTGAATAAAATTAAGCACACGACTATGCAATCTCCATTGACAAGCAGAATTGGACATGTTGAAATGTTCAGTGATTTTAAACCTGGCATTATCATAGGCTGCCATCATTGCCACAAGTCAGTACATGAAATTTCTGCTCTGCTCAGTGACTGTTATTATTGTGAAGTGGAAGTAGCAACAACAGCTCATCCATGAAGGGTAGACAATACAGACTGACAGAGCAAGGCCACCAAGTTCATAAAAATCACTCACCACAGAGTTTCAAACTGCCTCTGGAATCAACTTCAGCACAAGAACTGTGTATTGGAAGGTTCATGAAATGGGTTTCCATGGCTGAGCAGTTGTACACAAGCCTGAGGTCATTATATGCAATGCCAAGCATTGGATGAAGTGGTGTAAAGCAGGCCGCCATTGAAGTCTGGAGCTGTGCAAATGTGTTCTTGGAAGTGATATCTGGCTAGTCTGATGGTCACATCTGGGTTTGGCAGATGCCAAGAAAATACTACCTTCCAGGCTGCATAGTGTCTACTGTAAAGAGTGGCGAAGGAAGTATAAAGGTTCCTTGGTTCCAGCGAAGTGTCCTGTTAGAGCTACAGCATACAAAGACATTTTAGACAATTGTGCACTTCCAACATTGTGGCAACAATTTGGTGAAGACCCTTTTCCATTCCAGCATTATTGTGCCCCTGTGTACAAAAACATGTCCATAAAGGCATGGAGGTACTCGAGAGGCCTACACAGAGCCCTGACCTCAACCCTATTGAACACCTTTTGTATGATTTGGATTGCCATTTGAGAACCAGACCTTCTCATCCAAAATCAGTTCCTGACCTGACAAATGTTCCTTTGGCTAAATGGACATAAATTCCCACAGACCCACTCCAAAATCTTGTGGTAAGCTTTCTGAGAAGAGTGGAGGCTGTTAGACATAGCTGCAACGGTGGAGAAAACTCTGAATTAACACTCATGTTTTAGGAATGGGATGTCCAGCATGCTCATATAGGTGTGATACTCAGGTGTCCAATATGTTTTGGTCATGCGGTGTGTTTTAAGCTTTTTCAGTCTGTATTATGGCCCACTGTTTGGTCTCGACAGAGTGAGCTTACAGTATGTGAAAGAATTATAGAAACCTGCTGTTACTTTTTTACTTAAACACGTGCATAAAAAGAAAAAAAGTAA
Organism: Polypterus bichir lapradei; assembly: GCA_026402145.1. Lineage (NCBI taxonomy): Eukaryota > Metazoa > Chordata > Cladistia > Polypteriformes > Polypteridae > Polypterus > Polypterus bichir. Next base: position 21,048,614 of record JANRMT010062789.1, read on the forward strand.
ATAAAAGTTGCATCTATGATATAACATCTACTAAGACATCTAAAAAATGTATACACCCAAGAAGTTAATTTTGTTTTGAAAATAGAAATATTTTTTTACAGTTTTTTCGGTCTGCAAATATATGCAGGCACTTTACTAAGTTGAAAATACACTTTGGATATTTTGTGATTCTCATGGGGCTCCTCCAAAGAATTATAGTTGCTTTTGCTTGTTCTTTGATAGAAGTCATAATATTAATATTGTCACTTGTACAAAATACTGAGAAATTCTACTTACATGCCCAAACAACATGCAAGGCATCGCCACTCTGGAAAAAGAACCAGGCAAAAATGTCCACCTTTAGTTCTGATTTATGTGCAGTCAGACAATCTCGTAGTCTTGAAGCAAGAGTGTGTACATTATGTATAAACTGAGATTATATATATCCATTCATGACTTATACCCACTGCATGTGTCCACAAGGGGGCACTGTAGCACCTGCTTGAAAATGAGACTGGGACTACTTGTATTTAAGTGAGGTCTTCCATCTCCTTGCTTGTGGACAATTATATTGTTCAGTGGAAAGCCGCACCCTTGTCTTGCACAACTTCCACTGGAGTCAAAGCAATTATTTATTGCTATAAATAATTATCATACATGTACCATACCTTGAGAGCAACACGCCTGAATGAAAGTGATGCATATGTAATGCTGCCTGCCTCACATGGCACTTGTGCTATTTTCTGGCTGCTACACCTGTTATGACTCTATACCCATGGTTACACCCATGTGCCAGTGACTACTTCACCGTAAGTGCCAATCCGAAGACCCTTGATTTTTTACTTTGTGCCTAAAATCCTCCCAATAGCTTTCGGTCTTTATCTTCCCAGATGATCATGTTGGCAGCTGGAGACCTGGCAGACACCTGAGTTATATGAAGATGAGTGAGACTCTTGAACGATACAGGTAGAGGGGAAGAAAGTGATGCTATTGTGATGGGTGAAGCAAGGTGACAAATAACCAACATAAAGATCAAATGCCACCCTTCTTATTATGGTATCTTTTTATTCACCCCACAGTTTATCTGAAGGAGATACTTCTGCCCTGCTCTGTGGCCAGCCTTCACTCTTTTTGGCTTTATGGTGCACAGGATCTCATGCATACACACACATACACACACAAACACGCAGACGCAGACGCACGCACACACACACACACACACACACACACACACACACACATAGGCAGAACTTGGAGAAAACCCAAACGCTAAGCTTCACAGTCTTATCTTACAATTTTACTTTGATCTGTTAGAAAAAAATGCTAAAAACTGGACATCAACAACTGAACGTGTGTGCAGAGCTCATCAGGTGTTTTAAACTCTGCATCCAAGGCTTATGTGCTTCAGGAAGACATTTGTGTTTACCTGTTAGTTGCGGATTAGCAGAGCCATTTTAGACTAGCAGTTGTGCAAAACAATTACACAGCTGAACTAAGGGTTCTGATGCTAGGCTCTTTTTGTACAGTTTTCACTTATGCTGGTCAACTTTTTTAATCTAGTCTTATAATGATTGTTTCAAAAGAAACCTCTATCTGATGGATAAAACAAAACTGTGAGCATTCAGGCTGCAATTTATTAATAATGCCACAAATTATTATCATAATTTTCATCACCACGTATTTAAGCAGTCTGAATAACTTTGAATAGTTACACCAGCTGAAATGCCATAAAATCCATATAGTACATGATCAAAATAAATCCTCAAGAGCAGTGACATCTGAAGAAACAAAGATACAGTATATTCATCAGTTTTCCTCAATTGACTTCTTAACATTTTCTTTGAAATATTTTCTCTTTTGCATATTTTTAATATGTTAATGTTTTTACTCAAAGGGACTTAAAAGCTCCACTGGCACAGTCCACTCATTTTTGTACTTCTGCAGTTAGAGCAATGGTGGATTAAAGTGTTTGCTCTCTGTCACATTGTGATTCATTTGGTTCATAGTCCAACGCCTTAGCCTCTAGGCCACATAGCCTGACACTTCAACTATTTTAATTATTCTTGAAGGTTTGACACCAATATCCTGAAGCGAAAACAATTTAAAAAATTGTACAAGTTTAACACTGCACATTCATCCAAATTAGCCTTTATATGCAGTATCCAGGGTGGCACGGTGTTGCAGTGGGTAACGCTGCTGCCTCGCAGTTAGGAGACCTGGGTTCGCTTCCTGGGTCCTCCCTGCGTGGAGTTTGCATGTTCTGCCCGTGTCTGTGTGAGTTTCCTCCAGGTACTACCGGTTTCCTCCTCACAGTCCAAAGACATGCAGGTTAGGTGCATTGGCGATTCTAAATTGTCCCTAGTGGGTGGGTGTGTGTGTGTGTTCGCGCCTTGCGGTGGGCTGGCATCCTGCCCAGGGTTTGTTTCCTCGCTTGCGCCCTGTGTTGGCTGGGATTGGCTCCAGCAGACCCCCGTGACCCTATAGTTAGGATATAGCAGGTTGGATAATGGATGGATGGATGCAGTATCTATACAAAGTTTGATGTTTTCATATTTAATTGTTATACAGGGTGAGCCAAATAGCCCATTAGTGAAGGTTTTGCTTATTTATGCAACCATTCAAATGGAAATGTGCCTCATTGCTACACATGACAATGGCATCTCGATAAACGGTTTGCAGCTCTCCCAGTCTCTCTCAGTGACTTCCTGCACTACCATCATTTTGTATGGATGGAAATGAAGGTCCTCATGCAAAATCCTCCTCAAAGACATCTTGGAAATGGCAAAGGCAGAAGCATATGTGCGTACTGAACATCTAGAAGACTGCAAAATTGATGCCCTTACAGCTTGGATGGACTGGAGATTTTTTATTCAATGTTGTACACGTCTGCCTAAATTTAGCCACCCACTGAAGATTTGTTTTCTGATTTCGCAGGAGGAATGCTTAAGTGCATTCAGAAGGCACGTTGTGCAGTGATGATGGATATGTTGTTTTTGAATAATGCTTCAACAACGAAAGCGCAGTGCACACCAGACTAAGGCATATTGCCGAATGAAAACTACAAGAGATCACCTATTAAAGGACCCCTCCCCCCATTGCCCCCAACTCACTCGGCTACCTGTACCTCGCACAATGACCCTGAGAAATGTGGTACTTCATTTTGGCTAACCCTGGTACAATAATAAATCCCACTGGATTTAATTTGCTTTACTGACACTGAGCAACACAAAAAAGATTCTTTAATGTCAAAGTGAAAGTAGATCTCTACAAAGCAGTGTAAATTAATTACAAATACAAAACATAAAATAACTCATCTCATTAGTGTTCACCTCCTTCATATTCATCATCATTATCAACATCATCATCATCATCATCATCACTGGTGTTGCCAATTGGTTTTTGACATCGCAGAGGTCACCGGTCTGGGGTTTCAACTGATTATAGTTTAAATGAACCTGAACATGGAATGGGCAGCTTGAGGGGAGAAAGTATGGTGGACGAACCTACACAATGAAGACACAAGAACACTCCAAGCAACTTCATTACAACAGGATTGAAAAGCATAGCTAAGGGGATGAACACAAGAAAATATCCAAGTCATTAAATATTCAGTTAAATCAAGCATGAAAAAATGTAGAGTGTGGCACAGTTGGAAATCTGCTAGAGCAAGATATCCAGAAAAATCGAGTAATCATGCAAGAAGAAGATGAATGATGGAGGCGACCAAGGGAGCTCTGAAAATACCGAAAGAGCAGCTAACTACAGTGACTGACTTTGGAGAGACTGTGCAGACAATAATTGTGCCCAGCTTTACGGAAGAGATGCAAAAAAGAAAAATGCACAGGACATCTCAGCTAGAGTTTGACAGAATGCACATGGTAGACTCTGAAGTCAGTTGGAAGAAGGTTCTATGGTCTGTCGAGACCAAAATTAAGTGTTTTGGCTATGAGACTAATCCATTCCCTACTGTGAAGCATGAGGCTGTGGGAATAATTCTATGTAGTAAGTCCTGAAAATCATGTGAGGGTAAAAGGAATACAGCAAAACATGATGAAATGTTTGAGGAAAACCTGATGCAGTCTGCAAGAAACATAGGCTTTGGGAGAAGATTTGTTTACTGGCAAGACAACAAGCCCAAGTATAAAGCTAAAGCTACACAGAACTGGATTCAAAGCAACAATCTGAATATCCCGGAGTGGTTGAGTTGCTGAGTCAGAGTCCAGACCCCAATCCATATGAGAATTTTTGACTGGACTTGACAAAGGCTATTCACTCATGACCACCATGACACCTTATAGAACTTGAGCAGTTCTGAAAATAAGAAGCGGTGAAATGGCAGAAAGGAGCAAAGCCAATATAGAGAGAGACCTGAGCACACAAACACAAGGCTGTCATGGCTGTCAAACATGCATCTACTAAATAATGACCCGAGGGTGGTGAATGTGTGAGATGAGTTATTTTGTAATTAATTTAGACCACTTTTCAGAGTTCTGTTTTCACTTTTGACACTAAAGAGTCTCTTTATGATGATCAGCGTCAAATTAGGGTTAGGGTTAGGGTTAGGGTTAGTCGACTGGGATCTCAATATTGTGTATTCACAAGGGGTGCATACTTTTTTTAGGAACTCTAGTTGCAATAGTAAATCATAAAGTTTAATATGCTCAATGTTGTATACAAAAATTTGCAAAAACAACCAAAAGGGTGAAAACTTTTTTATAGGTAGTGTAAGTAAATGAAGTACTGGATCAAAATGCTGCTAGTTGTTATTCTACACCAGAGATGTAAAGGTGGATAAATACATGTAAAAATAATAAGTTTTCATATAGTAATCATTTTACTAGATTGATATTTTCTAAAATTGTAAAATGTTTTTCTTTTTTCTTCTTGGTTAATTCAAACTGCGATGGGCAGGTGTCCTGCCCGGGGTTTGTTTCCTGCCTTGCGCCCTGTCTTGGCTGGGATTGGCTCCAGCAGACCCCCGTGACCCTGTAGTTAGGATATAGCAGGTTGGATAATGGATGGATGGTTAATTCAAATGAAGATCATATCAGTGGTGAAGCAGGCTGTTGTTGGGCTGTAAATTATGAGGTTGACATTCATTCCCTATCTTGAACAAGTCAGTTAACCTGTTAGACAGCAGAGAGATTTACAGGAAATAAAGGGGGCTTAAACTACACAACACACTTGTGAGGTCTCATCTGGAGTGTTGTACACCCTTTTGGTGTCCATACTACATTAAATATGCAACTGTATACTTATTTGAGGACAGTCGGACATGAGTTATGACGAGAGGTTGAATGAGTAAAATCATTTAAATTTAAACCATCAGAGTTTAAGAATTGACCTAATAGGGGTTTTACAAGTCATGAACAATATTAAAATGGTAAATGAGACAGAGACAGAAGCTCATTAAAGATGAATTTTGCACAATTATTTGAAAATGTTTCCACAAACATGTAAACATAAGGACTGGTTACCTTTGAGTTTGACAGATACTTGTACTCTAAGAACATTCAAATCTCAACTGGATGATGTGATGTTCTGGAATGGTTAGCTGCCTAGGGATTGTGGAATCCATTCACCTAAATAAATGTAAAACAGGAAACAGATGACATGATATAATCCATCACAATTGGAAAAGGTTATCAATATTGGTAATTGATTCATGGAAAACTGAATCTACAGCAAAACTCAGTGCTTTATTTAGCAAAAAAAATTACAAAAAAAAAACGTTTTTCACTTCCAGAGAAATTGGTCCAATTCACTCCAGAAAAAATGTGTTTAGCTCCTGTCTGGAAGTGTATTTAATGTAAAAATTCCACATGCATCTGCTTTTCAATTAGTATTTAAATAAAGATTTCCAGTAATGAAAGAAATGTGATTATCTTCAAATAGCACAGGGCAGTTGCCAGGTAAAGGGAGTGGAGTGTTTAGCAGCGTCGACTTCCTGTGTGCTGAGTTTTTCTCAGTATTATGCAAGATGGTTCATTTTTGAGTGTCCTCAAGTGGAAAATAGATAGATAGATAGATAGATAGATAGATAGATAGATAGATAGATAGATAGATAGATAGATAGATAGATAGATAGATAGATAGATA
>JANRMT010062789.1:21060614-21072525 GCA_026402145.1 Polypterus bichir lapradei
ATAGATAGATAGATAGATAGATAGATAGATAGATAGATAGATAGATAGATAGATAGAACAGTTCTGTCCCTTGTGGGAAATTTACAAATAAAGATGATAATTAATATTAAGTAATATTAAAAATATCATGCCACATGTACATTTTGAAGTCCATTATATAATTTAAATAGACATAAATGCAAATACCACATTTGGAAAAAGTAAACTTTTTAAGGCACATTTTATATTTGCTGTATTCTATGATGAGGCTGTGTATATTTTTTACAGATTTATTCAAACCACCGTGTATGGAATTGACATGGGCATTTCTAAGGAGAGTCTGTAAGTTAAGAAAATTAGTGTTAGACTTCTACAGTGTGATAGCTGAATACATTTTTCTTTTGACTAAAAAATGTTTACATGCAGTATATGTAAACAACAACATTTTTGTTTGTATTTGTATTTGTAAAGAACATTTTAACAGTTGTTCATTGTTGTTTCAGCATTTGAAGTTCTATCATGGTTTGTATTCTGCAAGGAGTTTACATTTAAAATGTGGAGTGTCTGGATTTTCATTTTTTTTTTACACATATTATGGTTTTAAGAAATACCAATCAAACTAATTAAGTAATAATTCAGATGGTCAAGCAGTCTTTACTGAGGATTATCAATGTTTGATTTTTAGTACAAAGGAACTTTATTTAAAGCACTGGGATGCACTTTTGCAAAATCCCAACTATGTTTCAGTGTTTGGTGTTAAGAGAACTTGCATGCTAAATTGATTAAAGTTTTTTCACATCTCAAAAAACTGTGCTGTGGATATAATGCATGATTTACTTGAAGGAGTTGTACAGTATGAATTAAAGCTTGTGTTTCAGTACATAGTTAAGAACTGTGTTTCCCTGAACACATGTCAGATGGGATTCACAGCTTTAGCTATGGATATATTAACAGGAAAAAAAAAACAACTAAGCATGGTAAAAATTGATGACAGAAGCAAAGATCTGGGTCTTAGTGCTATACAGACATGGTGCCTCTTGCATATTGATCATTGATAAGTTCATTAATAAGAATGTTAGTCACTGGTACTTGATGATACTTTTGATTAAAATTGTAAATATTGTATTGTCATCCATCATAACTCATGGTATGACATGCTTTTTGAAACATTTGATTTTAGATAATCACAAATTGTTCAAATACCTTTTCCCAGTGAAAACTTGATTCCAAAGCATCATTTAATGATACACTATCTAATAAGTATCCATTAAATAGGTCCCCTTAACACACATGTGGTGCATGAGGTTTGAAGGGAAGCATATTTTTTTCAAAAAATGTGTGAAAATTTTTAAAAACGTAATTGTTGGTTAAAAAAAAAAACAAAAAACACCAGAACCAGCTGTCTTTCCACTGAGAGAAGTTTTTATTTTAAAAGATTTCAGCTTGGTCCACTTAATAGTGTCTTGATGACCAGTGTAGAAGGCAGTGAAGAGTTAAATGAAACCTGTGTGAAAATCTGTGGAAAAGAATATCATATGTATGATGTTTTCAATAAAAATATACATGTGATTATAAATAATGAAAAAGCTTTCCTTTTAACTAGTAATGTTACTACTGTATGTTTTCATGATCATTTTAATGCATTCTGCATTGAAAACATAGCAGATAGGTTCAGTCTGATTTGTGTAGATGATCTTGTATACTGCAGACCTTACAAAAGGAAATTCACATATGATGAAAGTGATGAAACAACCTATATTGTTCCTGTTTACAATTTTGTAGCATCACTGTGATATTCCAAATTGTAAATAAGTTTTTCCTTGTGAATTTTAAATTGGTATTTATGACATTGGAAGTTTAAAAGGCAAGGCCTTTTTATTTTTCAGCGGGGAAAGACTTAAAAATCTATAGCTATTGGCATCATTTTTATATCAACTAATCTCTATGCAATCTTGGTCTACCTATTGACATTTTTCTTTTCTGAAAATTTACCTTGTTAAATTGATAATTTTAATATTTATATTTAATAATAAAACTGTTTTAAAAAACAATGTTTGTGGTATTCATTTCACTGGAAAAATCTAAACCTTTGAGATTTTTCATGGTAACTCCTTATAATGCTGAAATAGAAAGAGTAAAAAATTCCACTCCAGAGTTGATGTTTTTTTAATAACATATACTGTAGAACGGTGTAACGAAAAATAAAAAACCAACAATAGACAGTAATAATACTAATGCATTTTATTTATAAGGCATTTTACAATTGTAGTAAATCTCAAAGAGCTACATAAAAGTTTAAACAAAGGCAAAACAACAATAATTAGTAGCATTCTTGTTAATATGCTTTCCTAAATAGAACAGCCTTTAGCTGTTTTTTAAAACAGCCCACAATCTGCTGTGTTCTCAGGTTTTCTGGTAGGGCATTCCAGAGCTGTGGAGGAGCCACTGCAAAGGCTCAGTCACCCATTGTATGAAGTTTTGTCATGGGAGAGGCGAAGGCGGTAGGTGTTTGCAAAACAGAAGTTTCTTGTAGTGGATTGTAATGTAAGGAGTTCCTTAAGATATTGTGAAGCATTTCCATGGATATGCTGGTGAGTAAGCAGACAAAGTTTGTATTCAATATGGAGGTGAATAGGGAGCCAATGAAGTGACCGAAGGATTGATGAAATATGTTCATATTTCCGCACCCTCATCAGTATCCTTGCAGCACTATTTTGAATTTGTTGTAGCTTTTGAAGGCTCTTCTTGGGTATCCTGATGAGGAGTGTATTACAATAGTCCAGCCTGGTGGAGAAAAATGCATGAACCAGCTTTTCATCATCACAGAGGGAGAGGCAGGGATGGAGTTTGGCGCTATTTCAGAGATGAAGGAATGCAGTTTTACAAAGGTGATGGACAGGTGTATCAAATGACAGATGGGAGTCTAACTTGACACCCACATTTGTAACTGAAGGGGAGAGGGCAATGGTACGGTCAGAAAAGGAAATACAATTTACGGAGGAACGAAGTTGATGGGGGGTACCAATTAAAAGAGCCTCAGTTTTGGTGCTGTTCAGTTTGAGAAGTTCTTGGACATCCAAGCCTCAATCTCATCCAGGCAAGAGAAAAGAGTTAATGGATGTGTAAGGGAGGTTGAATCCAGTCTCACATAGAGCTGCGTATCATCTGCATTACAGTGGAATGAAATTCCATGCCTGCCGATGATGTGACCCCGGGGTAGCATATAGATGTTGAAAAGGGTCGAACCAAGGAATGATCCTTGTGGGACCCCACAGGTGACAGTGTGGGTATGAGATTTAGCGTCCCCTAGGGCCACATACTCAGCCCTATCTGTGTGGTAGGACTCAAAGCACTCCAGAGCAGTGCCAGAAAGTCCAATTATATAGTGGAGATGATGGAGGAGAATATTATGATCCACTGTATCAAATGCACCTGTGAGATCCAGAAGGATAAGGAGTGATGGAGAGCCCTGGTCAGCGGCCATCAGGAGGTCATTGGTGACTCTGACCAGGGCTGTCTCTGTACTGTGAGAAGATTGGAAACCAGATTGAAATTTTTCAAACAGATTGAATTTTTTAAGATGATCCTGAAGCTGGACCAAAACAACCTTTTCCAAAACCTTAGATAAAAATGGAAGATTGGAAATAGTTTGCTATCACTTCAGGACCCAAAGAGGATTTTTTTTAAAATGGGGTCTAATTTTTGCGGTTTTCAAGGCCAATGGGACTAAGCCGCTATGGAGAGAGTGATAAATGATATCAGCAAAAGAGGGCTTAAATCCGATATGTTAGCTTTTACGAGAGGAGTAGAAAAAGGGTCCAATGAACACGTTGAAGGCCTCATCCTCTGGATGATGCCCTCAACTTCTTTAACTGTGGTACCGAGGTACTGGGATAGGCAGCCCATTGGCTTTGATATGGAAACATCCAGCGATGGATGACTGGAAACAGACAATGAGGAGTGGATGGTGTCTACCTTAGAGGTGAAATATTCAATAACATTATTACACTGCTCCTCTGTGAAATTATTACAGGCATAGGTATGAGGATTGAGTAAATGATTTATCACGGATAAAAGTTGTTTGTAGTTTCTAGGACTGGTATTAATTAAATTTGTGTACTACTGAGATCTGGCGGTGGACAGTGCTCTAGAGTAGTTTTTTTGGTGTTTTCGATAATTTGTGGACCATTAAACTGGTTGCAACAAAACACCGCTCAAGATGGCTCACCCATCTGCTTTCATCTGTCGAAGCTCACTTGTAAACCATGGTGCAGATTTTACAAAAGAGACCACTCGTGATTTAACTGGGGCATGGGTCTCAAGGATGTTTTGGAGCCCATTGTTGTAATAATCGACTAATTCACTGACAGAAGAAAGGTGGGGAGCAATGGAGAAATTCTTAATGTCAGCATTTAAATCAGTTGAATTAATTTTTTCAGGCTCCTGAAGCAGATACAGTGCTGTGATTTAGAGTATAGTGAATATGTGGGTAAATCCATTGAAACAATTTTGTGATCGGAAATGCCCAGATCAAATACTTGGAGGTCAGAGATGCGGACTGAGTCAGTAATGACTAAATCAAGGGTATGGCCGTTGTTGTGAGAGGGGACCTCGACAAGTTGCTTCAGATTTAAGCAATCCAGAAGCTTTAAGAGCTGGACAGCACAATAATTAGAGGGTGTGTCCACATGAATGATTAAATCTCCAAGAATGAATACATTTGATGATGTTGTATAGAAAGAGAAAAGCAGCTCATTCATCCCCGTAATGAAATCAGGGTGCTGTTTTGGTGGTCGGTAAATAAGAAGTGCTGTTATAAAAAGTGGATGCTTGCATTTAATTGCCAAGCATTCAAAAGTTGAGAATTTAGGAAGGGGTAGAAGTGATAATTGCAAACCTATACGATGGATTACAGCCAGACCACCGCCACGGCCAGAGCTGAGGGCCTTTCAGTGTCATGTGTCATGTTTACCAGACAGTGTCGAGAAGTTTTAATTTTTAACTCTAGACAGTATTAAATTTACTCTGAAAGCGTGCTAAACATTACTACACTTCTAATGATGTAACTTCTGATGTAACACTAGCAAGTGTGGACACATATAAACACTTTTCTAGTGTTGAAATCAATTCAAGTGTTAATCTGACACTACTGATTTTGCTGTGAATGCTTGCTGGGATAGGCTGCAGCTTCTCCACAACCCTGTTCTAGAAAAGTGGGTTTTATTTTATTTATTGTGGTGACTAGGAGGCGTCACAAACCCTCCAAATCTCAGAGATAATTATTAAAAGTCCAATCCTGCTGAAAATAATAATTTTTATTTAAAGGAAATACCGTTCAACAGATGATCTCTCTCTTCCAGAGCGCACACAATGCATAATTCTTTATCTCATTCCTTCATCCATTCCTACACTGTGAGATTTGTCCACCTCCTCCTGACTGTGACTCCCTTCACACCAGCCCCAAGACTACTTCTTTTGCCCCAATATTGAATGAAGGAAACACTTCTGGATCAGGCAGAAGCCCCTCATAATAGGAATACCGACTCCTGGCAGCTCCGTACAATTCCCAGGTTGCCCTGTGGGAATGTCCATAGTGGATTCAACAAAGGGACACTGACACCTAGCGTATTAGTAGAGTCCATAGCACTGACACCTAGCATATTGGTAGATTCTATAGCACTGATAGACAACCTCCCTCTCTCCTTCCATTACAAGGGTTTTCCAGACATGTATGTATCTATTCATCCCATTTGGAAAGCCTGTCCAACCCCACTTGCTATTACATTATTTATTTTATTAAGAACAGATTATTCTAAATGTTCATTAAATAATGAATGTATAAAAATGAACAGTGAGTCATTTAAGTATTTATAACCTAACATCCATGCCTCTTCTAGCCCAGTTTAGGAAAATGAGGGGCCCGAGTCTGACTAGGCACACAAAGTTTCCACAGTGCCAGTCCATAACAGGTCCCACTTCCACACACAGTGCACCCAGTTAATATATCCAATTAATCTGATCACCCGAAAGTGGGCTAATACCTTGACCAGGGTTAATTCCTGCCTTGCGCCCTTGGTATAAGCTATGACTCCCTGTGACCATAAATAGGATTCAGCATTTTGGAGAATATTCTGTTATATTAATTAACCTAACCTGCCCATTTGAGGAACATAATAGAAAAATGTGAAAGCCCCTGATAAATAAACCCAGGACAGTAATTGAACTCAGGACTCTGTGCTGCCCTAAATCGTTGGATTAAAACTGAATTATTAATTTGTACAATACAGTGACACATTGCAATTTATTTTGTTAATATTTTCTAAAGTACTTTAACCATTGAATTATATGCAAGGACCACTTTATGTTAGATATTTGGAGTAAACCGAAAAGAGAAGACAGGGAGGTGTATATTTTTTCAAAGCACATATATTGAATGCAGAATTTAAAATACTGGTAACGGCGCACTGCATGATAATGTGCAGTGAATACACTTGTCTTAAGCATTCCTAGTTTTCATCCTCTTTCTCTGTACATTTAGCATTCATTTTCTCAGAGGTTGATGTACTTGCTGCTTCGTGAGCAGCTCTTCTTTTCTCCACCCTAGCGGCCAGCTTCTTCTCTTCTTTTGTCGGCATCTTTTCACTGTAAAACTGATTAAGTCAGTGTTTGTGTTGCAATTACTTAGTACATTTTCCTTAATTTTTCACTTAAACTGGCACTAAAGACTTCAATCTGCCTCAAGAATGATTTAAGATATGAAGAGCTAGAGGAAGTGATGGCGAAGGTGGTAGGGAATGAGAACGGCGCCTGTACTCATACGCTGCAAGGCCGCCCTGCTGCCTGCTGCCGAGAGTTAATTCTAAAATAAAATAAAATTAAAAAAAAGAGGAATAACCTTGGAGGTCAATCATCACCCTAAAAGCGGATAGCAGACACCACATAATATATGTGTACCAAATTTCAGTTCAATAGGTCAAACGGTTTGCGAGCTACAGGTGATTTAAAATCCTGGACAGACAAACGGACAGCCATGGTTAGCGTATTATATAAGAAAATGTTGTTATAACCAAGATCTACCATTAATCTACTACTAAGAATATTCCAAAATATTCCAGATAATGTTTATAAGGACACAAAACTTTGTTCTGTAACCTTCTACCTTTTTTACTTCAGTATCTCCAGCAGTATTTTAAAATTGCTGTAAATGAAAAGATTATGTTGGTCTTTCTTTATTCTACAATCTTATTATCCTGCTAATACCAAAGAAAGCTTAATACAAAAGATTTAGACTGCCAAGAAGAAAATTAATTTCAACTAAACTGATGAAGCCTGTCATTAAGTAAGGATCAAGTGTTGCAAAATTTGATGAGCTTTTTTGTGACAATTCCTAAAAAACTAATCTGGGTTAATCAGTTGATCCTCAAAAAAAAAAAGTGTAATGTACAATCAAAAGCTTAAATGCTAGCTAAGTTCATTTAAAGAAGATAATAATAGGGAAAACAGAAAACTGCAAATAATTAACAGCCATGTTTATCATTCTGTAGACAGAGTCGTTACTTTGTTGAATTACAGCTTTTTTTTTTTTACTCAATTTGATTATTCAGGTGCTGTGTGAACTGAAATAAGAATAACCAAAAAAAAGGTGTGGACTGGGAGACCGCCAAGACAAGTGGCTAACCTGTTATGTCACTTTATGATTTATTCTCCCCCTCATTGCTTTTATTTTATTAATTTGATTTTACTTGTCTATTCTACACTCTTAAAAATACTGGTACTTTAATGACATTTTATATTTCTTTAATATGTTGTGAGGTTCCCCAGAGCTCCATTGCTTTACAAAGCAACATTTTATTTGGGAAGGATTCTTTGTGCTTTGAAACTTTTCCAAATATGTAGAATAAAAAAATAAATCTTTAATGTATGGTGGGCTGCAGGACGCTAATAGACTAAAAAAACCTGGACTTAGCCTGTGTTACTAGATGTATGTAGCAAGAGTCCTTATAAAATCATCACTAGTTGGTATTTCACAAATCTGTTGCCATCTCTTCATGGGTATTTACTGTTTGGAGCCTGTTACAGATCTAAATAAATGAGATTCATTCTAGAACTAGAGACATTTTTGAGTCACCAACCCATTTTAAATTCCAGAGTTAAATGGAGCTGTCATGGGTGTAAAACCATGAGCCAACTCAAGATGCCAGACTATCATGGGTCATTCGTGAAAATTCTCCTGCAAGATAATTGTTAATATAACTAATACACACATCTTTGTGACATGAAAGGAAGCCAAAATAATTAGAAAACACCCAGATAATAACGAGAAGAATGTGCAAACTCCACCAACAATGACTGGGCCGGAGATCAAATGTGAGTTCCTGCAGATGGGAGGCAATATCTCTAATCACTGCAACACAATGCAGCCAAAAGGTGTCATCTCTTTTGCCTAATTATTGTCTTTAACTTTTTACCTCTGGAACAACACACACACAGAAAAAACAGCATTACCTGGGTGCTTCGTGGTAAAGGTCAAAATTTCAATTAGTTGTGTCACGTTTTAACAACTTCACATATTTCCCAAAAAGTTGTACACTGTCTCTGAAATGAGCTGCTGTAGAAATTTTGGTTTGGTTTGTGTTGGCAATAATTTATTTTAAATAGTAATAAAATATATAGTCTTAATGATTTCATACAATAAAATATCATTTTAAGTACCAGCAAAAATATTAGTTACTCTTACATAGAGTGCATTTTGAAAGCTATAAACACTTATAAATATGATTAGTCTCTCTCTCTCTATATATATATTCATACAAACACACAAATATCCTTACATAAACAGTATATTAATAGATAATACTAAATAGACATGGTTTATTTTGTTTGATTCTTTTACAACATGCAACAAAAATGAAATATCATTACATTTCCTGAGTAAAAAATACACTAGATATTTTAAAACCACGGTTCATGTGCAAAGAGGCATTTTTAGTACACTTTGTTTTCTTGCAGTATTTATACTCCTTCAATTGTGTGCATTTGAAAATGAGAAATAATACATTGCTAAATATTGTTTTTTTTTAATCAACATCAAGAAAGTACAAAGGTCAGCATAAAAAGTTTGTTGATAATAATAAACATAAAAATGTTTTCAAGCACTTCAAATTGAGCATGGGAAAGGTGCTATAAAAATAAAATGTTTATTATTATTATTATTGTTATTATTATTACAAGCGAAGTTAACCACATCACTACATCTTCTTTGTTCTTACAGAGCAATTTCAAATTGTATGTAAATAACTAGGAATATCAATGTTGTTATATTACAAAAGCCAAGTTGTTCTTGACCTTCTCATTGTAGGAAGTATAAAATGTTTTCCGTGAGAGCTCTGAATCAGCAGAAAGTCAGACTTTTACAGTTGTCCACATGCATTTATTCCATTTATTTTAGATGAGTGTAGTACTCGCCATAAGGGATTTTCATCACATCATAAGAGCCAGCCATGCGCCGTTGGGCCAGAAGTGCCAACTGCCAGAAATAAGAAAAAAATTAGTAAGGGGGCATCATTTTATTACAGAACTACATACATTATGAACATAACAAAAATTTTGACAAGGACAAGCCATTCAGCACTATAGGCTTGTGCATCCTTTTCATCCAGATTGTCTAAAATAGTTGAGTTTTGAAGTTTTCAAAAAGTTCTACTCTCCATCACACTACTTGGTCATTTATTTCATGTGTCACTGGTTCTCTCTTTCTAATAAAGTAAAGGATTAGAATTTTTAAATCATTTATTACAACACTCTATGAAAACAAGAAGTTTTCTTAAATTAGTACATGCATTTCTACAGCTCCTTTTATGTGTTTATAGTACAATAAAATTCTTACTTTTATGTGTCCCAGAGACAAATGACAGTAACACAAACAAAAAGACAATGAACATAACAACAAAATTGTTATCTTTCTCTACTGCAGTTTTTCCTCAGGGTTTTTCCACAAGGATTCATCTAATGGAAGCACAGACATGGGACTAAGGAGCACATTAGGTGTGCTGACATGTGTACCTATTAATTACAGTGACCATACCACGTGCAGGTCATCAACCTGAAGATAAGCAGGTTTGGGCCCGTCCAGTACTTGGATGGGTGACCATCTAGCAAAAGCTAGGTTTGCTGCTGGATGAGGTGTTGATGAGGCCATCAGGAGGCACTTACAGTACCTCGTGGTCTGTATATAGATCCCAATGCCCCAGTGCAGTGACAGGGATCCTGTGCTATAAATATGGTGCCATCCTTTGGATGAGATGTAAAACCGCGGTCCTGACTCTCTGTGGTCATAAAAGATCCATGGGCATTTTTTTGGAAAGTGTAGGGTGTACCCCAAAGGCCGGGCTAAATGCCCATCATGGCCTCATCAGTTATGGCCCACTAATCATCCCCTGTCTCTAACTGGCTACCACTCTCACCTTTCACCACCTAATAGCTAATGTGTGTGGTGAGCGTACTGGAGCAGCAATGGCTCCTGTTGCATCCTCCCGAAGGGTGCTACACGTTGGTGGTTCCCCTCTGTCTATGTAAAGCTCTGAGCAGCAAGGAAAGCGGTATGTAAATGTAATGAATTAATGTTCTTATTATTTGAGTACATTCTTATATATCATGTCACAAGAGAGCTGCGACATTGTGCATATTGGTTTGAACATGCAAGTAAGAATTTCCCTGTACTTTAATACATGTGACAATATGACTACAGTAACTACTAATATTAATAGATTGTAACTTTTTTTTCTGACTTTTCCTGTTTGACTTTGTTCCTCAGTGAGATTTAGGGTAGCTTTCTAAAAATGCATTTGAGACAAAGAACAATATTGTTGAGCCAAGGATGCAGTGCATTTCATTTACACTGATTACATTACAAGATGAAGAGAATTGGCTGAAACAAATCTTACCAAAAAGCAACACAAGAAAAGAAGAATGAGACCCAATAAGATTGCCAGGACAATCAGGATAATGGCCCAGAAGGGCAGTTCATTACGTTGTGGAATTATGATAATAGTGTCTGGAAGAAAGGAGAGAAAGCAAATATATGTTAAAACATTCAAATGATTTTGTCATTTTAAGGCATTTTAATTTGGTCTTGTAGCTTTCAACTTTATTTGTTTCAAACAGTCAGAATGAAGGTAGTGACTACAACCTTATGTCAACAGTATTCACATCTATTGCTTTATATTCACATCCATCCATTATCCAACCAGCTAATTAATTACACAGCCAGGCTGATGACAAATACCTAAATAAACTAATCAGGAACACTAGTTTACATTACAAGAGTGATGCTGAATTCTCTAGAAACAGTGGCAGAAAGGATGATGATCATCGATCAAACTATATAAGCCCCCGCCGTTATTTGTCCATACTTCTTCCTTAGGAGTTTATTTTCCTTTAATATGAGAAGTGACAACCTTTACATCTTCTATAACTCTGTGATAGCCTGTCTGTGATATGCTGGGCTGGAAACCTCACTTCATGAGAGTTCCACCGAATCAACAAGCTTATTACAAGGGCAGGCACTCTGGACACACCCTGAACCTCCTGGAGGTTGTAACAAAGGAGAGAATCAGAACAAACCATGGAGCCATTATGAACAATACTGCACATCTTCTCTCTGACAACCTAACATTGATGACTTTCAGCCAACAAATCATTCAGTAGAAGTGTGTCAGGAAGGGGGATGGTGGGGGGGGCCGCCCCCCCATCCAATTATATCAACAGCAATACATCTGTATAGCACCCTCACTGTGACTGGGGCTGCCAAGTCAGAAGTTTTTCTTTCTTTTTAATTTTGTTCCTTTTTAGTCATTCTGTTGTGTGTTTAAACCAAAGTGTCTATCTATCTATCTATCTATCTATCTATCTATCTATCTATCTATCTATCTAT
>JANRMT010062789.1:21134489-21159155 GCA_026402145.1 Polypterus bichir lapradei
GTGTCACACTCACTTTACTTAACTTTCCATTCTGTGCTATTAGTTTTCTTTGCTCTTGCTGAACATTCAGAATGATTCTTCTAAACCCCACGTGAATGCTAAACTGTTGTCCTTGTGAGTGAGCTTTAGTTCTGGCACTCTCTCTGCTGCTTACATCAAGCCACTACCTGACTATTTCACCAGATGACATAGAATTTTCTTCAAATGACTGGGCTGAGTTTGTTTTTCGAGGGCACAGTGGCTTTACTAAACAATTTTCACGTTATCTTTAAATATGGTTATGATTTATTTTTTTATACTTAAACAGAAGACATTTTTGTTTCCCAGATGCTAGATGAAACGTTAAATAGTGTACCACAGACACTGTAGTCCTTGCCTAGTTTAGTGTTTAGTATAATAAAAATATAATTTTCAAATATGTTAGAGTGTAGGAAATATTTTTCAAAAGAATACTTACTAACAGCAGGTTGGTTTCGATAGTCTAAAAAATAAGATAAACAATTTTATTATTAATATAGTAATGAAATATTGATTAATACCTTTTTTATTTTTGAATTTAACCCACGTGTTAGTGCTTAAGCCTGTAGCTCCATTCTCATTCAAGTCTTTCTTAGGTGATTTTAAGTAGTAAAACATCTTTTAATTTCTTTTTAGACAATTTTTCTCTTAGTAGAAAATGTAGCTGTGACACTTACTGTTCACATAGAGGCTGTTTGGCTGCATTGTATACGGTCCCAAGTTAGTGCCGTTTTGGGTTTTATTTTGAAGCAGGTCATAGATGATGTATTTGTTGAAATGAGGTGGAGACGTGTCATTCTTGAACCCACAGCTGATCACTGCTTTTGTAACGTTTTGGGGACCTGCACTGTAATGAAACATATTTATGGTTACTAATGTCATGTTCCTACTTTTTTTGCAGTACAACAAAATAATAGACTGTTTTTCCACATAATTAGCACGGGTGTCACTGTAGCAATAACTGGCCTAGTATTCCCACAGTTTTTACACTTACGCTCATGGTTTGCAAGCATAATCTACTGAAAACTGTAAAAGTGGCACAAATTCTTTGTTATTTAGAGATATATTCATCTGCTATCGGTGTTAGGATGTCGTGGCAGTAATGTTGGTGTTAAATAATGGGGCACAGGAAAAATCATACAAACATTTCCCTCCGACACTGCTACGTGCTCTGGCTTAACATTGATGCTGTGGACTATTTTTTTTACATTGTAAAAACCTAAAAGAACATTTCAATAGATATTTACACACTAGTGCGGAGTATATAATGAGGAAGAAAGATGGATGTTATGAATTATTAATAATAAGTGTGTTAAAAAATGAATAAGCTGCTAATGTGTCTAGCAAATTCATTTTGTGTTATTAGAGAAAGCCTGTAGAGTTGAAAATGTTTAGTAAACTGCATCCTTCCTTAAAAAATACTGGTAAATATAGGAACAGGCTGAACCCTGAAGCCAAACTGGACAACTATTAAGCAGGGTGAGACTTGCACTGATTTGGGACCACCTGTATGTTATTTTTATCTTTTAACATAAGTTATATGAAACTTATGAGTTACTTTTCTGCTGGTTTTGATATAGATTCATATGTAAGTATATACCTATTGAAAATGTAAAGTATTGAAAGATCCCTTTTATTCTATTTTAAATCACACTACTCTTTTTATATTAAAAATAATTAATTAAAATGGCGTTTGGCATATATTTGGAAAACTAAAAAATACAGACACACTTTGACAACTGTCATTAATCCCTTGATAAAATTTTAAAATGCAGTATATAAAGTAATATCACCTTCAGTTGAGCCTAATAACAGTTCTTTACTTATCAATTTAACATAAAAAAATATTGGTACTTGTAAATATTTTATTTGAGTACCTTGAGTTATCAGGTGATATTTGGTCACATATTCATCAATTGTCTACGATAGTTAACCTTTGCTTTGACTAACAGGTCTACTATTATCCAAAATCATGCTTTGTGACTGCTGTTAGCAGAAATCAAAGTCCAAGATAATGCCCAGCTTCATAGCATTGGATTTATATTAATGGAGGGCCCCTGATTAGTTGGTATAATAATTTGAAATGTGGGCTTTGTTTAAAAAAGTGTTGGAACCCCTGACCACGAATACTCTATATTGTTTTTTTTTTTTAACAATTTAAATGTCAATCTGAGCACCTTTCATGACGGGCATGCTTCATGTAATGTTCATATGTGCATGGCGTTCACTGCTCCAGAAACACCCAAAGCGTGTTTCCCAGCAATGGAACTTCAATTCCAGGTGGTCTGTTCCATTTTCTTGGTTAAAATATTCTTTGACTAAAGATGCAGTATTTTATATTGCAAATGGGCAATTTTTAAGAATTTTTATGAATATCTTGCCACACCCACATTTTTTGTATTTAGATTATGTAACTGGCATAATCCATGTGGACCACACAAATTTGTAAAAGCCAAAGAATAAACTCAAGTAAAAAAAAAAATTAAACATGGCTCAAAAATATTTAATTTGCCAGATAAGAGACATTCAAATAGGTGATATGACTTTATACTCCATGTTAGCAGTTACACAATTAGGATGAAAACTATTCCAAAACTCACCTGTTTGAGACAGAACACACACACACACACATACACACACTCACTCAAACCGGGCCAATTTAAAGTTCCTACATCATGTCTACATAGAATTATCCTTGATGTGAGATGTTTGAATACACTTGAAAAAAAAATGCTCCTCACCTATAATTGAAAGAATGACAAGATGAGAAGACGGGAGCCAAACTGCTGCTCTTAAGAATTTGGTCAACCTAGGGATGATAAAAAAAAAAAAAAATTGCACACCAAATTAGTATAATTGATTTTAAATTATTTTGAGGTCATTAAGAACAATGGTTTGGTACTTATATAGGGATATAACTATTCTGTGAATAGTCTTAAAGTGCCACCATGAAACTCTGAAATGTTTTGGATATAGGTTTACAAAATGACGTTTAATGAAAGTTATTATTTAGTAAATTCCATAAATATTCAGAAACTTACCTGAGATAAAATGTTTTTTGCTACAATGTTGTTTTTGTTATTCAATGCTGATGTGAAGGGCAGATTCGTCAAGGTGAAGTTAACAGCAACATAAATTAGATCTGAAAAAACAAAAAATATGTCTAGCTAAATATATAAATCAGTGTTCTTTACTGCCTTTGTACATTTAGCAAGCTTCATTCTTTTCAAATCTCTGGAGCAGTACAGATTGAAAATCATTGCTTTACCATACTATATCATAACATATTTGGAATTCTGCCTAATCCAATTTAGTGTCACAGGGATGGAGGTGGAGGGCTGAATAATTTCCTGGTAAATTTGAGTACATAACAGAAGCCACACTGGACAGGGTGTGTGTTAATCAACCTCAAGGCCTACAAACTCAGAAGGGATTCACACGTTCACCAATCAGTGCATCTTTAGGTCAATGGGAGAAAAAAAAAAACAGAGTACCAGGAAGATAATCAATGCACACACAAGGAGGTCATGGACAATCCATGTTAACAATGACCAGATATAGGCCCAGGATACTGGATGTGTAAGGTGGTAGTGCACTCTGCCACTGTCCTGTTAATACTTATACTAACAAAATGTCAGATGTTACCAGCAATAACAGTGCTGCTAGGAAACTGCCTGGAATGCTTACTACTTTATGACAGATGCCACTTCAGTAAGACTCTGAATATCGGAGCTGGCTGGCATCTGAGTAAAAATGAAATGTTATTATACCACTTTGAAAGTCCTTTCCTCATATGATTTAACATAACCTTTTTGAAGTTATTTTTGAAATGAGATTAAATTCTAGGCAAATCATGTGCAAAGGAAATTACATTTATCAGTCTAGTTTATGTTCTTACTTGTACTTGCGGTAGATGCCGTGCTGACTGTTGAAGATGCTGTACTGGTGGAGGTGCTGACCGTTGAAGAAGCTTTACTGGTTGAGGTGCTGATCGTTGAAGATGCTGTACTGGTTGAGGTGCTGATCATTGAAGATGCTGTACTGGTTGAGGTGCTGACCATTGAAGATGCTGTACTGGTTGAAGTGCCGACTACTGGAACTGTGTTTTGTAAAAAGATGTTTTACAAGTTAAAGAAATATACCAACTGTTTACATCAAGCCACTGCCTGACCATTTGACAAGATGACTTAGAATTTTCTTTAAACTAGTGAATTTAGGGTTTCAACCAAATTAGAATTTTCATGTGATCATTAAATGTTGTCATTTATCCTTTCACACTAAAAACAGGACATTTCTGTTTCCCAGATTTTAGATGAAATGTAAACAAGCACAACACAGATAATACTAGTGTTTATGTGTTTAGTGTTCAATGTAAGTAAAAATATCCTTGATTGTAAAAGTTTGTCATTTTTCACCATCTTGTAGACATCCTTAGTGGGCTAGCTCCCTAGTAAAGAATTAAAAATATGAAAAATAACATCATATTTGTAATTATTGGCCTTGAAATATTCCATAATGATACCGCACATGCTTGCGTTTGAAATT
The DNA here is from genome assembly GCA_026402145.1 of Polypterus bichir lapradei. Taxonomy (NCBI): domain Eukaryota; kingdom Metazoa; phylum Chordata; class Cladistia; order Polypteriformes; family Polypteridae; genus Polypterus; species Polypterus bichir. The sequence goes on from JANRMT010062789.1 coordinate 21,139,053, forward strand.
TGTCATTTTCAGCCTTCTGGGAGTTAGAGGGTTTGGACCACCAGGAAAGAATAAGGTAGCAAAAATATCATATTCATGATCAGTAGCCTTGAAATGGAAAAATGACACTCCACATGCCTATATTACTAATACCCATTTTTTTAGAACTTTTGTAAATAGGAATTACTTTGACCCCCTTGAACCTCCGGGGTCGGTTCATGTGGCCTGCACAAATACAAGTCCTTCTGATCATTTTTGCTCAAGACACCATTTAGTTTACCCTTTATCATACCTGTACAAAATTATTGTTCACAAATGGCCTTTTTTGGGTGTAGAAGGTCATAAATAGGTAGGAAACCCCAAAAGGATTGATGTCTTTCATAACTAAACATCAAGAAAAGTTGAATGGTATATAATTTGCAGGTATTTTCTAATTCTTTCAAGTTGAAATGTTGTTAGGCAAAAAAAAATGGGATTTGAAAGCATTCATAAGAAATTTTTTTGTTACTGTTAAGCCTTTCCTCAACTAATCTCTAATCCATGATGTGTGTTTTATGTATTTTAAAATTTATTGGAACGTTTGATTGTTAAATGCTTATCACTTTAATGTCACATGCAGTGCCGATGTGAAATCACATAACCATCAATGGGCATTATTGCCAGTCCTGGAATGGCGATGAACATGACAGAAACAGAACAAAAAAGACACCATTTTAATGTAAAAAAAAATATAAAAATGAATAACCATAATAAAAAAGTTGGAATAAAAATCAAATCAGAGCTATTTCATGCCTTGTGCTACTGTTGCTGAGATAGGAACCTGAATTGGACTAAGCGTATTTGAGAATGTTATGTAATTTAACATTAGTTTAACACTTTTTACTTAAATTGTTTAACTGATTGAATCTATCATTGTTCCACCAAGTGCACACTGAAAAAAGTGTGTGATGACAAATTTGCAGACAATAAATATACACAGCTAGTAATCCGTTCTTTGCTGGTAATCTGTCCTTTACATATACTGTAGAATCATGAATATAATTTCAATTATGATATGGAAGCCTCTTTTACCAGTGAAAAGAAATAAATGTTTTATTTACTGGAAAGATAGTTTTTATAAAAATAATATAATTTAAATTTTTAAAAAAATGGCAAAATAAACCCCATGACATTAGGAGAAACACTATACTCAAAATGAGAGAAAATAGAAAAGTATATAAAGGAAAGAGTAGCTCTACTGTGCAATTTATAGCCCCTGTCAATATTAACTATTGCAATTAATCCGGATGGATTTTAATTTGAACACATCTTGCTCTGAAGGGGCAGTTTTTTCAAGCTTTGTAAATGCAGTAGGCCCCTCATCACAATCCACAAAACTTAAACATAACTACATTTTTACATGTAGGCAAATACGTTTTTGTCTTTTTTGTGTTTACAAGATTGAATCCTGTACTTTTCTCCTCATTGACTATCTGAGAAGGAAACATAAACCCTCTAATTTTGTGCATGTGTTGCTGTTGGCATTTTTCCTATGGGCAGTTTTTGGTCCCATATTCTTTAGTCGTGCTACCAATTTTCATGTGAAAAAATTAATGTGAATTTTTATTCAGACTTGGTGCTACCACATCTTCCTACGAACTCATGTAAATTTTAAAGGAAGAAGTTATAGGATCCAAGGAAAGGCTTGCGAGTCCCATAGCAGTTCATTGATTTTTTGATGTTCAAAGAGTACTGATCTTGTAAGTATAATCCCTCACTAATTTTTATTTACATACTCCTTTGGCTTTTTTGCTTCATGGATGCTTCCATGGCTTGGATGAGGTATGGATTCTAGATTTTTATGTAAGGCTTAAGACATAGGAAGCCATATTCAATAGGAGCACCATCCACCCACCCATCCAGCGACCCACAAGGAAGCTGGAGCCTATCCCAGTACTCATACAGCACAGGAACAATCCCTGCAGATGGCAACAGTGCATCGGAGGGTGAATACACTAATATACAACCACTAAATAGCTTAGAATTTGTTTCAGAGGTAGGAGTACATTAAAGAAGTGTATTGGGCCATCCTTGCACTATAAGCTGGTTCTTCACACTTTGATATGTCTTTCCCTGTTTCACATAAAACTCGTGAGTGTATAGTCCTCTGCCTCAGTTACCACTTAATGTTCTGAAAATAATATTACAATTAACTTTTACATTCTGGTGTATGACATTCTTGTTTGATAAATTACACTTTTTTTACAGTCAAATTGTACTTACTTTTAGATGTTGGTCCCCCATAATCTGAAAGAAAGATAAATCATTCTTTATTTGAAATACTACATTACAGTCATGAATTGAATTAATTTTGTTACTTGTTGAAAATCAATAAAATCTTTACTTATATGGAAATCTCACATAGCCCATATCTTTGAATGTGAATGCTGGAATAAGCAACTCACACTGTGATGGATTTTTCTTTTTTACTTTGAAAATAAATAGCATTGACTGTAGCATTGACACTTACTGTTCACATAAAGACTTTTTGGCTCCATTGTATATGGTCCCAACTTTGTTGTATTTTGAGTTTTGCTATCAAGCAGCTGATAGATGGTATATCTATTGAAAGGTGGTGGAGATGAGTCATTCTTGAATAAGCAGCTGATGACAGCTTTCGTACTGTTGTTGGGACCTGGGCTGTAATCAAATACATAACAGATTAGTGTGACTTTCTATTGTAAAATACTTGTTTTGTAGCATTACCTCTCCTTATACTGTTATGTCTTATATTAATTTGAATTTCTTTTTTTTTCCAGAAGTTGCTGTAAACAATTACTAGAGCATAAAATCCAGCCTGTGCCTTAGTATCTCTCAAAGACTCCATTGTTTCACTGAGAGTCATACAAGAAGTTATGGGTAGAGTCCTCTGTTATTCAAGTATATTTGTTTCTGATTGTGTGGTAATGCTTAATGAAGAATTGCAAACTCTTACGTATCATGATCTCTACAGCTAAGAAAAATCCTTGGCTGCCATTATGATACTTTGATATTCATTGTTTCACTTTATTTTTGGTTTTTTTTTATACATTTTTTTTAATTTTGGAAAGCAAATCTTAAGCCTCATTTGGTCATTGTTTATAAGGAGTTTGCATATTCTCTTCCACTATTTTTTTCTGTAAGTACTTCACACTGATTTTCTTTTGTGCATTCCCAAAGATGTGCAGTTCATTTCATTTAATAGGTGAATGATTGTCAGTTAGTTCTATGGTCAGCCAGCAGCCCATCTAAAGTTGATTCTGTACTTGTGGATGCTGTTGCCAAAATGGCCTCCTGTGCACCCCGATTTTACTGAAGAGAATAAATGGATGAGTGATGAATGAATTCTTCCTTATTCTGTTCATAACTGTTCGTACCCAATTATTTTATATACATGACACTTTATGTCTGACTCATTTGTAAGTGCTTCTGCACATATCATCCAGATTTGGTAAATGTTCAGAATTTATCCATTCATTTTGTTATCCACTTATCCCTCTCAGGGTCAAGGCAAGTTGGTGCTTTTCACAGCGGCTTTGGGTGCAAGGTGTTAACCAACAGTGGACAGGGCAACAGTTGATCACAGGGCACACACACATATGGATGCCCACACTAACTTATACAGAGGTACTTTAAAGTTCCTACATCACATCTTCCTAGAATCGTCTTTGGTGTAAGAAGTTCAAAAACATTGTGTCTCACCTATAGGATACAGAATGGCAACTTGTAAAGACTGGAGCCAAAGAGCTGTTTTGAAGGACTTTTTCCACCTGGTGAAATATGAACTTTTATTTATTATCAATTGAACTTTTGATTGATCTGTGATAAGACATTGTAATTGTTTAACATGCTTCCTTTTTATGATTAGTTGCTAAGTAAAATCATGCAGCTTCAAAGACTTACCTGAGACGTGATATTCAATGCCACGTTGTTTTTATTGTTAAGGTTGGCTACATATTGCAGATTCGTCAGGGTGAAATTAATGGTAACATGTATCAATTCTGCAAAGTAATCCAGAAAATTACTTGTTGGTACACAATTAAAGTAGTTGCATATGAAATAGTGTTTTCATTTTAAGTTTTAATCTAAATCAAATTAAAACATTTTTTTTTGTTCTGAATATACATGTTCTCCCTCTCAAAGGAAAGTTCAAAGACCTGAAATTGGAAACTCTCAATGTCCTTGGAATGAATGTAGAGATGGGTTTTTGTGAGTTGTCTTCAGATGGATAAGTGTTTTGCCTACAGGAGGTAGGGCATTCTGTACATTGCTGATAAGATGAACTGTAACATTTTTTGGGACAGAATAGGAAATAGTCAGTCAGTTATTTTCCAACCCACTATATCCTAACACTTTGTCACAGGGGTCTGCTGGAGCCAACACAGTGCGCAAGGCAGGAACAAATCCCGGGCAGGGCGCCAGCCCACAGCTGGACACACACACACACACCAGGGACAATTTAGGATCGCCAATGCACCTAACCTGCATACCTTTGAACTGTGGTAGGAAACCAGAGTACCTGGAGGAAACCCACGCAGACACGGGGAGAACATGCAAACTCCACGCAGGGAGGACCTGAGAAGTGAACCCTGGTCTCCTTACTGCGAGGTAACAGTGCTACCACTGTGCCACCGTGCTGCCCTAGAATAGGAAATACTGTAGCAATAGGAAAGTAGATAATGCATAAAATGATAATAAAATGCACATAATAAGAAAAAAATTTACAGAAAGAAAATATGGGTAATACTTTTCAGGACAACAGGTTTTATACTTCTTTAAATGCAGCATAGTTAGTATAGTTTGCTAAAATTGCTTTAAATGCATTCTACTAGCTTATGGACACTTAATGAATAAATTCTACCATGCATAGGAAGGTGACTTTTCAGAGACATATTCCATGAATTGCTTTTCAATGTTATAGTCTGAAACTGTTTAATTTATTTATTAACTCCTTGTCCAAGCATTAGTTTTTGTAAAAAGAACAAGCTGCTAAAAGATACCCTATAATACAAACAAAATTTAATCAACTCACGTAAATTAGAGACAGAAGAAGCTGTGGATGAGCTGGTTGAAATGGTAGTAGTGGCAGTGGAGACTGCTGTGGATGCAGATAGTACTGTAAAAAGATGAAATATTAAAACATTTTAACCAATAGCTAAGGAGAATTACTATAAAATGTAAGGACACATGGTCAGTTCAACATAATAATTAACAAGTAACTTTACCTACTGGGATTCAGCTGTAACACTCCATACATTTATTAGTTAGTCCAGTTCAGGTTTATAAGGTGGATAGAGCCTATCCCAGACAGTATTGGGTGCTATGCAGCAATTAGCTCTTGATGGGATGCCAGTCCATTACAGGATACACTTATTCACACAATTTTATTGGACTATTTAAAATGACCAATTTATCTAAAAAGCATATCTTTGAGATGTGGAAGAAAAGCTGCAGTACCCAGAAAAACCTACAGAGACACATTTAGCCCATGAAAATGCCACATAGAAAGTTGCACGCCTGGACAATGTGCCGTATAGTTGTAAAAAAATATCAGACATTTAAAAAGTACTCCATCTTTAACCTTGTTAATTCACTGCTTTCTGTTTTTACACATGCTGCCTTATTGTTAACTTTGACCTTTAATTTTTTAAAATCTTTTTTTAATCATTTTTATTTTTTTTTTTCCTTTATGTTAATTGGCCATAGGTCCATTGTTGTAGATAGATAGACAGATATGAAAGATACTGTATGATAGATACATAGATATATTTGAACAGTACTTTATAACAGTTAGACATATATACTATATGAAATGCTCTATATGGGAACTTGCTAGGTATAAACATATACTGTATACATACATGCACACTTTATTAATACCAAGTAGAAAGTACAGTGTTAACGCAGTCTACCCATATTAAAATCACATGTCTACTGGAAAACTTTTAAAAATATACAAACATACATTATAACCAGTGAAGTAAATATGTAAGTAAGAAAAATAAACATAGTCATAACCCAATTAAATTTAGATAGATAGATAGATAGATTACAATTTATTAGTCCCAGAGACGATATTAAAATTAATTTAATAAAAGGGTATAATAACATTGTCTAGCCAGATAATACTTTGTAAATAACATGTAGAAATGTCTTTATTTAAATGTAGACTCAAACACTTGTCTGTTGTTTCCCTTTGTTAACTCCTTATTAGTTTCTGACTTTGTTTTCTCATTTTTGGTGATTATTTTGAAATTATTTTTTCAATGCTATGGTCAAATGAGGTCACAGAACAGCTTTACACGCATGATAAGAATTGATTTACTTTTGTGTAATCTCTATTCATCTTTCAGCTCATATGCAACTTATGAATTTGATCCTCTAGTGTATATTGATTATCAAGTGGAAAATAGAGGAAAACTCTGCATTCTGTCTAGTTTGACTGTACAAGAGACACAACTGGAATGCATCACATGTAAATGAAATAACATTTTGTAATCAGTTTCATCTGACATACTAATAAATTCAATGAAAGTAGTTTCAAATTCATAGTTGTGTTAGGCACAAAACTTTCAGGATCCACAGCCAGAATGGGAAATGTACAATCTTGGTGGCAGGATTTGTTAAATTAGTACGCAATGTAGTTATAGGGAGATGTGGAATTCCAAAAGAGTGCTGGAGATAGATTCCACAACTAGCATAAAAGAAATTGAAATGTAGAATAATTAAATTAAAGTTATAGCAGATTGGATAATAGATGGATGGATGGAGTTTTAATGCAGCCAAAGCATTTCCCTGTTTTTTGCGTTTCATCTATACTAATTCAGCAGTAAATGCATTAGTCTTCCTCAAGCTTAATTTGTTCAATAGGATATTGATAAAAAGTATATACCGTATAAATGTAAACTTTTATAAACTATTCCTAACCTGTTTTAAATTTGAGATGGCACAACATATGAACTTTCCACAAGTATTCCATTTATTCATACTATATTTTTTTTTACTTTTAAATATTCTTTAATTTTAGGCATTTAATTACTGGTTTTCCCCTATACCTTTTAATTCTCTTTAAGGCAATTAGCTCTCACTTATGCTGAAGAGTTTCCTTATCTCTTATTATTTAGAAATACATAGCACATTAGTTTACATAACACATTAATAGGATTTTTTTAGACTTTACAAAAACACTTTTACACTTTTGGAATGGCTTAAAATAGTATCTGTGTTCAACTATTGTAAAAACTGTATGCTATAAACACAGAAATCGCTCACTGTTTTGACAATGTACAGTAGCATGCTAAGAAATTGTGGCACTAAAAACACCCAATAAAATGTAAATATGCAAACATTCATTCTTCTAGTTCTGTTAGGATGATTGAAATTTATCAGGATGTGTCAGCTATAAATAACATCTGATAATTATTTTGAGTTTCAAAAGCAACTTAACACAACAAAGAGAGATTCAGAAATTTGATGCTGGTGTTGCAGTCACAGTATCAGTCACAAAACCTATAAAATTGTTTCACGTATCAGATGGTAGCATATGACAAACATGAACAATCTGGTTCATCAAAGAGAAATAGGGGCTGCAACTTGGGTTCTTCAATATAGGATCAATGGACACTTTACAGGGTATTTGCTAAATGGCACAACAATGGCACAAAGATAAAACCTTAAAAATTACTACAGAAGTGAAGAGGCACCACTTTGATGCAGTATCAAGAAAACTGGACATTGAGGGCTTCATAAAGTGGAGATTTAGGGTGTGGTTACCACTTACAAACCAGTATGAAAAGTTAGTGCATAAAGATGCAAAACCTGGTTTAGCCAGCACAAAACCTGGACCTCCTAAGCAATAAAAAATAAAAGAATGTGGTCTAATGAGCCATCTTTTGACCTGATCCCTTCACCCAGATGGGCCATTGTTTGGAGAAAGCCAAAGAATGTCTCCACCCAAAAAAGTCTCTGTTGCCAACTAATAACACTAGAATCCTTGAAGCATGAAAAAACTTGTAATCCCGGGCCACCTTAAATTCCTTCACACCTCTCCATCAGTGTCTTCTGTTTTGAAAATGTGTTGATCAGCACAATCAGTAAGCTGCCTGCTATCCCATCTCCCCTGTCCCACCAACACAGCTCAAGTCGCAGAGGAGGTTCTCTTTTTTCTAGCAGTGAGGTGCTTGGAGTTGTAGAGGGTAAATAATATATCGCATTTGGAATACATACATTTCATGTGTGTTCCATGTCTAAATTGTACCTTTTGTGAAAGTGTTTATTTGATATTTGGACTTCAGTCTTCACACATTATACACTTCATGTCTATATTTTGTCAATTATATCTAAAATATGAAAAACATTTCTTTTTTAGTTATGTGTTCAATAATTTTTGCCTCTCATTTCATCCTACATATACACAGATCGTTGTAGACACGGAGCACACATGAAATGTATGTATTCCAAATGACGAAAATAATATTTACCCTCTACAACTCCAGGTACCTCACTGCCAGATCAAGAGACTTGAGCAACCTTTTCTGCGACTAGAACTGCGTTGGTGGGGTTATGGGATGGCAGGCTGCTTTTGCTGATTGACACATTTACAAAACAAAAGACGCTGATGGAGAGGTGCAAAGAAATTTAAGGTGGCCCGGGGTTACAGCTTTTTTTGTAGGCTTCAGGGATTCTAGTGTTAAATGTGATGGAGCACCCATCATAATATAGGCACCCATCTCATGGAAGCCAGTAGGTAAGATGATTGCTCTGCATAGTCATAGATAAGGCCATGTTATAGAGGTGGTTGATTCTCATTATGCTAGCTCTATTCTGACATTATATTCCCCTATTCCAGGATTGTGATAACCCCATATACACATTGCTAAACTAATTCAAGGGTGGTTTCGCGAATTTCAAATTCAGTTCAAATGTTTCCCATGGCTTTTCCAGTGACTAAATCTGAACATCACTTAAACTTCAAAGGAAGTTATGGAGCGCAGAGTGAAAAATATATTTTCTCTTCCTTCATCTCTCAGAGAAGTGGAGACTTTTCTCCATAAAGAATGGTTTGATCTCCTGCTACAAACAGTTCAGAACTTGCAATACAGCAGGCCAAGAAAGAATGAGGCTGTTGTGAAGGCAAAGAGTAGCTGAGCTCCTTATAAGGACCTTGATACTGATATATTGTTAGATGTTTCCATTATTTTGTCCATATTCTGTAAAATCTCGCTCATTGTGATTATTGTAGGTGTTTTGCAATGTGTCAGGCTAGCTGTAAAATAAAGGCTGATGTTTTTCAAATATATGCTCCAACCCTAAATTGAGTTAATTCAGACATCTATGTTATATTTATATATACACTGGTCAAGCTTTTCATTTATATATATAGGAGGAAGAGCAGAGGATTTACCAATAACTGTTCAGGAGGCCAACGCAATGATGCAAACAAATTGGCTGGTGGGATGAAGAAATATAATTGTATCTAGCTGGGATGAAATAATGGATGAACCAGCAGAAGCCAGACCTTAGGAGTGGTTCCATCACCAAATCGCTATTTGGCAGTGGTTCTCATATGAGAACTCCGTTGAGACACTTGCAGGGGTGTTAAGGAAATGGAGTCTGGTATTGCAGACCTGTAAGGGGTCCCTTGGGTCCGGTAGAGGGTGCTGTCTAGGAAGTACCACCCTACTTTGTCTATGGCCCTGAAGTGCTTCCTAGAGAAGACACAATGGCACTGGAAGCAATCCTGGGTCCGGCAAAAAAGGAAGACGACTGTCACACATACTGTAGATGAGTCATAGTTGGGAGGCAAAACTCAGCAGAGATGGTTTATTGTACTTTATTCTATAGTTATTGTGGCTGATTGCTGGTAGAGGTTTGGGTAGAAGTGCTTGAAGAGAATTATTACTGTGTCTGTGGTTTGGGACTCTGTGGCACCCCTTGTTGTCACTAAAACAATCATGCAGATTGTTAATGTTGTGGAATAAGCCAAAGACTTAATCCACTCTTTATCAATTACCGTAAAGGTAAAAGTAATAGCAATCCAATGATTAAGAACACTGATATCGCCAACCAGCAATAATGGAGCAAAAGTGAAGACTATTCACACAAATCAGATTACACCCAAAAAGTTGTACTAGTGTATTCACTTATTGAGAGAAATTACACAGATGAACTTGAGTACTTGTACATGTTTGTATTCTTACAGTATATATCACTGCACCACAGAAAGGGTTAAGCTGGCGGCACCATAATGCAGTATGGTAACATTAACACAAATCACTGACAGGCCATCACTGATTTCATAAGATATGTCAAGAGCTTTTTCAAATACTTGTTTGATAAAGCCTGTGATGTATTATAGAATTTCTATTATTGTCATTCTCACAGTATACAGTCTTACTGTAAAGAACAGAACACAATGTTCATAAGCTGTTTTTCCTCCTCAGGCAGTACATACTGGCAACAATTGGAGCTCTTTGACATGTATCATACATTGTGTTCTGCTTGTTGCATATTTTCCATTTTACTGTATTTCTTCCATCAGTTAGATAATGCTTCTCTCTGTGAAATTATACTGTGAAATCTTGTTACATGAATATGTATGGTTTATCTTTCTGTGCCTTTCACTTCTATCTATGACAAACTGCATTTCCTATTGTTCTGAGTATCTGTCTTAACCAATGTAGTACTTTTTGTATCCATCCATCTTTATGGAAAGTAAATCAAACTATTGACCTTCATTTTATACATTACATTTTAGGGTAAACACCATTTTTATCCTTTATTCTAATTCAGTTTTAGCTTTCATATTTTCTCTAATAAACAAGAAATACAATATACCACACTTACCTAAAATTAATAATCCAAAAAGCAATAATTCTTGATTTTGTCTCCAAAGGCACCTCTTCCAATCCATTTCTGTGAGTTTTCCTTTTTTTTTTGTTGTTAATGTTTTTTCCAGTAATTTTTTGTTGGCAGTGAACGCCTTAGAGATGTTTAGCCTGATGAGAATTAATGTAAAATAACAACTGATGGGATTTTCATTTCTATTTAACTGTCATGCCCTGGGAGGGTCCTCTGAAGCATGATTACTGGTGATAAAATTAGTGATTCTCAGCAGTCATTATACCTGGGCTGGGTTCATTGACATAAATATGGGTGGTGAAAAAAGGAATGCTTGCGCATATAATAATTATTGCACAGTCATTTTATGTCAAATAGAAATATCACAGCTCAAATTAAAAAGAAAAAACACCTGTTAAATCTGTGAACAAGCAAGGCCATCTCTCAATAAAACTTGTGGAAGGGGGTTGTAATTTATTTCCCTGATCCTGTTACAGCATGCTTTCTCCTCACCTGTTTGCCCTGTTAATTAATAAACAAGCTCAGGCCTAATTCAGAAGTTTCTGATTATAACGCCTTGTATGTTTGGAGAAAGTATACCAAATGGAAAAAAAAAACAAAGCAGCAACAGTATGCTTTTTAGTGTTCAATACCTAAACAGTATTAGTGACTACACTCTTTAAAATACTGGTTCCTTAATGGCATATTTATGGTTCTAAACTGGGAGTTATGGTTTCTTGTAGAACCACTGCTTGATAAAGCACTTTTTAATTCTGAGAAGGGTTTCTTGAATATAATGTTGGTTGTTTGTACTTTGAAAAACTTTCTAATATGTAACAAACGAAAAAAAAGGATGCATGTGTTGCTTCTCCTCAAAACACATTTGGCTTTGGCTTGAAAGCATTAAACAAACATGTTGCATAAGCCAGGGTTATGTGATTTGTGCTCTTTGGACCTTAAAACTTATCCACATATTGTATGTCACAGCTCAGATTGTTCCTAAATTAATTTAAATTTGTGAAGACCTGGTCAATTTGTTCGACCTTGGTATCGTTTTACACTTCTGCGTTATCCTTTTTTAATCAAAGATATACAGTACATAAATAGATTCTGCGTTGGCTGCAGTTCCTATGTGTCCACCACAGTGGAACAGTCAAGATTTGCCTGATTTACACATACTGTAAGTTTCTGAACTGACTTGTTTTATTATAATTGTTAGTCTTTATATTAAAACCCAGTTTTTCAGTTTACTGAAATTTGTGAAATAAGTGTTATTAATTTTTGCTGGAAGAGAAGATGGCAACAGCCACAATAAATAACTAATAAGAAAGTAACATGTTCACTTTCAACTAATGAAACTTACAGTAATAATGGAATACCTTTTCAGTACATTTGCACAATTTAAAACACCAGTTTATTGCTGTTATACCTGTGTTTAGTCTGACAGATTACATTATGCAGCTAACTGGTGAATACCATGGAAAAAATAGAACTTACTAATAAAATTAAAACACACATAAAAGAACTCTAACTTGTGAAGGTGACCCCTTGCTCTCTTGGCAGCAGTTTTCTCCACTGTCCACAGGTAGAATTAATGTGTTATTTATACCAGAGCTGGCATAATCAGACACTGGAGGGCCTGTATCCTAAGATCACCATCAAAATGCTCAATGGACCAGAGCAGATCAGTATGTCTCATATCTTCACATTTTTCTGTTCAAGTATTTTATCGGAACAGATATTGTATGAATGAATCAGATGCTGTATTGTTTGAAGGACAGACAGGTGCTAATGGGATCAAGTTAGCTGGTCATCTACTGGCTTGCTTTGCATTTCATTATTTATTGTATGCTGGTTATGGAAAACAGAAACAATTGAGTGTAGTGAATCTTAAAAAGCAAGTCAACTAAAATTAAAGACAAAAGATACCAGTTCCATTAACAGTAGTAATTGTTTACTAATTAAGAAAGTAGTAGAAAGCAAGGTAGAATGCAAATAAGTTGTAAAGTTGGCACTGGGATGCAACACTACAACATGGAATGGAATGACCTGGAGTCTTATTTATAAAACTTTGCTTGGATTCAAGCTTGAAAATATGTGTACACCAAGAAAAGGGAAATACGTACGCCAAAGTAAAACCTGATTTATAAAACACAGTGTGTGCGCATTTCTACGCAATTTATCCTTTATAAATCACAATTATCTGTAAACGTGTGTATGTTAAAATGCCTTGAATCCTGCCTGGTTGCCACCCTAAAACTAGCATATATGGACCATGCTAATCTACCTCATATATATGTAGTCGTGCTGCAGACCTTTATTGGCTAGTAGAGCACCCTTCAACCTAACACCGCATTTAGACACCACCTCATGCATTTGAGAAGTGCTATGGTGTGCTTTGCACGGCATTGAAGCACATCTTCTGTGCACTCTGGGGGTCGGGGAAAGATGGAATGTGCCATCATCTGAGCAGTTAGCCACTATCATCTGGCACATGTAATGACCATTACCTTACTAACACTCCAGCCATCATGTAAAGCCCCTTCAACAATTTCTGGCAGCGCTACTTTGAATCAAAATAAACGATAGGTTGACCCAGGCCACCAAGCCAAAGCATTTGTCAGTCTTATCTTGGCATTAGAGGTGATTTGTGCATTAATGGAATGTAACTCTGCTTACGGTTAACAAAAGCAGCTTCATTCTCGCTAGGTGCCCTTATTAAAATAAGCAATTTGACACTACAGCAGATTAATTTTTATGTTGATCCACACCATGTAGAAACTGAAGGTAGCTGCTCTTCAGTTAGCTTATGGATTCCAGCACAGTGAGCATGATGGAGCTGAAGCATGACCAATGTATTCCTGACCACTGGTAGGTGTCTGTTGTCATAAAGCCAACCATTGTTTAAACCTGGCAATGAACAGGAAGAGCCCAATTTCAAAGAGGATGATCAGTGTTTTTTTGAGGTTTACAGCTGATCAGGATCCTTTCAAGGACCATTACACAGCTGCCAATGTGTCAGTCTGCCGCTCATCCTCTCCATCTTCAAGGGGTATCATTGTCCTCACAAGTTTTCACACCACAAGGCTCCCCCGGCAGAGACTTACACCTGCCACAGGTAGAGTCGCTGCACAAGCTAAAAAGTTATTAGACAATATGAAAGTGGCAAAGCAGTGAATGTTATTGCATGCGACTTTGGCTATTCCCATTTTACGATAACAATTTCTCTCTTTGTGTTCTAGGGGAGTAAATGCTGCTATCACCCGAGCTTACCCGACATCGAACTTTTCTACATTAATCAAGGGTTCCCTCCTGAACATGAGGTCAGTATCTAATAAAACTCTTATCCTGCAAGACTTTATTACCTCAAAGAATCAGAACTTCTTTTTCATTGCAGAGACCTGGATTGTTAATGGGGACTCTTCTTGTTTTGCTGACTTGGTACCACCAGGTTATTAATTTTTGAAATCTGATTGGCTGTCTCATCGTGTAATGGGGAGCCTTACCACTGTTTTTAAAGGTTTGTTTTTGTGTCAGAGCCTTAGAAGGTGTCCTTTAGTAACTTAACTGTTCATCATCTTTCATCATCGTCATATCTTTCTGGTAAACACTTTTCTGTGACTTCCAATTCGTCTCTTTCATCTACTGCTCCTGTTAAATGTGGTGTCCCTGAGGGATCCATTTGGGTCCTATTTTACTTTCTATATATCTTCGTCCTATAGGAGCTGTTTTTAGGTGGTTTAATATTTCTTTTTACTGTTGTGCTGATGACATGCAGGTTTATATTCCTGTTTGCAATTCTGCAATGAATCGGTTGCACAAGAAATAAGATCCTGGATCCCAATCAAAAATAAAATGGAAATGCTGATAGTTGGTCCTGCTGCCACTACTCATGTTGTTTTAACACTAGAATTACCAGAGCCTACGAAAAAACTCGTAAATCCGTCCCACCTTAATTTGCTTCTTAAAATCGTTCACAGCTCTCCACCAGCGTCCTTTGTCATCTAAATGTGCTGATAAAATCAGGCTGCAAGCAGCCGGCTATTCCATCCCCTCACCGACTTAGAACGTGCACAATCTTCTACCAGCCCATGCCTTGATTGCTTTTCTGGGAGTGAAGTGGAGTTTTAGAGTGGAAATAATAGATTGTTGTTTGGAAGACACACATTTCATGTCTGTTCCGTTTCTTCAGTAATCTGTGTAAACACATTGTTAAAACAGAAACGTTTTTTATATTCTAGTAGTAGATGACAAAATGTAGGCATAAACTATATAATGTATGAAGCCTGGAGTCCAAATATAAAAGAAACACTCTCACAAAAGGTACAAATCTAACACAACAATTGTGCTTTTATTCAAAAATATAGCTGCAGAAACAAAAAGCCGCCTTAACAAGTGACATTGACAGCTGTTCATTATGACTGTCTCCGTGGTGTAATAGAATCAGCTGCTGCCTGGGAATCAAAAGGTCGCGAGTTCGATCCTGCACCTCTCCGTTTTGAGAAGTAAACTGCTCTTAGTCTTACTAATTTAGAATAAAAACATACATTTGATTTCAGTCTGTAACAGCCGGTGTAATTTATGATACTTGTAAAGGTTAGCTTTGGTTTATCTTTTTTTTTTAGTCAGTTTTATTATCTCAGCCGCGTTCCCGAGCCCAAACACACCCCACCCCCGCATCTGACACTGCTGTTTTCACATAGACGTGCTATAACAGAGGTAAACTCAGCTCCCTTCTACATCGGAGCAAGAATGCACATACCATTGCTTGCATACTAAAGTGTCAGCAGGCACTTTTCGTGGCATTACACACATTTTTGAACATGCCCTCTGCACACTACTTGTGACTTTAGGCTTTAGGAAGTAAGTAAATAAATAAAGGTAAATCGTGTCATAAAATGATTTCTTCAAAACGTCACATATATTTGTCTCTTTCCTTTTTTAAAATGTGCATTGATCACCGTCAGCATGTTGTAGCACACCTGCATGTTCTTGCGCGCACTGAATAAGAGACAAATATACAGTCTGACTGAGAGAATCAGACTGAAAAAAAGCAAACATTTAGAAATGCCATACTTTTATAGCTGATCGGACGCTGTTCGTTTTCAAATAATATTGCATTTCTCTCTATGCTGTGGTTTCTATTACACACCTGAAAGAAAGAGACAATATATGTGAAAACATCATCGCACAAATGCAATGTTATATATAATATATATGTATTATATATATAATATTTGCAGGTGGCCAGATGCTGTGTGCTACAACATGCTGGCGGTGATCAACGCACATTTTAAAAAAAGAAAGGGACAAATATGTGACGTTTTGAAGAAATCATTTTATGAAACGATTTACCTTTATTTATTTACTTACTTCCTAAAGCCCAAAGTCACAAATAGTGTGCAGAGGGCATGCTCAAAAATGTGTGTAATGCCACGAAAAGTGCCTGCTGACACTTTAGTATGCAAGCAATGGTATGTGTATTCTTGCTCCGATGTAGAAGGGAGCTGAGTTTACCTCTGTTATAGCGCGTCTATGTGAAAACAGCAGTGTCAGATGCGGGGGTGGGGTGTGTTTGGGCTCGTGAACGCGGCTGAGATAATAAAACTGACTAAAAAAAAAAAGAAAAACCAAAGCTAACCTTTACAAATTTCATAAATTACACCGGCTGTTACAGACTGAAAATCAAATGTATGTTTTTATTCTAATATAGTAAGACTAAGAGCAGTTTACTTCTCAAAACAGAAAGGTGCAGGATCGAACTCACTACCTTTTGAGTCCCAGTCAGCAGCTGATTCTATTACGCCACGGAGGCAGTCATAATGAACAGCTGTCAATGTCGCTTGTTAAGGCGGCTTTTTGTTTCTGCAGTTATATTTTTGAATAAAAGCACAATTGTTGTGTTAGATTTGTACCTTTTGTGAAAGTGTTTCTTATATATTTGGACTTCAGGCTTCATACATTATATAGTTTATGCCTACATTTTGTCATCTACTACTAGAATATAAAAAATGTTTCTGTTTTAACAATGTGTTTACACAGATTACTGTAGAAACGGAACAGACATGAAATGCATGTGTTCCAAACAACGATCTATTATTTCCACTCTAAAACTCCACTTCACTCCCAGAAAATCAATCAAGGTATGAGCTGGGAGAAGTTTGTGCACGTTCTAAGTCGGTGGGGGGATGGAATAGCCGGCTGCTTGCAGCCTCATTTTATCAGCACATTTAGATGACAAAAGACGCTGGTGGAGAGCTGTGGACAATTTTAAGAAGCGATTTAAGGTGGGACGGATTTATGAGTTTTTTCGTAGGCTCTGGTAATTCTAGTGTTTAATGTGCAATATAAATAACATGACATGATAATGTTTGCCTAAGCCAACTGCACAGATAATTTCTATGGAAATATTTGCAGAAAAATGTTAACAGTGAATATAGCAAATTCATTGATAAAATCACTTTGGTGAATTTCTCTGATCAGCACTAGTCAGGAGCCGCAAAGTAAAAAAAAAACACATAAAGAAAACAAACACACAAAGTTGCCATTCAGAATTTGTCAAACTCGGGTAAGTGTTGTGCATGGATATTTATATCCCACTTAGCATATGGGATGGCTCTCCAGGGCAACTGCTGACACAAAGCTGCTGTCACAGCATGAAATTGAGGCAACTTGAGGTAAGCAAAACTAAAGGAATCATTTGAAAATAATTAATGAATTATTGCAAGGAAAACATATGAAACAAGGACAAGAAAAATGACAGCCTTCACTGCAGCCCTCCAGAATCTGAGTCAACAGCTTCAAATTGATGATGCTGTTGACTTTAATTGACTGAACTAAATATGGTATCTGTGTCAGTATATTTGTATTTTTCAGTTGTGGTTCATACATCTGCCAGCTCCATTTTCTGAATATACCTTGTGAATCTCATGCTAAAATGTGACCTCATAAAATGTTTGTCTAACAGTGAAAAAAATAATAAGTTTTCAATTGACAGGCATTTCATGTTTAAATATGATTCAATTCAGTCAACTATGCATGCTGGAAATATTCACACTGGCTGACAAGTTTGATGGCACCTCTTGTTCCTTGTAATGAAAACTTTTCTACTAGTACTGTATATAGAAATTACTCGTATTACATAGTTTAGGCAAGCATTTTATAACGTTAGCTAATGCTTGAATGCCATCAGCCAACAAAAGCGCATTCGAATTAAATTGTTCCATATAGTCCATCAGTTATGTAAGATAATCTTTTTGGCAGTAATTTGCAATGTTTTTGTAATATTTGTTACAATGGCTAGTTCATTTCCGATATACTATAAACTCTGGATGTTTCAGAAGTTGTACTTGTTCTAGCCTCTGCATACATCTTTCCAGATTTTCTATGTAGGTTTACAGTACATTCACTCAATAACCCCTTCCCAGTAAAAACTTTGGAATATTTTAAAAGTCTGTCAATGAGTATTGTGACATTTCTTGTCTGAATTTGAGAGGTTAGGATAAATTTAACATTACTTTAAAACATTGTGATTTTCTTTGCTAATAGAGCTGACTCATTAAGCCATACTTTCCAATTACTTTTTTGTAGTTAAAGCTGAAGGAAGTAAATGGCCAATAGGAAGCTAATATTATTGTGTTAATGTGCATAGGTGCTTTCCCCAGTGTTATGTGCCCTCATTTTTTCGCTGACATTTTCATGAAAAAATAGGAAACACTAATGAGATCCTTGTCCTATATTGATGGCTAGATAGTATGGCTGGAAAACTACAGTCAACTCATACAATAATGTTCTTATTTACCTCATACACATGCATAGGTTTATGGACTCATAATTATCATTTGTACAGAGTAAAGTTAATCTTGTTTGCAACTGCTATTCAACATGCCACAGGTTGCCACTCCCTTAACAACTTAATATCAGAGCTAAACCTGGTAAAAAGAATACTGAATTTATGGCAATTCAAATTTAACATGTGCATAATATGCCTGTTATACTTTATTAAAGTGATTCAGAACATTCCGAACATTACTTGAATTCAGAATTATGGATGACGATGAGCTAAATGTATGCTTAATTAATCTGGAATGTGTTTAAATATTTGATGATTCTGTTAAATTAGGCCTAGTTAAGCAGATAATTTTGAAGTGAAACAAAGACGAATGAGGCAAAATCAATGCTACACAATTACTAGGCTGCAGAAAATACATCTGATAGTCTGCCCATTTTCTGTTGATGTCTGCAGAGAAATTATGTCTCTTTTCCAACTAATTATAAGATGAATTTCAGAAGTGCATCCTTAGATTTTCGTTTTAACTGCATGTTTAGTCTTGAATCAAGTATAGTGACAAATTCAAATTAAAAATCTTCATAATTACTTTGAGATGACAGGTTTCTTTGCGCTTTCAAGAACTCCATCTCTTTACAGTATGTATTAATATTATGTAGACACATATGTGAGGGTCGGTGTTATAAAGATTATTTGTGTTCTGTTTTGTGTATTGTATTTTTTTGACACCCGTTTGGCGTGTAGCTAAGACAATGTGGGATATGTGGAAGGAGGTAAAAGAAAACATATTTTTGTATTGTACTACTGTGTAAAAGGGTTTGGGCGTCTATGAATGTAGTGTAAAATCAAAAAACATCTTGCAGTTGAACCCAGGACTGTGCCATGTAATTGTTACTTGGGGTTTGCGGTCACTACTGTATATGTTCCTTTCTGTTTCTTTATTTATTTTCCAAGCACAGTGCATTTTCATTATAAACGGTTTTAGAAGAATCATTTATATGCCTGTATTGTCCTTATATGCTTTTATTAAGTTTCTGTCAGTTAAAATCCTGATGATATTTAAGGAACAAAAATAATCCAAGGCTGTATTTTTGTCTGATCACTGACCTGGACAACATACAATTTACACGCTTGGCATTTCTTGAATTACAAATTTAATACTATATATATTATGCTTGTTTTATATTACTTTACTTATAATTTTATGTAATCGCATTTATGTTAATTATTTATGAAGTAAGTGAAAGTTAGGGGAAAAAATATACAAGGTAGCAGTTATTTTAATGGTAGCAGTTATTCACCCTAGCGTTACCTGGTAGGTAACCACCCATACAATCAGATTGTTATTCAGACTATGAATGCTATGAATGTAATTACCCCGATCTACATGCTGTCAAATGAATGAACCACACGCTGTGACGCAAAGTTAGAGACTTTGCCGTTCGATTCCCAGAGAGTGGGGTGCAGTAGAGTGTGTA